>JAOZGT010000009.1:2199581-2805569 GCA_035578325.1 Coelinius sp. EB29 | reverse complement strand
AGAACTGAAATACGCCTATCAGAAGTTAAAACAGCGCTAAAGTTTTTTGTGTGCATGGGAAATCACATATAAATGAAGAACATTGAGAACAAAATCAATTCTGGGCGCCTATTCTGGTTTATTAAAATTTATTCATTTATTTGTCAATTTATATGAACCAGAATAGGTGCTCAGGGGGCTGATTCTGGTTTGTGTTTTGTGTATAAAACTAAAAGTTATGGTTTTGAGGTGATTCTGGAGTTTAGTGTTAAAGGTTTTTTTTATTTTGAGACTTTGTGTAAAAACAAAACAAAATACGACAAATATGACTATTGTCATGGTAACCGCGTCTTCACCACTCTCAAGAGTCATATTTGTCGTATTTTGTTTTGTTTTTACACAAAATCTGAAAATAAAAAAACTTTTACACTAAACTCCAGAATCACCTCGAAACCATATAATTGTAAATTTTCTGTATTTCAATAGATTTTTGTTTGCATTTCTCAATCTTCATTCATTGATGAAAAATCTGACGATTCAATACTATACATACAGTAATGTCGATTTTCTTTTATTTATATTATTATTCATTCGATGAGATTTTTCAGTCATTTTCTCAACTACACAATATTCTCCGTGGCATTTATGGACGGGCAGTTTTTTTTTTTTTGTTCACTAGAGAAAATTCATCACTGATAAAAACAATTATTTCTTCGATCGGAATTGAACGTACTTGAGAAAATTGTTTTGTAATACGTCAAATTTCATTTGAATTAATTTCTCATTATCATGAATGTGGTCCCTTCCGCCATTGCTAATGGCTTTAGCCTAAGGCCCAAGATAAAATATAGATATTCTTGGAATTTGGTTGTTGGGAAATCATCAAGAATTCTGTTGTTTTCCAAGATGTTCAAGATATTTTCGGAATTTGATAATGAGGATCCCGTGTGACTCTTAGGTTTTGGTCTCGGTGCTGTCACCTATGTCGAGTTTTTCATTTCAAGATCCCCATTAGAAAATTATTGAAATTTGAGTAAATTACAAAACATAAATTGATGGAAATTGTATTGAACAGGGCTGCTAGCGTGCTTGGTAGAAAAGAGGAAATAGTGTTGTACAAAATTATTATAGAATTTGTTGAACTCTTCTAGGAAATCTTCGACCTTTCCTGAAAGTGTTAGAATATGTTTTCAGGGAATCAATCATTATAAAAATGGAGGCGATTCTCGAAAGTTTTAGAAAATTCTTGCATTGTCTTCAAGAAATTATCAGAAAAACTGAAGAACTTAATAGAATGTATATTCCTTCTGGGAATTTCATCATCTTCAGGAATCTTATTTTTATCCACGTTTTCTTTTGCCTCGAAATCTCATTCTCCCCTCAATACCCTCTCTATGGCCAATTAAGAGATTTCATACTTGCTGTGGTAGCAGGCGCGTCGAATCAAAAACCCTAAATCATTATTTGTGCGATTCCATGATGAAATTTCCATTCTTCCTCGATGGATTTCATTGATTTCAAATAACTGTAGTGTCATGTCCGAGATGATTTACAAGATGACTTTAAATGGTAGAAATCACGTGATTTCAGCGATTATGGTGAATTCAGTGATTTCATTGGGTTTCAAGGTAATTTCATCATGGAGTGATGACATGATTTCAGGAGTGAGTAATCTCAGGAAAATTGAAAAATTAATCTATGGATAGACAGTTCGGCGAATAATACTGATGCTGGATGATGACGTAGGTCCTTCACTAGTCCAAGTACTTGATTCGAAATTAGACATACTTCTATAGCAATTTTATTCCTCTTGATATAATCCAACACCTTCTGATGCTTCATAATTGCATAGCCGTGGCCAATTCTCTTTGTATTCAGTAAAACAGCGACAATTAAATTTTCATCGCTACTCGTACCATACCAATTTGTCTCTCCAGCGTGAAAAAAAAAGTGTATCCCTTTTTGGCTTCCGAATGGAAGCCTTTAGAATCCTTCAATTTACACATTTTTCAATTTTACCTGAAAACGATGTAGAATGGTCTTGAACGTAAAAATACGAAGTTTGGCGAGAATGTCTGTATGTGTACATGCTGACCGGTGATCACTTTTTCGTAAATTGAACAATTAAACGGGTAAAAGAGTTCCAAAAAATCTGAAATTTTGTGAGATAGTTGGAATTAGATGGGGCTAGTTTTGTGCCAAATTTCAGCTTGATCGATCGATTGGTTCTTGAGATATTGCTATGTATCGAAAATTCATTTTCCTTCAATATCTCGAAAATGACTAGACTGATTCCATTAATTTTTTTTTTAAATCTTCATCTTCATGTCTTCTATCTGAATCAATTAAAATATGTATACCCGTTTATGCAAAGTTTTTGAGATATGGCCATTTTTGTGTTTTTCACTAAAAATCCTTGTAAACACGCTAACTTTTGGAAAAATCGAGATATTAACTTGAAATTTGGCATGAAGGTGTCTCTTATTATGATTATAATATTTGGTATTTAGAATCAGCTTAATCGGACAATTTGTTCCGGAGATATTTAACTTTGCTTACGAATGGATTTTACTCGATATCTCGAAAACCACTCAGGCTATTTCATTTTTCTTTTTGCTTCCGAATGGAAGCATTGTCATCGACCTATTTTTACATTTTCTAATTTTGGCTGGAAATGATGTAGAATGGTCTGAAACGTAAAAATACGAAGTTTGGAGCCAATGTCCGTCTGTTCGTGTGTCCACTCGGGGGTCACTTTTCCTTAAATTGACCAATTATTTGAGAAAATCATTTCCGAAAAATCTGAAATTTTGTCAGGTTGTTGGTATTAGTTGGAGCTAATTCTGTGCCAGATTTCAGCTCAATCGATTGAGTAGTTTTTGAGGAATAGTGATTTGTTTGAAAATCGTTTTTTGTGACCATCTCAGAAATGACCAAACCTATTGGATTTTTTTTTCAAAATCTTCGTCTCGTTGTCTACACCAAAAAAAAAAACCGTTCTGATTCAAGTCGATAATCCTACCTCATTCAAGTAGGATGACTCTATCTCAATCAATCCGATTTTTCGACCTACCGTAAGTAGAAAAACGGATTGATTCATGTAGAAATGCGTCAGTCCGTTTTTTGACCTGATTTTTGGGCTGATTGGTCGAAGGGTACCATTGTATATTCGGAGAGTTATATAAAATTACATCACTAAGAATCGAGGACAAGAGTTTGGATTTAAATGATCATAATATCACTTGTCTTGTTTTTCAAATTATGATATGAACATGACATTGGATAATGAATAGGAACCATGTGAAATAAGTCAGAACACATTTACATGTAGAAGAACATGGATCTTTATTTTAGAAGTCTCCATGCCTCCTTTCTTTATGAGACTAATTTTTAGATGAAAACTGCAGTGCTCCTTTATCTCTGGCCTCTGACCCTCGAAAGGACTCAAACGAGGATCTGAATAGGAGCTAATGGGAGGTTTAATCAAGGGGCCAAACGGTTTGAATAGAAAACTAGAAGACTAAGAGGTTGAATCAAGGGTCAAATGGTCTAGAGAAGAGTGTGAAACGTCGATTCAAAAGGCAAACGGTTTAGAGAGGAGGCTGAAAGATTGAATCAAGGATCTAATGGTTTAGAGGGAAAGCTTGAAGGTCGAGTCGAGCGATAAACAGTCTACCCCAAAAGCTGAACATTTTTGCTTCTAGATGGGAGCTTTGTTTTCACAAGATTTTGATATTCTCCAATTTGTATGGAAATGATGTAGACTGTTATAGAATGACAAGATATGCTGTTTCCAGGAGGTATCTGTATTGTGTGTGGATGTGCGTGTATATTTCTTTTTTCGGAATTTAAAATAATAAATCGACAAAACTTGTCGATAAAAATCTGAAATTTTCGCCCATAATCGGTATCTGTTATGTCAAATTTCAGGCCAAGTTTCATCTCGATCGGTCGATCAGTTCTCGAAATATCACTTTTTATCAAAAAATAGTTTTTCTCCAATATCTTGAGAACGATTTGACCAATCGAATTTCTTCTCTTTCAAAATATTCGTCATCTAAATATCTTTCGATTTTGATAAAGATATTTTTCTTGACCATGGAGAATTCACATAGTTATTTCCCTTTTTCTGTTTTCATTGATGAAATCCTTTATGTCACTCGGCCCGCCCTAACCTCGTTCTTTTCAGGCCTAGGCCTGTTGAGAACTCGGTTAGTTGGGCCTCGTGACATAAAATAGCGTATGTTACATGGCCCAAAAAGTGTTTTTATAACAAATTGGATCATAATCCGCGCCTTTGGCGCGGATTATGACACATTTGTCACAAAAATACTTATCGGGCCTAGTGACATAATCTACTATTTCCGCATGATAACTTGAGAAATATTGGAGATAAAAAGTTCAGGCATAGTAAGATATTAAGCCTTATACTAATGAAGGTTGCTATTTTGTATGGGCTTAATCAGACCATTAGTTTCTTTGCTTCAATTTCTCAAAAACTACTGGACCGATTCGACTTTTTCTTTTGTCAAAATGTTCGCCACGATGGCTTGTATCTAGCGCAATGAAAATATGTATGTCCACCCCCCCCCCCCCCCCCGCCCTCATTGAAAGTTTTCGAGATAGTACCATTTTTGTATTTTCATTCTTGAAACTCGTTCGTCCGTACTATAATACGACTAAGAATTGGAGTGATGAAATTCGGGCTAGTACTTGATATTGTCAGGTTACACTTCTGGGTAAAATATGAGGACTATATGTCCATTAGTTGCCGAAATACAAACAATTAATTTTTTTTCTTTCTCTTTTTTTTTTGTTTCAAATAGACTAGGGGTTGCTGTTGAATACAAAATTCCAGAACAGGATCAATTACAGATCCATCCCGAAGTCCACTACTAATAGAATTGGCAGAAAAAAAAGCGAAAGATAAGCATTGCACGGCATGATTTCACAACTGTAATGAACTTTGAATGATTAAATCAATTTGAGAACGAGTGAAGCATAACGGGCTCCTTCATTCTTCAATGAGACCATGGGGATCATCGAGATTTCCATGTCAATTTACACTTTGTAGACAAATATTTGGATGGAATAGATTTCAACTTTATGGATATTGAATATTTTTTTTAGGAAAAAATTCTCAGTCTTTACAATTCAACTTAGACATGCTAGTTCTGTTTTTTCAAATTTCATCCTTCATTACTCTTTATTTTACCAAAGTATACATTTATGTGATGGATTCGTAGGGCTACCAATAGGACAATTCCACGCCTTAGAGAACTCCTCATTATTAGATAAACTTCCGATGACCTTAAAATGATTGGGTACATGTTCATTATGGAGCAACGAATCCTTCAAATTCTCATTGGTATAATGTGCACACCAGTTTTGAGCAAAACTAAGGAAGAACAGTTGATCCTGAGTGTAATTAAATAAACCAGGCAACGCTTGTTCCTTCAAACCCCTCGACTTGAGCTTCTGATAAGCCCTGTAAGCCACACGTATTGCGACATTATCCACACTGTTCTCGTGCACTGTTCGCTTTCCATCAACCTGGAGTAAATTAACGAGTTATTAGCATCCGTTTGAAGTTAATGAAGCACCTCGACACGTTTGAAGGAGGACAATATGCTCACCGTGATATTTTCACCGAGTTCCGGCGAATGATAGCTACTGTACTGTTCGATAAAACATTCGACCTTCTCGCGATAATGACGCATTGTCTCGATATTCCACCCATGAAATTTCTTACCATTCTCGTCAAGTTGAATTCCTAAAAATTTCGAATAATTATTTCTGTTTGCACTCATGTCTTCATTGAAAATTTCTTTATGATTGTTATTGGTTTACCCTGAGGATCAAAGCCATGGCTGATCTCGTGTGCCGCTATAAAGCCCAATTGCCCATAATTTATCGACCTGTATGGATTATTAATTAATTTATTCACAATTTGCCTTGTTCATTAGATCAGTTACAGATTGGTAAGCCATATAATCAGCAATAGTCGACATGTTAAAGTAGTTTGTTGCAACTTAAGTTAGAACTACTCGTTCGGTGTATGCAAACAAAAAATCGATGGTATCGAAAAAAGAATCTAATTCATACTCGGATATTTTCATTCATAAATAATGAGAAATTGATCAATTATCGACCATTGCAAATTCCTGGTTTATGAAGTCTTGCCGAAACACCCATATACGAAGCACTGTTACGTTATGCCGATTTCTTTCAATTAGCTATAACTATTTAATTTTTCATTATTCTTCAAAATAAAGAAAGACGTATTTTTTATTAAATTTTCGTATTCAATCGTTTAATTTAATGAAAAATTGCATGCAACAATCCAACCGAGAATCCAACTGTGCACTTCTTTTGAAAATGCTTAAGAAATTCTCTATAAAAGAAAAAAAAACTCAAAAGGAATTAGAATTTAGAGAGAAAATCTATTGACATTTTGTAATGAAATCGCTCATTATCGAAATAATTCAATATTTAATGGGATGTAAAACAAGTAACTGTTTTATTACCCTAAATTACTCCACAACTTAGTTATTTCCTCTATTTGAGAGATATTTATACTCACTCCAGGCCGTTACTATAGAATGGAGGTTGTAGAAAGGCCCCTGACAATACTAGAAGAATCATTGTCGAGTGTAATCAAACGTCTCAAAAATACAGAGTGGAGATAAGGAAGACAATGAGCACTTACCAACAGAGTTGCAGGTGTAAATGTATTCCCCCCCCCCGCGTTTTCATCGAATGACTGCCAGTGTTCTTCACATAATTTGCCCCTAAACTCTTTTAATTCCCTCTTTTGTTTCACGTCAGTCAGTCTTAGGAAGGTCTGGAATTTATCACCAGGGATGACTTCGGCTCCCTCGTAGAATTTTTTCAATTCTTCATGGTCAGTAGTCCACGGAGGAAAACCCACGCTGAATTTCATTGTGTCTAATTTTTTGCGCAATCTCGCGCGTACTTCCATGTCCATCCATTTTGATTCTGATAGCATCTCGTCGAATGCTGCTCTTAATTCGAGGATCATGTCTAGTGCCTTTGGAACATAACAATAGTGATGATTACCTATTTAAAGAAGATTCAGTGTGATAAAATCAGAACCTTTTCTCTTGCTTGATCATGAACATATCTCTGCGTGTAAGCATTAGCTAAAACCAATTTAAAGTGGGAATCAACACGGTGAACGCACCTCTGCCATCTCGGAATTCCATCCCTCTTCATATTTGATTGAAGTTTCTGCTCCAAATCAATGATTTCAGGTGCAACTGTGATGTAAACTCTCCACCAGACAAATCGAGCTAAAATGTTTACAAATTTCTGTGAATTTATCGTTAATTGATTATTAATCTCGAAAACGAGTGCTACTAGCGGGAAATTTCAAACAATGCTTCGTAGTTGAGTAAATTTCTGACGAAAAATGTCTGTCAGCTTTTCCCTGTGAAGTTATTCGTTATCAAGATAATTCGATATTTGTCAAGATGAGAGAAATTGGCTGTTCTGTTTGGTTCTATGATGTGTCACCACTTCATTAGTAATTAGTGAATTAAAATAATAATTTATGGCACTCACCAATGGTAACACGAGGCGTAGTACTCAACAGTAGAGGCAGCTTCTGCAAATATTCCAGATCTTCAACGAAAACTTTGTGTACATCCGTTTCCAAAATAACGTCAGTATTTTTGAAAAGGGCCTCGAAATACTTCGTCCAGTTCCACTTGAATTATCAATATCAATCATATGAAATATGACTAAAAAATCCTCGAGGCCAATAAATGATAATGATATCCCATAAACAAATCCGAGGACTTTTAATTTTTACTTACTCTCAAAGCAGATGCATCAGTCAATGTTTGAAGTTTTTTGATAGTAACGAATAAAACATGCGAGCTCTGTTTCGGCCTGATCCTCATCTATAAACATCCACAATGTGAGCATCTTCTAATTCAACGGGAGATAATCATTTCATACCATTTCAATCAATGATTACCTCAGCTATTTTAATAAAAACCTCGATAATATCATCAGCGAATGATGCACGGTTTTCACTTGTTACACCAGCCAATGTCACAATTTCTTTAATGTAATGTTTCTTCTTTATCAGCGCGGATTTCAATTTCTTATGATCGGTGAGATTGTGCTTAGGAAATGGTGACGAAATCTGCTCCATGTAATTGGCATTATGATAGTCAGATTTTTTCAAAGATTGATCTTATGGAGATTTCGGAGATCAATGGATCAAAATGAAGCTCTTACCATCAGATAGGATTTTTTTGTTACAAAGCGATCTTTCGAAACTGCCGCCGGAAGTTTCGAAAACTTAACGAAAATTGAGGCAGCCAAATATCTCTCAGCTACTCCCTCTATTCTTGATAAATCGAGGTCAATTTCACTGTCATTTTTTGAGTTATCAAACAATAGAAGATCTCTGGATAATCCGAGTTTCGAGAATATATCGAATATTGGTGTTAATTTCAATTCCTCAGCACTTTCTGTGAAACGAGTGTAAAAACAAGATTTATAAAAATAGGTGAGTTCATTCAACTTGAAGACAGATAA
The DNA here is from genome assembly GCA_035578325.1 of Coelinius sp. EB29. Taxonomy (NCBI): domain Eukaryota; kingdom Metazoa; phylum Arthropoda; class Insecta; order Hymenoptera; family Braconidae; genus Coelinius; species Coelinius sp. EB29. Next base: position 2,797,019 of record JAOZGT010000009.1, on the reverse strand, counting down.
GCTGAACTTTAGGACCATTTTTCATTACCAGTGTCCATACACATTCTATAGAATTTCCTTGCCAGCTTGAGAGGACTTGAATCATCGACTTGATCAGACTCCTTGAGCAATACTCTGAGATTGTGTTGCAATTTCTTTTGGATAATCATGAATTGATCCCACGCTTTTTCGTTCGGAAGCATCGGATGCCTCGATAACCACCCAAAGCAGGCAAATTTATAGAAATCATCGCAAGGAGCTACATTCCTGTCCATTCCTTCAATGATCCTTGTAGCTGAAGAAATAATAACGTCAATTCAGCAAATTTTTTTTTAATTGGGTAGATATCTTGAAAACACATCATTTCAGCAAGACTTATCAAAAAACCTTTCTCGTAACTGAGACAATTTCCTATAAAAATTGTCAGCTGACTTACTCTCCTATAGGATTACTCATCATCTATAGAATTACTCATCATCGAGATACATTTAGATAACAAACTATTCATTCGATATAACTTTTGTCATATCTCCAAGACTACTCGGACAAAACGTGTCGCATTTGTTCAAATTCAACAGGAAATTCTCCCATCGTTTTAATAATCCCACTTACAGCCCTCAATTACCTTAGGTTTTCAAGGAAATTCTCGCGATGGGTCATTAGAGTCATTTAAAAAATTATTGAACATAAATTTTAGGATATATAGGGGAAGCCGGGGCATGACGGGGTAGCCGGGGCTTAATGGGGTACCTCAAAAAATGTCGGGACATTATGATATTTCAACCTCTGTAGTGATTCGAAATTCGTCTTTTGAAGTATTTCAGATAGTCAACATTCAAAATTGACGGAAAATCGCTCTTTGAATTTTTTCATATTTTATGCGCTGTGGTTATTCGTACCCACGCCGTGACTCGTGACTCGTGACTCATGACTCGTGACTCGTGTCTCGTGACTCGTGACTCGTGCCTCATGCCTCGTGTCTCATGACTCGTGACTCGTGACTCGTGACTCGTGTCTCGTGACTTGTGACTCGTGTCTCGTGGATAGAAAACTTTATGGTTCGAAGGATCCCCGGGCTTGGGCCTCGTGCCTCGTGACTCATGACTCGTGTCTCGTGCCTCGTGTCTCGTTGCTCGTAACTCGTGCCTCGTGCCTCGTGTCTCGTGGCTTGTGACTCGCGTTTCGTGTCTTGCGGATAGAAATCTACGGTACGAAGATTCTCGGGATTGGGCGTCATGTCTTGTGCCTTGTGGATAGAAATCTTTACGACAGGAAGAATCTCCGGGCTAGGGCCTCGTATCTTGTGATTCGTAACTCCGGTCTCGCGTCTCGTGACTCGTGACTCGTGTCTTATGGGTAGAAATCTTCCTGGTACGAAGGATCCCCGGGCTTTTCTATGCACGAGATACGAACCACGATACACGAGTCACAAGATACGAGACACGAGTCACGAGTCACAAGTCACGAGAAAAGAGGCATGCGGCCCAAGTTCGAGGAATCGTCGCCCCGTAAAGATTTCTATCTACGAGTGACCAATCACGAGTCACGAGTCACGAGACACGAGTCACGAGACACGATAGCCAAGCCCGGGAATTCTTCGTATGCTCAAGTTTTTTATCCACGAGACACGAGAGGTGAGTGAGGTAATACGAGTCACGAGACATAAGGCCCAAGCCCGAGGATGCTTCATACGGTGAAGATTTCTATCCACGAGTCATCAGTCGCGAGTCACGAGTCGCGAGACACGAGGCACGAAACACGAGACACGAGACCCGAGCCCGGGGATCCTTCGTACCGTAGATATTTCTATTCACGAGACACAAAATACGAGACATGCGAAACGAGACACGAGACATGAGACTCGAAACACGAGACACGAGTCACAAATCACGAGGCACAAGTCACGAGGCACGAGGCCTAAGCCCAGGGATCCTTCGTACCATAAATATTTCTATTCGCGAGACGCAAAACACGAGACATGCGAAACAAGGCACGAGACATGAGACTCGAAACACAAGACACGAGTCACGAGTCACAAATCACGAGGCACAAGTCACGAGGCACTAGGCCCAAGCCCAGGGATCCTCCGTACGATAAAGTTTTCTATCCACGAGACACGAGTAACGAGTCATGAGCCACGGTCACGAGACACGAGGCATGGGACGCGGGACACGAGCCACGAAACACGAGTTACGAGACACGAGGCCCAAGCTCAGAGATCCTTCGTTCCGTGAAGATTTCTATCCACGAGTCGCGAGTCTCGCGTCACGAGTTACGAGGCACGAGGCACGGGACACGGGACACGAGACACGAGTCACGAGATACGAGATACAAGGCACGAGACTCAAGACACGAGCCACGGTTACGAGGGCCAAGCCCGGAGACCCTTCGTACCAGGAAGATTTCTACCCATGAGACACGAGTCACAAGTCACGAGACACGGGACCCGAGTCACGAATCACGAGATACAAGGCCCTAGCCCGAAGATTCTTCCTGTCGTAAAGATTTCTACCCACAAGACACGAGACATGACGCCCAATCCCGGGAATCTTTGTACCGTAGATTCCTATCCGCGAGGGACGAAACGCGAGTCACAAGCCACGAGACACAAGGCACGAGACACGAGTCATAAGTCACGAGGCATGAGGCCCAAGCCCGGTGATCCTTCGAACCGTAAAGTTTTCTATCCACGAGACACGATTCACGAGTCACGAGACACGAGTCACGAGTCACGAGACACGAGTCACGAGTCACGAGACACGAGTCACGAGTCACGAGACACGAGTCACGAGTTACGAGACACGAGTCACGAGACACGAGTCACGAGTCACGAGACACGAGTCACGAGTAACGAGACACGAGGCCCAAGCCCGGGGATTCTTCGAACCGTAAAGGTTTCTATCCACGAGACACGAGTCACGAGTCACGAGACACGAGTCACGAGACACGAGACACAAGTCACGAGACACGAGTCACGAGTCACGAGGCCCAAGCCCGAGGATCTTTCGAACCGTAAAGTTTTCTATCCACGAGACACGAGTCACGAGTCACGAGACACGCGTCACAAGACACGAGACACGAGTCACAAGTCACGAGGCACGAGGCCCAAGCCCGGGGATCCTTCGAACCGTAAAGTTTTCTATCCACGAGACACGAGTCACGAGACACGAGGCCCAAGCTCGGAGATCCTTCGTTCCGTGAAGATTTCTATCCACGAGTCACGAGTCACGCGTCACGAGTTACGAGACACGAGGCACCGGACACGGGACACGAGTCACGAGATACGAGATACGAGGCACGAGACACAAGGCACGAGTCACGGTCACGAGGGCCACGCCCGTGGACTCTTCGTACCAGGAAGATTCTACCCATGAGACACGAGTCACGAGTCACGAGACACGAGACCCGAGTCACGAATCACGAGATACGAGGCCCTAGCCCGGAGATTCTTCCCGTCATAAAGATTTCTATCCACAAGACACGAGACATGACGCCCAATCCCGGGAATCTTCGTACCGTAGATTTCTATCCGCGAGACACGAGTCACGAGTCACGAGTCACGTGACACGAGTCACAAGACACGAGACACGAGTCACAAGTCACGAGGCACGAGGCCCAAGCCCAGGGATCCTTCGAACTGTAAAGTTTTCTATCCACGAGATACGAGTCACGAGTCACGAGTCACGAGTCACGAGACACGAGACACGAGACAGGAGTCACGAGTTACGAGTCACGAGGCGCAAAGCCCAAGCCCGGGGATCCTTCGCACCGTAAAGTTTTCTATCCACGAATCACGAGTCACAAGACACGAGTCACGAGTCACGAGTCACGAGACATGAGGCACGAGTCACGAATCACGAGACACGAGTCACGAGACACGAGTCACGAGACACGAGTCACGAGTGACGAAACACGAGTCACGAGTCACAAGTTACGAGTCACGGCGTGGGTGCGAATAGCCACAGCGTTCTTTATGGGTACCCCGTTGTGCCCCTGAACGTAAAATATTACCGACGTAGATTGACCATTTCAGGAGCAAAATATGAGTCAAAAAGAAATAATTTGGTCATAACGTTTGAACTGAAAAGGTCCTCCTTATCTTAGGTACCCCGTCATGCCTCGGCTCCCCCTACCTGTTACAATACACTCATAAGTTCGGCACATTTCCAGTTGAGGAAGCGCCGTCACAGGGGCAATTACAAGCACCACCAACAGTCCAACAAGAACCACCAGTCGCCTCTCTTTGGACCATTTTTTATCACCGCATTCCCGGACAAATCTGAAGGGAGTCACAGTAATCAAAAATCTTAATCCCCGAGTTAAAAAACAATATATTCTGTTGCAAAGTAACCGACTGGAGTTATTCTGCTCCATAATTGTTGAGTTCCTATCGTTCTCTGGATCGTTCACCCGTCAACGTTGTCAACGTGAATTGAAATATTAATACGTTATATAATCCTCCCTAATCTATAATCTGAAAAAAATCTTATAATCACAATAAGTTGAATAAATCGCAGTGCATGTGTGATTTAAGGATGATAGGGTGCAATCAAACGGTGTTTAAAAAATGCAGCCAAAATTCCCAAAATAGAACTGTACAAGAACGTCACAAGAAGAGAATATATTGGAATGTCTAGCACTTGAATATCTATCGGAGGGGATAGAGGAACCCGTGTGAGTATTTCACACCATCGGTATCCTTTATGCGAAATAAGATTGTAAAATCGTAAAATTTATCGTGTGATCGTTATAAAATTGCTCTTTAGACCATTTCAAGTGCAGTTTTTCTTTTGAATTTTATACATACAAAAAAACTTAGAGCTGCTTAAGCTTTTGTTGGGGTCGATTTACCCTCATCGTTGACAAAGTAAATTACCACTAGCTAAGGTGTGATTCACCGTTACTAAAGTATATTTCACCAACGCCCTGTGGTATTTTACCTCAACTCAAGGCTTGAATTGCCACCTTGAAGGGTTGAATTACTCTTTAGGTGGGTTGATTTACCACATATTTAGTGTCAAAATAGGTCGATTTTAGAGGCACACGAGTTAAAATGTGCTTCCTTTCTGAGGACTATAAGTTGGACTTCGGTGCTCTTTTAAAATGCTCTGTCAATCCTCCTTGGGCTAGTACTTGATATATTGTCAGGTTACACTTCTGGGGATAATTTTAGGTCGATACGTCCATCATTTCTCGAGATACAGATAATCGATTTTTTTTCTGTTTCAAATAGACTAAAGGTTGCTGTTGAGTACAAAATTTCAGAACAGGATAAATCACAGATCCATCTGGGAGAAAAAAATGGAGATATCAACTTGAAATTCGGCATGAAAGTGACTCTCATGATTGTAATGTTTGGTATTTAAAATCAGCTCAGTCGGACAGGTGGTTCCGGAGATATTCAACTTTCGAGATATGAAATGCAAAACATTTACTATAATAATACGCGAAAAGGATTGAAAGGACCATTCGGAAGCGCTCCATCAATTGATTGATGGCGAGAAAAAAACGCACACGTAAAATTAACAAACTCCACAACCGCAAATCTGTAGTTACAAATCTATAGCCGCATGTCGCTGCCGCCTACTTGTTTTTCGAGACTTCAGTAATTGTTTCAATATGATGACTTCAAATGGAAATCGTTTTTTGCGTAATGCCGTCACTTTCCCAACCTCGGCAAAGCGAAAATTACTACGGAAAAATGTTGTCCTAGTTGTCGTTATGGGGTTTTTTTCACTGTTGATATACGACTATAAACACACAAAAAACCTTAGAGCTGTTTTAACTCCTGGTAGGTATATTTCAGTTCTTCTTGAGGGTGTTTTACCCCTTGATCAAAGAAAGTATATCTAGCTAAATGTTGATGGGAGTGTTGTAAACAATCATTGCAAAGCAGTTATGCTGAACGAACAGCTCATAGAGTTATGAATTCCTGTACACAAAAAACCTTAGAGCTGTTTTAACTCCTGGTAGGCATATTTCAGTTCTTCCTGGGGGTGTTTTACCCCTAACTTAGGGATTTTTTATTAAGTTGTAAAATATCTCATATTTGGGTGTGATTTACCCCTAACTTGGGGTGATAACATCATTCTGTCATGGGCATGAATTACCTCAATCATGGTGCTAATGCATGTCTAAATTAGAGATCAAAGGGACCAGAAAACTATTATCTGCAGACGATTCTCAAGACAATTGATATTTATATATGGGAAGGTGAGGAATCACCATTTTTTTCTTAGGCAGAATTCTCCGACGAGTATTCTCTTTTACAATCTTGGAAATCAACAGAACTCGAACAACGAAATGAAATTTCATGTGATTATTATTTTGTATGTATATATACATATATAAATAATAATTCGTGGAAATTCTCTGTCTGCGATCCTAAATAACTCAAAAATTTCACACCATCGGTATCCTTCATGCAAAATTTAATGTAAAATCGTAAAATTTATCGTATGAGACCGCTTTAAAATTGCTTTTCAAAGCAGTTGGAGTGCAGTTTTTCTTTTCAATTTTAAAGCAGTAAAACACGATATCCTGTATTTTCTGATGCAATTTTTCCCAAAGTTTGGAAACCAAAATTTTTTGTCACAAGTCTCAAAAAATAATGACGCATTTGACGAATGCTTACGAAGGGACGGAGAGAAAAGTTGAGTAGAAATTATGAGTCTGATGTTCCGTAATCGTGGAGCGGCCTTGAAGTGGGGAACAAGAGAAATTTATTTCTTCAACCAATTCACGTCCAGTACGAATTATTCTTTCAACGTTAACAGACGTCATTTACGAATAATGTCAATACCATAATAGTAACAATGAACAGCGTCCAGCAATGAAGATAATTGGTATGAGTCACATTTTCCTCATATCTTCAGAAATTCATGCATCTGATCCTGAAGATTGTGAAGAAAGAGTATCTGATGGGGTGCAAGTCTGTTGGTTGGAAGGGAGAGAGCTGAAAAATGTCAGTCTACTCACCTTTGCACCAAATGCTACCGATCTCTTTTGGGTACCTGATTCTAATTCATCTAAAATAAGTGTAATACGTGAGAATAGTTTCTCTTCTCTGAAAAATCTGAAAAAACTATACTTGATTAGTCACGGAATCATCTATATTGAACCGAATCCTTTCAAGGAACTCACTGAATTGACAGTGCTGTATCTGGATCACAACAATATTTCAATAGGACGTGATATCTTCGCCGGTCTTCCGAAATTATCGATACTTAATCTAATCGAGGCATTTAATCGTGACGAGGCTGAACTTCCAATTGGTATATTTGATAATCTTCCTCAACTAGGTCATTTGTCCTTAGAAAAGAACAATTTTAAGCAGATACCAATGGGAGTATTTGAAAATCTGCAGTCACTAAAAAATCTTTCGCTTGAATCCAACAATATTCATACAATAAGACCAAGTGCATTTGGTAAATTGAGACTCAGGTATCTGGATCTTAGTTATAACAAAATCAAGGTCATCGAGACTAATACTTTCAATGGCCTTTCGGCCGATAACCTTCATTTGAGAGGTAATAGCATTGAGGCAATAGAACCACGAGCTTTCAATGGTTTGGAAACGAAAGCTCTTTATCTAAACAACAATCCATTGAAGACAATTGGACCCGATGATTTCGATGGACTCCATGCGGGAAAGCTGTTCTTAGGCTGGAGGGAAAAGGAGCTGACGATTGCCCAAGGTGCTTTCAAAAATGCTTCGTTAGAAGAACTTATTCTTTTATATACTTCTCTTCAAGGCAGAATGAATGTTACTGAGATAGGTCTGCCAAACTCGACCATCATTACCACTTACTAGGTAATTGACAATTTCTGCTAGGGATTGAACCTAAATAATACTTCATTTAACTATGTTTATTATTCTTTCCTGGATTGTTAGAATTATGTAATCAATGTATTTACTATTATTTGAACTTGTCAATTTTCAATGTTTAATTTTTGGTTCAAAATTTCTGTTTTCAACGTTAACGAATAATAAATAATCTTACCTTAAATATTTCATTCATATTTATTCTCTTGATCAAACAAGTTCAAATTATAAGAAATCGGCAATCAATTATTTCCACAATTTTCTCAAAAATAATAGACAATTTGTAAAATTAGTACGAAGGTATGATATATCATTGAATTTCATGTTAATGCAATTTTGAATATTGAATAAATTCTAATTTCTCTAATTAATTTGATTTATTTATTCCCTTTGTTAATAATTAATTGGTTTTAATTATTTATTTATTATTCGAGGGGTGAGAGTGAAAAATTGAAAAATCGACTTTCCACGTTTTCATAAATGATTAATTGTCTCGTTAATAATCATTGATTTTAGATGAAAATGTCCAAAGACTATTTTTTTAGATCATTAATTCTTTATAGTTTCACACTCAAAGTCAAACCGAAACTCATCATGTAATTGAGCCAATAGGAAGCACCAAATTTTAATCTCATAACAGCTAAAATCTCTTCAATTTTAAACTCTTTATCTCGATCATTTTTCAAGTTATCATGCGTCCACCGATTTCAACCCAAAAATGGGCCGATTTGAATAACTATCAAACATCTGGATTTGATCTACCCTGAGATTGAAAAGAGTTATCTAGATACGAGAGGCAGGAAGAAGGCAAAAGAATAAACATGAAATAATTTAATTAAATCAAAAAACCTTAGATCTGTTTTAACTCGTGTCAGGCATATTTCAGTTCTTCTTGGGGGTGTTTTACGTGCGATGAGAGAATCTCTCATCAGTTTCACGTTAGAATGCCGCCGAATTTCGCCACTGGTGACGCTGATCTGGGGTCTGCGGCACGGACCAGTCGAGTTTAACACGTAAAAATTGGATGGTCGCTTGGAAGACAGCACACAGAACACATGTTCACAGAGCGTTCTAAACGAATTTAATAAAACAAAAACAAAAACTTCAACTCACAGTTAAATCTACATATAAACACTGTTGAAAATAGTAATCATCAGTCTCAAGAAAATTCTTTATAATTCGAATAGAAACATAATCAGAAGAGACACAAAACTCTTACTGGTCTTTTAAGGTTAGTAATATGGCTGAAAAGCAACAAGCTCTACCCAACGACCAAAAGTCGAAGGGAAACGGCCACTTTTCAACAGTCCTGGAGAAATCTCCCTCAAGCTCACGCAAAAGAGGACATGATAAAAACAATTATGCCAACTCTTCAAATTTCTATTTGTTAGAAAATAAATATGACAAGAAAGCTAAAGCACCTTTCATTGTTTTCGTTACATGTTGTAACAATTATGAGACAAATGACACTCAAGGGGGAGAAGTTCCTGCTAAATTCTCAAAGAGATATAACGTAGGAAATCTTTATCCCATGAAAATCGGAGATAAAATTCAAAAACACGATCATTCCAAATATCGTATTAAAAGAAAAGGTGCAAATCTCGTTCAAATAACCTATGAAAATTTCACAGACGCTAACTGCCTGGTAGAAAATCAAGCACAATGGCTACCAAAGGATTGGTATGTATACATGCCAAATTTCAAAGTCACCAAAACAGTCATTGGTAAAGGCATCAAAGAAGACTGGAGTGAAGAGAAAATAAAAGAAGGTATCGAATGGGAGGATCATCCATTCGAAATCATAAAAATGGAGAGATTTACAAGAGTAAAGAAAACCAAAAATGGTCCAATCAGAATTCCAACTGGCACAATTAAATTCACTTTTAAAGGACCAAAAGCTCCAGATAAACTCATCATCTACAGGAATATTGTGAGGATAGAGGTATTTATTCCTAAAGTCAAACAATGCTCAAAATGTCAGAGACCAGGCCATCTGGCCAATCAATGTCGTGCCCCTGCAGACAGGTGTGCAAAATGCGGAAAGAATCATAACATTTCCATTTGCCAAAGCACTCAAAAAAAATGCGTCAACTGCGGTGGCTCACATGAAGCTACATTCAAGAATTGTAGTGCTATCTCCAAGCAACACATTAACCTAATCTCTGCCCACCTAGTAGTGAGCAACAAAGTAGTAGTAGTTTGTTGCTAGTAGTGAGCAACAAAGAAACCATTGAGATCATTCAAGTTAACAGCATAGAAATATCTGCCCAAGCTTACACATGGATCAAGAATTAGACTAAAGAAAAGAGAGGATTCTCTTCAACACTCATCATACGCTCAATACCTGGTTCCCAGATCTAGACACCAACAGATTGGGAAATTCTAAAAATGATGAACCTCTAGATTCCAGAGAAGAAAGAATAAAGGAAAAAAGATCTCAAAAATCCCAAGAATCTTCAACCGAAACCGGAAGAAAACAAACCCCAAAAAAGGTTGGTGGAATGAGAAATGTGAGGAAATAATTACGAGGAGAACTCCTGCTCTAAAACTGTTGAGAACTGAAAATTCTCAAGAAAACCTAGATTCTTTAGATGACATATTAAACACTACCCATAAAGAGCTAAAATTAATCAAGAGACAACACTTCAGAGGCACAGCAAACTCTCTAAATTCGTTCACACCAGTACAACAAGTCTGGAACACAGTTAAAATATATAATAACATTGATAAAAATTATAGTAACGAAATAAGTGAAGAACTCAAACTGAAACTCAACGAAGCCATAGATAAATTATCTCCAAAAAATAATAATAATTCCCCATACATATCTCCAATAATATCAGAGTCCGTTGGTAATAATTATGTCAGAGGAATATGGTTTCCCGCGAAAATAGAGGAAATTATTTCAATTATACACAAATCCAAATCCAATAAAGCTGCGGGTTCAGATGGAATCTCCAACTCCACCATCAAAAAACTTCCCAGATCTACCTTAGGAGTCTTAACAATGGTATTCAGCAAGATATTATAAACATGTATAATTCCAAAGGACTGGAGCAGTTTTGACGTATGTTTAATTCCTAAACCTGGAAACAATGGCTATAGGCCAATTGCTTTAGCCCAATGTATGATGAAAATATTTGAAAGAGTTTTAATGAATCGTTTCGAATATTTGGTAGAAACAGACTTAATCTTATCCCAACAACAATTTGGGTTTCGCAATACTAACCACAGATGCCTATAACGCATTCGCTCAGGGAAAACAGTTAGGAGTAATTTTCCTTGATGTGGAAGGGGCTTATGATCATATCATCACAAATGAACTGATAAAGAATTTTGAAGAACTCAGACTGCCAAAACAAATAATAAAACTAATAGCCAACTTAGTCTCATTAAGAAAAGCTAACTTCTATAACAATGGAGAATTTTTAGAAACAAGAGATATAAAAAAAGGTGTTCCACAGGGTTGCATAACTAGCCCATTTTTATTCAACATATATCTGAGGAAAATTATGAACAATATTGGAGAAGACTGTCGTCTAATACAATTTACTGATGACATCGCGTTATACATATCAGACACAAATACCGAGACAATTATTGAAAAACTAGAGAAGAGTATTAATATTCTTGAACCATGGCTAAGCAACTTAGGCCTAAAAATCTCCACTAAGAAAACAAAATTCCTACTCCTTAGTAGAAAAAAACAAATAGAGAACAATCTATCCATTAAAATCAGAGAAGATACAATAAAAAGGTCTGATTCGGCCAGGTTCCTTGGAGTATTGTTAGATACTAAACTAACCTAGAAAAATCACATCACAAATACCAAGAAAAACGCCTTAAAATGCATCTCAATGCTAAAGTCAATCACTAGAACGTCTTGAGGCGGTGATCCATGGACTCTATTACAAATCTACAAAGGCTTAATACGAGCAAAGATGGAATTTGCATTCCTTTGCACAGGGTCAGCGTGTAAGACAGCTTCAGAAATGCTAAAAAAAACACAAAACGATGCACTCAGAATCATCTTGTGATACTATAGAACCACACCCACCAACATTATCCTAGACTCTTCAGGTATTACATCTTTTAAGCTGAGATCCAAAGAATTAACTGCTAGATATATCTCCAGAGTCTACTCACAGAAAAATCATCCGTTAATCCCTAAGCTAAAGTATCTAGAAAATTTGAAACAAAAGAAGAAAGTTCCAAATCACTGCGAATTTCTACTATTCAAAACCTGGATAAACATCAAGGAAGAAATCTCTGCTATTCACAGAAGAGACTTGATTCCTTGCTTCGATATCCTTCTAAAACCTCAACTCGAACCACTAGAAATTAACTTTGACATCGGACGCAAAATCAAAAGCAAAGAATTGATTGCAGCAGACTTTACTCGAGACGAATTGAAACAGAAATACCCGAACTATACAATAATTTACACAGACGGTTCCAAAAGAAACAACCAACAATATGGAGGTGTCGCATTGACTTCCCCAAAACTCAAACAGTCGAAAACATTCAAAATAGAGTCAAGAGCCAGCATATTTGAGATTGAAGCTATGGGAATAATAGAAGCATTGAAATTCGTTAAAAACAATATTTACATAAACAATGCAGCCATCTATACTGACTCCATGAGTACTCTATCTGCACTGAAGGAAATTGGTCTGAACAGTCAAAGCCATCCATACATCTTCGAGATAAAATCTCTTCATGGACGTTGTCTGACAGCAGGCAAAAAATTAGCTTTCTGGTGGTGCCCTGGGCACATGGGAATAAGAGGCACTGAATTAGCTGACTCTCTCGCTAACGAAGCTATCAACAAAAACAGCCAAATTATCACATACAATCCAGAACCCCACAGTTTTTACAGTAGATGGAAAAGAGAGGCAAAGATCAAAAATGGTGAGGAACTAAAGAACACCTTCGATTATATGGAAAATTTAACATATTTGGCACACAGAAACCTTGGTTCTCAAATTCAAAACTTCCAAGAGCAGCAATCACACTCATCAATAGAATAAGAGCAAACCATATATGCACAAAAAGCTACCTTTATAAATATAAAATAGTACCAGACCAATTATGCCCTTGCCAAGAAGATGTTCAAGATTTAAATCATATTTTTTGGAGATGCAATCTTACCAGAGACGCATCGGAAAAACTAAAAGCCTTTTTGATAAAAAAAGAATACTATCCACCTTGGGACATCAGAAGTTTAATATTTACACTCAACGAGGAAATCTTAGAGAAAATAGCAGATTTTGCTTTTGAAATTCGCCCATCAGTCAATATTATTCACATACCATCAGAAGAGAACTAAAGATCACTCGTAGTTGATCTACATAACCGACAGAAACGCTCTAGTCCAAGCGTCAAGAAGAGGACCTACTCTCAAGAAAACCGAGTTATTCAATGGCTGTATGACTAACATCAAAGGCCAGCTGCATTCAGTTTGCAGCACTATAAAAAAAAAAACACGTAAAAATTCTGGCTGGGTCGAAGAAAATATTTTTTTTCTATAAAATGACAACGTATAATAGTACATTTCACGCTCGAGTCATGAAAAACCAATCATCCTCTCCCACGTGCAAGATTGCCGTCCGAGCCGGAGGCGAGGATGGCAAGCACATGAGGGAGGGTGATATGCGTTTCATGACGAGGCTTGAACATTATTTTTCGTGTGCTGAACCTGAAAAACGCCGGCACACGAAAATGATTTTTATCGCCTCAGGAATTAACTAGAAGAGTTATTCGAGGAATACAAAAATTATCATGTGTCTGAAAGCTTTTTAACTATACTTTTCATATACCTGGAAAATTTTTGTGAGAGAAACCCTCATAGCGCGACCGCTGATGGGTTAAAAAATCGATATATCAAATTTTACCATGGCCAACCTTTTAGAGCATTTTCTGACAAATATTTTTCTGTCCATCTCCACCGCCCTCCTTACGGCAAATAATATTTGAAAAACTATTGTATTATTTCGGATGATATAACTACTTGATTACTTAAATACGTAATTATTTTCATTCCCATATTTCAATTGTACTCATTACTGAGTTAATCGAATAGAGTATTGTCAATGTTTTTCGCAGAAAGTTTCCAGACTCTTTTCGAACCCTTTTTTCGGATTGAATTTTTTATTTATTTCCCATTTCATTTTTTCATAATAATGCCTAGGAAATCCTGAGGGAATACTGATGAACCGGGAAGTTTTTATTGTGGCCTGAACGGGTCACACCCACCATGGAAGCGAGCTTGCGAGCGACCGACAACGCACCACTAGTTTTTTTTATTATTATTAATGAAAATGTTTAATTGTGAAAAAATTGAGGAATTATCTAGAATTAGAGCGCTTTCAATAAGTCATTCATTTACTGTTACAAGAGGAACATGAATTTTCACTTTTAGCATTACCATCCAATTGGAAGGGTTGAGAATCTAACCGCGAGGGTATTTTCGAAGAGCCACCTAGGGTTAAACCCATTGCCGCAACTGTGTATCCCCCCTCTTGGTCTCAAATTGATGAAGCCAGTATTACGAAGCACTTGGGGCCCATTTATTTTTTTTCCCCCGTTGCAATCCCATGGGGCTGATTTGAACAACCAGCTGAGACACCTTACGTCACCCTAAATCACCTCAGATTGACGCTCCATCAACTCTATCTCTTTATGTTTTTCTTCATAAAACTTAATTTTTTCAAAATGATTCATTCATTCTTTTTTTTTTGTGTTGATGAATTCATCTCATTGCTTCATACTTTCATCTGCAAATAAAATTAACCAACAATCAATTTGTATAATTACAGAGCCGACTCCGTCACCTGGAATCCCCACAAGCTCATGGGTGCCCTTCTCCAGTGCTCAACAATCCACTTCAAAGAGGAAGTGAGTGAAGAATTCCAAGTTATTACAGCCATGATTGATGAGAAATTATTAGAATAGTCGATTTGAGGGCTTGAAATGTACCCCACAATGAGCAAATTCTCGATGGCACAAGGGGAGGGGTGGACCAAATACTCCTGGACACTGGTGGAATTTAATTAAACCAAGAGATAACATATGTTACACCGAGATAGGGCCTTGGTTAGCGGAGGGTTAGCCTCCCCCTCTCGTGCGCCTGTGCACAAGTGTAGTTATTGCTAAACTCTCCACCCTTGGCATTATCAACCCTGCCCTGGAAAAATTCACCCCCAACGGGATATTAAAATTCCGTTCACCGGCTGTTGCACAACTGAGAAATATTCCTTTTCTAGAAACACTGAGGGGTTGAATGAGAGACAGTTCGACATTATTGTTTGTCATATATTTTTGCCCTTGATATGACTGTTGTGATTTTCATCAGCTCACCAAGTCCATCAAAAAGGGAGAAGAAATGAAACCCCAGTTTCTCATGTGTTACAGACAAAAGTACACAATCATTTGTGAAAGATTCATTGCAGAAATTTGGCAAAAACTCAATATCAGTTGGTCGCCATTTTTGGGAGACCAATATATAACCAGGTTTTCATATCTCATTCGCGAGATATGCGCATGTCTAGGGATCCAAAGGTATCGACCGGAACTCGAGCTAACATTTCCGCGAGATGCGCAAACGTACCTCTTTCATCTCTGGCTGTATACATAACAGGGAGATATATCACTCTACTGGCCCTTTTTTGTTGAAACGACCATGGCCGGATGTTAAATTCGAGGGATAACACGACCTCGACTTTTTCAGATGGGTTTCTTTGGGAGGGCGATGTCACATGCAGATAGCTTTTTACATGACCTGAATGATTTATTTTTTTCAAAACTTTCGAGTGTAGAAATTTTTTTTAATAATCCCAACCGTCCGTTCAATGGGAACTATCAATTTGGAATAGTCAACTCAACTTTAGAATGAGTTTTTTTATGAATATCTCCATGGGAAATAGGAAAAATTTCCTAAGGACCGTTTTCATAAAAATTTCATCGTTCCCCTTCAGTTCCAAGAATGTTTTAAAAAAAAAGATATTACGAATGTTCAGGGTCTTTTGATAAGCTGCAATCAGATGTCTGCTGAGTACCTCTTCATGACAGACAAACTCTATGACGTCAAGTACGACACAGGTGACAAAGTAATCCAATGTGGCCGTCATAATGATATCTTCAAACTGTGGCTTCAATGGCGTGCTAAGGTACTTGACTTTACAAGTCATGTTGATGCAGGAGTTTAACATAAACTATTAACTTTTAGGGCTCAGACGGTTTCGAAAAGCACATGGATCGTCTCATGGAGCTCAGCGAGTACATGGTAAAACGTATCAAGCAGATGCCAGATAAATTTTATCTCATTCTCGAGCCTGAAATGGTTAATGTCTGCTTCTGGTATCTACCAACACGAGTTAGGAATATGCCGCATAATGCACAGAGGGAAAAAATTCTCGGCGAGGTAAGCTATATCCGAAGAGCTGATCTTCAAGCAAAATTTACTCTTTCTCCACATTTTACTCCAATTGATGAATACATTTGACATGTGTGCTTCATACAGATTTGTCCAATCCTAAAAGGCCGAATGATGGAAGCAGGAACACTGATGGTCGGCTACCAACCCGATGACCGTCGGCCGAACTTCTTCAGAAACATCATATCAAGTGCCGCAGTTACAGAGGCCGACGTTGATTTCCTTCTCAACGAGATGGATCGACTCGGTCACGATCTGTAAATCTGCCCCCGATAAATCATGTACAAAGCTTATCCAAGGACAACAACCATGAATATTGAAGTAAAACATATTCCGCGTGAAGTATTCAGATGCATTTATTGCTCACACATATCAATTCTTCAAAAAGTTGATACATAATCTTCTCAGCAATTATTAATTCATCTGAAATGACTTCACGACAATTTAGACATAGTAGTAATCAATTATATTAAGTGTTGAAGCAACTGTTGAGAAAATCAGGAAAAGTACATAGTTTTAAGGGAAATAATTTAATAGAAAGAATACACAGCAATGAAAGTTGCAATGTCCTTAAAAATGAAACGAGAGTTTGGGAATTGATCAGGGACGCGGGTGATTCTGGTTCAAAATTAAAACAGACCATAAATGCTAATTAATTTTCATGATCATTATTGAGAGAAATTATCATTGAACCAGAATGGAGTTGCGCGAAGCGAGCTGGCTCGTTCGTGAATGGAATATTTTACGAATAAGATGAGAAGTGAAAGTAATTTTGACAGTTTAACATCCAGACGTTGTGCGAGTTACAACGAATCCATTCGACTGGTTGGAAAAATCCGTTCAGATAAATTATTTATTATTCTCAAAGTAATCACGATGAGGCCATTGAACAAAATCCTCTCTTATGTAGCAAAATTGTTGATTTACATTTTTTTTAAATCAATTTCTCTCATTGAACAGACAAATTCCATGGATAAATGACATTTTCAATTGTTTATATTGACAGAGAAGTTATTTGAAAAGATTTTGAAAAAATAATGGCTATTGACTGTGAATTAAACTCATTATATGAATCTCAAATTTTAAATAATTTAAAAATTGTTTTAATTATTCCGTTGTTGATTAGTGTCATTCAAAAGTACATCATGTGAAAGGAATGAAAGGATTGAAGGTGAATATTATATTTAGCGTTGAAATTGAAATACAAAAAGAAACCCATGAAAGTACGTGCTTTTTCGAATTACCAAAACTATATGTTTCTGTATGGTTAAATATGTGTTGATTATTCTATCATAATTTGATTGACTTCTATTTTGCAATGAAATTTTTCTGTTAAAAATGTCATTCGAAGAATTGAAAAATTTCCTTCTACGTTTTAAAAAATGGCAAAGTGAGAAAATAATCGTACAACTTCATAGGTCTCAACACACTCGCCAGTATTCAGTAAAGAGAATAAATTATATTAAAACATATAATGATAACAATGAAAAAAAAGTATAGTGTAATACATAAGAGAATATTCTCTATACTATAAATATCAAAGAACAAATCAAATATATATGTATTTATGTACATTTATCATGTTGAATATTTCTTTTAACTTTTTGTTTTGAAAATCTACGAGATGTTTTAACAATCGTTGCATTTTAGATACATAAATAATTAATTTGTAGAGAGGCAAGAAGAATTATTCAGCGTCAATTTAACATCTAGTAGATAATTATTTATCGTGTGAATGTTATTGCTAAGTATTATAGATGAATAATTTCATTGAGTTTATTCTAAATGTTGAAATGTTGCAAGTTGTCACATCAGTCCAGCGAAAAATGTAAACAATGAAGAATAAAAAAATGCAAATGATTATAACTATTCCAGAGGAAATAAGGAATATATATACGATATAAATGGTGCACGGAAGATAAATTTTAATGGATCGAGGTGTATTTTTAAAGAACACATCCAACTATGATTCTGATACCTGAGACAAAATGGAATAAAATAATAATTAACAGAGCTGTCTTATCATTGTTAATGATTCAATCAGAATTTATCAATTTTATCTTGACTGACGGATTATTCACGTTAATCACAGTGTTAAAAACTCTTGCCGGACAATATTGATTCATCCAGATTTTAAAAATATGAAGATTGATGACAGATTATTGTAAAGAAACAGATAAATATAAATTTTTGTGAAAAGTGACATATTGATCATAATTTCATTATTTTCAACTGTCACTTGTTATATCAATGAAAGATTATATCATTATTATTAATTCAATATTCTGTTGATACATTTTATTCATCATTTAAACATTTAGCTGCCAAGTCTTGATGCTCGTATCAATTTCCTTCTCACTTCATCACTTCCACTTGATTGAATTTATCAAGTATCAACTGTTTATCCACATTGTACATAATCTCCTCTTCGTCTTTTGCACGCAGCACTCTTTCCAGAAACCCCTAGCACTCACCAAGACCCTCTAGTACCCCAGAATTTAGTTTCGAATTTTTCTACAGTTAAGGAATAATCAGTAACAAAGTGGTAAAATTAAATTACTCGAATTTTCATAAAGACCTTTGAAAAAAATTTCCTCAGTACCTCTAAATTTCGAATTATTCGGAGAGAACTCAAATCGGAATGCAATTAATATTTTACCACTTCACTACTGACAATTATAGAGAAAGAAGTTGACACGAGTGGAGGTCAAAGAGTCAATAATAATTTTATCAGTATAAACAGTGACTCTTAATATTAGATCACTTAAAAACAGTCAAATTAAAATATCATAAGCTTGGTAAGCAAAATGCTAATAAAATAAACAACAAAATCTCACGTCTTCCATTCGATAAGAGAGTAAAAAATAATATGAGTTAGTGAAATTAATCAAGTATAAACACCTTAGAGGAGCCCACATTAAATGTTTAAACCTGTACCCATGATAGAGCGAGGATGATGAAAAAGCGTAAAGTGTCCGCGAATTGTCGCCTAGTATGTGCCGATCTGTAACTACTTGAAGGGGTAAATACCCTCATGTGGTACGGCGTCAATGCTTCTGTTGTATCGTAACGTATATTTATTGACACCCGCACCATTTCATCACCCAAAGTATTGTCCACTGTATATCAGAGTGTCTAATAAACAGATGTTATCTCAAAAAAAAATCAATACTTGATTTTCATCAATTGCCTATTCCAATTTAGGATTCTCAAAAAAAAAAAAAGAAAAACCTGTTTTTCATGAATGCAGGGATTAAAATTGTAAACAGGTGAATAAATTATCTCAAGGCCGGTTGACCTCAATGGGCCGGGTGTTTATCATGATATGGACGGCTAGTGTTTAGAGATATTCAGTCTTCAACGTGAAGTGAACGTGTGCAAAAATAAATGATGAAGTCTTTCATTGAATACTCCCCTGACTCGGAATTCCCCATTGAAAATTTACCCTATGGGGTGTTCTCAACTGCTAACAATGTGAGTAGAGTTTTGATATTGTTGTTGTTATTTTGGCTTATCTATTGGGAATTATCTACTTGCTGAAGGTTCAGAATTGATTGGAGGTTATCTTTATTAGCTGAAGACTAATGGAATCAGTTGAATGAATTTTTTCATGGCATAATTTCAATGATATAGCTCGTTCATTGTTTTCCAATAAGTGAAACGAGTTATTGTTGTTGATGCTTAGAAATTTATCTGTTGTTAATGACGTGACAATCGTTCGATAAATTCAGTAAAATTCCATCTGACGCCATCTAGCGATGATAATGAGAATTGAGAAGTCATGTTGGCTGTCTTCTTATTAACTGGCGGTTATTACTGATCAGTAGATCAAGTCTTGATCCACATTATCTACTTAAAAAAAATAGAATCGAACGAAAATTTGAATTACAGCCGCAGAAGCATATTGGTGTGGCAATTGGCGACCAAATATTGGATTTATTCGTGATTTCTCACCTGTTCACGGGACCACTTCTGGCCAATAAGCAGAATGTCTTTCGTCAAGAGCATCTCAATGATTTCATGGCATTAGGAAGAGATTCCTGGATTGAGGCTAGAGTCACCATTCAGAAGTTACTTCATGTCGACACCAAAACTCTACAAGATGAGCCATTGAAATCAAAGTTTGTAATTAAGAATGATGAAGGGTAAAATCAAATTGAGAGTAAAATTAATTAATTTTTTTTAGAGCATTCGTCCTTCAAGAATCAGCTACAATGCACATGCCAGCTAAAATTGGGGACTACACAGATTTCTACTCCTCTATTCACCACGCTACCAATGTTGGCATGATGTTCAGAGGGAAAGAAAATGCTCTGATACCCAACTGGTAAAAAGATCTTAAAAATCTCAGAGTCTTTTCATTTTTTCCACTTTAACAAAATGCAAATAAACCTATCACGTTCAATTAATTCGCACAGGAAATATTTGCCAGTGGGTTATCATGGGAGAGCCAGTTCAGTTGTTATTTCCGGTACTCCGATTCGCCGACCACGCGGCCAAACACTTCCGGTGGAGGGTGAGGCACCGGTGTATGGACCTTCAAGGCTCATGGATTTCGAACTGGAAGTTGCATTCTTTGTTGGTGGCCCACCTACCAATCTTGGTGACACAGTTACAGCATCCAAGGCTTATGATCATATTTTTGGAATGGTTCTGATGAATGATTGGAGCGGTATGTTTTCAGCAAAAAATTTTTGGGAAAATTCTTGATTCAGCAATTATTAATTTATCTTCATAATGAGTTGTTCCATCCAAAACCAGGGAAATCATCATCACTGATTAATTACCGAAAAAATTGAATTGCAGCTCGAGACATTCAGAAGTGGGAGTACGTTCCTCTGGGTCCATTCGGTGCTAAAAACATGGGAACAACCATTTCCCCATGGATCGTCACAATGGAAGCACTAGAGCCCTTCAAGGTCCCCAACATGCCACAGGATCCAACACCATTCCCCTACCTCCAACATCCCCTATCCTGCAACTTTAATATCAAACTCGAAGTCGATATAAAACGTATTGAATTTCCACACTATTTATCTCCTATTTATAATGTATAAATAACTCAAAGTTTTTTTCTCCTTCAGCTCCAAACGGAGTTGTGACAACGGTGTCTCGCAGCAACTTCAAATTCATGTACTGGACACCTCAGCAACAGTTGGCTCATCACACCGTGACTGGGTGCAACATCAATCCTGGGGATCTGATGGCATCTGGCACGATAAGTGGCGAGGTCAGTTACTTCCATAATATTACTCTTCTCTTTCAAAAGTAATAGAAAGTCAGACTATGAGTTATTTTTCCTATTTCTCTATTTCTCAGTCTGCCGACTCTTATGGATCAATGTTGGAACTTTGTTGGAAGGGGACGAAGCCGATTCCTATGCAGGATGGTACTACGAGGAAATTTTTACAGGATAACGATGAAGTTATAATCAGAGGTGAATAAAAGATTGTTGAAACAAACCAGTTATGGTGGAATGGTAGAAAAGAATAAGTCGATTTCACTTTGGAACACGTCAGTTTTGGGAAATATCTCGAAATCTGATAGAAATAGCTAAATTTTTCATTTAAAAAAATGTCAGATCTATAAAAAAGATTTCTATGAAAATTTTGCTACCTTCTTCAGATTGAAAACTATTAATCGAAAACTGTCTCGAGTGTTATTGTTTATAAATAGAACAATAGCAGAGCTTCAAATTTTGGAAATATTCAGCAAAGAATAGAGTTTTGATGAAATTAACTTTTGTGTCTTTTCACCACTTCATCATACAATTGGAATAAAACCGTCTCTCTCAAACTATTTCATTTCTTTTCGTATAGGATATTGCATTGGAGATGGCTACAAAATTGGATTTGGCCAGGCATCCGGAAAACTCCTACCAGTTCATCCAGAATAATCAAAATGATCATAATGAACATCATGTTACAATATTTTTTTATTAATAAAGTCACAAATGTCAACTGTATCGATTGAGTTATTTCATAATAATTTTTCTCCGATAATTCCAACTACAAAGTACATTTTCATATCGATCCCCTAGCCTCCAAGGGCGATCAATATGCCCACAGCTCGCCACATGTAAGGGAACCAAATAGTAGAACAGGTGCGATGATGGCAGGCGCTGTTTTCCGGTACGTAGTAGAATAATATTTCAGTCTACATATGAAAGCCTTGTGTGACAGGCTTGCAACAGATACATCTAGCTTTTCACTCATATCATCATGTCAATGACTCGATAACTCTCTGCGAGAATCACTCCATCACGCTATACATTTATGTTTGAGTCAGTTTGTGAATTGTTGGGAGGTTGATGAGTTTTTGTTGGGACTTTTCCTGGGAATTTTTTTATTGAAATAGGAGCTTGCAAGCTCTGGAGATGACTTTGAATGAACCTACCGCTAAATGGATTGTGCCTCTGAGTGACGGTAATCATGTGGTTGAGTTTGAGCATGGAACGGCTACTGGCAGGAGAGTCGTGAAGATCGATGGAAACACACTGGTGCACAGGGAGTGGATGTTTCGACTTGTTGGAGATGAAGTTTTTATGTTTGGGAATACCAAGTTTGTTATTCGAGTTGATCCTATACCAGGTAAGTTAGCTTGTTTGTCATTATTTTACGTTTGAAGTGATTGAGAGAGAATTCAATTGATTTTTATTTTTCTATACAACTGATTCTGTTAGGGTTTTTTCCATTAAAATTTTTTCATTTTCTTCATTCGTCTGTCATTGAGAAATTATCGAAAAAGTATTGGAAAGTTATCTCTTAAATTTTTTCATACGTGAAGATTTGTCTCGTGAATTTAATTGGAACTCTTGGAGGTGGAGTTTTGCTGAGTTTTGCATATCAATGTTATTCAGATGAAAATTTGGATTTGATCGCAGGTCTCAGGTACTCTTACACTCTGTGGGTGAATGGAAAGAGTTTCAAGAACTTTGTGCAGTCACAGTCAAAAGTTTTAGAGTCGTGGGTGATGGAAATTGGGGAAAATAAGTATAGGATTGTGTTGGGTAAGATTTTGAAATTAAAATTGAAGTAAAACAAGATGAAACGACATGAATTGAGAATTTTCGTAGGAGCTGGAAGAGATAACGGAATATTTATAAAGACTCTTTTGTAGCTCTTATTTTGCTTCACGAAAAGGGTCATCACAAAAATTTCGCTATCTCTCTCCAATTTCTAAAAATTCAACAAAAAATGTCTGAATGGAATTGACTGTTCTATTTTTATAATTTCACTATTGGATTTAATTTATTATAATGTTTAAAAAATGAAGCACATTTATTGAGAACATTTTTTTAATAGCTAGAAATACTGTTTAGATAAAACAACACAAGCGGTTTGGGTCAATGGAGAGCAAATTGATGTAGAGGTAATTTTTTTCCTTCAACATTCGATAATATTATTAAAGAAAATTGAACATCTGTTCATGACTTCAGAATGAATTCATCGATGGCGGTGCAGAAATGCTGTTTCTTCTTGGAGGTGTATCCGCGGTCATTCGCTCTTGCAGTTCAGAGCAAAAAGGGGCCGGTATAAAGTATATTCTGTACATAGATGGCATCGAAATTAATGAACAAAACTTGCTATCGCTAACAGACTAGAAGTAATGGATAAAAACTCACATGTGCCTTACTATATATGGATATCAATTTAAATGTGCCACTCATTGATTTTATATTCACTCGTACAACAATGATTCAAAGAAAATAGAAACATAGAAAAGAGAGAAATTTAAATGAAAATTACATTTGATATTTGAACAGCCTTGAAAATTTAATTTTAATACCTGCAATTTACAATATTCTATTTTTATTGTAATCACATAAATACATAACGCTAACCATTTTCTAGAGCAAGGTAATAAACAGAGTTTTACGACAAAACTGGTGATGAAATTTATTGATTTATCCTCCAATTATTTAAGTGATGTAAAAAAGTGACGTCTTCACTTGAAACAGAATTACCAACTTTTATTAGTGATTTCAGAGAAAAACTGAAGTTCATCATCATTCCAGGAATGATATACGCAAAGAATAACCACAGAAGTTGATTTATAACGATCATCTTGCAATGATCATTAATAATTATGATTCATTAGATTTCTTCTCATAATATCTCTGAAGATACTCAAGAACGAAATCATTAACCAATGGTTTGATATCTCTGGCTGAAATGAATGCGCCATGATTGAATGTGGGAAATTTGACAATTTGATAGATTACAGATTGGTTCGATGGAAGACTCTTCATCAAAACCTCCATGTCCTCATCAGTTGTAACTACATCGCCAGGACCTCGAAAAATGACTATCTCAGGTACATTAATAAAACTCACGTCGTATTCTGGGGCTTCAGGTTGTCCGTAATATTCAAGGTTGAGGTCTCTCGTTAAATAATCGTATCTACGGAATTTTCCTTTGAAAAATGAAGGATGAATTATTGAGAAATTCTGGTAGTATTCATGCTTGATGTAAATAATTACCGGTTATTGTATGTTGACTGTAATGGAAAATGGTTTTGGCTGAGGTGCCTGCGGGGTAATAAGCCATAACACCGAGGAATTGACTCTGGAATATACAGATTTTAGTTGCATCATATCATTATACCACTTGACTACTGATTCCAAGTTGTATTAATTATAATTCAATAATTCTCTTGCTGGTTTGATAAATTAGTTTTTATACTTACTAAATCAAATTGTTCACGATCACGTCCAACAAGCCTATCCATAAAGGATTGACACCATTCAAGCAGAGACTTGGTGGATGCACAGAAGTAAATAGAGATGGGGCTGAGTAAATTCTGACTGAATACTTCGACTGCCCCATTACGTTTGAATATTTGCGAGATCAAAACTATGGCCGGAAGAGTGTCCCTCAAAGGTGTTCGAGTCACTGAGTAAACTACTGGAGCAAAGTACACCACCAGGTCCATTTTTTTGTTGTATTCTGGTTTAGCACTCAGGAGCATTAAATGGGTGGTAGCGCCTAATGAATGACCAACGAATGATAGGGTTGACTGATTCGTTGCTTTTAGAACATAGTCTATCTGTACTGGAAGGTCCAGGAGTGCATATTCATCCATGCTGTTAATAATAAAGAAAATAATTAAATTGAAAAATACTGACGAAGGTAGAAAGTACGTAATTGATGAATTATGTCTGTAATGAGAGTGATTTTTGAAGGAATCATGAAGACACCATGATTAGTATTAAATGATTTCCCCTATTTCGAGAAATTTCATGAGGATGCATCAACCTGAAGTCCCAGAATTGTGAATCATTCGACGAGAGCTTCTCGTGTGTCAGGCAATAAGTATTCCCTCGAAAATTACCCATCCAAACGTCATATCCAGCGTCTGATAATTGGTAGCCTGAAATTAATGGGAATAATTCATTGGTAGAGATATCAAGGAGGGGAAATTAATATTTTGTATTCGGTAGTATCAGAGAGTGGGGTCGGATGAACAATTTTTCATAATTAATGCCTCGAATCGACCATTTTGATGATTTTTTTCTTTGCTTAAAAATGAGGCTAAGTTTATTATAATCTGGGTTATTGAATATCCGAAAAAGTCCATATTACCCCACCCTCTTCCATCTAAATGGGAAATAGAAAATACCAAGAGCCCTTGGAGATCCATAAACGATGAAAGCATCAGATGTGGCCATTAAGCCATGTTGTAGGAAAACTACAGGCCTATTGTTTAAATGCATTGACGAATTCGAGACAATTCTGTGCAGAGCCAAAATATATCCATCCTCTGTCGTAACATTGTACCACTCTACTCTGCGTCCATGGAGTTTGGCCAAACCCAACTACAATTTTCAGTGAATTTCTCTGATGAGACAATAAGAAAGTAAATAATATCAAATTTATCATGAATCAACTTTTCCAATTTTTGATGTGAAGCATCTAATGGCGCGTTGCGAGAAAGGTAGCGAGGAGACGTCTCAGTTTCAGGCGATATGCTCCCCTCCCTTCCAGTCTGTGCGTCTCTCGCCGGCGCACCCCCCCCCCCCCTTCCCTCCCATAGTCCATACGCCAGGGCCCTTTCGTGTCCATTGACATTTTTTTATTTCTCCAGTCAGTTTTTCAGTTTTATGATTGGATTTTACTTTGTCGGGGTCGCTGCTCACGAATATGATAACCATTTTTGCGAAAGCACGGGCCGTCTATTTGTTTATAACAATTTTATTGTTTAAAACGCTCTCTCGGAAAAACGGTTAGAGATAGGAAAAAAAGTTTAGAACAAAAAATGTTCTTCACGTCAAAAGACATATTTTTTGTCATATAACTTGGTTTCCTAACTGTCACGGATAAAAAGTTATTGTGGGTGGGAGCAACTCAGACGGCGCGCTAACACTTTCGTGCGGCGGGAGCGCGTTTCAGGACCGATTGTAAAGTACCGATAAGAGATAGAGCGAAATTGTTTGAATCAAAAATGTTTGTCATAAAATGATACATCAAATCACTTATTCCACTCTTCGCTCTATCTCCAGTAGTTGATGAGATATTCGCGTTTGTGTGCAAGATAGCGGGGCAAATGAGTCCCCCATTGCACATTCAACCGTAATTATCTCGGTAACTATTAGTGATAGAGACAAAAGTCTCATAACTAAATAGATGCATCGTAAAATAACAAACATTTTTGGCTCCAAATATTTGTTTCTATCTTCATTATTTCGAGAGATATTTCCAACGCAAATCACACTCTAACTCGTCGTGAGAGCTCAAGTGAACGAACCGCATAGTCAGAGTCTGACTTGCGTTGGAAATATCTCTCGAAATAATGATGATAGCAAAAAATGTTTGAAACAAAAAATGTTTGCCATCTATTCAGTTATAAGACTTTTGTCTCTATCACTAATAGTTAACATGATAATTACGGTTGAATGTGCAATGGGAGACTCATTTGCCCCGCTATCTTGCATACAAACGCGAATATTCCATTAACTACTGGAGATAGAGCGAAGAGTGTAATAAGTGATTTGATGTATCATTTTATGACAAACACTTTTGATTCAAACAATTTCGCTCTATCTCTTATCGGTACTTCACAAGCGGTCCTGAAACGCGCTCCCACCGCGCGAAAGTGTTAGCGCGTCGTCTGAGTTGCTTCCACCCACAATAACTTTTCATCCGTGACAGTTAGGAAACCAAGTTATATGACAAAATATATGTCTTTTGACGTGAAAAACATTTTTTGTTTGAAACTTTTTTTCCTATTTCTAACCGTTTTTCCAAGAAAGCGTTTCAAACAATAAAATTGTTATAAACAAATAGACGGCCCGTGCTTTCGCAAAAACAGTTATCATATTCGTGATTCGCGACCCCGAAAACGTAAAATACAATCATAAAACTGACTGGAGAAATAAAAAAAATGTCAATGGACACGAAATGGCCCTGGCGTATAGACTACCCCCCCCCCCCCTTTGATGTTGCACATCTACCAGGCGTCCCACGACGGCTCACTTTTATTTTTTTTCTATCTGGAGTTAACTACATCCCAATCATTTGTCAGCATTTTGGTATCAAAATATAAACTTACCACATTGAGGGCGAAAAAAAGTTTCCCTTTTCCTTCCTCCAGTGATGATAGTTTGGGCGTTCGTGGAAGAAGGGATGAATGGAACAATGGAGGTACAGATAGAAAAATTGAAAAATAAATGATCAATCTGAACATTTGGAAACTTGATGAGACCGTACAACAATAATCCGAAAGAAAAATTGAACTTCGTCGTGAGATTTTTGTAGACTGACGATCTGATTTCACTTCTCAGTGATAGCTGATCATTGAAATAATACTGAATAATTTCATTCATGCAAGCATAGTTTATTACTCGTTCGAACGATACGGAAGGAAAAAACCAATGTCACTGCCTGATTCGTGGATTGTCGATAACGACCGATGCATGGACTTCATCATCATCGAATGAGCATATTAAAATTATGATTGTCAAATTTACGAGCTTGATGCAAGACAAAAAATTATATTTTATTTTATTTTATTACTGCTTCATCGATACAAAGAAACATGCCGACTTATAGCACGAGGGCCCGTACGAATACAGGTCTCCCTACCAGGCCAAGAAGGTACCTGCAACTTTGTACTCCGTCAAGACCATACACGCCACTTCAATGAAGGGTCCTGATTGTATGGCCCATCGGGACCACGTCCAAATATAGTGTTTTTCGAACGCTAGAATTTGTTTTTGAGTTGAAATTTTGTATGAATTATTCCCAACGTATTTTAGGTTGTCTACCAACTCTAGATGTTGTTGTGAGATCTTTACGTTTACGAGATCTTGAAAAATTATCAAATACTGGTAATTCTCGTTTCTCGATCCAGCCACATTCAATCCAACCAAAATGTAAAATAGATCTGCCAGCGTTCACATCCCTGTTCCACACGATATGGCAATTTTTGCAGTTGACATACCGATCAGGTAACCGACTGACGTGACACTCTAGATTACATCTACTGCATAACATTGTTGTTCTCCACTCATCAACAATTATCAACTCTGCATCCTCTGATTTTTTCACTGCATTTACAATTTTAGCTATTGGAGCTGAAATGTTTTTTCCTTTTGGCTTAAGGCCCGTCATTTTATATTGCCCAACAACTACCAAAGTTTTTAATTTTCCCTCCGTTTTTCCCTTCCCCCTCCCGTAAATTAATTCATTCGCCATTTTATCTACAGCCCTCTGTCTCCCTATATATTTATCAAATTTCATTCTAATTAATTTTCTTCTCGAATATACTGGCTGCATTAAATGGAAAAATCGAAGTTTGTACTCGGCTACTTGTTTAAATTTATCAGGGTCTTTTAGATTTAACTCTTGTATAGTTGGTAGTCCTCCTGGCTCTTCTGGTGACACCTCTGTGCGATATTCATTCAAAATTTGACGAAGTTGCCTTTGATAAGGACCTGTAAAAATATAAAAAAATCGAGTTTATTAAATTTGATGATAATGGAGGGAAAAAAAATAATAATAATAATTAATATTTTTACCGGTAATTTTCTTGCGCTTCATTTCACGTTTATAATACCCTGACTCTTGATGGAAAGATGTTGCACCCATTCGTATACGTTCTTCTTTAAACTGCTGACCCGGTGAGTCCACTACAATCTCTTTCTTTGCCGCTCCAGATACAATCAACTTCTTCCCAGGATCACATCCAATATGTCGATCAAAATCATTACTATTCAATATTTTCTTCTTCTCCTCATTTTCCTTCTTCTCATCCACCTTTGGCCGTTTTCTACGCTTGCAAGTTAATGTGACAGCAACACCATCAGTATTAATTGCATTGTCGAAAGAATTTCGCCACTTTCTAGGAATGTTGATGACTTTCTCCCAAATATTCATCCTTGCTCCATTGTCCTTTGTATATTCACCAATTTTCCCTGGCCAATTTACCTTGTCCACACGCTTCAAAAAATCCAGCATAACAGTATTCGTGTAATACACATGTTTTATTCCAGGTTTGATGTACGGAGAGATGGAAAATGTGGGCATTACTCTTTCCAATTCCAGGAAAAATGGCACAAACTCCCACCAACGCCTTGTAAATTGATTGAAGTCCAAGTGCTTGTATGCACCACCATTGAATATACTATTCATTTCGTTGTCACGAGGTTGTCCATTTTTACAATCAAATAATCTCCTCATTAATTCTGTTGCTTTTCTTACTTGCTTGTGGCCATCTTTATCAACTCCCAAACACTCGATAAAGTAATCCTTGATTCTGGTTTCAGCAGGTTCAACAATGTTATTCTTGAATATGGTATCAAATGATGATGCACATTGTTTCAGCATATTTGCTCGTAAATCAAGATTGTACCGCTCTGTAATATTTAGTTCTTCAATCAATTCTCGCATAAATGGTTCAGTGGTGGTTTTTTCGCCAAAGGCTCTCATAAGGCTGTCAAATTTTAGTCCATAATACTCTTGTTTGATTTTTGGCTTGTCTTTCTCTGCTTCCTCTTCTAGATACTGTGCCAATGGATCCTCTTTGAATTTTTGGTTTTCTTCAATTCGTAATTGTTTCTGCTCCTCCTTGGATTGTTCATCTTTATATTTCTTCGGTCCATACACAATCCAATCGAGTACAGGGGAGTCGGGTTTGCGTATTCCATATTCAATTACCGTAGAAAAAAGGACTTGGATCTCTGACATGTCCTTGACGTCTTTTTTTATTTGATCCAAATATTCATTATTTATCCTCAATTTTTTAAGGCCCATCTTGGCAGAGAATTTCTCAGTGGGTGGCTCTTTTGGCCCTTCCTTTTTTTTCCGTGGAGCCATATCTGTTGAAACAATGAGAAAAATTAAAAATTTGTTAATTGTTTCCTATAAGACAGTACAATTATTTTATGTTTATTATTACTAACCTCTGTTTAAGCAATCCAAATGGGGCCAATGTTGCAAATTATTGTCTATTTGTTCTTTTATTCCTTCCCATATCTGTAAATTAAATCAATTGCAAAAAATATTGAGTATATCTTTAATAATTATGATAGAGAAAAAAAAATTCATTCATAATTTTTAAGAGGTTTTAATTGATGAATAATGTATATAATTCTATTTACCGTAAATATTTTGATCCATATTGTATTTGAATCTTATTGTTTTATTGTTGCAGGATAGGTGGGAAATATTGAACGTGTATTTGATGCAATATTCATTTTTTAAAAATTTATATAATTAAATACGAATTGAAAAAAAAATAATTCAACTTTCAATTACTTCGGGCCAACTTGATAAAAGTCGACCCGTTGCAAATGTCCGTTGAATTTTATATTTTTTCTTCAATTTTCTAATTAAAAAAAAAAAGTATTGAAAAAAAAAATAATTCAACTTTCAATTACTTCGGGCCAACTTGATAAAAGTCGACCTGTTGCAAATGTCCGTTGAATTTTATATTTTTTCTTCAATTTTCCAATTTAAAGGAAAAAAAAACAGTATAATTGTCAATTAATATGAATATTGAGGGAACAAAGGAGACGGTGATGGAGGGGGAGAGGGTTGGGAAGGATTCTATGCTGGTGTTGGTGTTGCTGTTGACTCTTATTTCACACCACTGCAGAGACAATAGCCTGTAACAGAGGAAATAAAATATACAGTGTAATAATTTTCATTAATTTTCCATAATTTTTTTTTTTTTCTCAATTTTGATGAGAGAACAATGCGCGAATAATTGTGAAATAAATCTTTTTTTCCTTCCCTTTACATTTACCACAAAATGTACCAAGATGGCGCCAGCTAACAATATTCCGGCAATTTGTCGGTAATTTGTCGACAAAGGATCGACATTTTTGTCGACATTTTGTCGACAAACTGTCGACAAAATTTTCGGATAATGATTGATCATATCATAACATCAATCAGCAAATTATCCATACAATTTTTCTGGAAATTATCCGTAAAATTTAGTAGTAAATTTGAGGTAAAGTTTTCTCCTAATTTTCCCGGTCAAAAAATCGGAAAATAATCTGATAATTTTCAATAAATTTTGTCGAAAATTTTCTGATAAATTTTGTCGAAAATTTTCCGATAAATTTTGTCGAAAATTTTCCGATAAATTTTGTCGAAAATTTTCCGATAAATTTTGTCGAAAATTTTCCGATAAATTCCTCACAATTTTTTCAAAATTACATGATATCAATATGAAAAAAATGAACATCATTCTGATTCAAATAAAAATTCGAAAGACAGATTCAATGTATAGATACATTCAATCTTTTCATTCTAGAGGAGAAAAGAGAATTGTCTGATGATGATTTATTCATTTTGGGCTCTATAAATGTCTACAAATTTTTTCTAAATTGACATCCAAAACTCGAAACTTGTGCCAAGTTAATTTTGTATGCGTTATTCATGAAACGTTCATTATGGCCCTGAAACAAAAGTTCTTACATAACAATTCTATAGAATCGAGCTTGGCAAAAATGGATAAATCTAATTAGCCAAGTGTTATTGGAAAAGGCCGAGATATCATTCCTCCTAAAAAAAAGCATGCATTGGAAACTGTCATGGCGGAGGTCCATGCAAAAAGTGTCATGGTCCACTTTTCATGAGTAGTTTTCATGGGAGAATTCTCATGACAACACTCGCACAAATGCACGCGCAGCCGCTTGCAGCCGCACCATAATGTTACTAGTTATTATAAATTTAGAAAGGAGAATTATTATAATTTTAAAAAGGAGAAAAACGATGAGGAAACTTGAGAATTCAATGAGAAAAATGCAATGAGAAAAAATAATCAAATCTGCCCGAATCTCAATGGAAGAAAACAAAATGATCAGGGAGAGAACTTGACGTTGCCTTATCACATGTACTCCAGGCACAGTTAACAGGCGGAGAATAGTAATTCCGAGATTGTGTTTCCATTTTTCAAATGTAAATTTTTAGAACACTCAATTTTCACTTCGCTTTCTCATACCTAGATGATTCCATAGAGCAACGTCAAATTCTCTGACTGATCATTTTGTTCTCTTCCACTGAAATTTCGGGAGATTTAAAATTATCTCTTTCAACCTTTTTCATAGTTTTTTTTTTTCTGAATTTATCAATATGCTAAGTAGCCTTTTCCAGTAGCACTTGGCCAATTCCATTTCAACCATTTTTGCCAAGCTTGATTCCAGAAAATAGTTATGCAATATGAGTTCTTGTTTCAAGGTTATTATCAATATTTCACAAATAAGGCTCTGGAGTGAATTCGGCATCAATTTCCACATTTTAGTGTTAATTTTCAAAAATTACCCGGATCTCTGAAGACGTGGAATTTGGCAATTCACTTCAGCGAAAAGTTGCTTATTTGGTACATTCTTTTCAACTGCTAGATAGGTAGGTTAACTAACAGAGATGTCATGAAATTATGAGAAAATCCTTGGAAAAAAGATGGTGAGAAGGTGTATCTCCTTTATTA
Organism: Coelinius sp. EB29; assembly: GCA_035578325.1. NCBI lineage: Eukaryota > Metazoa > Arthropoda > Insecta > Hymenoptera > Braconidae > Coelinius > Coelinius sp. EB29. The sequence continues at coordinate 2,763,843 of JAOZGT010000009.1, read as the reverse complement.
TCCAAATTTCAATCATTTGTTCTGCGCAGCGTCTTACAAAATAGAATTCTAAATGTTTCAGTAGTTTACTAGCTTGCGATCAAAACATGCAAAAAAATATTCTCTATTGGCAACGTGAACAGAACCGTATAGTAGTAAATTGAAAAAACTTTTTTTTATTTGAAAAACGTAATTTTTTTCCTCTGTTAAGTGAAACATAAAATTAACCTCCTAAAAAATGATGAGAAATCACCAAATGGTTCAATCAGGGCTCTCGTTTCTTCGAGTGCTGACGATTTAAAAAAAAGGAAGAAACAAGGAAAATGAAACATTAGGACAATTGTCAATACAGCAAATCAATTCTTATGTTTGACGGGTGGAAAATCGGTGAATCAAAACTCAGGAAAGCAATGGATAGCCAAATATGGAAAATCTCTACGCCTCATTCGCTCAACTCGTCCTTATTCGCTTTGATTGCCAATCAATCTTATGAGAATATACTGTTGGACCCTGGAACGAAAAGAAATGTAAATATATATATTAGATGAGTATTTCGAGGGTTGCAAATCATCTTTCTTCTCACATAATATAGTGAAAGAATCATGTCTTTATTGATGGAATATATTTGAAACTAGATGATGATGAGGTTAATAGAACAAAACTGATGCAGAATGTGATCGCCGATTCAATTACGAAGTTACCTTCAAGAGACTTACCGTAGTGTAAACGTATCAATTTCTGGCTTTCTAGGCATTATTCAACACCTGGATCTTTGTAACAATAGCGGAATGTAGATGTCAATGTAATTTAGGAAATTGATGATCAACGAAGAATACCGTAACTGGTGCATCCTCTGTCCTCAAAGCCGCTGAAAATGAAATATCAAATGAAATCAGTCGTTTCTCTCGATCTTTTTAGTATCAGAGGAGATCGTCTATTGATTTCTTCAGAGACATAGCTCAATTTTTGCTAGCTAAACAAAAATTGTATAAATTCAAAAGTCACTACTAAGGATTTGCTGCTCTCCGATTGTGATAATTTCGAAGAACTTTAGCGGTTTTAAGGCCAGCTGTCATTGCAGATGAAAGTTGTTCATCGGTTTGAGGGCCAAACTTTCCCATTCTCCGCAATGCTGAATAGCAAGCTCTTAAGAACCGGGTGTTACGAAGTGTAGATTTCATCTGCGCGCGTCGTTTGATTGTCACCGTAGGTATAAGAGCATCTGAAAGTGTAGCTTTGATGATTCTAGATGCTGATGTTTTCAAGGTGCTGCTGCCATTATATATCATATACTGAACCAGGTCCTGATAATCATCTTCAGAGGCATTCTCGAAAGCTTCAATACTTGCAATGGAATCAAATTTCAGAAATGCAGGGGGATGGCCAGCGTCATTCTGTGGACGCAAACGATTTAATGAACGCTCGATGCGACGGAATTGTCGATTCATATCAACACGCAATGTATCAATGCTGTTGTCTCCTGCAGGTCTGATATTCTCCTCATTGTCGATATCGATATTCATGTTTTGTGGTCTTTCTTGATTTTGCTGTTGTCTGACTTGTGCAGCTTGAAAATCAAAGTAATTCATAGGTGGTAAAGGAGCTGCATGGTTCAGTCTTCCAGGTGGCATCATTGGATCATTGTTATTTTGAAAGACCTCAGGTTGCTCTCGGTCATGTTCCCCAGGGAGTTGCTGATGGCCAAGGGCGATTCCTCTCTGAGGCAGTTGAGCTTGATGATACTGTTGTTGAATGTTCCATTGAGCACCCAAAAGCTGCTGATAGCCGACACCATTCACAATACCAGGTGGATACCCCTGTTGTTGAAAATTGACCGAGGGATGCACAGCAATAGCTGGTTGATGGAATCTGGGGCCATTCATTATGCCACCTGGAAGCTGCTGCAGTGGATTATCATGTAGCTCAAAGTTTATCCTTTGTGGTGGCTGGTTGTGATAAAGAGGTCCTTGATGTTGTTGCAGAAGATCTTTTTGTGGAACAGTTGCACCAGGTTGACGGGGTAAGTGTTCTTCGTTCTGTTGCACAGGAATTTCTAGTGTAGGAGCTGTATTAGGTTGTGGATGATGAGACGTCTGTGGAATACTTGTTGTTTCCGGTCTGACGGTCATAGCAGTTAGATGTTCACCATTTTGTGGCTGTAGATTCGTCTCTTGAGGATAGGCACCAGATTCGTGATCGTTTGCTGATACGGGGGGATTCTTAGGTTGGGGATGTCTCGATTGATCTGATGAATCGTTCTCGTCAGCAGTTGTTCGTTGAATTCCAATTCCATTTGGAGAATCAATTGGAGCCTGCGATATTGATGAACTTTGATTTCTGTGGTGATTACCAACATTTGCTGTACTCATCGTTTGCGATGCACTAGTTGATAGTAGTAAACTATCGACGTTAATGGCCGTGTGATTTTGACCTCCTGACTGGGTCGGTGACAATGGGGTTGCATGAACATTATCTACTTTAGGCTTCAATGATGACCTATCACGCTGGTGCTGCAGGTCTTCTGCTTCTGGAGATTCACTACTTGATCTATCGGTGTGTAATGCTTCTTCTAATTGAGATGGTTTGGGAACCGATTTTTGAATCTCTGTGACCCCCGCAAGATTTTCTAGCATCTGTTGTTGAACAATGTCATTATTTTGCTGCGGAGATAGTTGCACGGCTGAATCTTCATCAGTCGAATCTCCAAGGTTCGGATTGACTAATGAAGGCTGTGATTGTGATATCTGGAAGAAAATATACTGATGGATATATATATTCCTTACAGATAATACTTCATTTGAGAATTGAGAATGAATAGTTTTTTTTTCGGATTTAAAGAAATTGTAAGAGAAGAATGAAAGTCAGTAATTCGACATTTTTGGCTTTAAAAACTTTCGAATTTGTTCGTTTCTTATTTTCCCAAAACTGAGTTGAAAATTTCTGAGAATTTCTTGTTTATCTTAGAAAACGAGAAAAAAAAGAGTCGGAAATTTTCTTCTGGAATCGGTAATTATCTGATTAATTGGATATTCAAAAAAGGGTTGAAAATCGTTACAATTCTCAGCAAAAGAAGTAAAAAAAAAAATCAAAAAATCATTATATGTGGAACAGCTCTTTTTTCCAATCAACATGTTTTGTGTGTGGAAACAAAATTTCGAGTCAATCCGTCGGAACGCCTGGTAAGATAACTATTTCGTAAGGTCAATCCCTCCGAAGGCTTATGTTATGAATTGAAAAAATCAAAACTATCTCCTTCTTCATGTTTTGAGCATAGAAAATAAGCGTTCAAGTTATTAGCATGGCAGATACAAACCCTTGTCACTTTGAAAACTCACTGTGGTCATTCATTAACATTCAAAATTCAGTCCTTCAATACTACCATGACAGAATAGAAAGAAAAACAGAAAAATACAGAGAAAGTCGTGGTTTAATTCATGCGGATCTGAATATTACCTTTTCATTGTTGTTATGAGAGTCTGTAAATGTCAATGATGCATCCGACACTAGAATTTGCGTATTATTCTTGCTGGTTTCATGGTGTACTTCGCGAGATTTATCTGCACTTCGCTCACCCCATATGACGCCATCACTCTGTGATCTCTCCTTGTATTGATTCTTCAACATAGTTATCTTTTCCATTACTTCTCTTGACGGGATATCACTCATTTGTTGAGATAACTTTCGCGATTTCTCACAATCTTCTGAAGAACTCGAATCGAAGGGAATGAAGTCACCGTGCCGCGTTGGTGGCTTTACGTTCCTCGCCAAATGTGCCCTTGACTGAGACATGTTCTTCTCACAATGTCTGGAACGTCACTGATTAACACATCAAAAATAGTCCCAGAACTGTTACACACTACGACAGCAGCGCCACTCGAATTCCCCCTCTCCAAAAATGAATTTTTTCCGATAATTTTCCGTAGTTATTCCCTTTAAGAGAATTGATGCTCAACAAACAACACAAACTCGAGATAGTAAGTTTATAAAATATTAGCTCCTCATGGAAGATAGAATATTCATCTACTAGTTAATGAGCGGCCGCAATCTATTATTATCGGTTAGAAAAATGTAGGAATCGTAAAAAAAAAAAACGTAGTGAGCAGTAGTAACGCAGAGATGGGAGGAGCGCCAGTGTGGGTCTTGTACAGAAGAGGGGGAAACAGCGTCCACAGTATTCAGCATACACTCTGCAAGGGCATGCGTTACATCCAGTATCAACAGTCTTTTCAACATTCTGCTCTCCCGAGTTTCCCTGAACTCGGTATCTTGAGCAGATAATCTGAATTTTCGATGGGAAGTGTGGGGCATCTTTAACAAACTCCGTGTAGAGTACTTATATTTTGTCAAATTGGGCAAAATCAATAACATTAAACACGTAGACTTTGCGATCATTTCTCACTCATTGCAGCCTTCGTGTACTGCGCGCGCAGCATTATCCACCATGACGGAAAAAACGCCTAACATCGTGCCTACCCTTAGCACTTGCTCTTTTCCTGATACATTATATACTCAGCAATTTTCCATCAATTACAAAATCGAAAACGCAAAATTCCAGATCTGCATTATGATTATTTGATTCCATTTCAACCATTTCAATATTTATTAAACCCATCAGCATGCCCGCTATGAAAGTTCTTTTCACATTTTTTTACACTACAGGAAACATACCCTAAAAATGGAAATATTTGATTGAAATTTTTTATGCCTCAATTGAGATAGTTATCCTGTACCAACTCCGTCAGAACAAAATGCGGTGTCGCCAAATAGATTCGGAAATTTTTAATACATAAAGAAATTCATATAAATAATTTTTGAGGTTGAAAATCGTTTCGAATTCATTTATTCAACGGTTGAAGCTAAAAGTGAGCAAATCAGATTGATTTCTATCCATAACCCTCATGGAAATCGGCTCGTACATGCACTCATTGCCAATTCCCATTGAATCCTCAGAGTCTGAAGACATTTTCACTGATGTTATCATGATTTCTGATGATTCAGGAGCTTTTGGAGGGTTTATTTTACCCTCTTGTGACGATTTTAATTCCAATTTTAAACAATTGTTTTTGAAGTGAAAAACAACGGCTCGTTGGAGGGTGAATTTAGTATCGGATGAAACGAAAAATAGCGACAGGAAAAGGGAGGGGGTAGCGCGCATGGTGGGGGAGCTCGGGTGGAATGAGACATGGAAGAGAAGCGAAAATGTGACAGACTCGGAGTAGGAAAAGGGAAACGCGCGTGGTGGGGCACTAGATGGAGTCTATGGATGGAGAAGGGGGCGCGGGGTCCGTATTGCCAACTCGACTATAGACACATACGGGGGAGAGACTTGGCGCATTCTTCCCGACATAAAACTTAATTTTGAAGTGAAAGTTCTATAGGCGCCTTTGGGTGCGAATGAAACATACGAAAGTCCGTATGTAACGGAAGTAACTGACACCATCGGGGAGGGGGCAGCGCCGTGAATCAGTGTTCACACAGCGCAACGATGCCCCTCCCCCCCCCCTTCCACCCCAACGGGGAATACTGTCTTCCACGAAGTTTCACTTCTATCCCGTAACTTCTACGCTCTCTTTTTTTATTTAATGTATATTTTTTTCAAAGTTGTCGCGAACTGTCGGAACCTTTGATGTTTACCCCCACTCTATTTTTCCCCGCCAATACTGCGGAGGTACCTTAATGCGTGGGAACTGTTAGAGAACATCACACAGAGCCGAGCCAAACACTGTCGACAGAGAGAGGGCTAAATTTTCGACTTTGATGATCCCTCGGGTGGTTTATGCCTCAGAACGCATGCGCAATGAGATAGAAGAGGACAGGCGCACATCTGAGTAGTCTATGTCCCAAAATCATTCCACTCACGCGTTTAGCCGGGCAATACTCCTTCCAGTATAGTTATTTCAGTGTTGACGTTGAACGAATAACCGCGGTACGCGATACAGATGAGAATATTCACACTTCTACTGCAAGATATAACCAAGTGAAAAAAAAAGAATCTGTGAAACATCATTAAACGGATCTTAGATGTGATCCGTCAATTAACTCCATTGAAAAAAGAGCCATTTGTTCATCTACTTGTAGTTTTTTGTTGCTTGTTAATTTGGACATTTGAGACACAGGTAAGTTTTTCTCATCATTTATGATTCTGTACATTTGATTTATTCATGGCCATTATCTCACATTGTATAGTTTCTATATGAAACCGGTGAAATGCTCCGATAGCCCTGCGCTCAAGGTTCATTCAGGGCAACAAGTAAGGTTAGGTCACCTCATTTGCTTCGATTGTTCAAAAGTGAAAAAAAACACACATAACCTCAGGCGAACTTAGTAGAACATTTTCACGATCTCTCGACTAATATGTATTAACATCTTTTTTGCGTCTCTCAATTGGCATACTTTTGCTTCTGAATGTCAGCTTTACAATCGGCTAATTTTCTCATTTTCTCATGTTGTTTGGAAATTATGTAGAATTCTCTGAAATTTGAAAATCCCAAGGTTGGCAACGATTCTTCTATGGGCGGGTGTCTCCCATGATCTCTTCGAAAGTAAAGTTTCTATGAAGTGAATAATTAAATAGGTGAAACCGTTCCAAAAAAATCGAAATTTTTGTCAGATAATCAGTATAGTTAGGGCTAGCTCTGTGCCAATTTTCGACTTTATCAGTTCATCAGTTCCTGGGGTGGGATCTGTAGGGACCACAACTTTACTTTCAAATTCCACCTGGAGGAGGCTACAAGCAATGGCAATTTCGCTGACAGTTTCTCATCTCTAAGATAATAAATTACCATTCAAAAATATTTTTATTCCAACTGAATGAACTCGTATTCTTGTTTTGGATAAATCAATTTAATTATATGACATAAATGATATATTTTTTCCAAAAAATAAAATGAATAAAAAATAGAAAATAAAAAGGTGGAGGCCTGGAGGTGGATTTAAGAGTCGAGTGGTCTGAGGGGGAAGCTTCGAGGTGGATCCAAGAGTCATTTGCTTTAGGCTGGAGGCCTTGAGGTGGATTCTAGAGTCATTTGCTCTAGGTTGGAGGCCTAGAGGTGGATTCAAAAGTCGAGTGGTCTGAGGGGGAAGCCTCGAGGTGGATCCAAGAGTCATTTGGTCTAGGCTGGAGGCCTCGAGGTGGATTCAAGAGTCAAATAGTCTAGGGTGGAGGACTCGTAGTTGATTCAAGAGTCATTTGCTTTAGGGTGGAGGCCTGGAGATGGATTCAAGAGTCTAGAGGCCTGGGGAGAAAACCTGCAGGTGGATCCAAGAGTCATTTGCTCTGGGCTGGAGGCCTTGAGGTGGATCCAACAGTTATTTGCTCTAGGCTGGAGGCCTCGAGGTGGATTCAAGAGTCATTTGCTCTAGGCTGGAGGCCTCGAGGTGGATTCAAGAGTCATTTGCTCTAAGCTGTAGGCCTCGAGATGGATTCAAGAGTCCTTTCTCCTATCCACCTCCAGGCCTCCACCCTAGAGCTAATGACTCTCGGATCCACCTCCAGGCCTCCAGCCTAGGAGAAATGACTCTTGAATCCACCTCCAGCCCTGCACCCTAGGAGAAATGAGTCTTGAATCCACTTCGAGGCCTCCAGCCTAGAGCAAATAATTCTTGGATCCACCTCGAGGCTTCCAGCCCAGAGCAAATGACTCTTGGATCCACCTGCAGACTTCCCCCCCAGAGCACTTGACTCTTGAATCCATCTCCAGGCCTCCATCCTAAAGCAAATGACTCTTGAATCAACCTCGAGTCCTCCACCCTAGACTATTTGACTATTGAATCTATCTCCAGGCCTCCACCCTAAAGCAAATGACTTTTGAATTAACCTTGAGTTCTCCAGCTTAAAGCAAATGACTCTTGAATCTACCTCGAAGCCTCCACCCTAGACTATTTGACTCTTGAATCCACCTCGAGGCCTCCAGCCTAGAGCAAATGACTCTTGGATCCACCTCGAGGCTTCCCCCTCAGACCACTCGACTCTTGAATCCACCTCCAGGCCTCCACCTTTTTATTTTTTATTCATTTTATTTTTTGGAAAAAACATATCATTTATGTCATATAATTAAATTGATTTATCCAAAACAAGAATACGAGTTCATTCAGTTGGAATAAAAATATTTTTGCATGTTAATTTATTATCTTAGAGATGAGAAACTGTCAGCGAAATTGCCGTTGCTCGTAGCCCCCTCCAGGTGGAATTTGAAAGTAAAGTTGAGGTCCCTAAGGATCCCACCCCATAGAAAGTGACAATTTTCCGCGCTGAAACGAGAAGTAACGTTCCAGGCCGGGAAATGCCCACCCTCACTCGAAGAGGGTACAAATTTTCCGTGGTATGTCAAAGATGTCAAAAAAATTGATATAGAACGCGTTTGTAATGGCACATTCCCACGGGTCCGGCGGGCGGTGCCCGATGTGGACAAAAAAGGACCAAAGAGCCTCCGGCCTTCATTCTTTCAACCCTCCTTACTATTTAGCAACTTTTCTCTCTTGTGGCATGAACAACTTTTTAAATTGATTCAATCATGACTCAAAAAGGTGGTTTCCTTTGTTTTACAGAAATGATGGACAGTGATGGAGACTCTTCAGGGTCATCTGTAGACGACAGGATGCGAGCACCACCTAGGGCCTACGATTCCTATGATAGTGATTCAAGCGTATGGACTGAGAATGAAATGTCCAATGCAGGAGGACTCACTTTCCGTGAAAAATTGAAGAAGTTATTTAATGAATTACGATTGGATCAAATAAAAGGAACGGCCATTTTACGACTCTTACGTGAACATCCATGCTTCTCTTCTCTGCCTGCTGACGCTCGAACATTAGTTCAAACGCCTCAGGAACAGACTCCATTAAGAAGAGTTGAACCTGGAGAATATTTACATTTAGGAGTTGAAAAGGGAATAATCGATTTTCTCGAAAAAATGGAAGTGTCAGCTGTGTCGAATCATTTGATCCTAGACTTCAGTACAGATGGTGCTAACTTGGATAAATCCGGTTATATAATAATGTGGCCCATCCAAATAAGAATCGTTAACATTCACAACAGCACACCAATCATTGTTAGGATTTATAAAGGCGAGCATAAACCTGTCTCTGCTGATGAATTTTTCGAGGAATTCATTGATGAGACAAATGGCATTTTGGATAATGGAGGTGTTATTTTCCACAATGCTAGAATTTCAGTTATAATACGGTGTTTTATTGCTGATGCCCCAGCTCGTGCTCTAGTATTAAACCATAAATACCATACAGGTAGGAACAGTTGTTCTAAGTGTGATGTCAATGGTGTTCCAAGGACTGACGCTGATTATCGGAATCAAGTAGATGAAGAGCATCATCATGGGCCTAGTCCTCTTGCCAGACTCCGAACATTCAACATGGTTAAACAGGTGCCGTTCGATTGGATGCATCTTACTTTGATCGGCCTGGGGAAAAGACAAACTCAAGCAACCATCAAAGGTTGTTTTTCTAAAAGCGTCAAACTATCCGCTCAAGAGATAGAAACCGGGAATGCAAGAGTTAAAATCGTTCGCAATTATTGCCCACGAGAGTTTTCCCGTCGTCCAGTACCGATAACAAATTATCCACGAATGAAAGCCACAGAATTTCGTCAATTGCTCTTATACACAGGGCCAGTTATTTATCACGGTATTTATAAGCAAACAATGTTTGAACATTATTTGTTGCTACATACAGCATTACGATGCTTGGCATCTCCTACGCCATCGGATACTGATAGGGAATACGCAGGAGACGCTCTCGACGAATGGGTTAACTCAAGTGCTGCTATCTACGGACCGGATTTCCACTCCTATAATATTCATGGTCATAAGCATCTTGCAGAGGATGTTAAAAATTTTGGCCCCTTAGATTCTTTCTCTGCGTTCCCGTATGAAAATCACATGCAAATTTTACGAAAATTATGTCGATCACCACATCTGCCTTTGCAACAAATTCATCGGAGACTTGAGGAAATGAGAACACAGAGCCACCAATTTTCAAGAAATATCCCACTGAATAATCAACTGAAACCATCTCAAGTTCATGTATCTGGACCACTTCCACAAAATTGGGAATATCCTAATTTCACACAATATAAATTATTGAGAATCCCCCAATTCACTCTCGGCATCAACATACGTGACAATTGCTGCATTCTACAAGACTTATCTATCTGTATCATACGTAATATCATAGTTACTAGCAACAATAATATACGGAGATATCATCTCGCAGTACAAAAATTTGATAGCGTTGACTCTTGGTTCGATACTGGCATTGAATCCAGTAGGGTAGGGAGTTTTAAATGTTCTAACCTGAATCCCGAAGTGATATGTATCGAATTGAACAACGTCTCAGCAAAATGTTATCGCATGCCCTATTGGCCTCCTCCTTCTGCAAGTAGTCCACCACCTGTGCTGCCATTACCTGACACATATATCGTCACTGTAATGTTACACTGAGATGCAATCTACCCCTTTTCATGGAGATTAAGCATCAAGGTATGTTCTTCATCATTTCGTGATTGTCGAATATTCATCAATTCATCCGATTTGTGAGCGAGAATAAAGGATTTGAAATAATTGTGACAGAAATTTTGTTAATTTTTTGTACTGGTAATCCCATTTCCCATTCAATTATATGAGTATCTTACTGCCAGGACGGCAATTGAAGCTTCTCAATATTACTCCATAAATGCCAAACCTAGTCACTAACAACCTTTTTCCAGAACTCAAGGAGACTGCTCTTGTTCGTATCCACAGGATTGAAAGAACATCATTCTAGATAATAAATTAAATCGAGAATAGTTGATAGAGCTTAAAAGAGTGATTAGAACCACCGAGAAGATTCAGCTTGATTGTGGAATCATAGGACTTTCCTCTTAGATTCTTTCACAGTTTCACTAGAATAATACTATTCTTGCATAATAGATTTACATTGAATGGCAACAAACACCTTGTAGATTGAAAGTTTCATTCTTCGGCCACCAGTTTTCAATGACAGATCGGAATACGTGTAAGAATAAAACATTTTATTCTTGCACTGAATGAAATTTAAATATTCCCCTACCTTTTTATTAAGGGACATTGTAGGGATAAAATTAGGGATTCAAAATTTATGGGAGCAAATTTACCATATCTATTTCGCTAGACCCTCTATCGGAAAATTTTCGACAAAATTTATCGGAAAATTTTCGACAAAATTTATCAGAAAATTTTCGACAAAATTTATCAGAAAATTTTCGACAAAATTTATTGAAAATTATCAGATTATTTTCCGATTTTTTGACCGGGAAAATTAGGAGAAAACTTTACCTCAAATTTACTACTAAATTTTACGGATAATTTCCGGAAAAATTTTACGGATAATTTGCTGATTGATGTTATGACATGATCAATCACTATCCGAAAATTTTGTCGACAGTTTGCCGACAAAATGCCGACAAAATCAACAGCAAATTTTCCGATAAAATATCCTGTCATTTTCTAGGCTATCGGATAATTTTGTTACCTGGGGCGGTTTGGGTGACACCCGACCATCTAATGCATGTACAACTTATATTCCCATCAAATATCATCCCACTTATACCCCTAGCTATTAGTTGCTTTAATTTAACTTTTTTATTTTGAAAATCAATAAAATTTCAATTTTTTCCTCCAATAATAGGTTGATTTTGGGTATAAAAAAATCAAGTGTACTTACGAGTGTGTGTGTGTGACAATGCCGTGCGGGATGACGCCAACACTGTTTTTTTTTTTTAATTCATGAATATTTATCTTTTAATCCGATTTAATTGATTATTTTTTGTCTCAAATTAATCACTAAATTTATTTAATGAATATTATTAATATATGGAATATATTGTTGATTAATTTATCGTTGAATTTAACAATTTTAATTGGGAAATTTTCAGAGATGATGCGTCTAGTGTGCTCGTCGAGTGGGCGCTGGCGATGCGGATGATTGTGTGTGGATGGAGAGTGGAGACTTGACAAGATGGCGGCGTGGGGGACACCGAGCGAGTGTGCTCGTCGATTCACATGAGAATCCGCCTGAAATTGCAAATGACAAGTGCCAGGTTTTTCATTATAGGAAGGATTAATTTATAATAAATCAAATAATTTTCCCCAAATCCTAACACAACTTTTCAAAATGTCCCCAAACGAATGAGCATAATTATAATGCACAATTAATTTTTTGTTTGCCAAGTATATGGCGAATCGTATGGTGATTCGTATGTACAGTAGGACTGGCGAGAGTGTTCCACTGGACATTATTCATTCCCCCACCATTATCGCTCTCGCCGAAATACATCAAGGCGCACACTACTACATGATAGTACAGTTTGTTCAGACAAAATTCTTAAAGTAACTCATCAGTGCAATAAAATTTAAAGATTTTTGAAAACTACAAAAAATCGCCTGAAAGTGTTATTAGATTTTTTAATCGTAATTTTTTGCTCGATTTAATGACCGTTTAAGTTTTTCAAAAAATCAATTTTGAAAAATCAACATTTAACCCAGCGTTTTATGGAAAAATTCATAATTTTTTTCTGAATAAAGATTAAAATCTGAATTTTTCACTCGAAATGTGAAAAAAATAATAAAAAATATTGACACTTGTTTCATGAGGTTTATCCGTTTAGTTTTATTGATATTAACAATAAACAGTGAAAATTGACGAGAAACCGGAACCGAAATCGACATGGCAACGTCTGCTTGCGTCTGCTCGAGTAAAGAGGTTATGGCGTTCAGTCCACTCGACTCCCGCCTGTCATTTTGACATCCAGCGTTGTCACGTATATTTGCAAGCTAGTCAACTGAATTACTTTTTATTGATTTTTACTTTCTTAAAAATCGAAAAATGTTATAATTTTCATATTGATGACCTCAATAATTCTTATAAATAATTTAAAAATGAAAACAATAATTTTTGGAAATTGTTTAATTTTTGCACACTCAACGACTTTATGTGTACTGATGAGCTACTTTAAGAAATGCTAGTTTGAGTTATCCCAATGGCATCGAGGTCACCCAGAAGATGGTCGTTCAACATTTGATGTATGATATCTCATTCCAAAAAAAGAATTTGTACCTCTCTTACCTGATACATCTCTATCTCTGAAGAAGAATAATTAAATTAGGATTTGATCGATAGATCAGTGAGATTGATTAATAAATTATTTTTAGCGGAAGGAAATTTTTACTTACAGGCACACACGGGTGGTCTACGAGATGTACGACAAAGACCTGAGCAACACTGAAGAGAGTTGCCACACTGAAATTACAAAAATTGTATTAAAGAAATGTAATTCATTATTTTCTGTAGTTGATTCTACATTAATTTTCAATTCAGCATTCTCTAAATTTTCCAAAAACGCATATGAATCTGTCCCAAAATAAGACGAGCATTGATTGTAATTCAGAGAGAAGGGAAATTCATAGTGGAATAGTTTTTGTATTGTGGATTATGATTTATGATATAACCAACTCACTCTGACTCCACGTCCACTACAACCGCCTTGTCCAGCAACAGCTGTCAACACCATAGCGATGACAATGATAATTAAAGCGAATTTCATGATGTAGATTATTTCCCTTAAGGAAGAAATTTCGAAATAATCGAGTAATAAACTATGCTTGCATGAATGAAATTATTCAGTATTATTTCAATGATCAGCTATCACTGGGAAGTGAAATCAGATCGTCAGTCTACAAAAATCTCATGACGAAGTTCAATTTTTCTTTCGGATTATTGTTGTACGGTCTCATCAAGTTTCCAAATGTTCAGATTGATCATTTATTTTTCAATTTTTCTATCTGTACCTCCATTGTTCCATTCATCCCTTCTTCCACGAACGCCCAAACTATCATCACTGGAGGAAGGAAAAGGGAAACTTTTTTTCGCCCTCAATGTGGTAAGTTTATATTTTGATACCAAAATGCTGACAAATGATTGGGATGTAGTTAACTCCAGATAGAAAAAAAATAAAAGTGAGCCGTCGTGGGACGCCTGGTAGATGTGCAACATCAAAGGGGGGGGGGGGGTAGTCTATACGCCAGGGCCATTTCGTGTCCATTGACATTTTTTTTATTTCTCCAGTCAGTTTTATGATTGTATTTTACGTTTTCGGGGTCGCTAATCACGAATATGATAACTGTTTTTGCGAAAGCACGGGCCGTCTATTTGTTTATAACAATTTTATTGTTTGAAACGCTTTCTTGGAAAAACGGTTAGAAATAGGAAAAAAAGTTTCAAACAAAAAATGTTTTTCACGTCAAAAGACATATATTTTGTCATATAACTTGGTTTCCTAACTGTCACGGATGAAAAGTTATTGTGGGTGGAAGCAACTCAGACGACGCGCTAACACTTTCGCGCGGTGGGAGCGCGTTTCAGGACCGCTTGTGAAGTACCGATAAGAGATAGAGCGAAATTGTTTGAATCAAAAGTGTTTGTCATAAAATGATACATCAAATCACTTATTACACTCTTCGCTCTATCTCCAGTAGTTAATGGAATATTCGCGTTTGTATGCAAGATAGCGGGGCAAATGAGTCTCCCATTGCACATTCAACCGTAATTATCATGTTAACTATTAGTGATAGAGACAAAAGTCTTATAACTGAATAGATGGCAAACATTTTTTGTTTCAAACATTTTTTGCTATCATCATTATTTCGAGAGATATTTCCAACGCAAGTCAGACTCTGACTATGCGGTTCGTTCACTTGAGCTCTCACGACGAGTTAGAGTGTGACTTGCGTTGGAAATATCTCTCGAAATAATGAAGATAGAAACAAATATTTGGAGCCAAAAATGTTTGTTATTTTACGATGCATCTATTTAGTTATGAGACTTTTGTCTCTATCACTAATAGTTACCGAGATAATTACGGTTGAATGTGCAATGGGGGACTCATTTGCCCCGCTATCTTGCACACAAACGCGAATATCTCATCAACTACTGGAGATAGAGCGAAGAGTGGAATAAGTGATTTGATGTATCATTTTATGACAAACATTTTTGATTCAAACAATTTCGCTCTATCTCTTATCGGTACTTTACAATCGGTCCTGAAACGCGCTCCCGCCGCACGAAAGTGTTAGCGCGCCGTCTGAGTTGCTCCCACCCACAATAACTTTTTATCCGTGACAGTTAGGAAACCAAGTTATATGACAAAAAATATGTCTTTTGACGTGAAGAACATTTTTTGTTCTAAACTTTTTTTCCTATCTCTAACCGTTTTTCCGAGAGAGCGTTTTAAACAATAAAATTGTTATAAACAAATAGACGGCCCGTGCTTTCGCAAAAATGGTTATCATATTCGTGAGCAGCGACCCCGACAAAGTAAAATCCAATCATAAAACTGAAAAACTGACTGGAGAAATAAAAAAATGTCAATGGACACGAAAGGGTCCTGGCGTATGGACTATGGGAGGGAAGGGGGGGGGGGGGTGCGCCGGCGAGAGACGCACAGACTGGAAGGGAGGGGAGCATATCGCCTGAAACTGAGACGTCTCCTCGCTACCTTTCTCGCAACGCGCCATTAGATGCTTCACATCAAAAATTGGAAAAGTTGATTCATGATAAATTTGATATTATTTACTTTCTTATTGTCTCATCAGAGAAATTCACTGAAAATTGTAGTTGGGTTTGGCCAAACTCCATGGACGCAGAGTAGAGTGGTACAATGTTACGACAGAGGATGGATATATTTTGGCTCTGCACAGAATTGTCTCGAATTCGTCAATGCATTTAAACAATAGGCCTGTAGTTTTCCTACAACATGGCTTAATGGCCACATCTGATGCTTTCATCGTTTATGGATCTCCAAGGGCTCTTGGTATTTTCTATTTCCCATTTAGATGGAAGAGGGTGGGGTAATATGGACTTTTTCGGATATTCAATAACCCAGATTATAATAAACTTAGCCTCATTTTTAAGCAAAGAAAAAAATCATCAAAATGGTCGATTCGAGGCATTAATTATGAAAAATTGTTCATCCGACCCCACTCTCTGATACTACCGAATACAAAATATTAATTTCCCCTCCTTGATATCTCTACCAATGAATTATTCCCATTAATTTCAGGCTACCAATTATCAGACGCTGGATATGACGTTTGGATGGGTAATTTTCGAGGGAATACTTATTGCCTGACACACGAGAAGCTCTCGTCGAATGATTCACAATTCTGGGACTTCAGGTTGATGCATCCTCATGAAATTTCTCGAAATAGGGGAAATCATTTAATACTAATCATGGTGTCTTCATGATTCCTTCAAAAATCACTCTCATTACAGACATAATTCATCAATTACGTACTTTCTACCTTCGTCAGTATTTTTCAATTTAATTATTTTCTTTATTATTAACAGCATGGATGAATATGCACTCCTGGACCTTCCAGTACAGATAGACTATGTTCTAAAAGCAACTAATCAGTCAACCCTATCATTCGTTGGTCATTCATTAGGCGCTACCACCCATTTAATGCTCCTGAGTGCTAAACCAGAATACAACAAAAAAATGGACCTGGTGGTGTACTTTGCTCCAGTAGTTTACTCAGTGACTCGAACACCTTTGAGGGACACTCTTCCGGCCATAGTTTTGATCTCGCAAATATTCAAACGTAATGGGGCAGTCGAAGTATTCAGTCAGAATTTACTCAGCCCCATCTCCATCTCCATCTCCGGTGGAAAGAAAGGTATTTCATCTTGCAGAAGAATTGAAGGTAACGTATCACTGATCGTTACTAAAGGAACTATATCTCCAGTAATGGATTATTGTCTCCTCAGTGGTGATGTTTTTGATGCAGATTTTAATTTTACCTTTTTTCCCTCAAATTCATCCACATCTTGTGTGAGCACTGGGCTTTGGACTTCTGTAGAAATCTCCTCATGTGATCTTTTACTGAAATTTGATGACATCTGTTGTGAACATGTTACTTCCGTAGGCCCAGAGAGCACATTCTTTATTGATTCGCTGTACAAATAAAGCTTCCATTTGGATAATTTGTGTTCACATGTGATGCCATATATTTCCAGAGATCACATGTGACACCTTCCTTGGTCTTGAAGCATTCCAGAGTTTCACGGAATGTTCCAAGGTAAAATTGATTATTTTCCTTCATATTCCATGATTCGTGATCTTGGAAAGCCTCTTCGGCTAAAGAACAAACATCTTCGAGATGATATTTTTCATACCTTGAGAGATGAATGGTGACTTTTCCCCGAAATGGGGATTTCACCTGAGAAAATGCTCTTTTCCCATGGTCTTTGTGGAATCTGCCTACACGAAGCTTTGCCAAGTGCCCTACAGGCCGTCCACATGAGCGATTAGGTAGTATTGAGGAACCATCAAGACTTTTTGAGCCACTATAGGCTTTCTCTTGCAGAGGAATGTTCTGCTGTTGGATCTTACACACTTCGTACTTCACATTCTCCTCCTTTTCAATAATTTCTTCTTCTTTTCTCTTCTCAATAATCTCTTCTTCATCATTATCTCCTTGATATACAACCACCTGATAATGTTTTACATTGCATTGTAAAACAATCTCTCCTTCTTTGATGTCCAAGGTAAGGAAATTCTCCTTGTCCTCTCCATAAGCCAAAGTGATAGCTTCAGGAAAGTGGTGTTTTAATGAATTGAGATTCAGGTGCCCATTGCAATTAACGGGTAATGATTTGGTTTTATTTCCGTGACTTACTTTGATGACCGGCATCTATCAGAAAAAAAACATGGGTAAATCATATGTTGTGGGGCCAGGCATGGGCAATCGCCAGGTAGCTCGGAGTAACTGCCATAAAGTTTATTAAGCAGTTGACGCTCCAAGAGAACAGACTGACTTTCGACGACAGAAGCATGTCTTTTATATTTAGAGATTTTGCCCTTTCCTTTCGAATATGCCAATCAGGGGCGAAGAATCCTTAATCTTTACTACGGCAAAAGTATGAAAGCAAAGGTCTGCATTGAAAATATACAATTTGTAAAATTCTCAGTATGAAACTGATGAGAACACTTTTATACCCGTTCCAGAAAATGTGTCAAGAGCTGACAAAGGTGTTAGTTGTCGGGCAGAAACTTAAACAGCTTTGTTATTCATTGATATTCAATAAACCATGAGTCAATATAGTGGAGATCCCTCGAGACACTGTTTTAAAAAAATAGAAATTTCATGGACAATATAGGAGTAATTTTCAGAAGAGTGACACTGAATTTGATGTAGGGAAAAAATGCTTCTGAAATTTGAAGCTTTGCTAAAAATTTAAGTGAATCCTAATATTTTCAGATAGAAATCGGTACTTGGCGCAGTTTTTCGATTATCGAAGATCATTGCTGAGCATTATTCGATCAATTCAATCTTAGCAGTACTGGGTTTGTCGTTGGAGACTTTGACCGGCACTCCTTCGTCATCCTGTCAAATGCGCCAAGTACCTTGGTCCTGCCTCTACTCATTTTTTTTATAGAAGTATTTCTGACTTGGCACTTCTTTCTTTATTTGGTTTTTTTTGTCAAATGCTCAGGGGATAATGAATAACGTATCGAAATAGTTACTTGGCCTTTTTTTCCCTTGCGGAATATGGCGAGACTCGCCACCTCTCGCATTTTTCCAGTTGGCGAGAGGTTGGCGAGAGTTGGAGCAACTGAGGGAGGGGACGCCTCCCACTTTTCTCCACTATACACTCGCCTACCCCTCGTCATTTTTCTCGCGGCGAGAGTTAGGTGAGACCTTCCACTGTACTCTCGCCTACCTCTCGTCATTTTTCTCGTGGCGAGAGTTAGGTGAGACCCTCCACTGTACTCTCGCCTACCTCTCGTCACTATCGTCACGGCGAGGGTTAGGTGACACCTTCCACTATACTCTCGCTTACCTCTCGTCATTTTTCTTGCGGCGAGAGTTAGGTAAGACCCTCCATTATACTCTCGTGCACCTCTCGTCATTTTTCTCGCGGCGAGAGGTTAGTGAGACCCTCGACTCTACTCTCGCCTACCTCTCGTCATTTTTCTTGCGGCGAGAGGTCAGTGAGACCCTCCACTGTACTCTCGCCTACCTCTCGTCACTATCGTCACGGCGAGAGTTAGTACCCAAAAAATAAAAATCTTAATTTGAGCTTTTCGATCTCAATTTGAGATTTTCGAAAAGCTTAAATTGAGCTTTTCAAAAATCTTATTTAAATACATCAAAAAGCTCAATTTGACTTTTTTCAGTGCTTAATTTGAGATTCTCAAAAATCTTAAATTAAGACTTCCGAAAAGCTCAATTTAAGCTTTTCGGTATCTTCAAATTGAATCTTCAATTGTTAAATTAAGATTCAAAAATCTCCAACTAAGATTCAAAAATTTTTAATTAAAATTTTCATAAAGCTTAACCTGAGCTTTTCGAAAATCTCAATTTGAGACGTTTAGGAAACTCAATTTAAGCTTTATGAAAATCTTAAATTGAGCCTTTGAAACGCTCACATTGAGCTTTTTTGAAGCTCTCAATTTAAGAATTAGAAAATTTCAATTCGACTTATTTTTTTTTGGGTGAGGTGAGACCTTTCACTATACTCTCGCGCACCTCCCGTCATTTTTTCTCGTGACGAGAGGTAGGTGAGAGTACAGTGGAGGGTCTCACCTAACCTCGCCACAAGAAAAAATGACGAGAGGTGCGCGAGAGTATAGTGGAAGGTCTCACCTAACTCTCGCCATGACGATAGTGACGAGAGGTAGGCGAAAGTACAGTGGAGGGTCTCACCTAACTCTCGTCGCGAGAAAAATGACGAGAGGTGCGCGAGAGTATAGTGGAAGGTCTCACCTCACCCAAAAAAAAAATAACTCGAATTAAAATTTTCTAATTCTTAAATTGAGAGCTTCAAAAAAGCTCAATTTGAGCGTTTCAAAAGCTCAATTTAAGCTTTTCATAAAGCTGAAATTGAGCTTTCTAAACGTCTCAAATTGAGATTTTCGAAAAGCTCAGGTTAAGCTTTATGAAGAGTTTAATTTAAAATTTTTGAGTCTTAGTTGGAGATTTTTGAATCTTTATTTAACAATTGAAGATTCAATTTGGAGATACCGAAAAGCTTAAATTAAGCTTTTCGAAAGTCTTATTTTAAGATTTTTGAGAATCTCAAATTAAGCACTGAAAAAAGTCAAATTGTGCTTTTTAATGTATTTAAATAAGATTTTGGAAAAGCTCAATTTAAGCTTTTCGAAAATTTTAAATTGAGATCGAAAAGCTCAAATTAAGATGTTTATTTTTTGGGTACTAACTCCCGCCGTGAAGATAGTGACGAGAGGTAGGCGAGAGTACAGTGGAGAGTCTCACCTAACTCTCGCCGCTAGAAAAATGACGAGCGGTAGGCGAGAGTATAGTGGAAGGTCTCACCTAACTCTCGCCGTGACAATAGTGACGAGAGGTAGGCGAGAGTACAGTGGAGGGTCTCACCTAACTCTCGTCGCGAGAAAAATGACGAGAGGTAGGCGAGAGCACAGTGGAAGGTCTCACCTCACCTAAAAAAAATAAGTTGAATTGAAATTTTCTAATTCTTAAATTGAGAACTTTAAAAAAACTCAATTTGAGCGTTTCAAAAGCTCAGTTTAAGCTTTTCATAAAGTTTAAATTGAGCTTTCTAAACGTCTCAAATTGAGATTTTCGAAAAGCTCAGTTTAAGCTTTATGAAAAGTTTAATTTAAAATTTTTGAATCTTAGTTGGAGATTTTTGAATCTTAATTTGACAATTGAAGATTCAATTTGAAGATACCGAAAAGCTTAAATTGAGCTTTTCGAAAGTCTTAATTTAAGATTTTTGAGAATCTTAAATTAAGCACTGAAAAAAGTCAAATTGAGCTTTTTAATGTATTTAAATAAGATTTTTGAAAAGCTCAATCTAAGCTTTTCGAAAATCTCAAATTGAGATCGAAAAGCTCAAATTAAGATGTTTATTTTTTGGGTACTAACTCTCGTCGCAAGAAAAATGACGAGAGGTAGGCGAGAGTATAGTGGAAGGTCTCACCTAACCCTCGCCGTGACGATAGTGACGAGAGGTAGGCGAGAGTACAGTGGAGGGTCTCACCTAACTCTCGCCACGAGAAAAATGACGAGAGGTAGGCGAGAGCACAGTGGAGGGTCTCACCTAACTCTCGCCGCGAGGAAAATGACGAGAGGTAGGCGAGAGTATAGTGGAAGGTCTCACCTAACCCTCGCCGTGACGATAGTGACGAGAGGTAGGCGAGAGTACAGTGGAGGGTCTCACCTAACTCTCGCCACGAGAAAAATGACGAGAGGTAGGCGAGAGCACAGTGGAGGGTCTCACCTAACTCTCGCCGCGAGGAAAATGACGAGAGGTGCGCGAGAGTATAGTGGAAGGTCTCACCTAACTCTCGCCGTGACGATAATGACGTGAGGTGCGCGAGAGTACAGTGGAGGGGACGTGGTGGGTGGTCTCACTACCCTTTCATCCACCTTAAAAGGTGAAAAAACCGAAGAAAATTATCAATTAGCTAGCCGAGAGAGTCAAGAGAGGCGTCTCCTCCCTCAGTTGCTCCAACTCTCGCCTACCTCTCGCGTTGCTCTCTCCAACTGGAAAAATGTGAGTCTCGCCAACCTCTCGCGCATCTCTCGCGTAGTTCCGTTAGGGTTTCAACCAAAATTTATTTTTTGTTTTCTTTCGAGATTAATTATACTTCAAAATTGTTGAATTTTTTTACAGAGTTTTTCAACCAATTTTAATAACAATTTCTATCATAACATAGCACACAGATCAGGACCTCACCAGTACATCCAAAGTAATGTGGAGAGACATGCATCTTCTATCGATTAAACATTGAAACAGTCGCCGACATTCATTTCTCTTTTTCTGCTAAAAACGTAATAGTCCGTTTTCACAACCTCAACGCAATCGAAAATCAAAACATTCAGAGATGAGGAAAGGAGGTTGAAATGCATTTTGGCTCAGAAGAGTTTGGAACTCAAAATTCAATGGGATTGAATTTTTCTAGGGAAAATGACATCAATAAGGAGAACCAGTGGTGTGAGCCTCGCTTCACGAATCACTCTTGCCTTGGAGGAGGAGCCCGATTATGAAGGTGAGAAAAAAAATGGAATTTTTTATGACGTTTCCTCCTAGAAATCATATCGAGATAATTCAGCATTTATACCAAAACATGAAAAATCTACTCATTAGCCTGTACCACTTCACCACTGAGATCATTGGCTTCGCTTTTTTTTCTCCTAGAAATGAGCGATGAAAGTCTACGAGAGTGTCTGGAATCAGCAATTCATACTAACAAACTTCTGGCGTTGGAGAACATGGTTTTTGAACGATATTTAGAAAGACATGACCCGCAGTCCTTAGTCAGTAAGTACAGGCCTCTATCAACTTCATTAACTCTCCGTTCAACATTTGATCCCAAGAAAATTTTTCCAAAGTTTTTGTTCACCTTGAAAATAAGATGTTTGAAGTCAACTTAAATCTAACAATATATAATCTAACCATATATATTTCTCTCCGGTTTTCATAGCAATGGTACAAGTACTAGAAGCAGCAAAACAAGTGCAGAGATCTGCATCTCAAATGGCGCCGATGACAGCCCAAAACACGGCAGGAAGTGTTGGTGGATTCAGTTCTTTTCGTGATAAAATGTCAACATCACCAAGCACCGGTATGAGTACCCAAACATTCACAGCAAGTCGTCGTTATGGCTCTGTTTTGATGCCTCACACGAGAAACTTGAGGTAAGTCAACCTAAATCTAAAAAAATTCTACCTCACTCATCTGTGATTCATCAACAGAATAACCTTGAATCATCGAATCGAGATGACAAATAAAGAGATTGACGAGATGAAGAAACATTTAGTGAATCTTGAACACCAGATGATAAAGAAAAAAGCTAATCTCAGAGCTCAAGTGGAAGAGATTCAATTGAGGATTAAGGATATTCAGGAGGCGAAGACTGAACTGGAGGAGAATGTAGTGAAGAAGGGAATGGATCCAATAACTGGAAAGGTTCCAGCTGACAGACTTATCAAGTTCGTTTATTTTTCTCATATTCTTCTGTTATATTCCGTAATTGAATGGTGAAGGAAGAAAAATCAATCTCAGTTAAAGATCAGTTTTTGCTAGAGATCTTTGACTTTAGTAGAAACAACAAAATCTTTGTGAGGACCTTTTTCATGAAGCAAAGTGATATAGATGGAAAAGGTTCCCATGTAAGTTTTATCATTTACTCTAAAATTTTTCTTCAGATTCATGGAAGATTGGATAAAAGCTGCTGACAGAATAGTAGAGAAACTGAGACTGAAAACTCTATCCCTGAAACAGCAAATAAAAAAATCGAAAATACAATTGCAACAGAGAGAAGAACTTGGAGAAACTCTACACCCAATTGACTTCCAAGTTCTCGCGATAGAGAATCACGATTATTTGAAGAAAATAGAGGAAAAAAATGCAGACTTGGCTGAGCTCAAGAAAATCACTGGTCGATACAATCTCCAATTGAGCACTAAGCAGAGTAAATTGCAGCAGCAACGACAAATTCTACGACATTTGGAGAATGAGATAGAATCAAAGGAGAAGCAGATTGAAAAATTGAAAGTTGAGGGGCAAAATATAAAGGAGGAAGTGGAGAGAACTGATAAGCAGATGGTGGAAATCAAGAAATTGATGGAGAAGCAAAAAGTAATTCAATCGACAGTCTTTTGAAAAAAAATGTACTAATTAATCACCGATAATTACTCATTCTAGATACCTGATGTGTTGGAGTTTATTAAAATGCAAGCAGAGCTTGAAGAGATAAAGAAGACGTATAAACGTCTAGAGAGACGTAAAAAAATCCAGATGATCGCATTGAAAACATTTAGACAACATCAGAAACAATTAAATCAAATGGAAATTCCTAAAAAATCAACGCCTGGGTAATTTCTTTACATTTTATATAAACTTTCATTTAATTCACGAGTTGCAGGAACTGAAGAGTGAAATTATAAATTCGTTCCTTTATTTTTTTCCATTCTATTTTCTGTTTATGATGATGGATATTGAAATGAGAATAAAATATTACAGGATATTCAAGTGTCCCAATGGCTTTCTATTGACTCCGTCAGTCTGAATGACAACTAAACAATAAAACTGTCCCTAGGAATTTTCAATTGTTTGTCTCTCTCACTTGGACCTCTTAGCACTGGGGGAGTCTTTGATGTGCGACTAGGAGTGGACGCAATTATCTCCGGAGTAATTACCACAACCGTCACAGATTGCACTACAGGATAATTGTTCTTACCGGTGTTGTTCTGACTAAAGGAAGTAAAACGGAAAACGCCAATTCCTTCGACTTATTCAATGACACACCGTAAAAATTCTATCCGTGTGAAAAAATTGAATGTAGCAAAATTAAAAAATATTATTCTCCAACACTTATTTTCAGTTGGAGATAAGAAGATGACCCAAATCAACTTCGAAGCTAATTTTAGGAGAATATCTAGTGAAATCTTTGTAAGAACCTTTATTATAGCTTTAATTTTTTTCTAGGGAGATAATCCTTCATGATTTCGTATAGAGTAGCATCTGTTGAATTTTCTAATCATTTCTCCTTGGAACCGAAGGTGAAATGCCCTATCAATAAATAACAAGTAACATCCGCTAATTAATCATTCATCAAAATTCATTCAGTATTCCTTCTTGAATCATGAATTACTAAGTTTATCTTGGTGACTTGAGGTAAGTCAGTCTGTCCAGTGATATGAAGGTTGCGAGCTCGCTAGTTCAATAATCCCATTGAGAATGAATATAATACCAAAATCTCTTTTAGAAAATTGAATAATTTTTTTTTTCCAATTCTACAGCATGCAATAACGATTTTATAAAATTTTCATGGTCATCTCACTTTCAAATTTCTCATTCATATAAAATGATTCATTTTATTTTCATAATCATTAGAATCATTTTCTGGATGAACTCGAGCTAGGTCAGTGAACACAAAGTCATTACTAAGGGTTCCAAAAAACGTGAACGAAAAAAAAAAAAAACAAAGCTCTCATGGTTTCATGGAATCAGACTGAGGTCAGAGTGAAACAGTCTTCTATTTGTTTATGTGGATCGTCGAAATAATGATGCTCATGAGTCTCCTTTTAACGCTGAAAGATTTTTGGCTCGTGCCAGCGGTGAGTCTGTTGGTTACGCTTCATGCACTGCTGATGCCTGTCCCTTCCTCTAGTGGGTGCTCTGGACGACGTCCTGTAGAATATTCCTCGTGGATTCAGTTGTTATCGGGACACGGACGAATACAGAGTTGAAGAGAAACATAACGGACCAGTAGTGATATAATTTTATTATAAATAAATTAACTTTGAAAAAACGTTAGTTGTGTTAATTTTTCAAGTCAATAAATGCAGAAAAGTTTTAAATATTTGCATGCTACTGTGGAAACATATGAAGAATTTGATAATGATGAGGATTTTTAGAAGGATTTACCAGATTTTTTTTTTCTACCTCATGAAATCCTCTCCGAAAAATATCGCAAATAGTTGCAAAATTATCTGAACAAAATCGACTGATCCCTTGATTTTAAAAGTTATCACATGCACTTGAAATTAATCCCTGAATTAATTTCACATTTTCTTTTTCATTAAATAATGGTTGAAAAATCAAAATGATTGATTTACTTTTGTTCTGAGGATTTTCTATTTTTTTTATTTGACTTTGCAAATCCAATTCCAACTGCAATATAAATATCTCCCCATCCACAAAATCGATCCGTCCCAACTGCAGGAACTCGTTTCACCATAAGGGTGATTCAACCCCAGCTTTTAGTCACTGTTGCCTAAACCACCTATACTCCTTTATTATTTCAGGTATCGCACGTGCTTTCGACTAACGGGACAATTGTTCGATAATATCATTTACAGTTACCCCAGTGAGAGACTCTGAAATGTACATTGAGATCGTGACGAAATAGAAGAAGAATGGAAATCACAACAAAAGTGTTGACAAAATTATGATCATCCTGGAAGAAATAGAAAAGTGAAAATTATTTAAATCATCAGATCTTGATTTTGATCATAAAAAATGGAGAGATTGAAGTTTTTATTATTGTGTACCTTATCTGGAGTGATGATTATTTGTCGAGTATCAGAGGGACGTTACACTGAGGTGAGTCATGAAGAGTCATTACATTAATTAGCAACTTCACGCCCTTCATTGTTACTTTACGACTGGAGTGCATTAGATTATTTTTTTTTGGATTTAGGGACTGAATGTCAACTTGGGAGAGGCTCTCCAATTTTTGCGAGAATATGATCGAGAAGCTTCCAACATTTGCACGAGAACGATGATGGCGCAGTGGAATTTTGCGACCAACATTACGGATTATAATAGGCGAAAAATGGTAAAAGATTTTCACAGACATTGAATAGCATTCAATGAATTTGAGATCAATTATAAAACTATTATTACTATTTTATATTGAGTTGGAGGAACAAACGCTGAAGCTGAAGTTTGAGAGATCCTCGTGGAAAAAGGCTGTGAGTTTCGCTTGGACGAGAATTCCAGACCCATTAGCTAGGAGGCAACTCAAGATAATTGCAGTCAAAGGAAGAAATTCATTAACTGAAGATAAGTTTAACGAGGTAATTAATTCTTTCCCCCGCAAATGGTTCGAAATATTTCAGTATAATTTTCCATTTTTGGAAGTACTGATGTTGCAAAAATTAGAATAAGGTTCAATATACTGAATCCCTTGTAAATAATCTCTTTATTCCGCATGAAATCTAATTCATCATTCATCAAAATTTGAAACGTTTCAGATCCATCACTTGATTGTAGAAATGAAGGAATCCTATACAAGAGCGCGATTATGTCCTTATAAAAAAATGGGAACGTCTTGCGATCTCAACATGGATCACGGTAAAATTCCAACTCCAGAATTCTAAAGGAACATGTTGAGTTGAAATTTTTTTCTTACAGACGTAAACAAAATCATGGCGAAATCAAGGGATTATGAAGAACTCTTACATTATTGGAGAGCGTGGCAAGAGGCAGTGGGACCTCCCCTGAAGAATAAATACATGAGATACATCCAGTTGGCGAATCAAGCAGCAAGATTGAATGGTTTCTCCGACGCTGGGGATCAGATGCGAGAAATTTACGAGGACGACTATTTCCAGCAGAACATTGCCGAAGTTATTTCAGCAATAACTCCTCTGTACAAGCACCTCTTCACGTATGTCAGGACGAAATTGATTGAGAGATACGGAGATAAAGTGAGGTCTGATGGTCCTTTACCAGCGCATTTGTTGGGGAATATGTGGGCCCAAAATTGGGAAGGGATTTATGATTTTGTGGAGCCATTTCCAGCAGCTAAAAGATTCGATGTCACTCTTGATATGATCATTCAAGGATTCACTCCGTTGAGGTAAAATTTATTTTTGGATGAAGAAATTTAATGCAAATATTACTAATATTTTTCAGAATGTTCCAAATGTCAGAAGAATTTTTCACATCTCTTGGAATGAAACCAATGCCTCCAGAATTCTGGAGATACTCCATGTTCGAGAAACCAATTGATCGAGATGTAAAATGCACAGCAAGTGCTTGGGATTTTTGCAATCGAATTGATTACAGGTATTTCCTCCCCTTTCACTCTGAATCCTAATCCTCCAGTTTCATTGATGATAATGATAATATCCAAAAATATTGAGATAATTTTTATAATCCATACAGGATAAAACAATGTACAAGGGTCACAATGGAGGATTTGTTGTCAACTCACCATGAAATGGCGCATATCCAGTATTACCTACAGTACAAAGATCAACCCTTAATATTTAGAAATGAGGCCTTACCTGGATTTCACGAAGCAGTTAGTGATGCAATGGAACTTTCTGTGATGAATCCGAGACATTTGCAAAGGATTGGTCTCTATAATAATTCTACTGAGGATTATGAGAGCAATATCAACTTTCTTATGCTCATGGCATTACGAAAAGTGGCATATTTGCCATTTGCTTATATCGTTGATCAGGTAAAGTGATGCAAATTGATCAAGACTGAAAATTTTTAGATTTCACTATTATACCCGAGCGAGAATCAATCTCGGAACCTTCTGCATGTATCTGACTGATATATATTGTTTCGTTTTGGTTCCCAACATCTTTACCTGCTTCCAAATGGATGCATTGAAATAAGTCAATGGCATTTTTTTATTTGCAGTGGCGATGGAGAGTATTTAGTGAAGGAGTCACAGATATGACGACACGCTGGTGGGAACTGAGGCTTCAATATCAGGGTATTGTTCCTCCCATTGCGAGAATCGAGAGGGATTTTGATCCTGCATCGAAATATCATATTCCAGCTGATATTGCTTATGTCAAGTGAGTGATTACGTGATAAATCAGTTATTCTATGCTGAAAATATGCATAACAATACTTTTACTAAAAAGATATAATCAACAATACCTGATAAATGAAAGAAATTAATGTGAATTTCATTTATCAATTTAAAGATATTTTGTTGGAACTGTGATGCAATTCCAACTGTACGAATCCCTCTGTGATATCGCTGGTCACAAAGGTGATTTACATTTATGTGATCTTTATCGATCCAGAGAAGCTGGAAGATTATTATCGTGAGTATCAAATAAGGGAGGATATCAATTAGATGAATTCCAAAGGATGACTATGATTTTTCAATGTTATTCCAGGGATATTTTGTCGCAAGGCTCTTCTAGACCTTGGCAAGACATTGTAAGAGAAATGACGCGTGGAAGAACAAATAGAATTGATGCTTCTGCATTATTACGTTACTTCGATCCACTTTATAAATGGCTGCAGCGACAGAATGTCATGGAACCAGTGATTGGATGGATTACGAATCAGGAAGATACCGGTGAGTATTGATGTACATTGATTGTTCGAAATTGACAACGGAAAATAAGAACATTCATTTTTCTAATATTTTTTTTTTATGCAAGAATGGGTTATACATCATCACACAGTATGCTGAGCATATCCTTCAATGTCAAAGATAATTCTCTGTAACGATTTTATATTTTCAGCTCTCTTCGCTCACTGGTACGGAAACTCTGGAGAAAGCGTAACTCGCCATCACTTCTTCCTCCCAATTTCCTTCTCAATATTTCTAATTATAATTCGATAATATAACAAGTGACAAAGGAAAAATGAATCATGCGAAGAAGTTTTGTACATATAAATTGGAATTTAATTATTGTACATAAAGCTATGGAACTATTTATTGTCATAATTATTGGTAGCACGTCTAAATAGTACGAAAAAAATGATAACACAGAATAAAATGAT
Organism: Coelinius sp. EB29; assembly: GCA_035578325.1. Classification (NCBI taxonomy): domain Eukaryota; kingdom Metazoa; phylum Arthropoda; class Insecta; order Hymenoptera; family Braconidae; genus Coelinius; species Coelinius sp. EB29. Next base: position 2,734,572 of record JAOZGT010000009.1, on the reverse strand, counting down.
ACATATTATGCTAATAGGCTATTTCAATTTTATTCTTGTATAGTGTCACTTGCTTGCATTATTTTTATTTGTATCTTTTGGATATTTAAAATTCTCAAGTCAGATGCAAACGATCTGATGAGTAAATAATTATTCTTTTCACTAACAATAAGAAAAAAAAATTCAATTGAACCTCTGAAAAAATCAGGAATGAGAATAAAAAAATGTATAATTCCACGAGGATTTTAAAATGTTGATAGTTAAGATTTCATTTCAAATTATGAATTAAGTTAATTAAGATTATATTTCCACGCGGCCGTTAGTGCTGCAATGAAAGTTCTTATTATCGTTATTATTCCGTAATCGTAGTGTGAAATTGTTACGAATTGAAACGTAATTTCTACTTGAAATCGGATTATATACGTATAATCTATTAGACTGGAAAAACAAAACTGAAAATTCCCTCATTGGATAGAACTCTAGATGAGACAGGGCTTCCCACTGTTTTCTTGAAAACAATTCAACTTCTTTGCCTCATCCTCTTCTAATCTCGTTCCTCAATATAATCCTATGCGTGAAAGGAATATTTGTCAGAGGGAAATATAATTTTTCCAATTTCACTTTTCAAAATTTATTGAGACAGAATAAATTAAAATAGCGAGCTGAGATTACCCCAGCACTGCATTTATATTTTATCATACGTAAACATGATTTTATTTCAATTACCGCACAAAATTCAGGTGTACATTTGATTATTTCCGTTTCACTACAAACTCAATGCATCAATCCCAGCATTAACAAACAAATTTTGGACAAAATCATTCTTTTTAAGCAAAAAAATGCAATGAATTACAGTGGGAATTCTTGCAAAGACTGCAATCTAATCTTCATCATTGCACTCTTTAGAGAGATGTTAACAATCACAGGAATTATCAAAACTGATAATTTCAATTCCGTTCGTGATACCTGATATTTCAGATCATGATTCAATACTTTACAATATTTGTACAATAGCTAGGATGAATGATTAGATAATTCAATAAATGTCAAAACGAAATAATTCAATTTCGCTCACAGTTAGTTTTTTGAATTGAATATCTAGAAATTCAAAAGATGACAAAATCTTTATCAATACTTTAATTTATTTTTCGTCTCGATTATATTCAAGTCCTCGAGATTTTTCTTCAATAGAGATGTATCTTGCATGTGATAAACGACATGCAAGCGGCTTTATCAAAACGACTTCATGAAAAAAAAAACATTGGAATTCTTTTACATTTTTTTCCACTTGAGAGTCATGTTATTAGCTGGCATATCAATCATTTCAATTAATTTAATATTATTCTCCAGTGCAAGTTTCTCCAGATCTCTCACATCCTTAAGTCCCCATTCAGGGTCCTGAGACTTGAGAGACTTGTCAAAATTAACATTACTCTCGGGTGTGATTTTCCCATCAACAGCATAAGGTCCATAAGTAATTAATAGTCCTTCAGGTTTTAGTAAAAGCCCAGCATTTTTGAAGAGACTGATTGTGCACTTGAATGGAGAGATATGAATCATATTGGCACAGTAAATATAATCCAGACTTTTTTCTTTGAACAGCCCGCCGGGCCATGTGTTGTAATCCGTGGAGACGTCGATGTGCAGAGGCTCGTGGACATTATTGAAGTCTCGAATATGCGCAGAAATACTCCCCAGGAGAGTGGTTTCAAATTCGGATGGGTAAAATGTTACTTGAGGAAAATGAGGAGCGAAGTGAGCGACATGTTGACCTGAGCCAGAAGCAATTTCTAATAATGTTTGGTCCGCTCCTGGATGAATCAGTCTCTTTAGGACTTTTAATATTGGATCCTTGTTACGATCTGCTGCTGGATAGATGAATTTTGTCACAGCTGTTGAGGCTGACCTGCAAAGATTATAGTTCCCAAAAATTATTTCAGTAGGGAAGTAGTCAAATCAAAAACCATAGACAGATAATTCATAATAATAATAATAATAATAATAATAATAATAATAATAATAATAATAATAATAATAATAATAATAATAATAATAATAATAATAATAATAATAATAATAATAATAATAATAATAATAATAATAATAATAATAATAATAATAATAATAATAATAATAATAATAATAATAATAAAGATAAAACAATTCAGATAATTTATTTGGGTAGTCGAATCGTTTATCTTCAAAACTAGCTATTTTGACATGAAATCATCAAAGAAAATTTTTTGTAGTTTCCTTTCATGATTTCTTTTAGAATTTCACACTAACGAAATAATTGAAAAATTACGTAAATGTGAAATGTCAATTAAAAGTTTCTTCCAAATTACCTGTGATGTGCAGCTGCATGAATGGTATTGATCATCGTGCCCTGAAATATTGGATTCTTCAAATCAATCGTGTTCGGGTGAATTACTCATTAACATTCAAATGCAGATAAAAATTCAATTTATTACTATCGATTCATTACGGATTACAATAAATCATCATAATCGTTATTCTCGTCGTTCCTATTTCAATCACTCGTTTTATTTATTTACAAAAACGGAATTCATTCGCTATCACTGTTAAACTTATCTCGACCCCTAGACTTTTTCTCATTACTTTTCTTAGATTTCATAGAAGACGGTAAGTAAACTGAGTGCCCTGTCTTCTTCAAATGATCAAATAGTTTATTTTTACTGGGAAATTCTGCTTTACAAGAAACACAAAAGTGTTCCACGTCTAGAACATCTGTTTTCCCTTCTTTTTTACTTCCATGAGGTTTCGATTTAACTTCTGTATTTTTCTGTGCTTTTCTTAACTCTTTTGCTTTCTTCCCTTTTGTCTTAACTGGAACTGGAGAATTTACTTCCGACTTCACTTCAGTATTTGACCCTGCATTCTCCATAGCTTTTACTTCATTATCTTCTCCATGAACTTTATCCTCTTTTTTCCTCAGCAACTCTTCTCTATTTTGTTTCTTCCTCCTCTGCTTTTTGGATAGCCCAATATCAAGATCAAATTCTTCATTACTTTCATCAACAGTTGGACTCTTAATAATCTTCCCTTTCTTCTTTTTCTTCTTACTCGAAACACACATCTCCTCATCTTCCTCTTGGTCGGATATCAATTCTCCCTCAGACGTCTGATCATCATCATCATCATTATCTTTTTTGTCTTTTCCTCCTTCAGTTCCTGGGAAAATATACCCGTTGGTATCCATCTGAGGCGCAACAACAGTATATCCTCTATTATCGTTCTTATTCGTTTCCTGTTTCTTCTTGTTACCACTATCATCATCATCATCATCATCATCATCATCTGACAACTCTCCCTCAGTAGGTTTACCATCTTCATTATCATTTTTCATTGTTCCAGGATTGAGCAAGAAATCAGGCATTTCTGGACCAGTTGCCAACTTAACCCCCTGCAACTTTGAATTCTCACCTTTTTTATCATCTGAATCAAACCCAGAATTCTTCTCCTCATCACTACAACAAAAGTTCTCATTGTCCTCCACCATCGCACTCTTCATAGCCACAACACTATCCCTATGTTTTTTCGAATTTTCGTGATTACTGAAAGCCTTCTGAGTCTTGAAGATCTTATTGCAAGCCACACAATAAAGAGCATTCGAGTCAATCATCTCCTCATCATCCTCATCCCCAGAAAGCTCCTCTCCAAACTCTGCAGCAAGATTAGCTTCAATGTGCTTCAACTGTGATTCAATATTTGAAAATTTAGACCAGTCAGAAACCTTGTGATCCTTCAACTCCTTCTGTCTCGCAAGAAGCTGTTGCTTCTGACGCTCTTTAGCTTTCTTAGCATTTTCTTTCGCCTTCTCCGCAAGTTTTTCCGCATGCGCCTGTACACGTTTGTCACGTTTTCGGATGAATGCAACGAGATTTCGAACTTGTTCATTCCTCTCGCGTTTCGCTTTGTCACGAACTTTTTTGTTTTCCTTTTCGACGAGACGGAGGACTCGCCTGTTCGGGGTCTCTCGAATATCGTAAGGGTCTAACCAGGCGTAAGATCGCTTTGTTGTGTAGCTCTGCCAATATGCGTAGAACGGGTGCACCACGTCTTCATAAGAACTTTGCGAGTTTCCAAAACTGGGAATCTCTTCGTCAGATTCTCCTTCTTTTGCGAATTCCGCGTCTTCAGCGGCGAGGCTCTCGAATACATGCCTGTAGACTGTGTAAAAGCCCTTTTCGTCATCGTTATAGCCCTTAAAGCAGCTAGGAGAGAAGTACTGGAAGAGGTCTATTGAGTCGTCCTTGAAGTTTTCTCCGATTCCTCCTTTCAGGATAGCTTCTCGGTGGTTGTCGTACCATGCACGTTCGTGTGGGTCCGAGAGGACCTCGTAGGCTTGTTGGACGAGTTGGAACTGCTCTTTGGCCTCGTCTGGGTTGTCTAGGTTCTTGTCAGGGTGCCATTTCAGGGCGAGCTTGCGGTAGGATTTCTTAAGGTCGTCTGCGGTAGCGTCTCGGGGTACTCCGAGAACTTCGTAGTAACATTTCATCCTTGGGCCGACGGGCTGCTGGTGAATATATTTATCGGGTTTACTTCTTCCAATTTTTAGGGGATTGAGTTAATTATATAACATTCTATCCATTTTCATATTACATTATCTTATTCTATTCTTTCTCAAAATAACATACTGATTTTCCCTCAACTAGCAGTAGAAAAAATTGATTCTTTCGACTTTTCTCATTAATGTTAAAAACTCATTCAATTGCTGATGTAATGAGATAATTTTTTTTTCACGTGAAACAGGCACTTTTGCCCTCTTTTCATTAGTCTAGATAAAATTCAATTTGAGAATCCATTTGAGAATGTTCGTTTCGCCACATACTCCCCTGTTCAATTAGATTTAATCCATCATCATGCTACATTGAGATTATTAGATTTCAATATTTGTCGCAATTACTTATCGATTAAATATTACAAAATATGATGACATTCACCATAAACTCAATTGACGCATCGTCTTTTTCTCATAAATTCACGTGAAAAACATTGTTTTTGAGGTTAGAATTGGTCACTCAAGATAATAACAGTGATGCTACGCAAAGTTCCATAACAATTGCACTGAGAATACTAATTACTTAAATAATTGAACAGTCCTCACCTATTATTGTCGATTATAAACAATGTAATAATGACTTTAATTCCTTATTCTCCTTTATATTTTATTCTTTTCTTTATAAATAAAACTCATGCTCACCGCACTGACATGCAATAGACCATTGATAAAGAAGGGAGTTCGTTTATCGATTGATGATGCTCACAAGAGAGATGACGAGTGCATATCACGCGCATCAGGGATAAGAAAACAGCTGATTGCTCACTCAATCAATTCCAAAATGGCCCCGACAGTGCTCTCGTAGGTAGTTATCCAGTGTTTTTCAGCACATTTCGCCCACTTGTGTGGATATTATCCCTAGCCGTCATCAATCATCACTTCTGGTGAGTTATTCCGTGAGTAATTATCCCAATTTTGTAGTTTGTAGTGATTAAATTGATTGATTATGAGGAAGAAATGCGTCAATGACGACAAGTGTAAGACTGACACTGACGTCTCGTGAGTGTGATTTATCCGACGCTGGTCAATAATGTTATTATTTGATTTCTCTTAATTAGTGTAATTACCTCAGGGCATTGATAATTGCATAATGAGGCCCATCTGCGGGTTGATTAATCACTTTTCCTCATTCATTGTTTATTTTTGATCCATTCTATCGTTTTATTTGTTGAAAGAAAAACAAGAGAATCTTGATCTTATGCCAAGTGATTGTCATTCTCCACCGGTTCACAACGGATTATTCAATACCTCAGTTATCAATGACGTTTTGACAATTCTCGGTGAAAAATTAAATCACTGCTGGTGTTTGAATGACAGCGGAATGAACAAAGAGTTGTGGTTAATTTTATTTCACTCTGTCCTTGGGGTCTCAGTGATAATTGATACGAGGTATCGTTTCCATCGAGTGTATGTACTTCTTCATTGTTTATTGGATTACGGTGTGACTATCAGTGTCACATTTCATAATTTCGGGCAATAAATGGAGAGAGATGATTATTCATTTGGGTTTTAACATGACAATAACAGAGATATAATTCAGTGGTGAAACGAGATGAAGAACGTTATTGACAATTGAGTTTTCGATTAATATCTCTGGATCTAATGGAGATAGCAGAATTATCATTAGGACATTTTTGGAAAGCGCAAGGTGAGCTACAAAAAAGGTCTCTAGGAAAATTTCACTTCTTTGGATTTCGATATATTTGTTGAAAACAAAATCTAAAGTTGAATTCACTTACAATTGGTTTTACCACTTTTTGCTACTCATTTCGAAATATTCCCGCGTGTCATCTCCACTCATTAATGTTGGAATATTTCGTTGAGTGAGAAGTGATGAATCGAAGTTTTTTAAAACATTTTTTTTTGTCAATTTGTGATTTTGAATAATTTTTTCAGTATTCATTGTTTAAACGATGTTAATGGATATTACCCTTAGACAGTTTGTAAAATTATGAAGACAATTTTAGACTTGATGTAATTATTTTCCCATCCAACAAAAATAAACCCCTTCTCACTGAATAAGTTACAGCAGAGTTCATCTATCGAATATCGAGAGATGAAAGCTTCTAATTTTACATGTGCATCATTTAGTGTAAAAACTGATCCTCTTAAACGTGTTTTTTGATGTCTAATAATAGGACAAACAGATCAAACCTTGAGGACTATTATAATGTTAATTACCGTTCATTTACATGAGTCAAACGACCATAATTCATTTGAATAATAATTGCTTCCAGGTTGACTCAAAATGACGGCAGGTCCGAGTTTAGTAGTACCAATTGTGCTCTGGGGCCGGATAGCACCGACTCACTGTATATCATGTATTTATTTATCGAGGGATCAGAGGACACTTGTCACTGGTTGCTACGATGGACAGATTTGCTTGTGGCAAGTGGATCCTGACACTTTAAAGGTGATGATTTTAAATTCCCCCAAAATAAACAAAATTCATTAACAATTCAGTGAAACGAGAGAATTCAACTCATTCATCTCTATTGAATTGTGAGATTATTACTTCATTTCATTGAACGATTACTAATTCTCATTTCCCTTTGGATATTAGATGACACCTAGATGTCTGCTGGTCGGACATACAGCTCCAATAATGTGTTTAAGTCGTGCCAGTGTCATCATGGAGCAAAATTACATTGTGAGCAGCAGCGAAAGTGGAGAAATGTGTACCTGGGATTTGGTAGATGGAAAGTGTCGTGAAGCTGTCAAATTAAATAATATTCACACTCAAATGCTTCCTTATGTCTCGGCTGGGGGTGAGGATGTCAGGTTATTTTGTTCTGGGTGAGAATTATTTAATTTATTAAAATTATAAATCAATCCTCATGAATTTTCTTATCAATTTCATCTTTTTGCATTTGTAGTAAATTCGAGAGTTAAAAAAAAAACTTTTTTTCAATTGATATCTCTGGATTTGCGAAAAATAACGAAATTTTGATAAAGACCTTTTTTGTAGCTCTAATTCTCTTCTACAAAAATGGTCCTTATGAAAATTTCGCTATCTCCCTTAGTTTCACAGATATCCATCATGAACCGTTTGAATGAGTGAACAAAAAAATCACAGTTGATTTCACATGATTTTAATTTATTTCTAGTTATTATCCTGAAGTATTGGTGATGGATCCATTCAGTCTAGAAGTCATATTTACTCTAAGTTCTCGTGTCAATCCAGATTGGATAAGCGCACTGCACGTGCTACGGCCGGCCCAACGGAAAGGTCGGTTCTACGTGCACACAAGTTAGTTACACTTCATCACACCTACGCTTTTATCCTCAATTGATTATCTTACATTATTTTTTTATAATCACTTTAATTTTTTTGTTTTGTTTCTCAATCGTCAAATCTCAAAATTTGAACATTAAAATTGTTGTTCATTTTTTAAACAACAAAAAATTGAATAGAATAATTGGGAATTGGAATTATTCTACTAACAAACAGAGAAATTTATTTATGAAAGAATTGATCAGCTTTTGGGAAAGAATTATAATCAATTTTTAATTGAAAAAGATTTTTTTTTTTAGTTAATGACAATTACAATGTTCCAGCATGTACATACGTTTAAAAGAGATAAAGGACTGATTCTTTGAGAGCTAATAACTCAGTCTCTTCTTTTATGATTTTAGGTTTCAATTACTCGTCTTAATATTTTTATCATTTTCCCATTGAAAATATTATTTTCAATATTTTTTTCAATCCCTCAAATAATCGATTATATTCAATCAATCTGTATATATCTCTTTTTACTGCCTCCTCATTATCTCTCATTAATCATTAACCATTTTCATTAAAAATCATTTTCCCAACGCCATTTATCTCATAATTATGTAAGCAATATGATACACGTCGTAAGTATACACAGAACACAGTATTTTATAATGAATTAGAGAGAATGTTATTTTTGGCGCATGTGCAGTTTTTAAACATTTTTTTACACAAATTTTGATTCTGAGGTGAAATGATAAAACAGAATGAGTCAATTTCACTTGAGAACAGATCATTTTTGGAGAAATATAATTGAATATAAGGGAGATATTGAAATTTCGATAGAGACCTTTTTCAGACATATCCCCCAAAAATTGAACGATTCTAAAGTCAATTTGATTTATTTTGTTTGATCCTTTCACTTTTAAATTTTATCATTTTTCATCTAGAAAAGGGAATAATATGATATAGCTACGTCAATTCATTCAAATCAAAATCAAGACAATTAAATTCCTTAAATTTACATTGAAGATGATTCTTTATTTACCCATATAATTGCATGCAGTGTATTGACAAATAACAATTCAAAGTTTCATTTTTCAATTAATGAACTAATTGACTAATTATTCATAAATTAATTGATTCAACGGAGTGTTGATTGATGTGGAGCATGTGCTTGTCGTCGTGAAAAGGAAAAATTGATGAAAATGGAAATTCGGGCATGTGGAGGGATTTTTGTGTTTCGAGAGGAATTTTGGGTTTATAAATGAATCATGATAGCTTTGTTTGTTATTTTTTGATAATTCGGATCATTGGAAAATCATGTGACAACTAATTTAAATTTTTTAAAGATGACGTTGTACTTGCCCTCACCACCACGGGAACGGTTAAAGTTTGGACGCTATTGGGACATGAGAATCGTAACAGTGAACCACTTTATGAACACGAGAGTAAACAGATAAGGTGTCTCAATGCATTGGCCATGACCTGCTGTCCCTATAATCAAAGAACTGTTCTCATTGTTTGTTCAAAATATTGGCAGGTAATTACTTTACAAAATTCACTCAAATTATTATTAGAAATGTACGAATAATTGAACCTGAGAATAAGTTAGTTTTTAGTCATTATCTCTGAATCTAATGGAGAATTCGAAATTTTTATACAGACCTTTTTTGTAGCTCTCATTTTTCTCTGTAAAAAAGGTCATCATGAAAATTGAGTCATCTCCTTCCAATTTCGAGATATTCTGAAAAAACTGTTTTTCTGTTCCATAAATCAGTCCTTCGTTTGAAATTTAGATTAATTAAATGAAATTTTCTTTGGTATTCAGATATTCGACGCAGGAGACTTCTCAGTTCTCTGTTCAGTTCCAGCACGACCTGGAGAACGATGGATGGCTGGTGATTTTTTGGCTGCCGATAGAGTTATTGTATGGAGTGATGAAGGACATGGATATCTGTACAAATTACCATCAAAGTTCGTACATCAGTTCAATCAATTAATTTTCATAATGTTATTTGTCACACAATATTTCCGATCAATAATTTAATTATCAATCCCAAATGAGAGTCTTCTTTATTATTTTTATTGGATAAAATTCAAACTTTGCCATTAATTGAAAAATATTTTATCTAAATTCACAATCTGAGAGTAGATTTTTCGCATCATTTATTCAATTACTGATTTATCTTTTTGTTTCTCTATTGGTTTAGGGCTCTGGTACAGCTCGAAAGGTAGATTACTTTGCACGTCGAAATTTACATTAAATCAATTAAAAGGAAAGTCATTTAAAAGCGAGAGAACTTGCAGTATTTTTAATTATCATTAATGCCCTGCTAATTTTATTATCTGAATAATTATCATGAACATGTAGATTAATATAGGAAATTTTTAATCATCAATTTAGACTTTTAGTATTGGTATTGGGGGCTCATAATGACAAAGAATGCAGAAGAAATTGTTTTTTATTACTCATTATAATCTAAAAAAAACAAAACTGCGGCTGCTCGATGAAGACACTTGCTCGCAATGCACAAATTAATTCTTTTTTTTTTCTTTATTATTTCATTCGTTCCTGATTATTCATCATTCACTCAAACATGAAAGACTCGAAGCAAAACATTTCGATTATTATTAAATTCTTTATAATTCAGGGACAGTTGTCAAACAAGATAAGTCGACTTCACTTGAGAACCAATCAGTTTTTGCTGAATATTTCGAAATTTAAGCAAGATAGCAAATTTTTTTTGAGACTTTTTTTGTAGATCTTACGTTGCTCTACAAAAATGGTTCTTGTAAGAATTGCCTTATTTCTTTTAGATCCAGAGATATTTACGAAAGATTTATTCCACCACTGAATTTATTGAATTTACTGATTTCTTCTTCATTGATAACAACGAGACCTCATCAAACCTGAATAATAATCTTCATGAAGATAATTCGTCACTGAATTCACATCAAATTATTATTTATTCATGAATAGCACCAATCATCAAACCGCAAATGCATTTTTACAGTTAAAATAATTATCAATGATAACATAATTTATTGAATCATCAGTTTCACTCGAAGTTAACGCAAATATCATCATTGTATTTTTTTTGGTGAATGTTTCTTTTCACCTAACATTACTACCACAATCTCCGGGGGACCTGGTCTATTGTAGCAAGCTGAAGGGCAAGGCTCTCAGCAGGTAACCCCATTATTACCATTATACATATGATAATGTCTATCTCTAAATGTCTACCTTATCGTATCTCTTCTCTTCCCTTCTCTTCATCACTTCTTCACTCTTTCATACTTCGAAAAATGTAGAAGAATCACTAGAAAGTAAAAAAAAAGGTCATGTGTTGGCAGAGAATAATTCAATTGTCTCATTCAATCAATTTCATCTCAGATATTGCATTCCATTCATATTTTTCTGCACCAGCACGGAATTACTTGAGATTTTTATGTTGTTGTCGCTTATTCGCAGCTTTATGTGCAAAATAAACAGTTGAAAGTTCTCCAACCGATTAATTATAATAATTAAGAACCAATAATTTGCTGAGAAGTTTTATAAATTTTTTCAATTCCACGATTATTAATATATTCAGTAGCAAAGTCTCACATCTTGTTAGATGTTGAATTATCTCGATAATGAGTTATTCCACAAAAAAATGTCAAAAGACCTTTTTTGTAGATCATGAAATTCTCTACAAAAAAGATATTCTGACATTTTCTCCTGAAATCAGACGTTGCTGCGATATTAACAATTAATAAAATGTCGAATCCGATGAATTTCATCAATTCGCTACTTAATTGAGTAATAGAGAAATGCGAGTGTGCTAGCTTCTGTGTTTTCATGTCCTCCGAAAATTGGTGTTCCACCGTTTGCGAATGAATAACAATAGAAGCCCATGAGTTGTTACATTCGTAAATAATACACCATGAAGGATTATTGTTAGGTAGATATTAAATTTATGTTTATTTTGGTGTACAGTAGTGTCGCAGACAACACAAATTTCCATCAACAATCAGCTGACAATGATCAACCATCTTTGTATTGTATATTGACACAACCAGGTGATAAGGTAAATAATTATCGAATTACTTTAATAAAAAAAATTATATGAATTCACTCTGCATTTATCATAAAATTATTTTAAAAGTAAAATATTAATTACGCATTTATCTCGATAACTAGTGGTTATTCCTGTAAATGTCAAAGGACTTTTTTGTAGCTAATCAAATTCCTGATAAACAATATTTTTTGACTTTTTCCATTAAAATCACCCACTATTGAGATAATTCAATATTTAGTAAAATGTGAAAAATTTATTTTACTTGACTTTATCACTTCTCTACTGATTTTTTGCCCTCAAATCATTTATTCATCTACTAATTTTCTCAATATTTACAGCCACTCTCCTGTCCCCCCGCAATGCGTCTAGTCACAGTCCAGCGCCAAAATAAGACTCTCAAGTACTTACTCAGAGGTGACAGCGAGGGTGTTGTAATTCTCTGGTCAGTGCCAGAGATATCATCCCAGCAGTTGGTTCAGATAACTCAAAATGATAAATTAGATCCACCGACTCTGACACCCACGATAAAAACGAGCTTGGAAACAGCTTGGGAAGATATGAAGCCACCACCTGTGGGAATTCTAGATCAATTGGACTCTGGGGACAGCCATGGAATTAAATTGACTGCTTGTATTTATCTTCCGCAACAAAGTAGATTGGTTGGTATTACTTTTATGTTTCCACTGTACTATCCTTTTTTCATCAATTCCCTCAGATGATTAGAAACACCTCATCAGAAAAGTCAATTTTTTCTACAAAATTATCTCAATAACGATTGAGTGAACGATTGAAAAAAAAAAAAATATTTATTCAACTACGAAAAAGGTCTTTTGACATTTTACCCATTAGTATTCCACTCTACTAAATTAGTTTAATAAAATTTGTATCAATAACGAATTTATCTCCAAATCTATATCTAAATAATTACTGAATATTAATGGATAACAGGTGGTTGGTCGTGAAGATGGAAGTATTATAATAGTACCAGCAACTCAAACAGTGATGCTCCAGCTTCTTCACGGTAATCACCAGCAATACGACGATTGGCCACCCCATCAGGTCCTCCTTGGTCACTCAGGTCGTGTGAATTGTCTCTTGTACCCTCACAGTGCAGCTCCACGTTACGACAAAGCTCATCTAGTGTCAGGATCCGTTGACTTTGCTGTCTGTCTCTGGGACCTTTATGCAGGCACCCTGATCCACAGATTCTGCGTTCACGCTGGAGAAATAACACAATTGATGGTTCCACCTGACAATTGCAGTCCGAGAATTCAAAAATGTATTTGCAGTGTTGCTTCAGATCACTCGGTGACTCTTCTATCTCTGGCTGAACGAAAATGCGTTGTACTGGCTTCTAGACACTTATTTCCTGTTGTCACTATCAAGTGGAGGCCTCTTGATGATTTTATGATCATTGGTTGCTCCGATGGAGCTGTTTATGTGTGGCAAATGGAGACTGGACACTTGGACAGGGTTCTCCATGGAATTATTGCTGAGGAGGTACTTTATGCTTGTGATGAAAATACCATCGCAGCATCTGGGGGATCTGCTGGTGGTGGAGAATTAGGACTGGCTAATCCTGCTGTTCATTTCTTCAGGTATATTTCTTTATTGAGAGGTCGGATGGATTTACAATGATCATAATTTTTTTCTATGATCATTAATACGTATTTTTTAGGGGTTTGAGACACAGAAATTTATCAGCAATTCGTCACGCAACCCAACGAGGTCTCCACCAACTCCAGCAGCTTCATGGAGGTCATGGAAATGATCATGGAAATCAGATTAAATCAAAGGGAGCACCTCTGATGATCCAAGGATTTAGAAGCAATCCAAAAGATCCTGAAAGCCATATAATGTTCTTCGATATTGAAGCTTTGATAGGTAGGTTCAATTGATCTATCATGAATCAACTATTACATATTTTCTAACTACTCGCAGTAAAATCATCTAGGTGTAGATTATTCACACTGATGATCATACAAAAATCGAGGATAAATGATGATGAATATGCGTAGAAATAAATATTTTCGAAATACTTGTTGCTCACAATATTTTTAACACAGTACAATTATTGAGCGACGAGTATGGTGCCATGTCACCTGGATCTCTGGAAGCACAAGGCTTGATATCTGCCTCTGAATATCAAAAAGTTGCAGCACTCACACAATCAGCAAGTCCTGATGCCCATAAAAAAATTGCAGGTAAGCCTGCATGAATAAAAAACATGGGGCTATATATGTAAAATGTTGTTGTCATTATCAACAACAAATAATAATATTTATAAACTTGCTGCATTCTGGTAATCATGCAACTTTCATGATATGATTAAATATTGCTTATATCCTTACAGACTTTTTTGGTCGTGTCAAAGATAAAGCTGGTGATATGGAGAGAATTCTCAAGGAAAAAGATCGACACGGTATCGTGATGCCTTCATCAAATTCATGTCGCAATTTTATTTTTTTATTTTTTTTTTAGCTTAACAATCAGCTTTTATCTCTGGATTACTCTTCTTTTTTTTAAAAAAAAGGCTTATTATTATTTTTAATAATAGAATTTCAGTATTTGTTGCGTACGTCATTTATTAATTCAAGCAGTAACTCATTCATTTCATTTTCAGTTGATCCAATTGTGTGGAAAATGTTTTATCATAAACTCTTGTGATTGTTTTTCTTTGTTATTTTGTGTTTAAGAATGAGGAAATGAGATTGTGAGCCCAGTTTTTGAGTCTTTGGTCCAGTTTTTGAATGTTCAGATCTGTTCTTTGAAAAAAAAAAACTTTTATCAAAAATAAGATGAGAAATTGTAGTTTTCATGGGGATTATTTCTATTATTGTGCATTTTTTTGTTTTAGTAATTAATTTGATAATTCAGAATTTATTGATTAATGAACACTGAAGGTTTATTATCGCGTACATTTCCATTTTTTCATATGTACAAATTTTGTCAAACCCTCGAGTATACTCAAATACTGGTCAAAAAATTAGGCATCAACACCTCAATTTCCTGAAATTAAATAATTTTTTCGAGGATAAAATGAAATTCCTTTCACAGGTATTTTGGCTAAAATGAAGGAAGGTGCTGAGAATGTTCACACTAAGTTGCAGGCTAAAGTCGAGAGTGTTGGCCTCAAACCGTCAACACTAGATGGTAAAGGTCAGCCATTAGGTCGAGAAGAAATTCACTCCTCTCTTGATCGTCGCATGTGTTGCACTACATTTTATGTTTTAATTTGGCTTATTATCTCATAAATTATCGCTCATGTCGCCAAAAAAACTTGATGTTTTTTGTTACATTCATCAAAAATTTTAGGACTACTAATAATTTTTCTTTTCCTAGAAATGTTTTTAATCCGTCAAAAAATATTTCGAATTGAAATTCTATTTCTCTTGTTTTGATTTCGAAGATTTTTGACGGATTGAAATTTAATTACATATGTTTTTTCACATGTTTTTCAATTTTTTTTCTAGGCAATTTATAATATTAAATAATAAATAGCCATTTGTTTATTATTTATTAATTTATGGCTGATTTATTTCTCACTCATTTCAATGTATTAGATATATTTAGAACAATTGCAGTGACGCTTGATGGAGTCTCATCAATCATTTAATTTTGTTTTCATTATTATTTATTCATTTAATAGGATAGTTTATTACAACTGCACGCTGTCATTGCGTCAGTGCACTTTATCAAATGTTTTTGTGGTATTATTGATCAATCATAACAGAAAAAAATTTTAAATTCAATTGAATCTCTACAGGTGAAGGCTGGAACAATAGTGATGGTGCTAAAAACCCTCTGAAAAGAAATGGAGCATTCAGTGAGCCTAATATAACGATGGAAATTGCACAAGTATTATTGAGTCTTCTTCATGCCTGGGGCATGGATCCAGATCTTGATCGTGTTTGCGAGGGAAAATTGGGACTTTTGAGACCTATGGTTCCAGTATCGTTTGGTGTTTTATCGAAAGGAGGTAAGATTTTTTCATTTATCAATTTAATTATGATTTGATTACGTTTAATATCAATTATTGGAGGCCAGTTGAACTGAATTTTTTTCTTAATAGAAATGACTTTTCACAAAGCCTCGGTGACTAATTTTCAGTTTGTCAATAACTATTTGAAATGTTCAGGCTACATGTCCCTCCTCCTGCCAACCTGGCAAACTCACCTAGAGCCCGCTGGGGAGCCAGCAACAAAGCTCGAGCAACGTCTCCCCGCTGAGCTCGTCCACCAAGACCGTCTCACAAAAGCCTTCACAGCACGCGCCCACTGGGAGCTCTCAACCACACTCACCTCGAACCACCTTCTCGCAGTAGTAGCTCTCGCAAACACTCTAATGTCCATGAACAATGCTACCTTTGTGCCGGAGCAAGAACGCAATAGAAAAATGCACAGACCAGGAAATCGAGGAGGCGTCAACTGGAACAAAGCCGAGGAGGAAAACGAGGAAATGTTTACAGTACAACAGGCTCAAATAAAACAAGGCTGGAGTCTTTTGGCCACCCTCCACTGTGTCCTCCTCCCTGACAAAGTCACCGCAATGGGTGGTTCCAAAACCTTCAAACGTCTTCAGGTAGAAATGATGGCAAGAAGATGGCAACATCAATGTCTAGAAGTTCGTGAAGCAGCACAAGCTCTTCTTCTCGCTGAACTTGGAAGAATGGGACCCAAGGGACGAAAGTCTCTAGTGGACAACTGGTCACAGTATCTACCGATGTACAGCAACCAAGAGCCAATAGTTCCACAACCCCAGAATCACTCACCACCTCCAGGCAGTCCTACTCCAGTCATTGAAGCACAACCTGAGGAGGAAGACGAAGAGGAAGAGCTTGTTGAGGAGATTTCTGCAGCCAGAAAACCATCGAGTGCTGCTGAACTAAAGAGAAAGCAGACGACAGCTGTTGTTCTTCTTGGAGTCATTGGAGCTGAATTTGGACAAGATGTGGCTGCTAATAATCAAAAGCGAGATTGTGAGCAGAGGAGAAAGAGTTCAGTTGTTGATGGTTTTGGAATTGGGAATAATAATTTAGCGAGATTGACTAGTATGGCATTGATGCATCTCCTTCATGCCCCATCGTCACCGAAATTACCCATGCACACTTCTTTGAGAAGGGCAGCCATTGATCTCATTGGACGGGGTTTTACTGTTTGGGAACCTTATCTCGATGTTTCTAAGGTTCTCTTGGGACTCTTGGAGATGTGTTGTGATGCTGATAAATTGGTGCCCAGCATGACTTATGGCCTACCATTGACTCCAGCTGCTGATACATGCAGAACGTCCAGGCATGCGTTGACTTTGATTGCAACTGCTAGACCTGCTGCATTTATTACTACGATGGCTAGGGAGGTGGCTAGATTCAATACGTTGCAGCAAAATGCTCAGACACTCAATGTTAATTTGGGGAGCAGTGTTCTGGCGAGAGCTAAACCGGAAATTTTGAGGATTGTGGAACAGCTGATTGATAAAATGCAGAGTGAAATGAGTGATTTATTGGTCGAGGTGAGTTTTCTGAGAATGCTTTCAGTTCTGAATTACTAATCAATATATGATTTGAATCATAAAAAAAATATTATTCATTTTTTTAAGAATAAGCTGGAAAAAATCAGAATTCACTCAGTCTTCTCTCACTTTTTTTTCCAAATCACTCAAAAGTAATTTATCATTCATCACGTCGAGAATAGACTGATTTAACTCGACTGAAAGGTCCCATTTGCAAATGTAATTACCCTGAAATTTCGAAAATCATCTCGAATTCATTCATGCAATTGTAAATAAATTTTGTTGAAATTTCAGGTAATGGATATCATTCTACACTGTCTGGATCCAGGTCACTTGAAGACTAAATCATTAAATGAGGTATTCCCAGCAGTATGCAGATTCAATCAGGTAATTACTCATAACAATTAAATACGTGTTTAAATTATCTGATACGAGTGAAGTAATAGAATAATTCATTGATGATTGATCTCATTGAATTCAGGTCAGTCACTGTTCAGCAACGAGAAGAATTTCAGTAGGTAGCAAAAGTGGGCAATTGGCACTGTATGAATTACGTGGTACCATCAAGTGTCAAACTGTCTCCGCTCATCAAGCACCAGTTACTGCTTGCGCTTTCTCACCAGAGGGAAAATTCTTAGTCAGTTATTCTTGTGCTGAAAATAAATTATGCTTCTGGCAGGTAATTCATCTGTTCCTTTTCTTCGTCTCTTCAATCATGAAAGTTCCTTAGAAATTTGATAATTGGTGTTAAATTTTTCAATTACACTTTTCGACGGAAATCATCAATATTTCATGTTTTTTTTAGTCTAGAAAATGCATTTCTTAGGGATTTTATATAAAATTTTCATTCCTTCAAAAGTTTCTCCAGACAAATTCATGATTTAAAGAATTGAGAAAGAAATTGAATAATTCTCAGCATTTTGTTTTTTTTAAAACAAAAAATCTTTTATTCAAAACGAAATTAGCAGCGAAAATGATAAAACTAGAAACGTTGATTTCTTTTCGAAATCAGTTTTTGAAAAATATATCTGAATCTAAGAGAGATAATGGAATTTTTGTAGAAATATTTTTTGTAGCTCTTATTCTCATCTACAAGAAAGTTTTCCTTAGAGATTTTTCTATCTCCCTCAGATTCAAAGACATTCACCTTTTAGCTCGATAAACTTGTAGGTTTCGATAGCTTAAATAAAAGAAAAAAGAAGAAGACATTCACCAAAAACTTAAGCTAAATTTGAATCAAGTCTTCGATTTTCACCACTTCACGGCTGAAAAGTGAAATTATTTCACAAATGACCGCTTTTACAACATAATCTCAAAAGACCTGTTTTGGTTGAAATTTCACTATCTACAAAAAAGATTTCTTGATATTTTCACCTAAAATTACTCATCGAAATAAATCCATATTTAATAAAAATTCATTAATTAATTCCAAAAATTTCTTAATTTTTTTCCAGCAAACAAGTAGTGGAATGTTTGGTTTAGGAAATTCTCAGACCCGCTGCGTCAAGTCATACAGTACAGCACCAATAAATGACGTAGCGAGATTGAATCCAATGCGGCTGGCCCGTTTAATCTGGATTAACAATCGTACAGTCACTCTAATGTTAGCTGATGGCTCTGAGACACGTTTCAACGTTTAAATAAATTAACAAGAGAATATATTCTTTCCAAAAGAATCCTTTATAGTCGAATTTTGTTTCTCTCGTTAATCAGAGTGTGGGCGAATGCAGGATAGGAAAGGTGAATTAATGAACTCCCTAGTGATTTTCATTCCTTTAAATAAAATATTGAAAACTGAAAGTTAATACCAAATATACACGATAATGTATATATATTAAATATTACGAGCGACTGTTCGCTGGCATCAAACACACAACGCGTGGTTTTTAATTATTGAATTAAAGTCTCCTATTCATCGCTCACTTTATCATTCAATCTTTAATTAAGCTTGTTATTTATTTACAATTTGTATCACAAGTCGAATGAATTTCACTGTTGAATGAAGTGAGAAAATATAACCAATTGAGGATCATCCGATTGAATCATCTGTCAAGGAATTCCTAAAGTTACTCATCAATAGATTCAATAGTCAAGAAGATATTATTAATTTTATTTAAAAACTTTTAACGACTTTTTCCGAGATCAATAAAAATTATGCTGAATATCTCCGGATGCAAGGGGAATAGAAAATTTTTCATGTGGACCATTTTTGAGGAGCGTAATCAGAGCTATAAAAAAGATTCTTATGAAAAATTTTCTATCTGAAATTGAGTTGAATCGTCTGGTCTTGGTCAAACAAAAAAAAACCACTGAAAATATTTATACAGAGTCAAATAAAAGAAAGCCCTAAGTCACTGAC
This sequence comes from Coelinius sp. EB29, assembly GCA_035578325.1. Classification (NCBI taxonomy): domain Eukaryota; kingdom Metazoa; phylum Arthropoda; class Insecta; order Hymenoptera; family Braconidae; genus Coelinius; species Coelinius sp. EB29. Next base: position 2,714,866 of record JAOZGT010000009.1, on the reverse strand, counting down.
AATAAAAAGAACGACTAAAGTTTCCTGTAATATAATTATCCTGTTAAATATTTGAAAAATAAAGTTAATTAATGTCGCTAATCATTATCAACCAGAGATCTAAAAAATACTAGTATTATGCCCACGTGTCTATGTAAAAAATTGATTTATTGTTATTACGAAAAAAATTGAAAAATGTTATGTAATTATATATCTCGTCATCCGGTGACAAATTCCATTTTTGCAATAATCAATGGTTCGTTGATTTTACCAATAATTCAATTAATTCTATATTTCCTATTGAAAAATTTATCAAAATAAATTACTGTTAATATCCACAATCATTCGGAAAAAAAGAGGATACTCGTACTAGTTAATTTAAATAATAAACTCGTTTTAGTCATCAGTCAATGAGAAAATATCGACGAGCCATTGATAATACACAGTCATGTTTTACAATTAATTTTATAAATACGTTGATAAATCATCGAGAATTGTTTTAAAAATTATTGGATGTTTCATGACATTCAGTACCCTCAGATGAATAATTTTTTCTCTCAAATATATCATTACACCATTTTTTTTTCTTCTCCATTTTCGAATTGATGTATAATTGATGGCTGAAATTGCGACAAAAGACACACGCTTTTATGCAATCATGCGTTTTCATTGTTAACAATTATTGTAATAATGAGAAATGTATTCAATGTATTGGATTATGAAGAGTGTAATCTCAAATGGAATATATTACAATATATAAAAACAAATTTAAAAAGAAAATTTATCCTTCTTTTCTCTAACGAAAAGAGAAAAATTGGTTGCAATTATTTTATGGAATATTTCAAAATCCAATGAAGACAGCAGAATTAACGTAAGGACTTTTTTTACAGCTCTGATTCGGTTCTACAGAAAAGGTAATTATAAAAATTTTGCTCTCTCTCTTCAATCCCAAAATATCCTCCAAAAACTGACAAACGCCCCCTCAATACCATTCTATCGAACCTATCCAAGAAAAAAAATGTTTATGTCTTTCATTTCCGTAATCGAAACAATAAAATTCACTCCTTCCGGTGGAACACCGAGCTACGCGCCTACAGGCGCCACTCGTATTCTCCACAAGAGCTTGAAAAATATTAATTCATTCGTCTAGTCACGTTGCACAGTAGTTATATCAAAACCACAATCGTTTGCCCAAAACGTGTTCAAAATCTGTTTAAATAATCGAGTTGTACATATTTTTTATTCACTCAGTTCATTCATCTTCACTCAACTGATAGACCATCTAACATGATTATTTAAATCTCCCCCACATACCTGGCAGCAAGAGATCTTTGGACTTTCAGATGATGAGATGATAAGACTGTTGACTGCAAGTTGATTTTCATTGAAACGTTTATGAATGGGAGCTCGTTTCGAGTTATTAATACAATTACCCGAGGTTAAACTGCTGATTGAGATTATGAGATTGGACGGGAGGTGGCTGAATCCATTTGTAGAATGGGGCGAGGCTCATACTCAACCGACCATTATAAGGTGTGGGCATGTTTGAATACATATTGCCTTGATTTAGATACCGACTCGGTGATAACACAGAACTCGATATTCCAACATTGATTTCACCTCGAATGAGTCAATAATTCAGGAGTTGAGGGGAAATGCCATGGATGGGTATCTTGGTGAATAATTTGAGATCTAAGGGAGATGGAAAAATTTTCAAGAGGACCTTTTTTGTAAAGCGAATTGAATTATACGAAAACGGTCTTTATAACAATTTCACTATTTCTATTTAGTTGCGAACTATTTTGCAAAAAAAAAGGTATTGAAGAGGAAGTAAAACCATTTTTTCATTCTCGAAATCATTTTTTGGAGATAAGTAAAATTAATTTACCTCATTTTGTACGATTTGGATTCAATGAATTGTTCCTTTTTTATTCATGTATAATTATAAAATGCCGCCTCCAACCGAATAAATTTTTAATACAAAGCACTTGAATCAGAATGATTCATTGGAATCCGATGGCATGGATTCATTAGCTCAATCGAATTAATTATCATTTAATCATCCATTTTTCGAGTAAGACGATTCAATCACTTAACAGGTATTTTTGGGAATTTATAAAGACCAGGAAAATTTTTGATTAACTTTGATTAATTCATGGACGTTTTGAAATAAGATTAAATGCTTGAAATTATAAATTCAGATGAAAAACTTCAAATGGAGTTCTATTGAATCGTTAATATATCTGAAATCGATGGAGATGATGCAAATGAATTTCCATCATACAAAATTACGGAGAATTAATCATTTTTCCTTCAGTTTAGTTTAAAAAATTACTCCATTACTGAATTAGTTTTGCAGATATTAGTGAGTAAATGACATTTTGATTGATGAAATGATCAATTTATCAACTTTTCATTCAATGAAATTAGATTTAGAAATCAAATATTACTTATTTATGAATTCAATTAATGATGAAAAATTATTCAAATTGGCATAAAGTTTTTTGACTTCTTTCCCACGATCTTTATTTAATTATTCATAATCTCAAAGTGACACTGTTCGTCTCCAGGGTAATCTACCCCCCCCCCCCCAATATTACATCTGAAAAGTGTACATGTGTCCACAAAAAGGGGTTAATCAACTCATAATAAATAGTTCTATCTAGTAGCAGTGAAAGTGGAAACAGTGGTGGGGGTTGATTCTAATACACCAGTGCCAAATTGATTTTTTCATAGAGAAAATTGATGGGCTTAGGCACAATTCAGAGTTGGGGGTTACAACGAATATACATAATGCAGCGTGCTGGGCATTTTACTCGGGCACTTTAACTCACACGTGAATTATTAATGATACGATAATTTGTGTATGTACAAGGCCGAATGGGTGAGTTGCAAGGCAAAATGATGGTAGACCACCCTCTCGGTATTTTTCCCCCTCTTGAAATACTACCCCTAGTGAATTTAATTCAGTGGTAAAGGGGATGAAAAATTAAGTAAGGAAAATTAAAAAAAAAAAAAAATTTGGAATTAATTCATCAAGAAATATTTTCTCTTCAACTCATGAGTAACAAATACAATCATAGAATGTTAATGAAAAAAACAAATTTTCTCTGAATTAAATTGAAATGTAAAATCACACGATAAAAATCAATTGTTTTGTCAGGAAGAAATCACCTTGGAATTTCGTACAGACAAGTAAAACCACAGAGGGAGAGGAAAAAAAAAATCAACGACACAATGAAAGACAGATACAGATGCGTCGCATGCGTTGTGGATTTTTAAGTATGCAGACGACGTTTCGAGCGCGGCGGCGGCACCAAAAAGGCCCCCGGCCAGGGAGATCCAAGTCTGAGTTATGAAACTGTCTCTATCCTTTTTTTCTGAACACAACGCCAGTGGCTTTTTAATTGTCCTATAAACACAACCACGATGGACTTGAGGGAATAATTGTAGAAAATATTCCATTTCCATGTGGAATACAGAGTGAATTCCAATTTTTGTTAACGTTTTGCTTTTCTAATTTGGAAAAATTCTGGGGCAAAATGGGCTGAATTTAATTGTCAATGAGTTAACATCATTTTTGGGCTTCGAGATAAGATTAATTTCAACAAAAATTGTATTGTTTATTTATCAGATACTGAAGATTCATAGTGACCCATTTTGCTCCACGTGTCCCTAAGAGCAATATTCTCAATTTCATTTTTTTCATTATGATAAAAAATCTGGTTTTTACCTCAAAAGTGACAGCCCCCAACACTGGCATGAATTATGGCATATTATTTAATGTAATTAAATAATATTGATTTTTCCTCAAGAATTAATTTTGCCATGTCACTAAAAAGGAAGAATTAAAAAATAGTGAAGAGTCACTGTGCTGGCAAATTATTGACCCGCCCAAAATTCATCTGTGCTGTTCATTTGTGATTGGATCTTAGTTATCTTCTCGAAAAACATAGCCCACCGGATGTATATTGATGTGAGTCTGAGCAGTTTGGAGATCCGAGGAAGTCGAGTGTGAAATTTTTCATGGAATTCAGCATTTAATGGATGAATTCATTGAATCTCTCGAAGATAGTTTTATTCAATTAAGATTATTATCTGCTTTTATTAATTATGCTAATAATTAAAAGCCAATAATTCAGGTATTGAAATTGGAAGCGGAAATGTATTACTTTTCATCACGTTAACTCACTGTATCGAAAACAATGAGAAATTAATTATTAATTGGCGAGTTGTTAATCTCTGGGACTCTATATTCCATTAATCAATTGGTCATTATTCGCATAATGCTTGAGTTATTGGGAAAGAGAGTGAGTGGTATTGATCTTTCTTAACTATAAATAAGAGCTTTCATGCAACACTCAAAATTATCTGCTGTTATACCGTTGATTCTTGTGGACAATAATTTTGATACAAAAATGTCTACTCCATCTGATGGTGTAAGTGATGAGCTTCATTTATGAGTTATAGCTACAATGAAATATTGTGTCGATGAAATGAATCACTCAAATTATTCTGAATGATTCATACATGGGGAATTGGAGATGAAATTATGAAATATTTATACTTACCCTCTACTGATGAGAAAATAATTTAATCTATCAGAATTCCAATCTAAACCCCCTAAATTCTTCCAGATAATAGACTGTCGTTAAAAATTTTCGAATTAATGAATTAGATGTAAAATGACTGCATACTAGATTCCTCATCTGTGGAACTACTCAATTCACTACTTCAAGATATAGCACCACTATATCCACCGCTAGACTATTTAATCTAGCGGATCTCAACAGAATGTTTCTACTATACCGCCCACAACTCAAAATCACTGTCAAAAATGAGGTCTATTTCGTACTCCCCATATCGAATAATTTATACAATTTTATTCAAAGTGTCGAGAGATATTATAATATGAAGTCAAAACCACACCCTTTCCAAGTTTCTCCAGCGTCTAGAGGGTCTAGAGACTGGGGCAGTCTCTAGTGGACACTTTGCAAAATTTAAAATTCAACATTACCGAGTTTTCCCTGTTTCCAACTTTTTCTTCTGTATACAGTGTCCCTCACAATATAAAATGTTTGGGCGCTTTGTTTCCGTCCGCGCATCATCGATGGTATATATATATACAGTCCGCCCTGGGGTTATATCCACGCTATTGGTCCACGCCCCGCTGACTGGACTGTTTTTTATTGTCGGCCTTTGCAAACCAATGCTACTCGTATAAGGGAGAGAAATTGTCCAATTCTATCGTCATGGGGATTACCACGTGACACTAGAACAGAACAATTTTTGAACTGGGGAGGACATTCAACGGTTTAAGGGTAAGAAAAAAATTTACTGTACTCATCTTGAGTCAGCAATTGCTGTAGGCTCTCTTGACCTCTCAATATACAAAAATCAATGCATTGATAGATGTTTTGTTCTTTCCAAAGAGTTTGCTTTATTTAGCATTCGCTCTTTTTTTTTAAATGCCTGATTTTTCTACGTTTTGATGTTTTTTCTAAAACTCGTCCATCAATCGTACTTATCATCATCACTCGTCACCTCAATCGTGAAATATAATCTATAGCAAAAAAAAAAAATACTATAATTGCAAAGTGTTATTTTCAGAGGTCATATTAGATCTAGAGGAAATTAGTGGGACAGGCTCCATTAGCGACGTCACAGGAGTCTCGGGAAAACTGTCCCGGAGGGTTGCAACAAGCAATACTCTGAAATATAGAATAACGAAGAGATGCTAGTGAAGCGATGGATCGGAGAAGGAGAGATTTAGACTACGAGAGGTTTAGAGTATGAGGACAAAGCGGTTCGCCGGCAATATCAGTTTCGTGGTGGTGTAATCAGTGAGCCACGCCCATCAGCACAAAGCTCAGCTCCGCCACGCCCACTCCAGCAATTACACCCCAGAGTCACCCACGAGAGGTGGGGAAGAGAGAATTTTCCACCCTAACCACTCTTGTCTCCCTCTCGCCCTCCTCTATTTCATTGCCGAGTAATTTTTACCCACAATTGTCTTCTTAATTCCGACTTTTGTTACATTATTCCAGGAAAAATTATACTGGAGAAAATGACATTTAATTAATTATTCGTTAATTAATGAGTTCGGAGAATTCTCGTTTGCAAGTTATCGGTTTAATTCATCTTCGAAAAATTGTTGAGAAGTATTTTTATGAAACGGGGGAATTTCTCCTCTCCGAATAATGACTTTATTCATTAATAATATCGCACCCACAAATATTAAAGTTTTGATTCAAGTGGATAATTTACTTGATTCAATAAGTAAGACGTATTCTGCCCCTCGGAAATTCTCTTAGTTCCTGGCCTATTCAGTCAAAAATTAACAGAATTTCCGGTGAAAATTCAATAGGATTTTGGGAAAACAATGCTCTAGGATATTTTATTAAAGTTTTTCATGCATGAAAAACTCGTGGACAGATAATTACTGGCACATCATGCCGATAACCGACCAGCAAATGTCCCTGAAGCGATAGATAACGGTTACAGTAATGTCAGTTAGTCATACTAATACTTATCGCCTTACACGTAGTGAACGTATAATCCATTAGAAGCATAAAAATATGCCTAAAACAGGGACCATTCAATATGTTCTTTGTAAGAAAAAAATATTCAGGACATGATGGAATTTGTAATAAAAGAGAGATTGATGGAAAAAATAATTATTGGCAGGAAAAAAAAATATTTATAAAACTAGTATGAATTTTTTCTACACCATCACTACGAAGTCAAAGACAATTAATACCCCTACTTTTAGCATCAGGTTGATAAGAAAGGCTTACGTGGAACAACGACGATTCTGCGAATACAGTCTTTCCTTGGGCTTGTTTAGTGAACTATCTATACGCGGTATTGCTGTAGCAATGAAGAAGATGAACGAGAAACTGATGATTGTTCTACTCATATTAGGACTACTCGTGCATCAGCATCGAGTGAATTGTTTCATTGGAGCGGTCTTCTCGATAATCTCCTTTGCCTGGAGTGCATTCGAAGTACTAAATACAGTTCACGACACATATAGCAAATTTTCTACCCCTTCAACTGCTGATTTAATGGAAAAATCAGAAGAGATAGTTGAATCTCTCGACAACTGGGGAAATAGAATCGAACAGAAGATACAAGAATCAGTGGATACGCTGTTAACTCGTTTGCCTCTTCATGTGGAAATTACTAATAATGTAGGACAATTGAACAACTATGTCGGTAGGATTGATGAATTATATTTCGATATGAAGGAATATTTAAAGTATCCTGAATACTTCGACAATGCTTCACTTACTGCTTTGGTGAAGACTTTCACATCTCGTGATGGGGATGATGTACAGGCCACAGTTGTTCATATACACAATCTTATTGTTCCTCCTCAGAAAATGGGAAAATTGAAGAAAAGCCTGTTTCTCCTTCTAGCTCAAGAAACACGGGTTAATATTCAATTATATGTATTTCACTACCACAATGTTTTTTTGAATGTCGAATGTCAAATTTTTTTTTTAATACAGGCTTATGGTCTGGATCTATGTGATACAGGGGCACCGCCTCAACAACGCCTAGTTGAAATCTTCGAAATTGCCATGGAAGCAGAAATGAAAGCTTTGGCGATGACGGGCTTTGGTATATTGATGAAGGGCTATTTGAAAAGTGGTAAGTATCATCGATTTTTATTATTAATAACTGGAGCAGGTAGGGGAAGAGAGGGTATTACCGGACACTTAAGCAGAACTCCTCATATTATTTATTAATAATTTTTCTCGAAACTTAAAAAAATCACTAATTGAAGTTCATTCATTATACTTCAATCGTGTATAAAAAAAAATAATAAATCCAACTAATTTTTTATAATTATTTTTTTTCGAAAAAGTCGATTTGTCCGGTCTTACTCTTCAAGTCGGGTAATACCGGACACCATAAAATACTACCTTCGTATTTATTCAAAATTATATATTTTCAATGTAAAATTAACACATAATGTTTTCTCGGATGCAAAATTTGAATACCAAAATCATTCATAGAATAAATATAATTTCGATATGAAGAAATAAAAAAAGAAAAAATGCTCATTTGAATACAGCCATTTCTTAGATACTAATAGCCTCAAAATTTCAATATTTTTTTTCTAATTGTCATCACAAAATTATATTAGCAAAACATCCAAAATTACATAAGGACAATAGGTTTGACTTCATCAAATTGTTACAGAAAAAAAATTATCATCCATTTTTTAGATATCAGAGTGTCCGGTATTACCCGCTGTCCGGTAATACCCTCTCTTCCCCTAATGGTAATTCTATAAGGTGTATGTTTCAGTAAATTCGTCAGGTGATATGAAAAGATTTGAAAGAAAATTTTTTGCACGAGCCAAGTCATGCCTAATCGTTCTCAAGAGCACAATGTCCAGTGCGACAAGACAATTTCGACGATGTGATCCACCAGAAGGCTACAAGCAAGGTTTATGATTACGATATACTTCTATTAAATATTCCTAGTTTCATAACTGTTTTTGGCGCACTTGCTCATAACAAAGTAATCGTTACAAATACATGGTGCAAATTTGAAATCGTCATGTTTTTCTTGTCAAGTACTTCTAGTACTTGGAAAAAATTGTGTAACGGCCCCTCATTATTTCCAACAATTCCAGGCGTTACTTCGCATGAATTCGTGAAATTTCTGGGAAACATCATCGTTCAGGAAGACGTATTGCCAGAAGATTAGAGGTGCAGAGAGAAATGTGAGGACTATACTCAGCCAACAAAAGCGCACCCAGGATGTACAGGATTTGATTGTGACTACGTGGATTGTGAGGGTCGGCTAATGAAATGTGAATCTATGAACTATCGGGCAACAGTTTGTGAACTTGGGGTAAGTTTATATACCTCCTATATAATACAGTTCAGACCCCTTGATTAGCCGTTTTTTTATTATCAATTTGCGCGACGAACTATTGTTCCTCTGCAAATTGGATAGTACTCCTTACGCTTAATCTACAATATTTTTATCCAAACGCATCACAAACATTTCTCAATAATACGTTGCGACCGCGGAAAATGAAGGGGTCACTAATACTGTATGCCTTCTTCCATATCGGCAACTTTTTAATGTTGATGAAAACTTCAGTTTGCAAGTACCGAAACAAGGCGATATCTATGGTTCAAAAATGGAAATGAAGAGTTATACGGCTCTGATATAGATGGCTGCCCACGCCCAGGGTACGTAAGGCATGCAGAGAAAATTGAGGAGTATGGGTACAACTGTGATGTATGCAAGTGTATTTGCGTTGAAGATGGGCCAAGATCCACGAGTTCTAGTTATTTCATAAGTTTGCGAGACCAAATAACAGATGTGAACGATAACATGTTGAGTTTATTTCTATATATATATATATAAATATCAGACTTGCACATGATGAATATAATTAATCCTGCGTAAAAATTATTCGATAGGGTGGTCATTGGAGTTTCATTTGTCATAATTGACAAGATTGCACATTTGAAAATTTAGCAGGGTAAGCTCGGATCGGCAGCGGAAATTATCGAAAACAGTACTGTTTGGCTGGAGCCGGAAAATATTCAATTCGATTGGAGGAAAGAGAAAACTACATATTGGCCGAATGAACCGAGGCATAATTTCTTTAAAACCTCTGCAAGCGGTAAAAAAGAAGAATTAATAACAGAGAAAGACGTTGCCGTTTTAAAATGGGAAGAAAGGAGAATCAATCTGGATACGTTGAGTTTGCCACGAAACTATGTTCTTACAGGTAACTCATTATTTAATTATATATACCTAATATTAGAGACTATACTTCAATGTTTCAGGTGTACGATTCCGTCGAAATACCAAGGAAGAATCAAAACCCATTCAATTGGAAATACATGGAACACGTTTCGACAATGAGACAGGTCAGCTAGATCTTGACTCTAGTATTTGGGTTACACCTGATGAAATGCCGTATTCAAAAAAATATACCAGGAAAGATAGGTAATTTTACAATATTCTTCGCAATGTCGCCAAGAAGATTTTAACATTATCTTCGTAATACATATATATTTGATTCATTAACTTAACTCATCCTGAATTATTGTTGTAATATAGGGTTGAGTACAAAGGGGAAGGATTCAGAAATCCGATCAAATCGATCATTACTAAAATCGATACAAAACCATATACTTTCATAGACATGGATTGGTCAAGTCTTCAGTACGATGCGGGACAGACGACTATTCCATTGCTGGATGGTCTTCCCGTCACTTCTCAACCATATACCCCTCTAGTAGGCGTTGGTATATACCATAAGAAACAGCCTGGATATGGCGGATTTTTAACACTTGTTCTGGAAGGGCTCAATCTAGCTCCCTTCATACCCATGGATTTGTGAAACAGTCTTCCATGCATGAAAAAGTGGAGGGTGATGATAATATTAAGTTATTCGATTAATTTATTTCATTTTTTCCTTTCCTTTATATTGTATTTTTGAAATAATGAGTTCCAGGTATGATGAAATTTAAAAATTTCATCCATTACTCCATAAAAAAGTGTAGAGTTATAATTATTTTAAGTTATTCAATTTTCTGAATTTCATTTTTTGTCTTGTTTTATCTCACTTTTGGAATAATACGTTGCAATTATTATGAAATTTAACAACTTCATAGGTTATAGTATTTTCGTAGAAATGAGAGGGAGAAGGATTAGCTTAAATAATTGTACACGGAGAAAAAAATACGGTAAAAATTCGGGTGCTAGCACGGTAAAATGGGTGCAATCGCCAAGCACCTAGAATTTTCCTGTCACTACGGTAATTTTTCATATATTTGTAGGAATTTTTCTCGTATTTATATGAATTTTTCTCGTGCTTATAGGAATTTTTCCGGTGTTGCATAGGAAAATTCCAGGTGCTTGGCGATTGCACCCATTTTACCGTGCTAGCACCCGAATTTTTACCGTATTTTTTTCTCCGTGTACCTAAATAAACTAGCCTCAATTGGCTATAACATAAACCTGAAGAATATGCTGAATCCTCATGCTTGACTTTCTAATTTGACCCCTATGCTCAACTCGGATCGAAAATAATTCTTTGTGATGTCGGAGATTACAAATATTTGGTAATCAGTAGCTATAATCAATGAAATAATTTATAATCATCGATTTGCCTTATGCGGCAGTGGTAATCGTCATTAGTGTAATCATGATCGTCATTACATGTATAATTGATTACATTTTGTCATCATGGTGTCACCCAATTTGAAGGTGGATAGCTCCAGGAAGTTTTTCAGGAGGAAGGAGTTTCAAAGAAAATCACTCTTTATCGAAATATTTTGATATTTAATAACATGTGGGGGATCGACTTTCTATCCTTTACAACTTCACTATTGAATTCAACCCCTTCCGAGATTTTTTTTTCATCAATTTTTTTTTTCTCTATTCTATTCTGGTATGTGGAGGGGTGTTACTCCGGAAAAATCACAGAGATTTTATTGGTGTCGTTTTGGGAACACTGGGTGAGTGTTGACTGTTTCCCACACTCACCCCAGGGGCTGGCAGCAGGACAATTTGCCTGATCTCAAAACCGAAGTGGCCGTGAAATTGCGCAAATAGCGAGTCGAGAGTGCGAGACGAATTCTCTGACCCCGGCGGGGCCAACTGCCTCGTTCATTCATGCTCATTATGACTTTTTCCATGGGATTTCTCGGATAAATAGGAATATTAAAACTCCCATGCAGATAAATCAATTGAACTATTTTTTCATGTGAACGATTGATAATTCATTGACAATTACAAAAAAAATTAAGGATTTTTTTTTAAAGTCAATTATGAGTTGAGTTTTTAATAAAAATATTTGAATTATTCCCATGGGGAACGTTTTTGGAGCTCTCATCTTTTTCCAAAAAAAAGGTAATTATAAGAAAAATTGTTTACTCTATGAAATTTCATGCATCAATAAAAAAAGAAATCCTCGCGAAATTCATTAAATCCCCAAACATTTCTTCATATTTTCACAACAACAACAAAAACCACAACATTGTCCCCATCTCCTCCAAAAAGCCCCGAGAAATGACGAATAAGTAGTGGGAGGTGTTCTTAACTCGCAAATCATCGATGACAAATTGTTCGTTGTCCATTACGCCTTCTCTCGTGTCCCTCAAACATAATAACGCCGGCACGCGGCAACTTTGACAAACTTTATTTCACACACAAGCTCAATCGAACCACAGATCCCCCTTCAGAAACGCCAGAAGAAGTTGCCCTCGTGTTTGTAGCTCAACAATTGTCAATACTCAGTATAGAAAAGTCGAGTTAGCTCGTGCGGCTAGAGATCATCTATAGATTTCTTTTCAGTTACCACAAATGTCTCGTCTCCATTCATGGGTATTATGATTTTTTGCACCCGTCGCCGGAAAACGGAATCCTCGACTTTGAGTGCACCCCCACATTCTCTTTCTTCCTCTCTCTCTCTCTTTTGCTCTTTTTTTTGTCATACCCTTCTGCATTGTGTGTCGATATTACCCCCGGATGTATAGAAAAACCTCGAGTCTTTCTCTCATCACGTGACTTGCCGGTCAGAGTTCAACGGATCAGAGGCCACTTCCGGGGGTGATTTCTCTCTCTCCCTCTCTCTCTGTGGCTGATCAGCGACACTAAAACCCGGCAAATTGTCCGCTGGGAATTGGGGGCAGCGACGGAGATTTATTCTCCATATCAGAGGTTTTTTGTGAGTTTGTTGGATTATTGGAACAATTAGATAGTATATAGTATATGAAGTTCAGCGTTTGTTCTAAGAAAAATCCACATTTAAATTTTTATCAAACATCAAAAGTGAAAAATTAATTTTTTTAACTAATTGATTTTATCGACTGTCATATGTATATCTCTCTATTGAGGCGGATGCGAGAATCGGCGTAACATATACACCAGAATTCTCGCCCCCTCGTGAAGATACACTGACAGACGATGTTCTCCTTAGTGTGGTATATGTTAAATTCTAAAATTTGAATATAATAGACATATAACTCGAAAAAAACTGGAAGCACTCGGATTTGAACTCGGGTGGGTATCGAAGCCCACGACCTATCACTTTCCGGGCGAGTGCTCTATTTTTTTTTTTTTTTTCTCAACATGGTTTTTATTTCAGTACTTCTATATTTACAATATTAAAAACTAGTTCTTAAAAAAATTATTGACAAAAATTTAATTAAATTTTCATATAAACTTTGGCCATGACTGGCTCTCGAGATTTAAACAGTATTTTTCAAGAAAATAGAGTATTTTACATAAAATATTATTCCTTGAATATTAATCTTTATGATGACATTATAAATGGATTTTGAGCGAATTTTATTGTGCTATCTGTATTAATTTTGAGCCCTAAAAAAAAAAAAAAAAATTTTTTAATGAATGCTAATTGCAAAAAAAAAAAGGCTTTTTGATTATCTGCGTTTAAATAGGATTAAGAGAGATGATCTCTATAATTTACAGGTTTTTCGTTTTAATTGAGTGTTCAATTATTCATTAATGTTATTACATTTTTTTTTTTATATAGGATATCTTAATTTTGTAATACATTTAAGAAATTGCCTAGTATAATTCTGTATCAATTTTATGATTGTGTGAGTCTTGATAGACTCTGAAATAAATCTTGATAGACTCTGAAATAAAAGGGGGCGAGTGCTCTACCACTGAGCTACCGAGGCCTCCTTGTACATTCCAATTTCATTCGAGCCATATGTCATTTTTCGGGTTTGTTCAAATCCGAGTGCTTCCAGTTTTTTTCGAGTTATATGTCTATTCAAATTTTAGAATTAATTTTTTTAGTTGAGAAAAAACATAACTCATGAGATAATTTCAGGAGCAAAAGCGTAAAGAGTAAAATGAATGAGTGGTATTATGGATACCTCGTTAAATACCGGATTATCTTTGTAAGGAGTGATTTTGGGGGAAAAAGTCCAGAATGTTTTTTTTGCAGCTTAAAAAATGTTCAATCATAATTGTCTTATGACATTTCCTCCTGAAATAACTCATTATCGGTTGTAATACCCTTGACCTTCAAAATTATCGGACAATTTATCTGTGAAAATAGTGAGAAATAATTGATGAGCTACTGTCGAATTATCGCTTCGATAATGCATTTGTATACGAATAAATTATCAAAATAAAACTGATGTGAACATATCACCTAATCCCTAGTATTACCCCCTGATTGCTTTAATCCTCCAGAACTCACCGCCTTTTTCACATTTTCATCTTTCTCATGCAAAATTCAGATTCAAGAAAATTAAAGAAATTAGAATGCTTCCTTCGAACTATTTAGAGAGGACCAGCAAGGTTTTTATATGATAAAATCTATCAATGTTACGAAAAATTATAGTTTGTGAAGGCTCATATGCAAAAGCGGCGCTACACCGCCCAGTGTGAGTAACGGAGTTTGTAAAATTTTCATTCCTGCTGTTGCCGTTTACCGCTAACCGCACGCTCGGTCCGTACCTATGAACGTGACAACGTTGCGTTACTGAACTACTAAAGGGCATTCTTCAGAAGTTCTGAAGTATTAAAAAAATTTCGTCAAGTTTTTAAATTCAGAATAAAGTCCCTGTAAAAAAATGGAAAATTAAATTAAACTCATTCTCCACCCTGAAAAAGAATCGTTAACCAACCATAAGCAAAAATCCATTTTTATTTTCTCAGTGTCCTCGACTGGGCGTGGTGGCAAAAGAGAAGATGATTTATCCCTGTATCACACGGTTAACTGCCGGCATCGTACAGTCTAAACGACCACGAGTTTCCTTTTCGTGTATCAACCGTAATGCACTCGGGTTCGCGCTATTGTGTCTCCCCCCCCCTCCCTTTTCCCTTTTCTCTCGTCACCCTAATGTACAAGTGAGTAAAAGGGAGAAATGAACATCGCAAAGTACATACGTATATCCCTCCCCTCCCAACTCACAATGTTTCGAGCATCGATATCATAACTTGGCTGCAATTGTTATGCTCTTTTATATATACTGGCATATAACTCCTGGTCATTAACCCTCCCAATGATCGATGGCCATTATAATCTAGAGACACATATTCAGCGATTCTCTCGCATACGATGTCTTGGAGTAGTGGCTCATGCAATCCTATGTAAATTTCACCGGCCTCGATCTTTTCCTCAGGTTTTGCTACATCGATTTAGCTGATTAATAATGGAGTGATGAACTGATCGATTCCAATGAATAGTAGCACTTAGGGCTTGAAGCGAGTGGGAAGGGGGGAATTAATTGAAGAACATAACGATTTACCACTCATCAAAAGTGTAAGTTTATCATAAATTTTGTAGGGAAATATGTTTTCAGGAACATGAAATGGCAGTATTAGAAGTTTTTTTGGGATTTTTATGATTTATGAAATTTTGTGAATGGGTTTTTACGGGAAATTAGGATGAAATTTCGGTTTTGTTGGTTGAGGTGAGTTCCTTAATTTGTTTAGGATTTTTGGTTTCTTCAGCGACGACTCTGGACTCGTTCTTTGTCGTTAGGAGCTCACAGCTATTTTCTCTGTAACTTGTAGGTTACGATGTGAATTATCAGTATGTAGTCATACATAATGGTGAGAACCTATGTATAGTTATCAAGGATCTCGAGACACGTGGAAATTGTATTCTGTGAACTATCAACTTGGTACGTCAAGGTTCCACACATTTTTGTATGGTGTTCTAATTATTTGACTAAATCAAATTATCCAGAAATATTCCGTTGATGATGCTCGATATTGAACACGAGACCTCTCTGGGTTTGTTGGCAATCATCTTAAATTTTTGATGTGTAAACATTTTATCGCTCGCCCCTACCACACTCTGGCTTGGTGTGATTTGGTGTAAATGCGACGGAAGTCTGTAACCGGGCATGACGTCGAACTGCGCTGCTCTCTCAACGCAGTCCCTCAGGCGGCCGTCCGATGAGATGTTTACACATAGATCTCGGGTACTATATGGCTCGCTGGTTTTTTTTTTTGTAATCGAATTCATTTATAGATGTTTGTTTTTAGAGACCGAAATTGGAGAATATAAACAGTTTTGACTGGCTATTGTCGGGTAAAATTGAGAGGAAAACCTAATCAAAGTCATCGGACATTTTACCTACTCTTAGGTATAGGGGGAACCGGGGCATGACGGGGTACCCATTAAAAATGGAAAAAAATCGAAGAGCGATTTTCCCTCAATTTTGAATGTTGACTGTCTGAAATACTACGAAAGAAGAATTTTGAATCACTACAGAGGTTGAAATATCATAATATCCTAATCCGGGGCACAACGGGGTACCCAATAAAAAATTGAGATTTTTTTTTTTAGTTTCTTTATTTGCGCGAATCAAGTAATATAATAGTAAACAAGTAATATATATAGGTCAAACAGTCTGGAGTGGAGGGTGGAAGGTCAATTCAAGGGTCAAACGGTCCAGAGGAGAGACTTAGCGGTCGATTTTAGAGTTAGAAGGTCTAAGGTAGGAGCTGAGGAGTAAATTCGAGGATCAAACGGTCTAGGGTGGAGACTTGGAAGTCAATTCAAGGGTCAAACAGTCTAGAGTCTGAGCTCGGAGGTCGATTCAAGAGTCAAACGGGGTAGGGGGGAGACTGAGAAGTCGATTCAACCTTTCTAGTTTGACTGTTTGACTCTCAACCGACCGCAAAGCCTCCCCTCTATACCTCTGAATTAATCTTTCATTCTCCACTCTAGACCGTTTGAGCCTTGAATGGATCTTTCACCCTCCACTCTAGACTGTTTGACCTTTAAATCGACATTTCAGTCTCCACCTTAGACCGATTGACCCTTCAATTGACCTTCCCGCCACTCCTCAGACCGTCTGACCCTTGAATCCACCTTCCACCCTCCACTCTAGGGTCTAGACCGTTTGACCTATATATATATACCATGAATTAATTTTGACAAATGTTGACTTTGAAACAGTTGATTTTAAAATAAAATTATTTTTCTGAAACTTTCTAAATTTTTGAAGATAAAAACAATACCCCATTGTGCCCCGAATATTTCCTATGATGGAAAACATCATCTCATATGATTTACTACGTGGAATTGGGCATTCTATTATACTGAAAAATAATTTTCAGTAAAAAAAAAAAAAAATTATATTTTTTCCTTTTTTTCTATTTTCTATCAATTTTTTCAATCTTTTCAGCGCTGCAAACATCTTGGAAATTTTGAATTGGCTCACTATAAATGATATATTTTGGAATTATCTCAAAAAAACGATTTTTAAAATTTCAGACATTTTTCGAGGTACCCCCTTGTGCCCCGGATACCCCGTCATGCCCCGGCTCCCCCTACACAATTCCTGTTCGATTGACTGTTTAATAAGGTTGATCAAGACCAATTGTGAATCGGCAGAGAATGATACGGGGTTCTATAGGCAAGCTACCTTTTTCGGTATTTGATATTAAAGCGAAGATTAGAATCTTAGAACGTAAAATTCCCTGCTTAATATGGAAATGACTAAATGTTTAGTATATTTGTGATTATGAAACTTCTATAATAGCTGGCGATTATGAAAGGAGAGATAATTAAGCAAGACACTACGCATCAGTGAATCGATTCAGTAGCGAAGTGATAGACGGTGAGGAGTTAATGTTAAACATCATAATAACATCAAGTTATCTCGATAATGAGTCATTTTAGAGACAGATGTTAAAGCAACTTTTTCGTAGGAAATTTTTTAAGCTCATATAAAAGGTCCTACCTTTCATACCTTGGAATCTATGGGGGATAGAGAGATTTTTATAAGAACCTACTTTGTAGCTCTAATTTTACTCCACAAAAAAGGTCTTCATGAAAATTTTGCTATCTCCCTTAGGTTCTGAGAGATTAATCGAAAACTGATGCCAGGATAAAATTGACTTAAAGCGTTTTACTCATCCACTCTATCAATTCGCTACTGAATGCGATGAAGAAATTAAATTCAGAAAATTTAAAACCCATATAATAATAATACCCAATGCGTATGAGTATAATTTTTTTTAGATTTTTGTGGTTGCATATACTCAGTCTGTAATTCGACCATAACCACTTCAAAAAAATTGAAAAAATCAATTATCACTTTGCCGCATCCATGATTCCACCTTAAAAATTCATTTCCATCATTACCATCATCATCTCAAGCAGAAAATAAAAAGAGAAAAGTGCACCTGGCACGTGCTTGAACAATACAGTAGGCTAAAAAATATTTTGCAAAAGGCCCCCGCCCAATAACTATATGCAAGAAATAAAATGAATTAGCCTTTAGTCCGAGGAAACAGTATAAAACGCAGAAAAGGGCACCCGTGTGCGGCCATATGGAGTCACGCCCACGAGTTGTACCAAGCCTTATGTCATTGAGCCTCGTTTTTTTTTCTCTTATTTCAGGCAGTAGGTATGCATTACCAAATTCAAGGGTGAGCATTCGAGCTGACATCACACCCCTCTAGGGGAGCTTCACCATTCTGTGCCCACTGCCTTTTTCAGTCTTCTTTTGAGGTTTTAGACACCTCTCTGTGCCCTTGGGACAATCGGATGTCAAAAGCCGAGGGACAAGAATCGATGAAAAGATGTGAAAGGAGGCGATACCGTACCCATCATTTGTTGGGCGATACAAATTGTCAAAATAGTTGTTGAGGTTTTTTTTTCTTCTTGCTACGGAAGAGTGTTGACGATGAATTATTGCACGAAATTCTGTCAGTTGTTATTAACACGAGTTTATTGCATTCCTGTACATAACATATAATTATTTTATCCTCAAATTGTCTTTGACAATTTTTTTTTTAACTGTATATTAAATCCGATCATGAATACATAACGTTTCTTATTGTTTAATTTATTCAATGTAATTGAAGAGAGAAATAAATTATAATTTCAAGAATGTTGAGTGATGATATCTGAAACAGATGAATTTACGAAGGAATGAAACGATATGAGTGAGCTTCACTTGGGGATAATTTTTTTTATGAACATCTCAAGAAAATAGAGAAATTTTTATAAAGAATTTTTTTTTTTTTGAGAGCAAAATCCGAGCTACAAAAAAAGTTATTATAAAATTTTCTCATGAATGGTGAGAATATTTAAATAATTCTTCTCCTCTCAAAATTCATCAATCTACAATTTTTTTCCACCCGTTGAGTATATTCCTCTATCTTCTATATCTACATTCTCCATAATTTTTCATTTTATTATAATACACAACTTTATCTACAAATATTGAGTTCATCCGTTCTAACATTAAGATAATAAAACCAAGAAGAACCAATAAATTGTTCTAAAAATTAGCTCCCATTAGATTAAATAATGATCGAACGATTCCATCAGTGGTAATAATGTATCTTATTAATAAAACATCACGACGAGGGTATCCTCGTTAACTTCATTTCATTCAAACTGTGCGAGAATCACATGAAAATCGGATTAACTCAGTGAAAGATCACTCCCGAGGATGAACATACATTTTCAACAGTGGGATTTATATAGTGTGAGTGTTATGGGCGCGGCTATCCGTTACACAATACATACACATTTAATATTCAATCCCTTTGTTCGTCACTCGTGAAACTAATTCCCAGTGGATATATACATGTACATATTTTATATGTATTCTGTGTCGTTTATCCTTTGGGTAGGAAAGTTGATGAAAATGAGTGGCAGATGGTCATCAATGTTTTGAGATATTTTCAGGGTTCAATTCAAATAAAGCATTATTGCTACTATTTTTAAGAATGAGAGTGGAAAATTCCAATAGTATGTATGGGAAATGTTCCGATGAATTTCAGAAATCAATTCAAATTCAGAATGAGCTTATAACGAATATTTCTGAATCCAAGAGAGATAGCATAATTTTTATAACACTATTTTTGTAGATTTTCCCTTTTTTTCTACAAAAAAAATTCTACACACAGTTTTTACTATTTTTCTTAGATTCTGTAATATCCCATGAAAACCAATTTATTCTTGAGTGTAACTCACTTATCCTTTTTCTACCACTTCCCAACTCTATCAGCTTTCAATTTGATCAGGAATAAATTCCGACATTTCCGAAACCTATAAATTTCTGATGACCCAATAAAGTCTGTATCACTTCCTAAATCATGATTTATCACTCTACACTTTCACTTCTTCCATGAAACGACAAATTGATCAACAATCGTTTAACAATTGGCAGTACACGATAATCATTCAATCCATTTCAATTTCAAACATTTAAACACTCAGCTACCTCCTCGAAGAGTTTGTCGACGGTGCAGTAAATGCTCTTAGACCACCTCCAGATCCAAGAGTATGTGATACCAACGAAGAAGACAGTCTTCCTGAGAGTCCAGAGGACGACGAATCATTCGGTCTAGTTGAATTCGTCGTCGGACATTTTTCAAGATGATGATGATGTGATCTAACAGCTAATCTGCTCACATGAACAGGAATTGGTACAACTATACGAGGGCCTCCATTGCCTTGTTGTCCATGAGCTGCATGTCGACCAGCAGAACCTGCTCCACCAGTCGTCAGACCTGCCTTTACCCTCTTCCACTTTGCTCTGCGATTCTGAAACCAGATTTTCACTTGGACTTCAGAGAGTTTGAGGGCATGAGCTATGTGTGAGCGCTCTGTCAGACTCAGGTACTTTTTCGCGTGAAATTCACGCTCTAGTTCTAAAAGTTGTTCTGAAGTGAAAGCTGTTCTTCTTCTTCGACCTTTGCTGGCGTTTGCCGATGCTGGAGACGTCGAGGAATTTTGGGAGAGACCTGGCTCGGTGATCACACCCTCGTCATCGGATTCTGGAGATATTCTGCCACTTTCTGAACCTGAAATACGAGAAAATTGGAGAAAAGTTGAATTTAATATTTCATAATGATGAATTTTTTTTTGGAATTAATTAATTAAAATTTTTTCGATGGCATAAATATTGCGCATCAATCACTCCTCTGTCAGACAAAGCATCATGGTAAAACGTAGGAAAGGCATTATGGAGGGGATTATGGGAGTCCATACCTTTAGCTCGAGAGTGGGAGAAATGCCTAGTTTGCAAGAGGGTTGAGGTATGCAAGGTTAATTTTTAAACCGAGTTGTCGAATTTAGATAAACAAAGAACATTGATGTTATTGACAAGAAATTCAGTGCATGTGTGCTAGATTTGTTGAATGTCTCCTTTATTTGATTAATTTATCGGGGCATAGCCTTTCGCCTGACTAACTTTTATTTTGTTTTCGCTATAGTTATTATTGGAATTAAATCACTACGAAGTTATTCAAACAGTCAATTCCATAGAAATTGTATTGAAATATTCATATTAATAGACAGTTTAAAAAAATAATTTTATTTGTAATATTCAAACTGGAATTGTATCCATACCACTTTAAGAGTAATAAACTCAATTCCAAAAACCTTGGCCTATATATCCAAATCTAATGATCTTCATTAAGAAATACGCAAATTAATTGTCCATAACTTCTAAATTTAATCACACACCCATTTCAAATAAAAACGCAATCCACCGGAAAACACTTTGATATCATTTCCCCACAATTCAAGATCAATGAAACCATTAAGTGCGACCTTCAATTAAGAATCCCTGAAAAAAATAAAACGTATAAAGTTTTAAAATGTTTGATACATTTGAGACAAAGGACGTGGTAAATTACATGGACACAGCTAAACATACGATCGAATCATAAAATATTCGAGTGTTGGCGTCACTTCGCATTGTGGACAACCCTCTTTTTCACACTACTCTGTTCAAAGTTGCAACAAAGTTATTTTCCATATCGAAGATTTTATAATGATCAATTTAACGAGACATGAACTATATGCCGTGTCTTCAGACTGTATAGACTCTTTAGAAAAAATATATTCTGTGATACTCGTGGGGTGCTGAATATTTTTAAAAATTATGTGATCTGATTCAATTATAAGATTTTTTTTTGAAAAAAAGAAGGAGAGAACAGAAGAAAAAGCGATAATCGTTGACAAGCCGTGTGGTTCTAGTGGATGACAACACGAGGGGCATAACACGAACGAATCATCCATGAGTTTGTCTACCCTCTCGTGGGTTATATTATCTTCTGTTCATTTATTCATATATTTTCGATTGGCCGTCCAGCGACGGTCACTTCCGTGTGGTACTCGAGATAGCGTGAACATAGAGGCGATGATGGCTGTACGGGGATGCATAGAGTGTCTTTACACTACTGCAATCTTTCGTTAAAAATCAATGAATACAAATTGTAAGAGTCTCTCTACTCATGGAAATTCAGGCAAAAAATTTCCTATAGTTTTGCTTCTCCGTTGAATACAAACCGGATTAATGAGAGAGAAAAATTACAGTCAAGTTTGTTGGTTAAGAATAAGTTGTTATTATGTTTTCTTGGATGTGAAATTTAAACTCAAGCACATGTTAATTCAAATCTATGGTGAAATCATCTATTCATTTCAAATGGATCGATTTATTGGATTCATTCATTTCGAAGAGCATTTGCACGGAAATCGAGTATAGAATATATTGAAATCAGGTATAATTTCTTTCTGTGTAATTTCAGTAATTTTTGGTAATGATGTCATCAGGCCAAAAGTCATGGTGGCTCTATGACTCGATATCTTCTCCCATAATAGCTCCGGCAAAATAACTTTTGTTAAAATATCTTTTGGACAAAATAACTACTTCAGGTCAAAATAACTTAGAATACTGAATCGAATATTTTTTATTTCACAAATGTAGTTAACAAGGATCAACACTTGACCGTTCAACACAACACTTATAAAGTTAGCAATTAACAACACAATGACTTAATATCAGAGGCAATATCAGAATCAATTTCTTTAACACATTTCAGGGTAATGTATTCAAATCGCATGGATAGGCTTATATACAGATTGCAGTTTGCAAATGAAACATATTCTAATCTCAATTTGTCACAGAGATATTCTAGCAAAAGTTATTTTCTTGCAAAGTTATTTTTGATCGCAAAGTTATTTTGTCTGAGTGATTATAGGAAAAAATATCGAGTCGTACTATACCAGTGATGGTCTTTAGATTTTACCTTTCAGTAATAGTTCTCATTCCTTATTTTCAGTTGGGACTTTAATATTCATGGTTAGAAATTATTCTGCTATTCAGCTTTCAATATAATCTCAGCCATATGCGACCACACCTGTATGATTTGAACGATTTATGGAATCATCTCTAGGTAATTGTAGTCAAAAAATTATCTGATATGAGGCGGGAGATTCATTCAATCAATTTTACCTTTATGAATAGTTTATCTGATCCGTAAAGATGATGTGTTAAATCCAAATAAATTATCTCTTCAAATCCAATAGGACAAATTATTCACATCTAAATCAGAATTATTGATTTCAAGCTAAAAATCTGATGAAGGGATTGCTAGATAAATGGAGGCGTTTATTCGATTTCGATGAACCATTTTTTTCTATTTTTTTCTGGTTCACTAGCACTCTCAGCAAAAGAGCGGGGTGTTTCACGTGGAATTTTTAGCCCCAAAGTTTGAGAAGACTCCACTGTTGTATTCACATTCCAATTGGATAATACTATGATTACGAAAAATAATCTATTACACGTGGGTTACAACCGTGATTACAGTGATCACGCTGCCAGAAACGATAATTGCATGATTATGAATGGTTACATTGATTCCAGTCAGTGATACAATAATTACAGTCAGTTATCAAATATTTGTATTCATTAAGATTACAAAAAGTTCTTTCCATATACATTACTATCATAAAATTTCCAATCGCTGTTGTCACTTATTATGGAGGGGAGGAGGGGCTGTCTTTGTTTATTGTTCGATATCTCCGTATATCTATATATCCATAGAAATCGATCGCCTGTGGCCATTAAGATCGACAATATTTTACTGAAATGTACCATCCCAGACCGAAAATGACAACTTGTTCAATCTTGGACCGAAATGGATTTAGTTTCGGCTAATCTCTGTCCCAAACTGGCATCCGAGTTTGGTCCGAGATTGGCTAATCATCGCAATGATAATGCTAAGCCATTCTTAACTACCAAAACTGGGCCGGATGTGGATGCCAATCTACAGCCATGGCTGGCCAAGTTAAATTTCTTATTATCATTCAAATTAACTTCAATCTTTCTTATATAATGGTTATTAATCGGCCCTCTCACTTCCACCCCCCTCAACACCCACTCGTCAATTGTTGATTGCACCTCATGCTTCTCTGAAGCTTTGATTCTAACCTTTTGCTATAGTCCTACGACCATCAAACATGGGATCCGACCATTTGCTATTCATACTTATCCCAAGCTTGGCTCAAGGATGGTCGTCAATAAACATTTGTCATTCCTGGCTCTGACCGAGCATCGGGGCACAATTTCCATCCAATATTGGTCATGTCGACCAAAATAGATAGAACATTTTCATTCTTATCCATAATATACCCTGAATTTCATTTTTTTTTTTGAATGACAGGAGATTAATGCTATTTCCTCCTGACATCAGAATAAAAACAAGCAGGCGGCAGCGACATGCGGCTATAGATTTGTAACTACAGATTTGTGGTTGTGGAGTTTGTTAATTTTACATGTGCATTTTTTTTCGCCATAATTGATGGAGCGCTTCCGAATGATCCTTTCAATCCTTTTCGCGTATTATTATAGTAAATGTTTTGCATTTCATATCTCAAAAGTTGAATATCTCCGGAACCACCTGTCCGATTGAGCTGATTTTAAATACCAAACATGACAATCATGAGAGTCACCTTCATGCCAAATTTCAAGTTGATATCTCCATTTTTTCAAAAGTTAGCGTGTTTACAAGGATTTTCAGTGAAAAACGAAAAAATAGCCATATCTCGAAATTTTGGTATGAACGGGTATACATATTTTGATTGATTAAGATAAAAGACATCAAGACGAAGGTTTTGAAAAAAAAAAAATTAATCGATTAAGTCGTTTTCGAGATATTCGATAAAATCGATTTACATACAACGTTGAATATCTCCGAAACCGCTTGTCCGATTGAGCTCATTTTTAAAATCAAATATGACAATCATGAGAGTCACCTTCATGCCAAATTTCAAGTTGATATCTCCTCTTTTACAAAAGTTAGCGTGTTTATAAGAATTTTCCGCAAAAAACAGAAAATTGGCCATATCTCTAAAACCTTGCATCGACCGGTATATATATCCTGGTTGATTCAGATAGTAGACAACGAGACGAAGATTTTGAAAAAAAAAGCCAATAGGTTTGGTCATTTCTGAGATATTCACAAAAAACGATTTACAAACAAATCACTATTCCTCAAAAACTACTCAATCGATCGAGCTGAAATTTGGCACAGAATTAGCTCCAACTAATATAATAAAATTTCAGATTTTTCGGAAATGATTTTCTCAATTAATTGGTCAATTTAAGGAAAAGTGACCCCCGAGTGGACACGCGAACAGACGGACATTGGCTCCAAACTTCGTATTTTTACGTTTCAGACCATTCTACATCATTTCCAACCAAAATTAGACGAGTAGTGATCGTGTGACCCTTTGCGGGTCGAACCGATAACTTCCCGACCAATACCCTCTTCAGTTTAGATTCAACGCGAAAAACCATAAAGTCTGATAAATTCATGCAAGTAAATAAACAACTGCTGAAATAATTTTGCCTAATACCCAATCAGAATCATGAAAGAGAAGAAAAACATTCATTTGCAAAACTCAATTTCTGTAATTTCCAATGTTTTCAATATTTAGAATTCACGAAATTTCAAATTAGGAAAAAAAATAATGTGCTGATTTTTGAAAAATTGCTATATTTGACCGATTGGGTCGATGGTGAAGAGAGGGGGGGGGGGGATTATGTGATTGAATCGATCGAACAAAAAAAATTGTATATTTGTATATCAATTATAAAAAATTGATAATTTGTTGACATTCAAAAGATTGCATTTTATAAATAACTCAATAACCGCTGAGACAATTTTTTCCAAATTCCACTAAATTTTGAGTTACTCAAAGACGCATCGATTGCAATAAAAAACATTTGAATTCCATTGTTTTTCGCGCAGAAATCGTCGATTTCGTAAAAAAACGTCATTTTTTACGATTTTTTCACAAGTTTTACTGAAATAACTTAAAAACCGCTGAGACGATCATGTTCATAATTTAATCAGGTCTAAGCTACATAAAAACACATCGATTGAAAAAAAAAAAACTCAAATCAGACCATTAGTTTAAGAGAAAACGCGAGCCAAAATTTTGTTTACACACACGCACACACACACACACACACACACACACACACACACACACACACACACACACACACACACACACACACACACACACAACATCTCTCCCAAAATGTCATGAAATGTTTCTAGGGGTCGTAAAACGTGGAGATCGGGTGAAATTTCCATTTTCGATTTTCGGACCCATTACAATAACTTCCCTCTAGGATCGGGAAGTTAAAAATGTAAAAATGTGTCGATGACAATGCTTCCATTCGGAAGCAAAAATGCAATTTTTGATTCGTATAATTTTGCAGGAGTGACGTTTAACTTATCTCAAAGATATTCTTTGAAATGTAATCATTTCACTCTGGGATGAGTCCTACTGGTAGCTATATCGGCATATTTAATTGACTTCATTAGGATCCATTAAATCCCCTTCCTGTGATTTTAAATGAATCGCGTCATATCTCAGTCAAATGAATTCCTTCATCTCTAATTGCATCTCTGATTTTCCTCGATAAATCGTAATGTGATTTCAGCAAATATGCGATGTCCCTCGTGATCTAATTCACAATCTTAGTGATGTCGTCGATAATAGACGCCAACTATTTTGGAGAGATCATCATGGAGAGGCACGACAAGTCCTCCTAAAATCGTGACGAGATGCACCAATCCAATGAGTTTCGAGATTGCGACGAATCCAAAACTTTCTATGTTTTTTCTGACCGTGATGATCTCTCCAAAATATTTAGTGTCTATTATTGATGGCATCACTATACGCATTCTCATTAATTAATGTACTTAAACTATCCAAGTTCACTGCGTATTAATGCGATGAGGAAATGATGATAATTAATTCAGGGGAAATTTGGCGAAAGCAAGTTTTTTAGAGGTTACACGCAATTTGTGGGAAATTCGATCCTCCCATGCCGTGTTCGAGGGTGTGGGGGGCCTGACCAATGAATAAAACACTCGAATTGTGGAAAAAAAATACGAACAGATGGTGAATTACGGGAGAGAGACGAATAGCTCGAGACATTTGACAGGAATTGAGGAATTTAGTGAATTCCATTGATATTTTTCTCTTGATAATCATTTGAAAAAATAATTGGAATTGAAGGATTGCATTTTCTGATTAAATCCTGTATGAATCGCGCTATAATTCACTCAGAATCTGAGTTTGTTCATTCAGATTCAACAATCACGAAACTTCAAGACCAACAAATGTGTCAATTGGTAATTATTCATTCATTTTAAATGAATAACTAGAATTCCTCATACGTCCCGAGTCCCCATTATCGATTATCCGCTGAGGGTAAACGACACAAATTGCCCTTATTCCGTGATATATTCGTCGCTGAATGAGTAGAGGTAAATCTTAATTTCGTCGCTTCATTCATCAACCCCTCCACCTGCACCGGAAATCTTTATAAGAGTTTAAAGTACTCGAGACGAAAATTCATGATTTGCGAGATTATGCAACTCGAGCGAATCTCCATTGATTTCCAAAGGAAGACTCAATGTTTGTTCTTAGAAAATTTGATTCGAGAAGCTTAACTTTATTTAAATATTACGAAATAAATATTGTATTTGAAATGAAAAATTTTCTCAACTGGATTTTTAGTTTAAAATGAACACTTTTTTCTGAGATATGAATAAGTTTAAATTTGGAATGAATGGTTTATGAACAAGAAATTGATTTAATTGCGATTAAATTGATTTGATTGATTCTTGAATATAATTGACTTCGAATGATTCTAGAAATTTGGTAGAAATTTAATGTGAATAAAATGGTATAGACATGGTTGTATAGGGGTGACATCATATATTGATAGTTAAATGATCGAATAATGTCAGTGTGAGAATATTGAAATTTGATTGAAAATAAGTATAACCAAAACTGTAACTGTGGAAGAAATTTAAAGAAACGTCACTTCTAGTCTAATGACAACATTGCTAATAAAGTGTTCATTCAAATTCAATGAATCGATTCATTGAAAATATATGAATGATTTCACCGGATTCGAATAAAAAAATTCTAATAAATCCATCTTTCAAATTCAAATGAGCTAGTTTCCTGAGTGTGAGGATACTGACTCATATTGTCAGAGTAACGTCGTCGCGGTACATGTGACGTCACACAAATGAATGATGAATTCCCAGAATATTTAGAATCTGTACTGCATACAAATTAGGGCCAACTCCTTCGGCAAGACATCAATAAACTGATCGATGACGATTGACTCACTCACTCACTCATGAGCAGTCGTTAAATCGCGATATACGTCATCACACGCTGAATTATTTACCGTTTTGTATTTGTCAAATAATGATTCGTGAGCCATTAATAAATAATATATTTGGCTCGCCTTTTGTCCTCGTCACCCAAATTACTCGTTAACTTTCAATGAACATTCATTTTGTTCCATTTAAACTGGGCTTGTTAATTTTTAATAAACATATCATTGTAATTAGTGTATGTTCTTGCAATTATGGAGAATTTCCCATACTTCGAGTCATTGGGAATGATTTAATTGATTATCTTCGAAGTCAGTCCCATACAATATGAAATTGGTTGTATAAATGGGCCTTAATCCAGTGAATAAACCGATTGTAAGTGAGAATTGAATATGAGTTTTGAGAAGATGATACATTGATTCATCCTGTTAAGAACACTTTCGAATTGATGTTTAAATTGTTATTTATTTGATGTGAAATATGGTGATGATATAAGTGGGGAAAAAAAGTGGCTGTTAATACGAATTTTGAATTTTCTGAAGATAGAAAACGAAAAAAATTAAATAAATCATAAGTCGCAATAAAATAAATCATAATTGCAATGAGGATGGAATGTGTTGGAATTATTTGTGTTGAATTTGTGTGTGTTGAAATGGTGTGTATTGAGTTAGTGTGTGTCGAGTTTGTGTGATGAGTTGTTTGTGTTGTTTAGACATGTAATCAAAAACCTATATTCCACTTTTATTTTACATCAATTTCCTCAGCTTGACAAACATCTCAGTCTCTCTCTGTGACAATTCCGGAGACAAATCCACAATTCCCAAATAGTAAATTCGTTCCATTCCTTCATTCCGGCTGAATATACCATTCATGGTTAAGAATAAAAATAAATAAATGAATGAATTGAGTGGCTTCAATTAGACTAAATCCAACGAAATTCTATTCACATTTCATTTTTCTAATTAAACCCATCAGAATGATTGCTCCTATTTAATTGAGACAAAAAATTGATAATGCTCATTTCCGTCATTTCACCTTTGTCATAAAAATATAATCTATTTCCAGTTGAATTTGTGATAATTGTCTATAAGCATGAAAAAATCAACGTCAACTGACGTATCAACAATTTTCTTGACCCATAGTAACCGTTGCATTAAACCAAATAAGTTTATAGTTATAAGCACTATGTGATGTTGACAGAAAATCGAAACTGGGTTTATAGATAGATAGCGTGTGAAGATAAGTTAAATTAGGAGAATAAGGGGAATGTATGCTACAATGAATAAGGAAGTTGGGTTTTAACAACTAATTGCCTTTTAATTGAAGAGAAAGAGACATATTGATATGACTCCAACGACTAGTTGCGGGAGTTTTTGACAATGAAAATTATGATTTAATACATTTATAGTTGGCAAGATAATTAAGAACGGAAATATCAAATACTCGAATGAACTGTTTTTTTTACTAAGTGATTGTGATAAGGCAATCAAATTACACTCTCAATAATTACAATTTTCTATATTAGATGTACTAATTCTCAATGCCATGTGTTGGAATAAAGAATAGAGTTTTTGAAATTGAGGGCATTGATCGGAATACCAAAAAAATTGAGAATTTTAGTTTTGTCATTGGAAATTTAGAGAAATGAAATCGAAAATTGAAAAAAAAAAAATTGTATATTGTGATTATGTATACGAGTGTGAAGTTTGCTACACAAGCCGAAGGCGACCTGCTAGTTAGGATCGAGGGACGAAGCCCCCCGCGGGGCTTCGCTCGCTCCCCCCCCCCCCCCCCCCCATTGAAAAACAAAAACATTAAGGAGAAAAAAATCAACAAAATGAATAAAGTAAAAATAATAATAATAATAATAACAAGGAGAAAAAGAATTAAGAAAGAATTTAAAAAAGTAATCTTTAATACTTCTGCTTATCGTGCATTTATTTCAGGAATGAGTAATTTTGAGGGAAAATATCAGAAAACAGTTTTTGCATATGAAGAGATTCTCCAAAGAAACGGTCTTCTGTGGATTTCTCTTGAGGTCACTCATTACCAAGATCATCCCATCATTAATTAGCTCATAGAAAAAAATTGAATAGAATAGATTTTTTAGAGATTTTTATAATCATAAATTCATCTTGGTAATGAGTGATTGCAAGAAAAAATATCGAGTGACCTTCCTTGGAGAAGAGAGAGTTCTCTACAAAAAAGATCTTTTGAGATTTTTCTTTAGCATTACTCATTACCGAGATAATTCCATTATTAATGAATACCATAAAAATTTATTGATGGTGAGAGATGTATTTCTCATTGAACTGAACTCATCTGAATTCCAGGAAACAACTGAACGTGACTACTTATTGCCATGAAAATTACTTATCGCATTGAATCGTGATACGTTACTCATCGACTCCCAAACGCACTGATAAATTGCAATTTTGACGTAGCTGTGACAAAAAATAGATCCATTTTACCCATTTTGCTTCCGAATGGAAGCATTGTAATCCTCAAAATTTAAGTTTCGGATTTTTTGTGTTAGATTGACTAATTAGGGTCTAATTAGTCGAAAAATGCGATTTTTAGAGCATGTCCGTATGTATGTATGTATGAATGTGTGTATGTGATCAGACCCTTTAAGCGTTTCATTCAAAATTTCTCCACGACGAATGCATCGAATTGCATGATTTTTTTCGTTGAATGTACCCATTCATAAGCGCTGTTTAACAACGCCAATTGAAACTTGATCCATAATGTAGTCTTTTAAATATTGGAATTCTTCGAAAAATCGATTTTTCGACGATAGCTCAAAAATTAATCATTTTAATCGATTCAATAACGGATTGAAATATTCCTTTCGATGTCCTCTTGACCGAGTTCAAAGATGGTGGGGTTAGTGCATTTCGTTCTTAAATTGTTCAGTTATAGCTTCAAATAAACGTCAAAAAATTCATTGAAATTGGGACTTAGTTGGAATATAATGAAAGTTTAGTCGGGATTTAATCGGCATCTAGTTGGGATTTAATCGGGACTTAGTCGAGGTTTAATCAAGGCTTAGTTGGAATTTAATCGGGACTTAGTCCCTTATAATTTTGGACCCTTAAAGTTTTAGACATGAAAGTTTTGAAAATCAAATTTTCGACTATAATTCAACAATTAATTATTTTAATCCATTCAATGACGCATTGATGGTGGGGTCAATGTATTTCGTTCTTGAATTGTATCATTGAAAAACTAAGAATCTCATTAAAAATGATCAAACTTCACGACTTTCCAAAACAATAGGCAGAGAAGGATTCATTAATTGATTGCTTATCTCCAATTCGCAATTCATATTCTATTCATGAATAGAATTGATAGATTCTTCTGCCAATTAACACCACAGGACAAGTCCATTCGGAAGCAAATTGCTAATTTATTAGCAAAAATAACTATGCTTAGGAGATAAATGAAGCAATGTGCCACTTGTTTTGTTCACGATGTACCGATAATAAAATGTTTTAATCTATAAAAATTCCCGAACGCGCATTTTTCCTCATGATTACGAAAAGTCACGTAATTTTTACAAAAAAATTCTTCTCCAGCACCTATCCAAATATTAATTTCCGGAATTGAAGGTTAGAAACTAGAAGAAATATTAACAATGCACGGAAATAGTCCATCA
This sequence comes from Coelinius sp. EB29, assembly GCA_035578325.1. Classification (NCBI taxonomy): domain Eukaryota; kingdom Metazoa; phylum Arthropoda; class Insecta; order Hymenoptera; family Braconidae; genus Coelinius; species Coelinius sp. EB29. The sequence continues at coordinate 2,682,777 of JAOZGT010000009.1, read as the reverse complement.
AAAATAATCCGTAATAAAGTGAATTTTTTTTTTCAATAACATTGATTACCTATTCTTTTGTATTCACTCAACGACTAGTTTCCGTATTGATCACACAACTATACTCTGATTTCTCAAGTTTTTAAAACAGAGCCATTACCTACTACTCATCGTCAATGAATCAAAAGGTTGTCATCAAAACGATAACTCACCATGTTGAGATTTTGAAAGATCTTGAACAGGTGACATGCTCCCATCGTCTTCACTATCAGTTAGACCATTGGGTTGAGTATTCCGCGATCCTGGGTACGCAGCCCCTTGAAAATGATTCAGACTTAGATTGAGATGATGGGGTAATTGGGCCTGATGACTCTGATGAGCAGGATAACTCGCTGACAGATGAGGTGGCAGGATCGGCCCGCCTGGCACACCACCCCCGTACATTCGCATTGGTAGCCAGGCACTGTACAGGCTCAGGGGCATCGCAAATCCTGAAAAATTATCCCATTCATAAATCTAACTATGGAGAAAAAATTTTATTCATTTTTTCTAAATTCAGAAAATGAAAAAATATTTTTAATTATAAAATTTGTTATATTTAATTTTTCATTCACAATAAAAAAAAATTTTATGAGATTTATTTATTCTATTTTTTATACCTCCGTTGATGCATTTTCAAAAAAAATCCAATTATCATTCTTCCCCTGAAAATGTTCTATTCTTCAAAATTTATAATAAAAAATTGCGACAATTGTTTAACGATTTCATCAGTAGAATCTGAAAAATTCTTTTGTTCTTCAAATAATTGATATCTCATGAATAATTTCTTCACTCACCTGGTAGGGCACTAGTAGCTGTCGCAAAACAATGCTGTTGATACAAAAACTCCTTCTCCCTATCCCTCTGACTCCCTTTTCCCTCCCCATTTTTATCACACCAATTCTCCTTTCTCTCGTCCCGCACAACTTGTCCTCTATTCCCAATTAAGCTCTCAATAGTAAATGGCTTAGGCGAGGATTTCACTGACATTTCCATCGACTCAACCTCATCACTTGCCGAGCCCACATCCAACTCGGTCTCCTCCACCGGAGATGACTGCATATTTCCCCCAAAAAATTTAAAAATCGCTCAAATATCCAAAACAAGAATTCATATTTTAAATCCGATTTTTCAAACTTCACTTATTTTTTAAAATAAAAATCACAAAAAACTCACTCTTCACTGACAAATAATTGGAGAAAATTCCACAGACATTTGAAATATTACTACAAGTATAAAACACCAAATTTTGCCGCCAAAATTTAATTTTAAAAAAATTAAAAATCACTAAATCGTCATGAATTTGTATTAGAAATTGATGCTAGAAACGTATGAGAAGCTCGTCGTCGAGCAACTGTCACGGTTTCACGTTTAGCCGCGCTAACGGCACCTTCTCTCCCCCCACCCTTCCGTCAACACGGTGCGCTGATGCCAGGGGTGCTTGGAATCGCGCTGGGCGTGGCAATGCCCGGAAAATCCCCGCTGTCTATTGGACGCAGGCGAACCAACGACGCTACCGTTTTGTTACTCTTCTCCTGATGTACAAACACAAGTACAATTCGTTTAAAAATCGGCTGGATTGCCGCCATGTTGGTTCTCATCGCGGCGATCGCACTGCGACGCTTTCGCGAATGTGGGTGGGTGGGGTGGAACGGATGGAGAGGTGAACGGGTAGTACACACTTGCAATTGTCGATGCTCGTTCGGCCGCAATTAGGCACAACTAGTATTATTTAACATTTTACTGAAGGGGAGAAAGTGTCACGCTACTTTTACCATCAATTTTTTTTTATATATTATTTAGGATTGTGTGTATAGACATTCGAGGGAATAGTGCCTTGAATGCAAATTGATTAAGGAGAGGGATGGGGGGGGGGGGAACTTGTCAACAATTTTCCATTGATTTTCATTACGTAATTATAATTCTTTTTTCCTTTACGGTTTAATCAATTTGTTGCTATTTCATCAATCTGTTTGTACCGTAAATTTTTAATATATTCGGTGATTCTTGGAATCGATCGTTTTCGATGGAATTATTAATTGGAGTTTATCATTTCAACGGAAGAAAAAGAGAAAGTTCTTGATGAAAAAATAACGCAACTCAGATTGTCTAGAATAGTCTGAAACGAAAAAAAAATTATGTTTGTATTTCTCATGTGCGCATGTCAACCGGCATTTTTTTTTTTGGCGGCCATTTTTTTAAAAGTTGAATAATCAAACGGATAAAAATTACGAAAAATTTATGAGATACAGATGATACAAATAGATATACAAAAATCTATGACATACAACACGAAAATTAATAAACATGAAAATTGAATTTTTGCCTAAAAACTTTCATAACTGAATAAAAATTGATAATGATTCAATCATTTCGATATCTATTTGGAGCTTATTTGAATATTTCTTTCAAATGTGTATGAGATATTCTCAGGATTAGGAATAAGAATAAAGGCAATTATATTGTTTTGTTGGGAAAAGAATGGGAAATTTTCCAACGCGTGACCAAATCCGACATATAATCACTCATAACACTTGATCGAGTGAATCAAATGAGTAATATCAGGCATAAAATTATGAATATCTCATTGATATATTTAAATTCATACACAATATATCCATCCTGGTCAAGTCCAAAGCCTCGATAATCGGTAAAGAATGTGAATTTTAGGATGTTACATAGCAATGACAAATCCAAACAGTCTGTAGTAACTCTAACGAAAATCGAATCGATCTGGATTTATCATGTCTCATTTTGAAGAACGGAAAATTTCCTTCAAAATGATGTATGATTCTTCCCGTTTACTTTGCTGAGAAATATGGAAAAATTTAACTAAAGTTGAATTTTTAATAACACAAAAAAAACTTTCCTTCTGTCATTAACGGCTACATCAGCAATCGTCAACTCCCTCCGCCTGTAACACTTTGGGATAATTTGGAGAAACATTCTGCCCATCTCTGAAACCTCAAAACTGTCTCGTTAAAATACATCCTTCTCTCGTTTATGTAGCAATTCCTTCTAAAAGTCATTACCACACAGTTCATTCAAACAGAATAAAAATGATTCAAGTCTATAATCTGCTCTTTTCGAGTAGGATCATTATGACTCATTGAATTTGAGCTTGTGACTCGCCATTGGTAGAAGATGAGATTGATTCAAGAAAAAAGATGTCAAGTCGTGAAAAAAATCCAGTTGACATTGGATGTTTTCAGTCGAGACTCTTTTGAGAATACCACAGATTACACTGGAGGAACGTGTTAAGTAGCTTCTTCTAATATTCAACTCCTCTACTATAAGTAGCAATGATATATTGACGAGGTTTTCCTGGTGATGAATTCTTCAATTTGAAAAGAGTTTATTTATGATATTTCCTACTCTACAGGAAGTAGAGACTGGACATATCATATCAGTGAGAGAAATTAGGAAAACAATGAAAACAAAAGATAATTTGAGTTGATTTTTCTGGGAATCCCGAAGATATGCAATCATTATTTTTTTTTTTATAAAGTTGAAAATTACTTTATCCACAAGGTAGAACCGCGATTGACTCAAAAGGAATTGAATTTGACTCGGCTTTCAATCGATTGAATTACTATCATATCGCGAACCCAAGGTTACCTCCGTGTCTTGATGGTCATGATATATTTGAATGTTTCATAATTTACAGCGTAAAATTATTCATAGATAAACTAATTCGAAAAAATAAATGGTTCTCTTACGATTTACTTCAATAAGAGGATTCGATCATTTCGATATTGAACGGAAGATCAGAGAGATAAGCCTAACACCATCTAGTAACAACAATCAAAAAAGATTACTGCTGGTGCATGACAGATTTGGAAATTTTTGAGATTATTACCATTAATAAGTGAAGATAACATTCGAGACGCTCACAACGAGTTGGAGAGCTATACTTTTATTAACTGAAATCATCATTACCCCTGCAATACCCACCTCTTGCCTCCCCTATCTAAAATCTTGAATCTTTACGAAAAAAAATTCCCGTTCCACTTCGTCCGAAGCATCATTTTTTGCAGCATTATCCGTATCTCATTTTGCAATCCGGTCCATTGATGAAGGTCTGGACTGTCTGATTCGAGAGCAAACATAGGTTTTTCAAGAGAGTTATTGCTATGACTAAAAATTTCATCAATATCACCCAATCATTGAGTCACAAACATGAATTGTACCAAAGTTATAATAGAATGGGTGGGGATCTCAAATGCCTTGTAGATGAGAAAGTCATGGGTGATTTTTGTAGAAGCCACTACAATGAAAAAATACAAGAGGTTGTAAACAGCATTGTCAAGAATATAATTCATTGACACTCAAAGGAATATGTTATCAGAAAGGTGATGCTGTATTCACTTCGTACGAAGTGTATCAATATAATATTCAAGTAGGTAGAATCGTCACTCTCCTGATGTATGACGATCAGACAGACAATGTATTCGTAGTTGTAGAGATTTTGTAGACCACTTTTTCACTGGATCTCCGCGCATACCAACTAGGTCACGTTACATTATGAAAACCCTATATACTATAGTATATGCCAATTTTACCTTACATGAATAAAAATTTCCACCTTCCGGCCATTTTTAGCGATCACATCAACCAGATATAAATACAAATGAAAAGAAACTCATTTCATTTTTCAAGTGCCTACGTTTCGGACACTATATGTGTTCATCTTCAGGGCAATATTTATTGTTCTGTATAAGAAAAAAATTTACAAAAATTAAAATCAAAAAAAAACAAACAGATGAAAACATATTTAAAAATTAATAGCAAATTTATGAGAATCAAAAATTACCAAAATCCCATGAGATGTTAAGGGATAGAGCAGAACAAAATAACCAACAATTGCACATGACAGATGAGACAACATATCATAAGCCTCTTCTAACCTGAAGCTCTTTACCTTACATGCCTATTTCCCTACCGTGCATGAAATCTTCAAAGCTATATTGAAGAATCATACAACGATCGCATTCAAAATTTTCATGACAGAATATTTGAAAATTAGACTACACGTGTATTAAATAATTGAATCACACGTATTTCAAATTCTCAATACACTTTGTATTGGAAAATTTCAACTTGGGTTGGCAAAATTAGGATACGATAATGAAAATAACGAACACGACGGTAATGCGATAATTGAATACTGTCTTGGAATTCTATGCTACACTTGTACTCTAATATTACACCATGGGTTTTAAATATTGAATTACCGCGATGTAAATCTATTCACATTACTGTGTTGAAAATTTTCATAACGGTGTTGCTTCAGTGCTGTCATCACATGTATTCAAATTTCGGGCTAGGAATTTTTAATAGTGCGGCGTGACCTTTATCCTTGCCTCCCAAAGTTCTCCAATCGCTATTTTCCTGATGGTTCGAGTATAGCAACAAATCAACAATAACAAGTGACTAGTAAATTTTCATGATGCCTGACATGTGACAGCCAATCATCAGGGCTGCTGATGTATCTGCTAATGTGCTTGCTCGGTGATCAAAATAATGAGGATGAGTTAATCGGGGTGGAGCCCCAGACGTCGTTATTTTGACGCTCGTTAGTTGTTCAACACTTATGATTGGATTCGAGCTAAGTGGGTATCATGTACAGATACGATGGCGTACCGCACTCTGGTCTAGAAAACTAACTTTGCCTAATTGAATAGTTGTTAAAAATAAATCTATATACGAAGTGTCTCATTTGAAACAACTGAATGATTCTTCGTGAAAACGAGAAACAACAAAATAGTTAAGATAAAATTAGAGGATTCGGAAGGGGTACCTCGATGCTGATGGAATCTATAGGTTCTCAAACCTCATGTTTTTATGTTGCGAATATGATTACATCTCTAAACAGCACAAACAAACTCAACACACACCATTTCAATACACACAAATGCAACACACACAAACTCAACACAAATAATTCCAACACATTCCATCCTCATTGCAATTATGATTTACCTTATTGTGACTTATAATTTATTTCATTTTTTCATTTTCTATCTTCAGAAAATACAAAATCCATATTAACACCAACATTTTTTTCACTCATATCATCACCATATTTTACATCAAATAAATATCAATTCGAAAGTGTTCTTAACAAAATAAATGAACGTATCATCTTCTCAGAATTCATATTCAATTCTGACCTATGATCGGTTTATTTACCACATTAAGACCCATTTATACGGCGGATTTCACATTGTAGGTCTGACCTTGAAGATAATCCAATAAATCATCCCCTTCGCTGATGCTCATTTATTGATGCTCTTTTAAGGATGTTCTGCCTAGATTGCAACGGGGGGGGTGAGCTGTAGGGGGAAGGTAGGATTTTGTGGGGAATTCCAACCCCTGAAGACGAAAAAATGAAATTTTAAATTACCCCATTGAGGTTAAATTTGGTCACTTTTATGGTGTCATTATATTCCTCATAACTCTTTTTCCTAATAAATATTCATAGGATCAATCAAAAAATTTCCGATAATCGATTTAATAATTTCTGAAAAAAACATAAATCTAGTCGTTAACAGCGGCAACGTTGGGAACTAGAGAAATTTGGTAACACGGGCTGGTACCATTGGTTGACTAGGCCACACTCGGCTGTAAACGTTTATTCATTCCCCAGATACCCCAGATTTGTATTTTGCGCGCTGCCCCTCTCTCGTTGAAAGTGTCGCGACGTTGTCGTACTTTCCAGCTGCGCGCGCAAGAAAGGTAAATTTTCGCCTATTTTGCCATTTTTTATTACTAATTATTAGTCTGGGGGATGCGTAAGAATATAACGTTTTTCCGTGACATAACGATTGATCTATAGCCGGAGTTTCATTACGCTAGACCTATTTTTCATCGATTTCACTAACTTTTCGTGAATTTTCCATAAGAACACGTGTTAAATTGATATTTTTTAAAAAATCATAACTTTATTATGCAGCTCGCAGGAAAGCTGAAATTTTGCATGCGGTTCTTTAATAGATTGAAGAATCTTACAAAAAAATTTCATCAACTTCTTATATTTCCTTATAATGTCCAAAATGTAGGCAGAACATCCTTAAGACGTTCATCGCAGTTAGCATACTTCCTGCGTTTTCCCCGCACGACTGATTTATCCGATTCGATTAATCGTATATATCTTACTCATCAATATAAGGCGCTACATTTGTTTTAATTCTGGGCATTTCTTCGGGTTGTGTTGAGCTTGTTTAGGTATTGAGTTTGTGTGCGCTGAATTTCTGTGTTGAATTGACAAATGTTGAGATTTACGTGTGTTATTTAGAACTATTACCTTTTTATAGCTATTTTCGTCATGTTTTTTCAGCATTTCTTCTGTCCAAACACGGCCAGCCGACCCAGCTAGTATTAGATTAAGAATTAATGACATTTAGGTCATCAATGCAATTTTAAAGTAATGAAATCAGATAAGTCATGTTCATAAACGTCAATCAGTTTTCGGAAAATAACTCGGTGAGAGAGAGGGAAAAATTTCATTACGACTTTTTTTGTAGCTCTCACTTATCCCTACAAAAAAAGTCCTAAGGAACATTTTGCTGTTTCACTTGGGTTCAAATATATTAATCAAAAAAAGCTAATAATTCTACACTCCACTAAATAGATATATCCATAATTCTGAAAATGAAATTTGTCAAGTCATCATCAATTAAATATAAATTTGGTTTCTCCATATTATCGACTTCATTAGCCACAAATCAAGGGTCTCCTCAATGAATTGGGAAAAACAAGAAAGGCTATACTGGAGAGTTGATATTTTCATATTCAGTTCACTAATGAGAAAAGGAATTTTGTGCGAAATTCAAAGTACTTCCATCACAGCTTCCAATATTTAATTCAATATATTGAAGACGCTCCTCATATACGAGGTTAAATAGGCCTGCAAAGGTTTGAACATTTTCCTTAACACTATCAACTGAAAGCATCGCAGGCCCACTTAGCCGTAATATGAGAATATAAGTTCACCAAAACCATTCCTTATTCTTTACGACTTACTGAGGAGACCGCTTAAACTTCACTGGTTCAATTATTATCGAGAGATAAGAAGGTGTTATATTTAGATTTTCCGTCAGTAATTTTAGCGTAGTTTTTCATTCTTGCTATCTCAATTTAGCCTCAAGCCCGCGTTTAACCCCCAGAAATCCTCAAAATCACAATTAAACTTGAATTAATGTTCCAGAATTTCCAGTCAAAAGTGTGGAAAGTGAACAAGAAATTAACGTTCATTTCAGCCTGTCTCAACACATCATAAAAACTTTCCAACACTTTGAGAAAGAAAAAAAAGTCAAGTGTGTCGCGAGAGTCTCGCTCCTCCTACATTTCAAGAAATCAAATAAAAATCCTTCAGTCGGCAACTAGGGGGAATAAACAGTTGTGAGTTTGTATCGTAAAACGGCCCTCAACCGTGTACAAACGGAGTTTTTCGGGGTATTGGGGGGACTATACGGCACGCTTTCTTGAATACCGAAAACTAATTCTTCGAAAATTCAGGAATTCTGTAAAACCTATAAAGGGAGAAAAAAATAAAATGTAAGATATTTTAAAATGGAATACGTAGTGCGATTTAATTTCTGTAAATCAACACGGAGAGAAAAAGTTGAGTAAAAATTACGTGACTTTCCGTAATCGTATAGAGCTTGCGCGTTATATCTCGTGTGACTAAAACCAAAAGGTCATATATGCCAAAAAGACGCTTCTCTGCCAGAAGGTCGTATCTCCAAGCACATACGACTTTTTGGTATTACTAAACCGAAAAATGGACTTGACTAAAAGTAAAAAGTCTCAAGTCCAAGGCATAGATGGAGATCTGACCTTTTGCTTTTTAGGAGGCGAGGAAAATCATTCATCTAAAACGAAAAGGTCATATCTGCTATTACTGTGATAAATATGTTCCCACATGTCTCTGAGTAATTGTATATAAGATTGAAGAAGAAGAGATGGAGATATGACCTTATGGTATTAAGAAACCAGGAAAAGTGATTCTAGGAGTTCATTTCCCCAACAAAAAATTTCCGGAGAAAATTTCCCCTAACAAAAATTCCCCTGGAAAAAAGTTCCCCGGAAAAAAATTCCCCCTGAAAATACTTTCAATACTTATTGACCAAGAATTTTTTTTTAATTCAGCAAACAAACAAAAATACGAATCCATTACACAAATTATTTAACAATTAATTTTTATCTTATAAACCAAGAATTTCTCAAACGTCCATCAACATCATGATCGTACATAAATATCCATGATCCATATGTCCACAGTTATCCATCAATTTTACAAATTATTTCACATAATATAAACCATAAACAATTTCAACAATTTAAGAAATATACATACACAAAGGAATGAGTCAACGATCACGACCAAACAAGTCCAATAAAAAAAAACTATGCACGAAATTCAGAAAAAAAATGTGAAAGGAAAAAAAATCCGGGGAAATTTTTTTCCCGGAAGGAATTAATGAGAAAGAAATCATGAACGCAATGAATTTTTTTCCAGGGGAATTTTTCCCGGGGAATTTTTTCCAGGGGAAATTTTCTCTAGGGGAAATTTTTTTCGGGGAAATTCTGGCGGGGGAATTTCTTCCGGGAAATTTTTGTTGGGGAAAAAAACTCCGGTCACCAGGAAAAGTACCATTTCGGCATATATGACCTTTTAGTTTTAGTCACACGATCTATATATATCTCCCATTGGAAGGGATCACTTTGGGGAAGAAATATTCCGAAATCTAAGCCTGATAACGAGATTTTTGTTTGTTTGTAGAAAGTTTGTTTGTAGAACAGAGATCTACGGAAAATATTCACAGCTAGATTTTGCCATATCTCTTAGATTCAAAGATATTCGTCACATACTTATATCCTGTTTAAATGAATAATTTAAATTAGGAACAATCTTCTTGAAAAATTTTCTCTCTTGTATTCAAAATCAATAACGAAATGTCAAATATGAAATTATCTCTCATTCTCATTAAAAAAAAACAATCCTCTAAAATTTTCGAAGAAGGTTTTAATCTCAAAATGACTAATGAAGATTGAAATCTCGGGAGAATCGATTTTGTTAAAGATAGAATGAATGAAATTGAACTATTAATTCTCTCCTCAATTATCAATATTAAATTGTCCCTAATGAATATCGCGAATAATAATAGAGGCGTACAGATGTAAGTGCTCAGAGAATGTTCAGGTCAATTTGACAGTCGGCGTTGAGAAATAATTAATGCGCTTTAAACCTGAATTTCTTGGAGGCAAATACAGATTGTGACAAATTATCTTTGTGATTTTCAAGCACGTGCGCCATTCTCTCTTCCCACCTTTCATGTTAAGAGTCACTTGTCACGAGCTACTTTGGGGATGGGATAAAAAAGGAATATTGAAGGGGTCAAAATTGTCTCGGAAGACAGAGTGAGTTCGTCCTTCGATCCGAATACTCAGACAGCTACAAATCTTTTCACGCCTCGCGATTACGGATCTCTTGCTTGACGAGAAAACCATATATATTTCTTGTACTTTTCATTTTTTATGACTCATTGATCTCGACTTTCTTCAAAATGATGGTTCATCATTTTTTGTGATTATTATATGGGATTAGTGAGTTAGACATATTACGTTTGATCTACACGGAGAGAAATTTTTGGTACAAATTACCATCCCATTTAAAAACTCATTAAAATTACCCTGACCGTACAGTAATTCCTATCCTATCGGTAGGATGATTTTTATCCAGACAAATAGTAAAATTTACTAACCAAACCTAGAATTTTCATTAAACTCTAGACAAAAATTACTGTGCTGGAAGGGTAAAATTTAACACAACTTGGACATTATTTATTCTCATCAGGGCAATATTTCTCAAACGGAAAATAAAATTTAATTTTTATATATCAAATTTTATTATTTAAAATTTAAAATTTTACTAATTTCCAGTTAGAAAAGAAGAAAAAATTTATGGAAGAACACATTTACCAAACGGAATGGTAATTTTTACTAAAAATTTCTCTCCGTGTAATTGCGAATAAACCAGAGAATACAAATAAATGATCTGTTCAGATTCAATGTAAAAACTATTCATATAAAATTCAGTAAATTTAATGGATTTCATTTTTTAACTCAGCATATCGATTATTCATGTACATTAAGAAATTTGTTTGAGGTACGAGAGTAGGACATATTATTTTGTTTCTTTGATTTCTGACTTGTCGTCATGCCAAACGTCGGCTACACACGTGTGAAGTCGTTGGAGAGACTGAAAGAGAATGTGTGAGAGGGAGCCCTGGATTTTAATTGCCCGGTATTTTATGACCCGAAAAAGAGAGGCAATTCACACCGGAAGCAATCCCCATATTTTCTAGTTCGATGGTCTTTTGTGAAAAGATTGTTTGTTTCATATTGCTTATGGTAATTTCAATTGAATCTGTTGAATTAACGGCTCACGTACAGAAGAATTTTAATTTTTAAAAAAGCCTCATTTTCCCCCAGTATTTTCCACAATAATCGAAAAATTAATTTCATAAAATAAAGTTTTTTACATGTATCTCAAAAGTTATTGGGGCAAAATGAGTTATTTTTCTATTCTAATTTCAGAAAACATTTTCCCTGATCGTTTCATAAAATGATCAGTTTTTGTGATAAATCGGCCATTGAAAAAATTTTAAAATTTATTGAAATAATTAACAAAAACTGTAGCTTTATCTCATTTGTATAATGAAAATCCAGATCTTCGCCATTTCCAATGTATTCAAACCCATATGCGTATTTAACGGTTGCGCCTGCGTGAGCTTTAAACACGACGTGTGGGCGAGTGCCAGTAGCGGAGGTTGAAAATTGATGGTTAGCAAATTGGTAGGCGTCGGCGAGATATATATTCAAGGGGGTTTCGCTGTCGAGGGTAATGGATTAACCGTGTGGGCCCTCAACTGCATTTCCCGTCCCGCCACCGCAAGACTCAAAAATGTTAGAGAGAAAAAAAAGTCAATGTTTCACAGAAAAAATATAATTTCAGAAATTCCTGTTAACTTATCATACCATAAAATTGACTCAATTTTTCTTTAGGGAAATAGGAGGAATGACTCAATTATTCACCCTTATGTCCCGTTTTTTCTCATAATTTCTGTTCTGCGTGACCTTTAAATTTCAAAATATGTCCTAAAAAAATTCAACACTGATGGAACTCACGATCGTGTTACGCGTCGCCGCCTCCCTTTTACGCACAATCTAAAACAGATCCCGTGGCTTCAAACTTTTTTCCCTTAGTTTGCAACTTTTTTTGCTCCTTCACCGGATAATTTTATCTCAGTTTGTCTATAATTAAATTAACATTTTTTTTAAAACAGAGTCTAATGGACTCTCCATTCACTTCCGGTGGTAGAAATGGCATCTGTTATCGTGAGCAATATGAATCAACATTATTAATATCATGGTTGGATTGAAAATAAAAAAATGTAATGAAGTTAGAAACGGCTAAAATAATTTCAGATAACCATTGTTTGCTGGATGTGACATCAATAATAAGTATCAATGAACTTTTTTCTATTAAAGGACCGGAAATTTGATTTATTCTAGAATAAGTGCATTGAAACGATTAGAGGAATTATTTCTTATCTAGCTTAATTTTTCTGGTTCTTTATCACCGGAAAGAATTATTCATGCAAATCCAATGACCACATCCGTTTAAATAGCACGGAATCAATTTTGTATTTGGAAGAAAAATTCCCCGTCATTTGCCCGGAGAGAATAATTGAGTAAAAATAGCATCAGTACCAGTTTGATTGGTAATCGTGAGGATATCTTGAGGTATGGGGAAAAATTACGTCACTTTCGGTCTTTTGTCCCCACGACTCAAGGTCGTTCTACGTTTACCGAACAGACTCGTCATTTTTACTCAACTTTTCTCTCCGTGTGGACGACTAATCCAACGTTATACAGGCTGCAGGAATGGACCGGTGTTAGGTTGTTCATGAACGTCAAATCTTTGCTGAAGAAAATTTACCAATCTTCTGAAGAAACGAAATTTTCTTTTGTAAATCACCATGACAATGAGTATCAATGATATATCATAACTCCTAATATATAAAAATTTTAATGCACTTTAGGATAGCGCCAATGCCCAAATAGGTGAACAGCCGGAACAGAATCGTCATGAACTGAGGCACGATGATTAATCGTTTGGGAAAATCTCCTTTCAAGAAGGTTAATTTTTGCGACTTAGTACATAACCGTAATTTTATTTTCAGTTTTATATATATCTTTTTATATAGTAATATGAGTAATGGAAATAAGGTAGTATGAGAGTACTTTTCGTAACCAAAGAAAACGTTAAATGGAAAGTTGGCTTCAAAAAACGTTACATTAGATTTTTTTATTAGAAAAAAAATTGAATTCAGAATTCAGAATAGATTATCATCGGATTCGAATGAAAATATGATTGAATCAAATGAGAGAATTCAAATGAATGATTGATATCTCACTGAAAAACACTATTTTCAATGAGACGAAAAACCCAACAAATATTCTTCTCTCGATCAATCGATAAATCCCAATCGTGTGTGCGTGATCACGTGTTCAATTCGTATATTCATCGATCCTCTCCTTTCTCATCCTCTCAATGGTATGTTAATCACGGAGGCAATTGATTAGCCGACAAAGTACTTACCGCCAACACAAATTAGAAGAATACTATCATCATCTCTTGATCCTCTCTCTCTCTCTCTCTTTGTCATTTCTACACGCGTGGATTGTATCTTTGGGGCGCACACGGCGCGTTTTACAATCGTTGCCGGGAGAAGAGAAAAGCAGTGTCAGAGCCTGAGAGACAGAAGCGGGGGAGTTTGTGGTGATTCGCACTGCATCTTCAATGGACTAGCCTCTCTAGTGTCTATAGTGTCTCTCTTTCCTTTGATCATCACCGAAACTGTCCTTGTCATGTAGTTTATAGAGACGATCAGAGATATTCATTATCCGCTTAAATGCATTTGGAAGTATTTCTTTCCGGTATTAATGATTGGATATATATTTTTTTTTTATAAATTGGGGAATTTTAAAAATATTTTGAAAGGAAATTATTTTAAATAATTCAATCCTGAATGATCAAAAAAAAATGTCTCACCCCAGTAGGTTTTCCTATGACAAAAATTAATTTTCTCAGATTAGAAAAAAATCTTAATTTAGAAATCATTTTTTTTTTCTTCAATCTTTTGATCATGTAGGTAACTGAAACTCAATTAGAAATGAATATTTACCCAATCTCACCCATAATCATTTTTCTTCAACTCCACACCTAAAATTTTAAAAAATCTTAATTTGAGCTTTTCGATCTCAATTTGAGATTTTCGAAAAGCTTAAATTGAGCTTTTCTAAAATATTATTTGAAGACATTGAAAAGCTCATTTTGAGCTTTTCAGTGCTCAATTTGATATTTTCAAAAATCTCACATTGAGACTTTCAAAAAACTCAATTTAAGCTTTTCGGTATCTTGAAATTGAACCTTCAATTATTGAATTAAGATTCAAAAATCTCCAGTTAAGGTTCAAAAATCTCAAATTAAACTTTTCATAAAGCTTAAATTGAGGTCTTCAAAAATCCCAATTTGAGACTTTTGAAAAGCTCAATTCAAGCTTTCTGAAAATCTCAAATTGAAACTTTCGAAACGTTCAATTATAGCTTTATGGGAATCTTAAATTGAGCTTTTCAAACGCTCAAACTGAGCTTTTTCGAAGTTCTCAATTGATGAATTTGAAAATCTCAATTTAACCTCCTTTTTTTTGGGTGCATGGAAACGATACACTACAAGATGATTTACCCTAATCTTCATTATCAGAGCAGAAATCATAGTTTTTTCGTCGATCCACGAGAGTTCCTATGACTCTATCGACATTTGATAAATTATACCTATCCCTCGACCATCGGTAGAATTCCCCTCATTGTCCATTCGGAACTCCATGGACTATAGCAAGTCCATATATCGATGACCCCTTACAACTCTTTCTTGTACAACCCTCATGATTATAAAAAAAATTGTATCGTTAGAATTCAAAGATCTAGTTATAATTTGGAACCAGAGCGTTCTTCCACGAGAATTTTCCCGTTTCTCCCAGTTCTCCACAGATTATCCAAAGAAACTCCTTCCAAGAAATATTCGCTCCCTATGTTATAAAATATTCATAACAGATGAATCTTCTTCACAGATAGCGTGAGACTCACGCCAAAAAAGATTCTTTTTTGAAAAAATCGTAGAAAAAAAGGTTTTCCTCCCTCACAATTCTTCATTTTCCGAATTCTGAGAGATGCATATATTTATTTATTTATTCCCCTCCCCACTCCCAACAACATGAGTACCTACTCGCATAAATATTCCGTTGATGTAGCGACGCCTGAGAATTTACCTCGTCCAATGGCAAAATACGACTGCATACACAACTTGGATGTGGAATAATCGATGCAGTCGTACTCCCTCGATTCCTCAGCACAATTGAGAAACAGAAAGATACGAGAGAGAGAGAGAGAGAAAAAAAAGTACTTCAGGGTTAAAAGAATACTGTGCTTTATGGAGAGATAGATGGCTTCAACGTGTGAATATAAGTCATGGACTATCGAGTTTATGTGGGATTTTTATGTGTGCCCAGTCGAGTGAATAAGTCGACACTTTTGACAGAATTATTTGTACGAATTTTCGACGATATCTGACGTTTACGTCGATTCCTTTGTTCGTGTTCATTGGGGAATTGACATGTCGGTTATTTTCGTGTATTTAGAATGAATTACCAATGGTCCAAATGATCAATATTGTTCATCCCTGCGGTACTGAATTTTCCCACCAGTGGAGTAAAATTAATAATTGGAAAAAAAATTTTAACATCAATTTTTTTCCATTTTTCAAATATTTTCTTTCCTTCGGAAGGAAGAAAAACTTTATGATTCATTCAAAATTGAAAAGATGGCTTGTCTTTTTTTTTATAGTAATTTTGGATTAAATTTTTCCTGTCTTTTCAAATTCTCAAGACGTTATAAAATTCCCTGAAATAAAGAGAATAATAGTTCTTAAATGAAGAATAATTAAACATGAGATTGTCATTAATTTCATAAAATCTGAAATTGTAAAAATTTTATAAAGACTTGAAATGGATTTTTCACATGTAATTATGCAATTTTCTTCTTATTTCCTTCTGGCACAACTTCGCCACGCATTTGTCGACAAGAAACAGTCAAAATATCCCGAGTATATACGGCGCCATTGTTCAGTGTCTCTTCTTAATTCGCATTAAGTCCGCGTAGTTGTAAACAGCGTCACGATAGAATAACTTCGTTAGCATAATCGCGTCACGGAGTCTCGTTTCTCTCTCTCTCTTTCGTCTCACTCCACCCTCTTCTCAACCCCCTGTGACTTTACCCCCTCCCACTCCGCCGTCCTCGGGCCGTCATCGTTCCTGTTTTGATTTTACGGGTGGTTTCACCCCTCGGATTTTCGCCCATAGTGCTCATACTATGTATCGCTTTACGTCTCGTATGAATTCACGAGACTAGGGGGCGGTTTTGACGTGTCCCTTAACTTGGACTCGTGCTTCAAATTTATTCATTGTTGCAATTTGGGTTGATGTGAGACAAATGACAAGTTTTTCTCATAATGTTTTTTCTTTTATTGTTCGTTCGTTATTTCAATATTTCTAATGGCTGCACCGAGAGAAATTTCTGGTCAAAATTACTATTTCGTTTGATAAATGTGTTCTTCCATAAATTTTTTCTTCTTTTCTAACTGGAAATTAGTAAAATTTTAAATTTTAAACAATAAAATTTGATATATAAAAATGAAATTTTATTTTTCATTTGAGAAATATTGTCCTCATGAGAATAAATAATTATCCAAATTGTGTTAAATTTTACCCTTCCCGCATAGTAATTTTTGTCTAGAGTTTAATGAAAATTCTAGGTTTGGTTAGTCAATTTTACTATTCGTCTGGATAAAAATCACTCTGCCAGTATAGGATAGGAATTACTGTACCGCCAGGGTGACTTTTATCCAGACGGAATGGTAAAATTTACTAACCAAACCTAGAATTTTTATTGAAATCTAGACAAAGATTACTACGCTGGAAGGGTAAAATTTAACACAAGTTGGATATTATTTATTCTCATGAGGACAATATTTCTCAAATGAAAAATAAAATTTCATTTTTATATATCAAATTTTATTATTTAAAATTGAATTTTAATAAATTTTAAAATGGGGTGGTAATTTTTACCAAAAATTAGATTATTTAATATGTTGAAGTAAATGTTATTGCAATCACAACGAGAGAAGAAATAAACAATTTGTTAAATCCTCTATCTCTTTTCATTAAATTCTATCGTTATTTCCATTTCGTTGGTTCAATTGAAATGTTACAGCCATCACTGAAAATTCGCAACGCTTGTCATTCGAATTCAAATTCATATTTGTGTTACATACACGTCTGCAAAGTGATTTGACGTTTTCCTATATACGTATCACACCACTACGACTCTTGTACATAACTGTTTGGGGTGCAAAAATACCCTTGGGTATGTGTCCATCAACCGCCCGTCACACCAATTACTCATGATAATAATACTCAAATTCAAAAAGTACTTTGATTTCAATGAAAATTTCATTATCCAATAATTTTTTTCTTTTATGTCAAGGAAAAAACAATGAAACGATCGAGAATCGTTGTCAGATTTTAATGACATAAAAATGAGGTAATGTCGGGATTAATAATTCATTCGAGGGTAATTGGCCGTCTGGACGATGAATTTTGAAATTTTAACATGAGTTGGCTTGTACTGAATATTTAACTGAATAATGTGCAGATCGAAAGAAAAATCATTCGATAATTGAGATTTCAAAGGATTGTTGAGTTGTGGAGAATTTCAAATTAATTCAGTAGTGAAGTAAATAAAGTGAATGAAGTTCTTTTTTATCAATACCTATGTCTAAAGCTAAAACAGACAGTGAAATTTCATTGAGGATCTTTTTTTTGTTGATCTCAAATCTCTCCAAAAATTCTGAAATATTCACTGAAAGGTAATTAACCGAAATTGACATCAATAAACTTATTCAATGATTCATCTTCATAAAAATATTATTCCTCTATAAAATCAAAAAATTGTTCCATCAGTTTAAACAAATTGTCTCTTTATTTTCATCTTTTATTTCATATTTTTCACTCTAGTATCTCCATAATTTTTCGCTTAACGACAATGCTCGAGAATGCTGGTTAAGTAAAATCGTCGTATCATCAGGGTTTTCCTTTTGGTTGCCTCTTGTTCATTTTTTTCTCCAACCCCCCCCCCCTCCCCCTTTCATTTAAGTTGGCGTCTCGCTTTCAATTCACCCTCCATTAATGCCCAGAATCCCACCCTCTGGCACAACATGACGAAAAATAATATCCCGCTTTGAGTGGCCCTCAGCGGACGTCAAAGTATGACAGTTCTCCCCGGGTCACCACTTGACGCTTATAGACTCAATGTTTCCATGGGTTATTCAAAATTTCCACTTCAACTGTGATGAAGGTAATTTAACATTCAGGGAACATTAATTTTGAATTTTCCCTCAAGATGCAATTGGAAATTCAATTATCAATCCATTAGGAATAATTTCTCATACATGATAAGATTGCCGGTGGAAGGATTCTATTAATAAGGAGACATTTCAGGATTTTATTCAGTGGGGAAGACTGAAAATATTGGAAATTATACAAATTATTCGGCGGATTTATTTTGACATTTCTGAATTTTGTCATGTGTGTAGAGTCCATCGTCTGTCGTATTCATAATTTTGATTATATTGGACAAAAATGATAATCACACGTATCAAAGAATGCAATGGAAAATACTGAAAATTTTAAACTTCTCGGCAGGATTTCTCTTATTTTTTTTGCTTGCTTTTTTTTTCAATGAAGAAGAAAAAAAATAGAAATTTATGTCGAGGAGTTTTCAACAGAATAAATTGTATAGAAAAATCAAAATCTTTCAATCCTTATGAATAAAAATATTTTCTATCGAAAAAATTTGCGGATAAGATTGCGCAATCTCCAATCGAAATTCTCTCCAATTTATCTGATTTAGCCACAGGATACTGAAAGGTAATAATGTAGTTTTTAATAATAATGTGGGCAGTTGTACTGAACAACATAAGGTAAACTATATAGGAGAGCTATTTTATCGATAAAAGTAAAATAAGGTCTCAGAACAAAATCGCTGATCATGGAGAATAGAGGTACCTATATTCGATATTGAGTTATCAATTTCTTGTATGAAAAAATTCAAATGTAAATTAATGAATGAATTTATTTATTTATCTAATTATTTATTCAATTTTTTCAAAAATTATTGATATATATCTCTATATGAATAGCTAAGCTATACCGCCGAAAACGGTGACAAAAAACGTTACATGCTTCTTTTCAAAAGGCATTCATAATTATCAATCATTCTGAGGAGTGGGATTGTCAATGAATACATATCAATTACCAAATAAACAATTTTATTATCCAGGCATCGAAACATTGGTTTTTTCGTAAAGCTAACGGACTTGAAAATGGAGTAAGATTTTTCTTATATCACTTCATATTTAAAAAATATCACTGTAATTAACTGGGACAAAATAGCAGAGAAATTCAATTATCGATAAGTTGTAAAATTATTCACATTGATCGCATGATTTTCATTAATTGGAATATTTAGACGAACTTTTCAACGGATACATTTTTCGAGATCTCCCTCGTCAATATAAATTTTCTTCAATATTTATTTCTGTCAATTGTGTAGAGTTTAGCATGGAATAATGAGATTGAAACCGAAGCACTCGACTCCTGCCTTTAAAACGTATCGCAGAAGAAAAATCGACATTAAATTGTTCATTTGTGCTGTATAAATCCTGGAATTCTTTTGATTCATAGATGTGTTTTGTGTTAGCTTTAACCATGAAAAATTCAAAAAGAGCATCCACCAGTTCTAAATTCCTACTCAACTGGGCTTGTTTCATTATCTCAATCCAATTAGCCTGTGTCATGCTGGAGATCATACGAAGGCTATTGAGCTTGTAAAGTTGATACTTCTCAGCAGCTGCCAGTAAATTATCAAATTCCTTCTTGGTGCCTGGTAACTCACTGCCGTGAATATAAAGTAACATCCATTTGAATGTGTCGGGATCCATATCTGTAATGAAAACTTCCTGCTGCTCACCCTCAAACATAGCTTGAAAAACAGAACTGTTTTTGGCCAATATCGTTTGAATCTCTCCATTCAGGTGAATTTCTTCTCCCAGAAACACAAACTTAATGACTCTGTGTTTATCCAACGACCACGTCTCCAATTGGGGCCATGTTACATCCGCATCCAAATCATAGCCAAAATTCTTCGATGGAATAATTGCTGTGTCGTAAATGTCCATTGTTTCCGTTTTATATATTTTTATCTAAATGATCAAAATTTTGTCAAAATTCGTATTCTTTATTTACTTTTTTTAATACTATTGGCGCAATTGCCTTCTGGTATTTACACTTACCAAGTCTCAATAGAAGTTAACAGTTGTTGGATTCCCGTGGAATCAATATACACTCCAAGATTATTTTAACTAAAATCGGTAATTCGGTTACGAGAAATAATAATGCCCGAACTGTGAAGTCTTTGACAAACTCTGAGTTGCGTCTGACAACTGTGTGTCTGAGATAGATTCGATGCTTCTTGCTTGACGACAATTTTAGAAGTAACTTAAAAGTACAAGTGCTCTCCCTTTTAAGTACCTGAGGGTGGTTTGAAAAGTGGAGAGGGAAATATAATAAATTGGCAAGTATGACATTTTTTGGGCATCAGGAGTGTCGATGAGGGATTACTTATGGCGTCACTTATGGTGAACTAAACTTAATATCTCGGTTTCAAACCTAAACAGGAGGAGGGAATTAATACCAGCAAAGGTCAGCTAAATGGGCTGTCCTCTCACCCCGGGAACTCTTAACCCACTCAATACTGGCGCCAGACTATATCACTCGATGATTCCATGTCACCACAGCACAAACAAAAATAACACACAAAAAAAACACTAATAAAAATATCATAAACATAAATAACTCAGAATAATATAGTATATTTCGTAATAAGTGCAGAAAAGTGATTTGTGGCTTGTGGGATTATACCACTCGCCTTCGGCTCGTGCTATAAGCCTTCCACGCGCCAAAAATCACTTTTCTCACAAGTTGCGAACAATGTTTTTCATCACAATGTGCGGAAAAGGGACTTTTTAAGCACGCGAAACGAAGCGGAGCACGCCGAAAAGTTACTTTTCCTGCACAGCGTGACGAAAATATATATTTGAACCTAATTTTGTTACATTAACCTCAGCAATCAATTTCCATATAATCTTTCATGCCAAACAACTATAATCACTATCAATGATTATCTTCTTTAAACCACTTCCTTAATAAGTGTCACGCTATCAACTCCGCCTTTGAATTCAATCGAAATGAATTACAATTCCTTTCTCTGTGCTAATTGTGATGAATGTTGTTCATATCTAAGTTATTTATGTATATGATATTTTTATTTGTGTTATTTTTGTTCGTGTCATTTTTGTATGTTATTTTTGTTTGTGTTCTGGTGACGTGTTACCTCACTCGATGAATGGGGCTATTATAACACTCAAAATTATTTTGACTCCACCACGCCGCCACCATCCCGTGAAGGACTCTGGATAACGCAAAATGCTGTTAGGGCGAGATTTGAACCGCTCTACTGCATATTTTTGGAAATTAATTTCATATGAATAGCTCAATTTTATTTCGAATTTATCACTTTGCCGCATGAGGAAAGGACAGAGGATAAAAGTCCCCCCCCCCCTGTACATCTATACGAGCATTTTCATATATTAACTTGAACGTAGAAGCATTTTGGAAAGGAAACGGAACGCTTAGACATCGGTTGTCGTCACCTGAAATAACGCCATTTATCATTCGTGTACATTGACAATTCGATAACTCTCTTCCACTTTTGTTTATTTCATTTATTGTCTTACGACTTAACCCTCTGGGGTGGATCAGCCATAAAACGCCACGAGAGAACCGGAGAAGTGACCGTAGTGGGAGGGAAAACCTTACCCGCACGAGAGGGTTAATCCATCCGATGCAGACGCTCACTAAGGGGTCTAGTCTCGAGCCTTGGGCCTCTTTTCTCAACATCACGAGAATTGGCATTCACCATCTATCGGTACGTCTGTCATACTGTCCGACTATTGTATATGAAAGCAAAAAGGGGAGGGGGAGGTCAATAGAATTCTGCGATTAGACAATTTCAAATGATCGTCCCAATTCAAAATTGCGTGTAAAGGTTTTTCCAAATTTTCGACCATTGAGGGTATTAAAATGAATTGAGGGGACTTAGACGAAATTCTCAGTGAAATAATAACGAAAGTCTCTTCCTCTTTTATCGAAAAGCAGTGCTGTGGGTTTATTACTCTTCATACTTATAAATTATTATTCCTTTTAAGTTGTTAAAAAAAAAATACTCCTAAAATTCCTTTTACGATAAAGGCTCTGTTTTCACTGCTTTAACATTTGGCTTACGCAGGTGATGGTAATTCGGTAAGACCCTTATTAGAAACTCCAACTGACCCATTTGAGGCTGGAAAATTTATGAAAAAATTTATCCTCCAATATCTGGACAATATTGAGACAATTTCTCCTGAATTGTCTAAATTCCACTTGAAATTTTTTCCAATTTTTTTCATCACTCACATAAGGTTTGTCATTCATTTCTCGTCGTTGGCATTGAGTTCCATACACAATTGTATTCTCAGGAACCACCTCCGGCTCAGAAATCGAGCAAGAAGGTCCAATAACACAGCCATTCGTCAATTCAACTCCTCGGGCGAGTACAGCTGATAGGAAAAAAGCAATTCTTTCATTAACAAAGTTATTCAGATTAAAATTCAGATCCCCACATTTTTTGAATATCAAATTATCGTGATAATCAGTGGCTCTAAAGAGAAATCGCAAAAAACATTTTTTGTTGAAAATTTTCTTACCTACAAAAAAGGTCTCTTGACATTTTCTCCTATAATCCCTCGCTTCCCAGATAAATGACCAATTACAAAAAAATAAATTATACAAAAATCTTATACAAGTTACCTTTTGTTTCTAATACATTATTATCCCCGACTCTCTCGGCTTCACACGTAGAATCAGCCTCAAAGACATTGAAATTTCCAATTGTCTGGACCTGTACAATATCCGGGTTTGCTCCAGGTGGTAACCTACAAAGAAATAATTCTCTTCAGGTTCAATTTTCAAAATCTTAACAAGTTTCCTAAAGAGGATGAAATACCTGTTTATTATTGAAGCCATTTCTTCAATAATATTTCCCTCGCCTATGAAAATCGGTCCAGCTTCTGCAATAATACTTGCTCGAGGGTGAACAACTGTCTTTGGACCAATAGTTATATCTCCTTTTAGGATACTTTCTTCACAGACAACTGCTCCTGCTGCTATTTTAACACTGAAAATAATGAATTCAAATTCACCTATTCAATTTTTTTTCAATATCTTGACAAGAAAATGAGATTATCTAGTTTTCTTTGGAACAAATGACATATAACCTAACCAAGTCACTTCCATTAAAATTGATTGAGTAATGAAGATTAAATGTCTTGAAAGAAATTTATAAACACTTTGTTGAAATAATAATTAATTAATTATAATTTTCTTACTTGGAACGACGTCCGAGAGGAGTATTTGCCATTATTTCTGACATTTTGAGAGATTAAAGTTGCTGCACCAATGCATACAATCATCGATCAACTGCAATCAACAATATCAACATAACCTCTAGTATTTATTTACTCCAAAACGAAACCAAGAGAATAGTATTGCATCGTTTATTGGAATTAATCCAGTGAAAGTCTTTAGTAAGAAGAAAATTGTTCAGGAGGGATTTAAGAACATCTTGAGTTGAATAATAATTCATAAACATGAATATTTTACCGAAAAAGAGGTAAGAAATATGGTGAATTGTCTGTGAGAGTGAAATTAGCATTTTACATTTATGATTATTAATTACAATTGCCTTTTTTTTTATTAGATGGCACGTAAGAACGAAGGAAAATATCGCTCGTGTTCGAAAAGACGAGGCACAAGCAGCTGAGGAGGAGAGAGAACGTCAAGCAAGAGCTCAAAAAGCAGTAAGTATATCAATGATGAATTTCCCAATGCGATTTTCTCCTATACTTCAATGAATAAGTTGTAAAATTATAAACTTGAATGAATCAAATTGAACATTTTTGTTAAATGTCTATTTATCTCGAGAATTACTGATTTGAGGAAAAAATGTTAAGAGACCCTTTTTGTAGCTGACTAAATTTCCAATAAAAAATGTCTCCGAACATTTTCCCCTAAAATGACTTATTATCAAGATAATTCAATATTCAACAAAATGTGAAGAACTGGATGAAGTTTTATCATTTCACAACTGAATTTCATTTTGTTCTAAAATCTCGAAATTAAATTAAATTGCGATATAATGTCTTCAAATTATACAATAATTTACAGGAAACGGAAGCACGAATAAATTTACTGAGAGAAAAATCCCGTAAGAAGTATGATGGAAGAGACAAAACCACCGAAAATGCCTCTCAAACCCCAGAAGTCCTCGAGCACGTGAATTTTTTTAAAGAAATCGAAGAAGGAAAAATTGATTACAATAAACCGAATGCAGAGCACGAGGCAGAGAAAAAAGAAGAAAAGGAAAAATACGAAAAACAAATTGGGTATTTAACTTACCTGGGACAGGACACAAATGAAGCGACTGGTAAAAAAAATTGGTACGATGAATTACCTCTGAGATTAACAGATGCAGAACCCGGAAAAGAAGTACAGGAGAAGAAAAAATCATTGCATGATCCATTGATCGATGTCAAAAGATATTTAAGCATCATGGGTTGCTCCTCCAGCTCCAAGAGTGGAACAGTAATCACCTCTGGAGCCTCGAAAAAACGTAAATTGGAGTCTAATGAGAGCAGTGATGAGGGAATATCGAAAAAACATAAAAAACACAAGAAGAAATCGAAAAAATGTAAATACGATAAGAGAGAGAAGAAACCGAATATTGATATTGAGAAATTAAGGGCGAAAAGATTGCTGAGGGAACAGTCAGAGAAATTAAAGACCGAAGCACTTCTTGCAAAGATGAGGGGTGATCCTCTTCCTATTGTGAAGAAAGATGAGAATAGAGTTGCGATTAAACAAAAATATAATTCACAGTTTTGTCCAGAAATTGCTAGACAAAATGCTGAGCGAACTCCTAGGCATTGATTTATGTTCTCAATGTTTTGAAAAAATTCGTAGATATTATATCGTTTTTTTTTTGCCAATAAACAAATTTTGATGTTTTTTTTATTTTTTGTTAATTTTTTTTTTTTCGTGAAAATTTGAGACATTTTTCTTTTAATTAACTCTTCCGCAAATTATTTTCCCACTTTTTTTTCACATTTCGAGATTTATGAACACGTGATATAAAATGGCGACCGCATTGTGTGTGAAGACTTTCACCTGACAGTTCAATTATCAATATTTTAATTATTCCGTGAGCTTCTGATGTATTCATCTACTCAGGTAAATTCTAATAATTTTCTACACCGATTTCCATCATTAAATCCATAATTTTTTCTATATTCTCTCAATAAAAATGAGTATTTATTATCTAAATAACCTCGAAGCAGACGCCTGTTCTTGCGGCGAAAGCTAAAACCGTATTTTCAAATTTAAATACTGGACAAAACTGTCAAATTTATTATTTCAGTTGATTAAAATCAGCTCAACGTTCGAAAATTCACTAAACTATTTTTTAATAAAATAATTAACAAATTTTTATTGACATCTATGAAGATAACCTCTGTCATAGTATGTAACCTAATCAGTAAAGTTCAATAAGGGTGACATTCACCTAAAGAACAGGGAAAAAATTTAATTCATTCATTATTATTATTATTACTATTATCATTAGTCCTTCCCATTTTCATGAAAAATTTAGTTAAATTGTCGAAAAAAAATATGAAAACTTGCAATAATGTTTTGCAACAGATAGAAAAAAATAGAAAAACATTGAATATTAAAAATAAATTAATTAATTAATTACAGTTTGTGAGGATTTCCTTATTAAAAAATTACCAAACTTATTCAAATCATGAACGAGCCTCTCCAATCCACAGAGAACTCCTACCTCACCTGTGAGATAGATGGTTCTCAGTACATCATTCAGACAGTTTCAAGTTCTCCAGAAGCTTTCATCAACATTGAAAATTTGGATGAAGATCCGACGACATTTGCCTCAGCAACTCCCGAGCCAGAAGTAGCAACTGGAACGGACGAAGAGGAGACACTTCCTCTGGTGTGCCTTGGTGGTCAAATTTACGCTGTACAAGATGGACAACTCCAGGAACTGAACATCGATTCTCTCCCTGCAGAAGATGGTGTTGATGTTGATGTTGAATTCATCCAGAACTCTAGGAAATCCTCTCCAGATCGTTCGAATAATCTCCAAGGAAATTTAGTCTCAAGAGATGATTCAACAAATGTATTAAAAGAACCCAGAAAACAATCTGATGCAGAAGTTCCCGAGGGATCGATCCTCGAAGATTTAGAAGAAGTTCGAGAATCCCAAGAGAAAGGAGAGCTCAATGCCAATGATTTTATAGAGGTAGTGACAGCTTTTAAATGCAAAATCTGTCCCTACACGACACAAGATCGTGCCCAACTTCTTCACCACTTCAAAAAAAACCATACGAATCCCTCATCAACTCTCGACTCAATGAAAATTGATGATGTTAAATTAATGTACATGTGTGGAGAATGTTCCAATTGTTTTCCCTCAATGGAAATCTGTCGAGAGCACATGATAAGTGATCATCATTTAACAGAAAATCCTTCTGAATCCATCATCAAACCCCAAACTCCGACCCCTGAAGAAAATCCTGGAGGTGAAGAAATCCCAGAGATAGATCCAAAGACATTGAAGCAACCAAAAGTGATTCAAATGAGGGATAAGAATGTTAGATGCAAATATAAAGGCTGTGTTCACAAATTCAGTAACAAAGAAATGATGATCAAACATGCAGCTTGTCACATAGGTCCTGAAGCTAATAATTCATATAAATGTACAATCTGTGAGACTAAATGTGTCAAATGGAGAATATGCCAGATACATTTGTGGAAGAAACATCATGTTGATGTTGACTTATTATCATGTCCAATATGCAAAAAGTATAAGACACCTACGATGATGAAATTGTCTACTCATATGAGGGTACACAGTGATGATAGAAATTTTGAATGTCCACATTGTGGAAAGAGATTTAAGCAGTCGAGTCAGTTGAGGAATCATCGAGTGATGCATTTGGATAGAAAATCTGGGGAAATTCCTAGATGGTACACCTCGAAAACTTGTGAATTATGTGGGAAAACTTATGCTGATGCTAAATGTCTCAAGTCTCACATGCAAGCAGTCCATTCCAAACTTCGTCCCTATGTTTGTAATATTTGTGGGCATTCCAGTTCAAGAAAGGCCATGTTACAGATGCATTTGAGACAGCATACTGGTGATAAACCGTTCAATTGTGATAAGTGTGAGTTTAAAACTGGTGATCATAATTCGTTGAGGAGGCATATTATGAGACATACTGGAGTGAGACCGTACAAGTGTCCTCATTGCTCGTATTCTGCTATTCAGAGTAATAGTTATAAAAATCATTTGAGAAAGAAGCATCCCATGTCTGATGGACTTTTCGCCTGTGAATTGTGCTCGTTTAGGACGGTTAACAGGGAAAGTTATTTGGAACATATTGGGGATCATGAGAAAGGGCTCATTAAGAGTACTGTGCAGAAAGGAGATCAGGATAAAGGTAATTTTTGAGATTTTACTAAATTTTATTGGAGGATGGAGTAATTCAACTGAACAGAACGATTTAATTCTTTACATCTAGTTGAAAATGTTAGAAATGAAAAAAAAATTCTCTTTATATTTTCTTCTAAAATCACTCGTTTCCGAGATAAAGATGAATATCTCTGGATCTAAGGGAAATATCAAAATTATGATAAGAACCTTTTTTGTAAATCTTACTTTTCTCCACAGAAAAGGTCTTTTCAAAAATATTCCTATCTCTCTTAGATTTCGAGATATCTCCCAAAAAAGATGACAAAAGTTGATTTACTCACTTTTTTCAGATACCAGCAATGTTGAAGTATTCCCTGGTAACATAGCAGCAGCCCAGTTGATATATAGCTGTCTAGGAGCCTTCTCAAAGGTTGGAAATACGATTGAAGCTAGTTTAATGTCCTCATCAACATCAGCTGATGGTACATCTCAAACAATCACCATTCAGATACCCTCGAAACATCTAGAAGGTTCTCTACCAATGTCAGACAATTCCATCAAGAATTCCTCGACAATTGAACAGGAAGATGATGAGACCATGCACTGTTTCCTGAGGATTCCTCATGAGGAAGAGGAGAATATTGACACCGGAGGTATAACCATTCCTGCTGAACTTGAGGATACAGAACCCCAGATTTTAAACGTTGAATCTTAATTTGAATAAGTGAGTGGAAGTGAAAGACTTTTCAATGATTAAATGAAAACCCCCTAGTCACTATTTTTTACTTCTTTAAACACGAAAAAGATGGACGAAATATTTCTAAGCCAACAATTATTTGGTACTGAATAGTCCTTTATTTTCTCATTGGGCTTCCTGTAGTTAAAAGCGAAATGAGTGAA
The DNA here is from genome assembly GCA_035578325.1 of Coelinius sp. EB29. NCBI lineage: Eukaryota > Metazoa > Arthropoda > Insecta > Hymenoptera > Braconidae > Coelinius > Coelinius sp. EB29. Next base: position 2,653,971 of record JAOZGT010000009.1, on the reverse strand, counting down.
ATTCAGTCATTAAATTATAAAACGTGACAACTCAAATTTTAGATGTTACTATATGTATATGGAATGATCTCGATAATGAGTGAATTTAGAAGATAATGTTGTTTACTCCAAAATCCATGGGTTAAAAAAATAGTTCTTCCAAAATCACTCATTAACGAGATAATTTGAGAATTAATTTCATTCGAAAATTATTTTTTGTGAAATATCTGGTAAACTAAGTGAGATAGTGAAATTTTTGAAAAAACTTTTGTTGTAGAGAAAAGTGCGATCTACAAAAAAGATTCTCATGAAAATTTTAAAATCTCGGTTAGATTCATGAATATTCGTGAAAAATTGAATCAACAAAAATGTAATGTGACCCATTCCGCTCTCCTTTGTAAAAGAATCATTGTTTTCCTCTTCAACACAAAATACCGGAGAATGAATATTATTTATTAGTAATTTCCATTTTTGTACGAAAAAAAAAGAAAATTTCTTCTCAATCTTTCATGTAAACAATAAATCAAGAACGAAATATGTATAAATGGATAAAAATTGCACAAATATTTGTTTGTGGTTACATTTATTTATAATTGTATAATAAAACGACATACGTTTTACAATAAAAACTTAAAAATTCACAATTATAATATCATCAGAATTATTTGAAATTGAACATTTTTTAAATCAATTTTTTACAAGAGTTTCAAAATTTGACGTTTAGTCCGATAATTAAAAAAAAAAGACGATTTTTCGATTATTTCGTTGAGACATTGGAAGAAACCACAATTTAACACACAGATACATCAGTATCGTCTCGACAATATTCATTCATTCAACACCGGAAATTGAAAAGTTAAGCATCGATTTATACTGTGGACAAGTTAATCAATTAGGAAATACAGCGTAAAAAAAATTATGGGAATGGTAGATTTCATAGTAAAATCAAGTAACTGCGCTTTTTTTTTTTCAATGAAAGAGTTCCTCTCAGACTTGTAGTTATTTCAAATCTTGCAGCAAATTGATACGGTTTTTTTTTTGTTATGTACAACTAATTATACATCGATACTAGAAATTCGTTTGATATTGGTGGTCTTAACAATCCTTAGGAAGCTCGCCATAGTACGCTGTCAGAGCTATCAATTTCCTATCAAGAAAATTCTGTTCGATTTCAACACCTTTTCCAGGTCCAGCCAACATGGCAAGCTGAACAAAAAAGAAATTATTTTTAATTGGTAAAATTTTTAAGTTTTGAGTGAGTCGTTGGGTGTATGTGAACAACAATGATGTTAGTGATTGATTCTCATTGACTATATGGATATATCATGTTAGGGGATGTAAAATTACCGTCATTTTTTATGCGCGTCAAGTCAATGATAAAATGAATGTTTTCTGACCATTCCTGACCTGACGCCCATTTCCCCATGCAAACTGACCGTCAATTTTCCTAACTGCCAGTAAAAAAATTTCATTGTCATTTTGTGGGACAATTAATTCATCTGGATGAAAACTGACCGTCATTTGTGTACTTGGTCATTTCCTTATCGCTACAGAATTTTTAAACTTTTTTTATGGTTCTCGGAAGTCAAAATACCTGAACGACGATGAAATTAATCAAGCGTAATGTACTACGTAAGTCATATGAACTGCCAATATTTAAAACTCAATCGCGTCGAAAAAAAAAATCAAGTAGGTTATTTAGTTTAGATGCAAATTGACCGTCCGCAAAGTTTTGAGTCATTTTTGTGACATGAGTCACAAAATTTATCGGTCAAATGACGGTCAATTCACCGGTCAGTTTTGTCCGTTACATCCCTATATCATGTGCATTAAATTTCCTGAATATCTTTTCATTGAATTCCATAGCTAAGTGGTGAAATGTCATAGAGTTGATCTTTCCCATTAATTAGTTGTTTTTCTTGGCTACAAAGAAGATCTCTCTCCACTTTTTTTCTCTTCTAAAATGATTGATGATTGTCGAGATAATTTAATATTTGAAATTTGAAAAATTCACGTTTACCTTTCTTTCTTCGTCAAAAGTTATTGATTAAAAAGGAGAACGTTCTGATAAAGTTTATAATTACCTGAATAGTATCAATATTCCTTGGCAAAAAATAAGCTACATGCTCGGAGATTTTCCTCGCAGTATTGAACAACTCAATTCCGCCGAAAGGTTTCAAAATACTGTTGAGATCAAAGGTTTCATCTTGTAAGTATTCCGGGCCACCCCAGGGTGGACTCAAGAACACAACATCGGCAATTAGTTTATCAGCAAGTTTGAAGAAATCGCCAACTATAAACTCAATTCTGTCTTCTACGCCATAAACTCTGGCATTGTTTCTCGCAAGTTCGATTTTGCTTGGGTCAATATCGATAGCAATCACTAGAGGAAATAGAAAGACATAAAAAATTTGATTAGACTATTATATGATAATTTGTAGGAACTTTCTCTGATTCTTTTTCATTATTCAGTTCTTCAAAATTTTACATATTTCATTGAAAAATTGGGAAAGTGAAAGAATTTCTTTCCGAATATTAACTCAAACAACTGATGTATCAACCAAAAGTTCTAAAATTGAGTTTGTACTTCGTTCTGAAATAAGTTCTACAAATATTGAAAACTTCAGAAAATCAACATACCTCTTTCGCATTTAAATGAAAATTGTATAGCATTCCCTCCAGCTCCACAAAACGCATCAACAACAGTATCACACTGGCACCTATCCGCAATATGTGCTGCTATTTTCTCCGGTGTAACCGAGAACCAGCTCTCTAAATCACAAGAAGAACAAAAGCCATTTAATCCTCAAAATTTCTCCAAAACTTCTCATGAATAATCTTCAATAATTACCTCGATCCAGCTTGATGCCCTGGTCAAACTTACTAAACAATCGATACCGTTTTACCCAATACTTCATCAAAGTCCTATCGTTATCAACTTCAACGGGAAGACTGACATTTCTCTTATTCCCCTTTCGCCTCCTCTTCTTCGATTTCTTGCTAATATCTTCGTCCGATATCTTAATAGTAATGACTTCATTCATCTCCACATGATGATCCATCTCCATCTGTACCCCAGCCCTATTGTCATCATCATCGAAGACATCATCGTCATAAGTTTTGTAGGAAGTATTGAAATCAGGAGGTGTTTCCAAAGAACTTGTGCTAGGTTTACTAAAAACAAGTCTCTTAGCATGGAGTTTAGTACTGACAACTTCATCACAATCTTCGTCAGAACTCGAAGTGAAACGCGCTTTTGTGTAACTTCCTTGATCATTAGCCTCAAGCACTCCCTCAGATGGAAGTGTAATAGGACAATACGATAGATACTGTTTGACTTTATCAATAGTACTAGTTATCTCCATTCCATTCTCATCAAAGTATATATGCTTAGTATTTTTATTTCGATTAAACTTCATCTTTAACTGCCTATTTGGTAATCTGATGTGTCTTTTCCTGTAAACAACTTCACCCCGCAATTTTGCTTCTTTCTGATTTTCTTTGAAAGTGTACCCCATCAAGGAAAAGGCTTTCTTCACAGTCTCCATACCCTCGTCAGTCTCATCAAAATCAGCCTCATGAGTGCGTTTCAATGTAACTGCTCTGTCCTCGTGTGGTTTATCACCATCACCAGATCCGCAAGTTCCACCAGATCTCTTGGAATTAAAATTAAGATTAGGATTATTTGGCATTGTTTCTTGAGCTTGAGCAACACATTCCTGGGGAGATTCTTGTCTTCTTGAAGTGTCTTTACTTTCAGTTTCATTGTTCTCTGATTTCACAGTGAGATTCTGCATTAAATAACCAACAGAGTCTATCACTTTTCGCTTTGAGTTCAGTCTTCTTTTAGATGCTGATTTTCTAGTTCCGATTTTTGTGATGAGTAAAGACTCAAGTTTAGGATCATCCAAGGATTTATTGGCAAGGGGTACTTTTGAGGAATTGGAGCTTTCAATCTGCACCATCATGTATCTGTTAATGAAACACTCGTAATGTTTTTGATACTGAAATTGGAAATTCTCATTCCATAATAATTGCCAGTACCTATCGTTGTCTGCTATCAGATCATTGTCTGGATCAGAACTGCTTGTTACATTACTCTCGATTGAACTTGTAACTGAACTAAAGAGACTCAATGACTTCTGGGAATTTGAATCGAAACTAGAGTTTGATAATGTCAATTTAGTGACATCAGTGAAATCAGAAGTTTCATTTGTTTTAGCTAGAGATCCTGTTATGGAATCACATCTCGATATGGCTATCAGTCTTTCATCTTCATTATTCGAGTGCTGATTATAGCTGTCTTCAACACTGAATGGACTCAGGGGATTCCATCCATCAATTTCTGGAGAAAGTTCAAGGTTTCCCATCTTCTTTCGATTATCCTCAGCATCTTTGTCATTTATAGATCTCGAATTATCATCGAACGTAAAATTCATTTGATCAGTCTTATCAGATCTACTAAAGAGACCCTCGAAATTTGATCGACCAATGTCACAATTTTTGTGCGCACAATTTGGAAAACATGTGTTTTGTTCCGAAAATTTTTCGACTACTCGAATTTTCGTTGGATTTTCCACCTCTAAGGTCTCTTCGGTGGACACGTAACTGGGATTTATGTAGTCAGCGTATTTGAGAATCCAGGAACCCCAGATCAGGCGTTCACCGTGATCTCCCCAGAATTTTTCCCACGCAATATCGATCATATTATTTTTGTCACTTCCGCAGACAACGTGAACGTTCAGATAGGAATCGTAAATTTCGATTATTGCCAATTCTTCAGGGTCTATTATAGAGTTGGTTGAGGGCTCATGAGGGCCGAGGGTGAAGGAGGCACGTTCTAGAGTTTCTGACACTTCGGTTTTTACTTCAGCCTCTTCTCGAAAAATTGTATTGTCCATTGAGATGGATTCAGGGTTTTCTGGATTTTCTAGATTCTCTAGGTTCTCTCGGTATTTGTGGAAGCTGTCGAGGGTTGTGAAGCTTCTGGAGTTTTTTAGCTTGACTTCGGGAGTTTTTAGGAGACGCTCAGAGAGGAGGAGATTTGATAGGGTCTTGGTATCGTGTTCGTGGTATTCAGAGAGATCTGCTCCGGAGTCAGATTGGTGGAGGCTGAGTTTCTGTCCTAGGGCGTAGGCGGTTGATCTTTGAACTGAATCGCGGACTGAGTCGTGCTCGTCAGTTGAGTAATTGTTGTCTGTGTGGGATGCGCTGCAGTAACAGCTGACTGGTTCTTCCTGGGAATTTAATGGGCGATGAATGGGGGTTTTAATGGTCGAAGAGAGTGGAAGATGCTTACATCGTGTTTCTCGGTGTATTGAGACTCTAGGGGGGTTTGCTTCAACACGTCCAACATCTCACCGAGATCACTCTCAGCATTCTCTGGCTCGCTTGCATCTTCCTGAGCCAGGACTGTATAAAGCTCTGGGTTTCTTTAAATTTTTAAAATATATTTCTTAGAATGAGAAAGTTTGATCATCATTCTTTCAAGAGAGAGTGCGTACAAAAAATCTTTTCCATTACTTTATTTTTAAAAAAACAATTTCTTATAACCTACTCATCCCCATTCATTTATCCTTAGATATTTTTCTAACGTGTACTTGAAAAAATTATTCTTTAATAATGCCTTGCTTTGTCTTCTGCTTCTCTTTAATAATGAGAGTTCCAGAAGGTTTTGACAATTATATTGGCTTGTATAATAAATGAAATGCCAGTTAAATCGATACAACAATTAAATCCATGCATTAAATGAACTCTGACATTTTAATTTGCAGGATAAATTGCAAGAGTTGATTTTCATGCGAGAAGCGTATAGTCAGGGTTAGGTCAGGTGTCACGCCGTTGATCAATATGTAACAACCAGTAATTGAGCAGAAAAGCAATTTTTAGATTATTTTTAACAATTTATCCTTGACAAATGAAAATAACATGAATTTTTTTCGATTATTGGTATTCTTCATAATTCTCCAGAAAGTGATAAACTCTCCATTCCAGCACCCATTCATTCAATTATGACTTGAGTAATGATCAAGACATCAATGGATAAATTGAAAAAAGTTTTCGAATGGATTAAATCAATCGTTATCAAAGGAATAATCGGAAATATTTACCGAATAAAAACTCTACTGCACAGACAATAAATGTGACTCTCTGGATCTGAATAATCCGTCCTCTTAGCGATGTAAACCTCTGCCATAGGCTCCCAAAAGTGATCACACATGATGATTAATTAGTTTAAGGACAACAACTTGTTCTAATTGTCGCACAATTGAATAAGTTTATCACACTCGTGCCAAATTCTCATGGTTGATAATTTTTAGGAGTAAAAACAGAGACCACCATTTGTCCTGACTGGGGGGAGAACACCGCTCTGAACATTGTTGAGGTATAACCTGGTATAACCCCTGGGATGGATTGTAGGGTTCCTAGACTACAACGTGATGAAATGAAAATTCCTGGAATACGAGACTCAATTGGTAAATTATCGACATCTTTCGAATTATAAAATTTTTCTTGAATTTGTCGAATGAATTTTCTTTCGATGTTTTTGATAAATTAAATCGAAATTTATGAATCAAAACTCGGAGCATTGAATGAGGTGCTAATAATTTAGTAATAAAATGATGAATCGAAACGAATATCGATTTTCAACCACATTCCAGCTTTTGGAAATTATCTCAGAATCTAAGGGAGGTAGCAAATAATTTTTATAGAACCCCTCATTCTAGCTTTCATTGGAAAATATTTTACAAAAACTCATTTTTGAGTCACGTTAAATCATTTTCTTTCATCACCTCGCTCCTGAACTCGAATAGTTCATCAGAGTATCAGAAGGGTCAGTTCCCTTCTCGATACAACAGACATTTTTAACGCTATCACATTGAATCATCATCATGAATCCTCTGGAACATGAGTTCAGGCTACTTATCACCACTTTCAACCCCCTTTTGCGTATGTTCACAAGGATTTGAAGACGTTGCAAGAAGAAATATAAAAACATGAGATACAAAGTATTCATATATATTTTCGCCTCATACAAAATACTTTTTTTTTTTAGCCAACTTATCTGTAAGCTAAGTTTTTTATGAAAGGCTTCGAATCTAAGAGGAATATAATATCAATTCAGTAGTGAAGTGGTAGAGGGTAACAAGTCGACTTAACCCGTCCTTAACTTTTAAAGAAATATCTTTGAATTTAAGAGAGATAACAAAATTTTTATAGACTTTTTTTATAGAGCAAAATGAGATCTATAAAAATTTCGCTATCTCTCTTTGATTTGAAGATATGGCTCAAAAAGTCAGAAACGAGTTAAATCGACTTGTTACCCTCTATCACTTTACTACTGAATTTTCAAGGAAAAATCTTTGTTGAGGAGAAGAGCTACTTCCATGAATTTCTTTACGAGACTTTGTTACTGAATCGATCTTAATGATCTATAATGAGGTACTGATAGGCGATAGATTGATACAAAAATATAAAAATATGGATAACTGAACAATAATTCCTTTTGTTACTCGTTATTCGTCAATCCTACGTAGATGTTTCATGTAATCTTCGAAGGAATCACTTATGAATTATTATTTTCTCTTTCAGTCATGTTTGATCATGGGTAGTGGAGTAACCTTCAGAGCTCAATCAATGTCCGGAAACTCAGATTCTGTTGCAGGTTTTAATGCTTTATCCATTATCAATGCAGCTATCATCCGTGGTTTCGGTACAATGATAATTTCATGTACATGTCCAGGGTTTAGGTGGCTAAAAGGATTAAATCGAATGATTATTGTAAATTTTCGAGATTTCTCTCTGAAATGATGAAAGAAAATGTGTACCATCCTGATGTGTACAGTTTCACAAGAAGGAAATATCTAACACTGACAATATCGCCATTCAAAATAGTTGGAGGAGTGTTCAATGGAACTCGTAGATTACATTCTACAGATGCATTTGGGAGAAATGGCCCCGTCAGTTTGTCCTCATCCAGAGACAATGGTCTCAGATCATAACAAACAAGTGTGGAACAAAGACATAATCCCTTACGTATTCTCACTATCTGCAATAGGAAAAATAAGTGTGGTTAATTATGCAATCGGAGTTTTACATTAATTTTCTATTTTGTGAAAAATTGAAAATTGAGATGAATTGATGATTGAGAATCCCTACTTTATGACGTAACGTCAAAACTATGTATAAAGCAATGTGACGTTATAATGCAGACATTTTCAGCAACCAAATTATTAAATCCCCACAGCGTTGACGTACTTGTGTTAGAAGAGTTTCAATTTTCGTTACAACAATCGAGTTGGAATTATTATTGATGTCCATTGAAATTTCGATGGTATCACCAGGAGCATAAGTATCACGAGATACATGTATTCGAGAGTTCATGGAACCCTGTCTGATCCAGGGTAACAAGCAGCAATAAAAGTTGCTCGTTATTGTTTCGTCAATATTGTCCTGCGGATAGTAAAAAAATTTAATATTAAAAAATTAAATTATCCCGGGATCCATTTTCAAAATCTTCTCACGGGTTGTTTGATGGGCAAAACATTCTCCACGGTAAATGGTTTAACTTCTTTGTGATCAACATGATCTGATCTCTCCATTATTGCTTCGATGGTGTATTTATTGGTACATTGTCCATATTCAAAACTGCTTGGTGAATTTGCAGGCAAGAGATGAGTAAAAGGAAACGAATCGATACTGTCGGTCAGGGCACCTTCTTCTCCATCTGATAAAGAATAATAAAAACATTTCAATGGAATCATCTAAAACAAGCCGACACCGCTACTGTCTAAGGTGTTCACCTGAGCAGCCCAATACGTAGAGTTCCTCATAAAAATATCTCCTCTTAGTTGAACGAAGTTTACGTTTGGGAATACCACGTAAAACGGTTTCTTTATCGTCAACTGTGATTTCCCCCTTGAATATTAACTTTATCCCTGAAAATTCATTTCAATTCGGACATGAAATCGAGATGACTTGGTCATATTGGTATATGCAATGAAAGAGAACTAATATTAGTAATCCAGATGAGACAAAACTCATGGGACTCGTATCGTGAATTTAGAAAATAATGCAGATTTGAAAAGGTTCATTTCGCCATCATGTTCTCATACGTCCCCTGGCGATCCAGGGAGAACGCTGTTGCGTTGTTGTTCCGTTGTAGTATTTTTAGCCCCAAAAGACTCCACCTTTATTCATTTAGAAAAGAGGGGCAAAGTGGATTTGTTAGTGATTGTTTAATTTGACACCCCACCCCACTGTTTGTGAGAAAAAAAATTGCACAATGGTTTTTTTAATAATTTTTGAATTGACATTTTCCCTTTCCTCTCCACCTTTATTCATTTAGGAAAGGAAAAACCAAAGGTGCAAAATGGTCTGTTACTAATTTACATACTTTACACCCCCCCCCCCTCCTCACTCCACTCTTATATTGTATTTAAAAACGAAGGGGCAAAATAGATTCATTACTATACATAATTTTCTCCCCCAACCTCTGCATTCATTGGTCCGGGAGGAAAAAAACCAATGGGGCAAAATCGATTTGTTATCAATATTTCAAATTAGCATTATTTTGTTAAATTGGAAAAAAATAGACTGGAGGTCACTATTCAATATTTATTTTTCCAAAATTTATTTCATTAATAATTAATTTTCATATTTTTTGGGGCTAAGAGTATTAACAACGGAACAACAACGCAAGAAGGTCATAATGTATTTTACCATACTTATGGCTCATCCATAACGACATAACGTATACAACGTATATGCTCATTCAGTATCAAAATGAAATCTATTGTAATCCAATCTCTCCAGACAAAGCCATTATTATGAGATTATGACTAATTTACTTCATTGAATTGTCATCTCTAATATATTCGCACCTAAAAAACTCAACTAAGCCTGGTGCATTATTCATTTAATTATAGATGTAGAGACAATCTATTATCAATAATTGAATGAGTAACTAAAAAGAATAAAAAAAATATTGTGATGCAGTGGTAATAAACCGTAATAATTTAAAGTGTACATTTTTGCTGATTCTGTAGATATCTCAAAAACAAGTGATTTTGAGGGAAAATTTTATAGAACCTTTTTTGTAGCTGAGGAAATTTGCAATAGAAAAAATTTTATGGAATTTTTTCTTGAAATTACTCATAACGTCATAATTAAGATAATTCAACATCTGAAATATAAAAGAATGTAATAACGTACCGCGATTAGGCTTCTTGCCTTCCACTTTTACAATAACATCTCCTGTGATTGATTCACCGGCACTGTAGATTGGTGGTGACTTATGCAGTTTAATCTCAAACTTTGATAAAGACATTATTTTTCATATGTACCTAGTTGAGCTACTGGAAGTGACTGAAGAAACAAATACGCAATACAGTCAGAATAACGAAAAAGTGCCCTTCGGGAATAATCGGCTCGTATGTCCCCACCATTAGGGCTGAGCTCGGGCTATGGAAACCGAAGGGTACTCTTTCTCTTTCCTCAGTCTGCTGATGGGTGTATATTTCGGTAGGAGCGAGACACTTTCCGATAATCCCCCCCTCTTTATCGTCATTTGCCTTGAGGCGCTCCCTTCAGGATGATATTAAAAATCTTAGAAACCAAGGGGAATAGACAATTTTTCTCAAGGACCTTTTTTGTAGAACAAAACGAGAGCTACAAAAAAGATTACTATAAAAATTTCAGTATCTCCCTTCTATTCTGAGCTATTGCGAAATTTTTGTGAATATCACTCTGGGGAGAGATTTTGCGCGTCAAAACAACGTAACAAATAAACAATTTGGACTAGAGGACGGTAGAGGAAGTGTAATTTCATACAGTACTAGACTGCCCTCTAGTCCAAATTGTTTGTTTGTTACGTTGTTTTGACGCGCAAAATCTCTCCCCTGCTCTATAAAAATAATCCTTATAAAAATTCTCCCACCTCCTCTAGATTCAGAGATATTCACTAAATACTCATCCCCAAACATAATTCATTGTTCTACCATTTTTCACTCTGAATGAATTTCAATTCAAATTTTCCCGCCAAAGCAAAAACTCCCAGTCTCGCCATCTCTCGCTGTCAACTCTGAATCTCCTCACCATGGAGATATTTTCGAGTTCGATTTTTTTTTTCAACTCGACTCCTCTTGTCAATGCCTTGAAATCCCTCATGTCTTTCATTCTTCGTTTGTGATCACTTGTGTGTATATATTTGTCATCCGTTCAGCGCGCACCCGCGCAACAGGTGATGCGCTATGTTGTGTATTCACGTACCGATCTCAACGCAATAAAAAACGTGATAAAAAAAAGGTAAAATAAAATAAACAACTACAAGTGTCCTTGGTGTAATGTGAAGCGTTTTCCTCAGTGACGTTTATATCCTACCTTTTTTTCACCTTTTCTCTTTCACTGGAAATTCGTCATCTCCAGTTGAGAGTTTGAGTTCAGTGACAAAGGGAATAAACCGTGACGAACTCTTATCCGGAGGTATTCAATTAGTTTAGGTATAATAGAGTGATTGTTACTGTGATTTTTGACCAAGGAATACCACAATCATTGTTAACATTTAATTACTCCAAAAAAGAGAATTAAAACATCTTCACAAAAGGTAAATAATAGTTTAAGTACCTCAGGCACATGAAAATGTATTCATTACACTTTTTAAAACAATCTTCAATTAAAAAAAAAAAAACAAATTTTGTTTAATAAATTTGATGAAAAAATCATTTAATAACAAAATCACGTGGGATTTTCCACATTCCATAAATCACTCCATCATCACAGAGTGAAAGTACAAGTGGGATGACATGTTCACAAAAAAAAAAAAAACTGTCCAACTAATTACAAAAGTTGATTTGAACCTTGTGTGACACATGGTATTAACTATAAACGATATAAATCATCTCTTTATTACCTCTCATAAACAGTAGTTACTTTACTAAGATTTCTTCACTCAATCTAAAGGCCCATGTGTACTTTTCAATCCAAGAATAAACTGACTCATGAACACATTGAGACAATTTTTTGTTACTCCCTTTGAAATATTTATAAATGGTAGCACAACCATAATTGCATACTTTTGTATATTTCTAATCGCCTGACGGCCATGTTTCAATCGTTCATGCAGACGGATTTATACACGAGTTAAATGCATTAATACGAGGTACACATGGTGGAGAAAACGTGTTTGATAAGAATCAATGACCAATTATTGACGGTGTGAATAAAACATTGAGTTAATACTTTTAACATGTTCTCACGATTGTTTTAAGAATTAATTTAGAGTTAATTTTTTTTTTTTTTTTAATTAATTTCATGATAAATTCTAGTGATGATTGGAGTCAATATGATTCTGGAGTTTATGAAAGTATTTTTAATGGGACAGATGAATTGGAGCAGAGGCCGTAGTAATTGTCTTCTCGCGTTGATTGTAATGAAATTCGAAGGAGAATTAGAAAATATTTTCTATTATGTTTGAAAAATTCCTCATTTGTATTCAACAAAAGTCTTAAAACATCGAATTCCATTTTCATTTTGATGGAATAAAAAATGAGTTGTAAATTATTTCGACAATCCCTATTTCTCAATCATTAGTGACTCATTGATTAGGTCACTGACCCTGGATTCCCCGAAACACAATTCTTTTGTTGTATTATCTTCAAATACAATCAACTAAATTTCCGTCGACAGATTTCCTCATTTTTCTCATTGAAGGTCGCAGTCAACGAGGTCATGAGACCATAGTAAATCACAGAAGGAATTTATTTCGCAATAATATTTTCATCAGATAACTACGGAATAATCATCAAGAAATGATTTGGTCTTCAATAAAGTTCAAGAATTTCTCTACAATTTCAACCCAAAAAAAATTGAATGAAGCCTCAATGGAACCACATTAATTCTCTCTGTCTCTAATAAAATTGAGGTTCACTCAAGGCAAATATAAAGATGACGTTAGTCCAGCCCTCACCAGTCCTTGGCATGCCGACCAATTAAATCATGCGTTTGTATGATGTCAATTTGATGAAAGTGAACAGTTTTGTGTGTACATATATGTAGAGTATTTTTCATTTGGTACGGATTTCATTCGAATCGTCAAGTGGGCACGGCTACAACTACCACATTAAAATCAAGAAAACCCGTTTCACAGTTGTATTTGTGTGTAGGTGCAGCATTGCAAAAATGGTAGAAAAATAAAGATGTATTAAATGATGAAAAATATCAAGATGCCCACGCTATTTACATATTTGGATTGTAACAACTATTGACCATCGTTACTTCCTGTTTTTAATTATTTTTAACACATTTTTTTCGTCTCATCTGCAAAACTTTCGGTAGGATTTTTTAAAGAATATGAGGGTAAAATTGATTCTATGGACATTGACACTGACTCGTATCAGTGCAGAGTGTATATTCAGCTGAGGACAAAGAATTCGTTTATGACTTGTAGATTTTTCTCTTTCACTACTGTACAAAAACATTGAATTCTTGAGTGAGATCATTTTAGATTATTTTTGATTGTTTATATTGAAGAACTGCGATGACACCAATGATCGTAGAGTTTCTCTTTGTTGGATTCTGTTTGTTTAGTTGTGTTTAAGATCGAGGGAATCTGATAATCACGATAACACGTTGAAAGCCTTTTGTCATTCTTTACGTAAATTTATGAGTTTTCCACAATGTGAAAGATGAAGGGATTGACGAGCTGGTGATTTAGTTTGTTAATTCTTTTGTTCAGAAATTCTGAATTCTCACCAAGTTTAAATGGTTTATCATCTTGTTTAGGAATGAAGTGAGTTGATTGATTGATTGATTGATTGATTGATATTTATTACTGTACATAATCTTGTAGAAATACTATAATAAAAGTTCATATAGCCAATTGAGTAAGCATAAAAGCAAGGACGTAGATATTTATTGTAAGCAGTGAACGCAATAATATTGATAATAACCAATTATGAAGCAAAATAACGATAGGATTCAGAAAGAAAAAAACCAAATAGAGAGGGACGAATTAAGGGCGCAGAAATGGGAAAGAGGGTAGGGGACTAAGGACTGAGGATTCTCACCAAAATAGGAGACACACAAGGAGGGAGAGAGTAATGATTGAGATCTTTATTGATGCTTGAATTTTTTAATTTCTAATAATTCCCACAAATTACAATGATCAAATATTTTTATGGTGCAGGGTATCTCGATTATTCTCCTTTCTTGGCCTTGAGACATTTACCGTAGTTGCTGGCTACTTTACATTTGTCATTACTTGTTTCGGCTATTTAAAGAGAATATATTGATGGAATTGGTTGAAAAATAATATATTAGTGCAGTAGTTCAACATTTTGCTTCATTGTGCTTCTATCTCGAAAGTTAGTAATTTTAGGAGAAAATGTGAAAAAACATTTTTTTGAGCTGATAAAATTTACAACAAAAAATGTCTCTTAATATTTACCTATAAAATCACTCGTTATCTAGATAATTCAGTATTCAGAAGACAGTTTGTGTACTTACATTCAGGTTTACACAATTTCATTGCCTCCACAATTCTTCTTGCTTCCTCTGGTTGTTCAGTATCTTTTGTTAGCAGTTCTTCGAGGGCGCCAATGTCCATTTTACCGTCGGTCATCTAGAAATTAAAGACAAGTATTTACAATTATTGAATTCTTCATTTTTCTGTGCTTTTTCTATGTTTTTTTTTTCTACTTACGAGACCGCTGTGAGTCATCATACATGCGTGGAAGCAATTGATTTCCTTATTATCAGCGAATTCATCAGCCTCCATGAGTTTAGCACTTTCTGCATAATAAATGATTTGAAAAGATTTTAGAATTCTTTGTTCAAAGTAATTTCAATAGGAACTAGGGGTGCGGCCGGTCTACGCAATTTTGGTGGTCGCTCGCAAGCTCGCTCCCAAATTTGGATGCGTTGAATTGGGAGCGAACCAATGAGGTTCACAGAAAAAACTTCCCGGTGTTCATACCCCAATATTTGATAAAAATGATTAAAAAAAAAAAATTGCAATTTTCGTTTTTTATGTTATTCGGAAAAAAATTAAAAATTACTGGATCGATTCCATCCAAAATTTAATCAGGTCGGTATTACATGAAGACGCATCGATTGAGAAAGAAAAAAGTCAAATCGGCCCATACGCTCGTGAAAAATCATTGATTAGCTTTTTTCGTGATATTTGGTCATGATATTTAAAAAAAAAAAATGAAAACCACCCAATCGATTCAATCCAAAATCTAATTAGGTCTAAGTTACATGAAGACGCATCGATCAAAAAAAAAACGAGTAGTGATGGTGTGACCCTTTGCGGGTCGAACCGATAACTTCCCGACCAATACTCTCTTCAGTTTAAATTCAACGCGAAAAACCATAAAATCTGAGAAATTCATGCAAGTAAATAAACAACTGCTGAAATAATTTTGCCTAATACCCAATCAGAATCATGAAAGAGAAGAAAAACATTCATTTGCAAAACTCAATTTCTGTAATTTCCAATGTTTTCAATATTTAGAATTCACGAAATTTCAAATTAGGAAAAAAAATAATGTGATGATTTTTGAAAAATTGCTATATTTGACCGATTGGGTCGATGGCGAAGAGGAGGGGGGGGGGGGGGGATTATGTGATTGAATCGATCGAACAAAAAAAATTGTATATTTGTATATCAATTATGAAAAATTGATAATTTGTTGACATTCAAAAGATTGCATTTTATAAATAACTCAATAACCGCTGAGACAATTTTTTCCAAATTCCACTGAATTTTGAGTTACTCAAAGACGCATCGATTGCAATAAAAAACACTTGAATTCCATTGTTTTTCGCGCAGAAATCGTCGATTTCGTAAAAAAACGTCATTTTTTACGATTTTTTCACAAGTTTTACTGAAATAACTCAAAAACCGCTGAGACGATCATGTTCATAATTTAATCAGGTCTAAGCTACATAAAAACACATCGATTGAAAAAAAAAACCTCAAATCAGACCATTAGTTTAAGAGAAAACGCGAGCCAAAATTTTGTTTACACACGCACACACACACACACACACACACACGCACACACACAGACAAACATCTCTCTCAAAATGTCATGAAATGTTTCTAGGGGTCATAAAACGTGGAGATCAGGTGAAATTTCCATTTTCGATTTTCGGACCCATTACAATAACCATTTGTTTGCGAGAAATCGTTAACGAAAAATAGTGTGCACATACAGACACACTCACACACATACACACACACATACAGACATTTTTTTAAAAATAGTCTAGAACGATTCGGGATGCCTTAAAACGTTGAGATCTGGTGAAAAATCGATTTTCGATTTTTGTGGTAATTACAATAACTTCCCTGCCCGGGAAGTTAATTAATACGAATACGAGAAATTTTCCATGAGAGCGGAATGGGAGGTACAGAAATTTTTTTTACAAAAATTTCATTACATCCCTTCAATTTGAAAATATTCCCCTAAAACTGAATTCTCATCAAAGTTCATCTCGTCTTATCACTTCACTGATCACATTTCTATTTGTTGAGAACAATGAACAGAAAAAATGTGCATTAGGTACAAACCTTCGCTGAGTTTATCTTTGCACGCATCGATGCTTGCCTTCAACGCCTTCTTGAGTGGGCACTCTTTATGATTTGAGCCACCGGACTGAAATTTTATTACTTTAAATAATCATTTAAATGTCGAAGAATTAGTGATTCATACAGAAAATTCTATTTCTCATCTCAACATCTCATTTGAAATGTTGAAGAGTCCTTGGAACTAGCATTGAGCAGAATGAATGAAATATTCATTTCCACACCCAGAAAGGTGATTTATTTGAATCAAGTCAATACCTGTATTTTACCGCATTTTTGATATAAGAATTTACCGTTATTTGGATCCTTAATTCAAAATGACTTTTAAAATTGTTGATTCAAATTCAATACGTTGATCCTTTTGAAATAAATAGACAATTCTATGGTGATTTCAATGAAGATATATTTAATGAGAAATAAAAATAAATCCATTTTTTAATTAAAAAATGAGCTGAATTAAATATCATTTTATTTGTCAAATCGATATTATGGATTCATTTTTAACATTGTCACTCTCGACAAACCATTCCTCTACAATGTAACGGTAATTGATAACTGAAGAAACTTTCGACTCACAACGACAGAAAAAACGCCCACAAGAGCAACCAAGAATACTCCACTCTTCATACTGAATTAATATTGAACAATATGTTTGAAACACTACAGCAGGTAGTGGATTATTTCAATTGACTGCTATTTTCTCAAACAATTCATATTTATAGTGGAAAAAACACACCCGACAGCTGGCAATTTCAATTTTTCCTAGTGATCCCGTGTTTTTCTAGCACGACAGGAAACACTTCCTTGATAATTTTGTGTGATAACGGAATCACGTTGGTAGCGGCTCTTCTTTGGCGAGATATCCTTCGTCAATAATACGTAGTTACTGAGCATGTATAATTATAATTAGAGGAGAAAAATATATGGGATGAGTATCAAATCATTTGACAATGTTTATAATGAATCTCAAGGACACAAGGAATTCCTGATTTTTTCTTACTTTTCTAGTTTCGGGCAAATTTTTAGAAAAACTTTTTTTGTAATTTCTCCATCTCCCTTAGATTCGAAGAAATTCATAAAAAATTCACTGAATTGAATCAAGTTAAATTTAATTTAAATCGTTAAAATTCATTTTTATTGTTTTCATAATGCTTTGTTACAGTATTATAATTATTTCTGTGCAATTTAATTTTACAAATAATTAAAAAATTTCAATTCAATCCTCTCTTCATCCGAGAAAATAATTTCAATATAAAAAAGAAATATCCATCGATCGAATGATGGTTTCTGCCTCTTATAATTACAATTCATTCAAACTATATAGTCATATGTACATAAAAAAATCATTTTTATTAATTTTCGTCAAGTTATCGTAGTCTGGATTTTCCGAAATCACATTCATGTGGCGCTCTGTTGTAGTGTCGATCGATTACCAAGAGACTTCCAGTGAACCTCTGCCACTTTCACGGTAAAAAGCAAAGCTGCAAGGAAATTGAGTATACAGTATCATTCCACGTTGAACAAGAAAGGAGCTTTCTTAGATATTTTAACAAAATTTTGAACTATCTTACATCACTAGCTGATTCATAGAGACACTTTATGAATTGCCAATTTGCTTCGCAAGCCTCGGTACTCGTTACTGCAATATGAAGAATATTTTTTATTCTATTCAATCAATTTGATGATATCTCGAGACAAAATATCACTTTCGATTCTGTCATTGAGATATTTTCGTGTCTTTTAAGAGGTCTCGGGAGTAAAAAAAAAACTACTGAAATGCGGGGAAAACTTTGCTCCACGAATTCTCCGCCAAAAAAAAATTCGTGCATTCTTTACTCACAGGATGTAACGAGATGAGGATGCCCGGAAGAGGATAAATATTTTTTTTTAATGTTTAAACTTACGAGGTGGTTGAGAGGTCCTCTCGCCGCCATCTTGCTTGGATACCTCTTCCCGTCACTCCAAGATGGCGACCCGAGGACCGGTCAACCACCTCGTATGTTTAAACAAAAAAAAAAATATTTATCCTCTTCCAGGTATCCTTATCTCGTTTCATCCTGTGAGTAAAAAATGAACGAATTTTTTAAATTATGTTTCATAATTTTCCATGCTCACTTGGCGAAGAATTCGTGGAGCACAGTTTTCCCCACATTTCAGTAGTTTTTTTTACTCCCGAGGCCTCTTGAAATGGATAATTCATATCAGCAGCGAATCCGTTAAACAGTTAAAGTCGAAAAATGTAATTTTTTTTTTTGGGACGACTGAAAAAATTTTTCCGATCAACTAAGAATCTAATTTTGGAAAAAATGAATTTAAACCGTTTTACCACTTCGCTACTGATTTTCTTTTTTTTTTTTTTTTTTTTTTTTGTAAATGCTGTAAATACTTTGTGGGGCACACAAGTGGAAAAAGTCTTTCATCTTTGCCGTCGTGTCATCAGCAGGTAACATTATGTCCATTTGTTTCACAATATTGTCTACATTGGGCAGCCCTTCTTTAGTAACCTAGTGACGAATTCATTAATTTTCACAGTTACATTGCAAATAAAAATTTCAAATAAAAGATTTTAAACTTACGACTTTGATCATTTTCATTAGGCATGCATAGTAGCACCTTAGCTCGGGAGTATCGGGCATTGGGCCAGTCTTTGGTGCATCAACCAAGTCTAGAATAAGATTATTTCATTGGTACGCGATTGTATGATATTCAATGATAATTCATATACGCTCTAATGCATTGTAGAATTACCTGGGGTAACGCCTGTCTTTTGTATGCATGTCTTCCTCATTGGCATGAGCATGTTTGTAACTTGAGCCAGTGTCATTTTCTTAAAGTGAAGAAGGAATTCAGTTTAAAGATCTTGAATTATTGAATAAATACTTACAGTCTCGACATTTTCAAAATTACTTTGAACAATGAAGAGTATCGCTAATCCGAGTACAATATCACTCTTCATGGTGGAGTAATTATCCTTTGATTTAAAATCCCAAAAGATTTGAATATGTGAAATTCCTGAATTTTGCGAGCACTTCCCAGCACGTAAAACTGAAAAATGAATGGAGATATTGGCTTATATACTCCATTTAATTTGACGGAAGTGCTTGTGGACGGCCCACCAAAATTACAGGTACTTTTGACGAACAAATGATATTTTCAAACTCTGGATGAAAAGGACATAACGAATTTTTGTAAATAATTTGTACATGTTATGCAATGGAGGGATTAACTCAATTATTGGGCATTATGCAGACCACCTGAAAGACATCTGAAAGACATCATCATCTTCAAGAGAATAACTCAACATTTGACGCAATTTTTGTCATAATTATGTGAAATGACTGAGGATTAGGGATGCAACGGGCAAAACTGATCGGTAAATTGATCGCCGTTTAACCGGTAAATTACATGTAATTGACCGAGAGCCAATTACTGACAATTTTTGGTTAAAAAAATGACAAACCCCCATGTCACAAAAATGACCCAAAACTTTGCTGACGATCAATTTGCATCTGAATAACCTACTCGATTTTTTTTTCGACGCGATTGAGTTTTGAATATTGGCGGTTCATATGACTTACGTAGTACATTACGCTTGATTAATTTCATCGTCGTTCAGGTATTTTGACTTCTAAGAACCATAAAAAAAAGTTTAAAAATTCTGCAGTGATAAAAAAAATGAACAAGTACAAAAAAATTACGGTCAGTTTTCATCTAGATGAATCATTTGTCCCACAAAATGACAATGAAATTTTATTACTGACAGTTAGGAAAATTGACGGTCAGTTTGCATGGGGAAATGGGCGTCAGGTCAGGAATGGTCAGAAAACGTTTATTTTACCATTGACTTGACGCGCATAAAAAAAACGGTAATTTTACATCCCTACTGAGGATGATCTGAAGAACTAGAAAATTATGTTTTTGGAACAAACATAAATAATCGTCTCGATGACTTTTCGTCCGAGAATAAATAATCTGCACGGAATCATTCACTTGAATTATATAAATCCTATGGAAGAAAATGACTGCTTGTGTATGTCGACTAAAAATAATTGCATCAACAGTTGTTCTTTCTAACAATCTCATCTGATCTGTTTCGATTTGTCAATTATAGAAAAAATCATATTCATTCCATGTTTATCTAATGCGTAGCGGTTGTACAACGGAAGCCACTAATGGTCTCCACCACAAGCCCGCACAGTGTACCATTAAAACTCGATTATACATATCCACAAAACCGCATAGAATTAATACCGAAAAGTTTTGTAATCTACTCATATCACTGAAGATTCATTGACTTGTGGTTTGACTTTATTTGTTTATCATATGTTATTAACGTCTCCATTAGGGAGCATTCAACAAATTTTTTTTGCATTGTTATTTACCCTCTTGCAAGTAATGTGTCCTCATACAACTCGGGCTTTTGATGAACATTTCAGTAAAATCGTCTCAGCAATTGATGAGTTACCGTGGGTGCATCAGTTACCGGACGGGTACCGGTTTCCGGACATCGAGTCCATACGTGGCACTTATTTCGATATTAAGAGAATAATTAATTAATCAAACACTCGTTTTGAGTCCTGAGGGTCATGTAGTAAAAGGAATTTATGATGTAAGTACTATCAAATGGAAAGAAGACGGCCAAATGCTCAAGTGTCCGGAAACTGGTACCGAATCCTTGAGCGTCCGGTAACTGGTACATCCACGGTATTTGAAATAGAAATTTTTAAATTTTTTCGATTTTTTTTACTATCAATTTTTTACTATTAATACCTACGGAGAAATGTCTCCTTTTCCCTTTCTCGGAATTTATACTGGCAATGAGGATTTCATTTGTCTGCTGAAATGAAAATAACTACTGTTTTTTTCTTACAATCCGATCTGTTCTGATTCGATTTATCAATTCAGTAGCGAATTGGTAAAACGGTTTAAGTCGATTTCATCCTAGAGTCAGTTTTTGGTGGATATCTTGGAATCTATGGAAGATAGAGATAGTTTTATATGAATCTTTTTTGTAGCTCTAATTGTACCCTACAAAAAAGGTCATAATGAAAATTTCGCCATCTCCCTTAGATTCTGAGATATTCATCGAAAACTGACGCCAGGATGAAATCAACTTGAACTGTTTTACCAATTCACTATTGAATTATATAAAAAAAATTATATTCATTTAATTATCATCTAATGCGTAGCATACGTGAAACGAAAGCCATTACAATGCTCTCCACCCAAAGCCCACAGTGTGTGTCATTAAAACTCGATTAAAACCGCTTGGAAATAATACCAAAAAATATTCTAATGCACTTATACCAATGGAGATTTATTAACTTGCCAGTCGATTGTATTTGTTCATCATATCTCATTAACTTTTTTCATTACAGAGATGTTGAAGGGAATAATGATTAATCAACGGGAATGCTGATCTATCAACGGTTCAAGAACGTGAGATGACTAACATGAGAGTCATACGATAATGTCACAAGTTGGTAACAAGGATTGTGTTTCACAAAATCAGAAAAAGAGGGAATCGATCGGCAGCAATGCCTCGAGCTACTTGATTGTAAGTTTTCATCAGGGGTCGTTTTTTTCAATTGGGGGAGAAGGTCTTACTATTTGTATTAGTCACGAAGGATTAATGGATTTTTTCTAATATATATTTTCCAAAATTTGAAGAATGATAGAGTGTAATAATTCAAATTTAGAATTTTGGTTAATTATATATTTATCTCCAGAACAAGTAATTTTAGAAGAAAATGTCAGATGACCTTTTTTGTAGATCAGAAAATTTCAAACAAAAAATGTCTCTTGAATTGTCTTCTAAAACTATTTGTTATCAAGATCATTCAACATTTATCAACAAGTGAAGAATAATGAAAGGATCATTCAGTTTCGTCAATTCTTTAACTGAATTAGAAAATAGGCATTTATTTATTAAAAATAGTATGAGAAATGAAAATCATTTGATGCATTGTGAAAAGCTTAATAGTTCAATTTAATGAAAACTTGAATGAAACAAAATTGAATAATTTCCATAATTTTTTCATTACAGTTATTAAATTCCCTGGCGAGTGATTTGGACTGTATGCTAAGTGAGCTCTGCAATAGTCCGTCGGATCGTTTTAATAGGTGAGTTGAGGTCCCTCGAAACGCATTATGTATACAGAGCGGTTAAATTAAACAGATAGGAATTGAGAGAGGGGGAGTTATTCTTTATAAGTCGAGCGACAAACTATTGCACGAACCCAACGACAGCTGGCGACCGTACCATGGTTTCGAGTCACGCGCAAGTGCTCAATAATTACGCATAAATAAATTCTATACTAGGGGAATAACGTGTACGCCACGTGCTCATAATTGCCTTTTTTTATAACAGAAAATACCTAATAATTGTACGGTATAAAATCAGTGAGAGATATTCACACGTGTTTTTACATAAAATCCACAAAAATTCATATCACGTTTTATTAAAATTCCTGTTCTTTGTGAATGCATGAGATAACTCATTCTCTCAATTTATCTCGTCGAGGATTGGCATGGGATGAAATTCTTTTGAACCACAGGGGAATCACAGAGAAGAACATTTTTCAAAATTCTAAAAATCGCGAAATAATAAGAAGAGATGAAATTTAATAATTTAACTCTAGACTCACGTTTTTGGTGAATAATCCGAAATTGAAGGGGGATGGAGAAATTTTTATAGATACCTTTTTTGTAGAGCGCAGTAAGAGCTACAAAAAAGGTTCCTATGAAAAACTGATTTCAAGGTGAATTGATGAAATGAGATGAGTCAATTTCATTTTAAAATCATTTATTGAACAATATCTTGAGAGAGAATTGTTCTGTTCTTGATTGAGGACAATAAGAAACAATGTTTTTCATAGAATATGGGTTTCTTTTTCTGAAAAATTCAATTTCGTCGCTCCAGTATTTCTCAATATATTTCCAATCTCACCAAGAAAATGTATTTATCATGATACGTTAGAAACTAATGGAGCAGAAGAGACTCTTCAGTATCAAACGAAATCGGAAGACTTCCTTGATCTCCCCATGCTATGTTTACATTCAGTGATTTTCTTCCTCTCACGCACACAACTCAATTTCTTTCTATCTCAATCATGAAATCGTATCCAATTGCCGGAGGAAAGAGTTTGTTCCGTGATTTTTTTTCAGCGAATTCCTTTTCCATTTCGATTTTAGTAAAATTTCTACGTTACATCACTTTTTAATGAAATTCTCTCATTTTACGAATTTAACATTTAGAAGAAAAAAACAGAATATCAACAAAATCATTTTAAAAATATTTCAGTTGTTTGAAAAATGGAATGTATCGCGAGACATCAATTGTTCAAACGAGAAATCATATCACGAATTTCCTCAATATTTCTCTTTTACCAATTCGAATTGAAAGCAAAGAATCCCACAGAAATCTCCAGGCATTAATTCAAATCAATGTTCGTGCTTGAATGTACCTCTATAAATAATACCCCAGGCATTCATGAAAAATGAAAAAATGTTGAAAAAAAAGCCCTCGGCACCCTGACAGAATCCAATATCCCTCTCGAGGGATGAAAATATAAGGTAGTAGACGGGCCTTCAATGGCCTACCCGCAATCATAAGAGCATGAAACACTGAGGGAGAAATACCACTTCCCCATAACTCCCTCGAAAGTTTAACCGGGGGAGTCCCTCTCTCTCTACATAAAGACACTGTTTCAACTTATCTCTGTGACGCTTCAACTGCTTTTAGAACCCATTCGAACATTCCCTTTTATTGTTGTCACGTTATCGTATGTGAAAAAAATCAAAGTAATCAAAGCTTTTTTTTTTCGTCGATGAATCATAAAGGAATTTTACCCCTCGCGTGATTGCGTTTCAGCGTTTAACACAAAATAGAGAGAGCTTTTACTATTGGGGTGAAGAGAGAGTGCTATAATTTTACTTTCTATGGGGGAATTACATGATTTTTCATCCAATATTTCGTGAGTAATTTCTTAATCTCAAAGAAGAGAAGAAAATTCCATTTTTCCTTTTTTTTTCAAATTTATTTTTCTTCTGAAAATCGATTTTTCAACAAGTACTTTGGATAATTGTTGAATTTGCTTTACTCATAACTCAAAATAATTGCCTCAATGATTTCTCGTCTGGGATTACATACGATTAAATTCCCACTGTACCTTCCTGAATTATAGCCTTGAATATGAGTAGCTTTGCGAGAGAAAGGGGAGCAAAATGGAATGTAATCCATGGTCAATAATTCAAAATTTAGAGAATTTTCAAGAAATTTTTGTGGCTTTAAACCAGACTAGAGTTTATATTATTCTTTTTATTAGTTTATGAGATTTTAACGAGTCGAAAACGTTCGTTAAACTCTAATATTCCATTCCAATTCTCAGTTTATCCTCAATTTATTCCAATTTTTTAAACTGTAGAGAACAAATACATTTTCTGGATTACAAAAAAATGCACTTTATCATTTGAATCACAATAAAAACAGTATGCTCTCTATTATTTACATGAGTAATTCCATCTGGAAAAATATGTGAGAACCACATGAATTTTCCTGAGAGGTAAAAAACAAATTTATGCGATAGAGTCTCAACATTTCACACAAAATATAAAGGGCTTTATACTCTTATTTTCTTTCATTTTACGGAGATGAAATTCACCCCTCTCTCCTCCTTACTATTAAGCGAAACGGTATACCTCGTGTTGTAGTTGCCCTCGAGAGACTGCCACCCGACAAAATATGAGCTCTAAATATAGAAAGGACAAGAATTTTCGTTGACTCGTATATACCACCATGAAGAGCACGACCCCGTACTTTTTTTACTGCTTTTCACTGTCAATTTTTTCAATTTTTTTATTTCTTCATTTCACTTAACATATAAATTTGTTCTCCTCGCTAATGAAATTTATCATATCCTTTTTTTTTTCATCTCTCTCCTCTCCTCATTTTTATGGGATACTGGTGGAGGATATAAATCATCTTATCACAGGGTTTAATTAAAATGTGAGAAAAAGCGTTTATTAGAGCTCTTATTAGTTCCTTAAATCAAAAAACTTGCGCCTGCCGTTGGTAATCGAAGAGATGTATTTGAAGAGAAGAAAAAAAAGTTGCGAGATATATTGACGCACTTTTTCTACTTGCCCTACATGTCGGATTGTAGGGTGGAATAACAAATAGAATAAGACCAAGAAAAATAACGGAAGTATAAAAAAAAACATCAATAATGTTGACAGGAGGAAAATAAACGGGGGAATTTTTAGTTTTGTTTGTTTAGACGACGACGATTGCAAGGTGTACATTTACGGGGTAACAATTTTACATTGTTGGAGGTTTCCGGAAAATGTGTTTTTCACACAAAAAAAATTATCAAATGATGAATATATATCCTCAAATAATTCCAGGAAAATTTATTTTATTTCATAAAAGTGAAATTTGTATAATTTACAATGAATTTTCCCTATATTTCTGATGACATAATGGACACTCTTCACGTTTAATCTACTCAACTTTTCCAAGACGGGAAATTGCCCCTAAATCACTAAGGAGAATCCCCTCAACATAATCAATAATTCAGTAAAGTGGGGAAAACGCAACGAATCGATTTTTCAAATTTTGTCTCGTTAAATATTGAATTTAATTGATAATAAACTCATCATCTACAAAAGGAGATTCTCCTATTTTTTACTAAGTCATTCATTATAATATATTATTGTTAACGAACAATTATCATTCCTTTCGCAGATATTGATTTTCCTATTGCGATAAACATCAAATTACTTCGACAATGAGTCGTTTTGGAGAGAAATGTCAAGAGTTTTTTGTAGGAAATTTCTTGGGCTACAAAAAAAGGTCCCAAAATGGCTCATTATCGATATAATTTGATGTTTATTGAGATATCAAAAATCGACTTGTAACCTTTTACCACTCCACGAGATTGATTCATAAAAATCTCCAGAAGAAAAAAATTATCAAAGAATTTTATTCCACCCAAGATGTTGCATTTCCATTTTATGAACATGAATGATAAATGAACATCCACTCCATCCGAATGGATTTTTCAACCCCAGAAGTGCGTTTAATCTCTCCTCTCTAAAAAAAAAAGTGAAAACTTCACTTTCATTAAAAGAAGCATTTTTCCCTGCAGCTGTAATTTACAGATAGGGGTTGGATATTGTATAGCTTCAAGCACTGTACAACCCTGTGCTTGTGTACTAAAGGGCGTCGCGACGCTCCCTACGTCATCGACGCCGCCAACCCCCACCTTCATCTCCTTTTTTTTTCTTCTATCACCCACCGTACAGCGACGCCAACCGACGCCACTGCTAGCCAGTCCGACGTCGACCGGTGGAACGATCGTTTCCCCTCTCGCTAAACTTCATCTCCTAAAACAAGAAAAAAAAGAAGACTAGAATAACTTTAGACTTTTATCAACGAAATAAAGCTCAGAATTATTGTGATAATAATATTTTGCAAAAGCTCAATTACCTTAAAGTATTAGTAATATATTTGCAATTTTTTTTGTGATAAATAACGAGTATTTTTTTATTAATTAAAAGACACTTCCCACTTGTCTAATTAGTGAATGAACAACTGTGTCAGTTTGTATTTACTTGGATGCACACATGTGCTTATTCTCTTCTCGTTAATACTCGGTTAAAAATATTAAAAATAACAAAGATATTAAAAGTATAAGTTGAGTGGTTGGACCAATTTATATAGGCCTATAGATTTGATTGGGATATATTTATATAGGCCATATAGGCCGCGTTGAGTCATCACGAGTCTCCCTCCAATCGTCTAAGCGCCGGTCGACGAGGAGAGAAACCCAGGGACTAATTTTACAACCGTCTGACACATTTGACGTAAGGGTCAAATATACTGGCTCAAGTGTTGATGCGAAACTTATCGTTCTGTTGGGGGATTTTTTTTTTATGGGATTGAGTAGTGTTGATTGGTGCGTTTAAAGGGTTTTAATGAGGTTTTTATTTAGATGATACGATTTACAACGAATTTTTGGGGTTTTATTTGGAGACGAATATGCTTCCACCGTTTTTAAATAATATTAGTGGAGATATTTTGACACTCTGTAGGAGCCCTACAGGGGAGAGGAACGCAACAAGTCGAGGGATAAGGGGTCGTTATGCTGAAATATCTGTGAGAAGGTAACAATTATTGGGATTTTGGGGGTTGTTGGATTAATTAATTTGTTGCTATTCACTTGTTGATTCTTCATGTTTTGTTAAATGTTGGTTTAGCTTGATAAGGAGGGGCTCCAGGGGAAAATTTTAGAAGACACTTTTTGTTTGTAATTTTATCAGCTACAAAAAAGGTCCTTTGATATTTTGTGCTAGGATCACTCATTTTTGAGATAAACAAACAATAAAAAATGATGTATTTTACTCATTACGATTTTACCAATTTTGCAATGAGGAAGTTGTTGATAAATATATCCGAATCTAATGGAGATAGGGAATTTTTCGATAAGGACCTTTTTTGTAGGGAAAAGTGAGAGCTATGTGTAGTGTAGTCCTTATGAAAATTGTGCCATCTTCCACAGATTTCGAGATATTTTCAAAACAATAAATCGATGCTTGACGTTTTGTTAAATGCTGGATTATCTCGATAATGCGGGTTTCTAGGGAAAAATGTGAGAAATCATTTTTTATTATAAATTTTATCAGCTACAAAAAAGGTCTCTTGGCATTTCCCCCTAGAACCTCCTGTTTTGAGAATAAATGCATAATTAACAAGAATGTTCAAATCGACTAATAACTTTTCACAATTAGCAGTTTATAGCGCCATGAAAATTCCTAAAATTTTCAGTGACACTCCCCCAAGTATCAAATTACTTTATCCAGCCATATAGGGAGTTAATAACTATGAAGGTAGACGACAAACCGGAAGTACAAATTCCAATCGATTTGACATGTATTCCTTCCTAATTAATTATTCCCCGGTAATTGATACATTTTTTTCCCACAACAGCCTAATGTCGTAAAATCAACCAACTGTGTTGTAATATAATCTCGTTTCGCTCTGACTATCAGTGTGAAACTTAAGCGTCCATTCTTGAGCTTCGATTTCGCTCTCCTCTCTCTCTCTCTCCCTCCCTCCCTTTCTCCCATTTCTACGCTCTACTCCTTCTCCATGCTCCAGTAACGGGAAAACAGCTAAGAGAGTGCAATATCCAATGTCACCCATAACGTTTCCCCATATCAGTGAAATGTCTGAGGAGGAATGAGAGAAAAAAAAGGAAAAAAAAAATTGGCTGAATCGCCTGGAATTTGTTGTCATGTAGCAAACGAAAATATAAGAGCAATTGGAGATAACGCTGAATTACGTTTTACGATGGTTATACAGTGGTAAATGGTAATGCCGGCAAATAGCCGGTGGAAAATATAATAGCACGTGTTGAGAACCTCCAATCGCCATGGCAACCCCCGTTCAGAGACTGGCGAAGCCACACTCTCTTGATTCTGTCTCACTTTAACGCTGCGTTTTCACCCTTGCTAAAACCCACTCCCCCCCCCCCCCACCACCTATTTTGTGGCCACCCACGAACATTCGCCTCAAATGTTCTGTATACATTTTCATTGATTCCAACATTTTTTTTACCGAATTTTCAACTCTCAAGGGTAGGCAAAATGCAGAAACACGGAATTTTCAATGGAACTTGAATTATTTCAATGGTCATGGGGAAATTGGGGGTGAAATTAATTCTACTGGAGAGTTTGGGATGTTGTAAAGGGCAATGTTTGTATTGGAGGGGCTTGAATAGCATTAAAACTATGGGATTAAACAACTTTTTAGGGGTGAATAGACAAGTGGGAGACAAGTTTAGTTTGGGATAGATCAGTTTTTGGAGGATATCTTTGAATCTAAGGGGAATAACGAAATTTTGGTAAAGACCTTTTTTGTAGGTCTCATTTTTCTCTACAAAAAAATTGCTCATGAAAATTTTCCTATTTCCCTGCGAATCTGAGATAATCAACAAAAACTCATGGTGAATCGTCTATCATCATTTTATCAGTGATTCGAATCTTTGATATCTTATGGAAAAACGATCCAAATACAATGAATTTCATCTTATTTTGAAATATGGAAAAAAAACGTGAAAATGATGCAAAAATTGTTCAATTTGTCTCTGCCAATTTTGAGTTATAGTCGATCAAAGACTTAGAAAATAAATGAGTTATTGAAATTATTCTTATTATTCAATTTTTTTTCATTTTTCAGAAATGATGTATTTTTGGAACCCTATTTGCAACAACGTGGGACTGTTGACGAAGTCGATGGATCGCCAGGCACTCCACCACCAAATCCCCTTATGCAGCATCAATTGAACCACATGCACCATGTAAATCAGGTAATAATGATGCTCAAATAGCCAAACAGTAAATCATGACAACTCAAATTTGAGATATTTGTCTCGAGAATAAGCGATTTGAACATAAAAAGTCAAAAAATCATTTTTGGAGCTCATGAAATTTCCAATAAAAAACGTTTTTTAACATTTTCTTCTAGAACCTCTTGTTGTCAAGATAATCTTACTCTCATTTATCTCGACAATGAATAATTTCATCGAAAAATGTCAAAAGAAATTTCATGTAGGTAGATGATAAAATTTCCAACAAAAAATATCTTTTCACATTTTTTTTTGATGGAATTACTTCCTATCGAGATAATATTCGACGAAATGTCAAAAATCCTTCTTCAACTTTTTACTTTAATTATCATTAAACAATTAAAATTCATCCAAAATTAACTCCAGACAATTTAAAAAAAAATTTTAGAGCTCGGAATCCCTCTCGTCGGAGGGTGGCTCCTCAGTCCACGGTACATCAACGGCTGAGTCATACTCTCGATCCGATTCAGGAAGTGGAGTTGCCTGTGACATAACTCTCATCGAGAGAATCATAAGATCTCATCCGATATGGTTTCTACCTGGAATACAGAGAGCCGGAGCATTTCACCTACTTCAGGGAAAGGAGGAGGGGAACTTTGTAGTCAGACAGTCCAGTCAGAGTGATACAATGGCACTTTCAGTTCGTCTGCCTTCTGGAAAGGGTCCATATATTGAGCATTACCTTATCCAAGCTAATAAAGGAAAATTGAGCCTTGAAACTAGCGACAATCGATTTGATAACATTCCTTCACTTATTGCACATTATGCGCAATGTTGGTGAGTAATAATATTTCGAGAACTCAATTTTTTTAATTTAATTCAATTTTTTCTTCTTTTTCGATCATATAGGGGAGATGAGGGTATAAGTATGAGCCATGATTTGAAAAATTCAAAATTGTCTCAATATTTTCTGAGATAATTCAGTCATGACAAACATGATTAAATGAGATGAGTCAACTCAATTTTGGGCAAAGTTTTTGCTAGATATCTTCGAATCTATGAGAGAAGGAAATTTTTTCATGAGGACCTTTTTTGTAGCTGTAGTTTTGTTCTGCAAAAAAGATTCCTATAGAAATTTTAACATCTCCCCTGGATTTCGAGATATTCAGTGGACACTGATGTCGGAGTGGAATTCGCCATTTGTAATGAGACGATTTTTCACATTTCGTTAAATGTATGATTATTTTGATAATGAGGGACTCGAGATAATTTGATATTATTTTAAAATGGAAAATTTCCTGATATTCTAAAAACTACGTTTCCTTAGTACCCTGTCATCATCCTCATTAATTCCTATTGCCATGAATAGTGAAATCATTTGAATGACTCACTCTAAATTTCATGAAGACTTCTCGAAAACACTTTAATAATAATTCTCCTGGGGGTATTGTCAAGCAGTGACGAGTTACCTGTCCAACTGACCCTACCACGAGCCATGCGTGATGCCAAGAATAGACAGCAGCTGTCCTCTCTGGCACTTTTGGGTCAGGAGTTTTGGAGATATCCCATGGCAAATCCCAAATCACCAGAGAGTGCTGGCAGTACAACCAGCAGCAACGGATCGAGTTTGGCGAGTTTTCATGCCGGAAATCATGTCCACAATGATGATAAAAATATTGTCCTCAATTTGGTGCCCATATCTTCCCATAACGCAGGTGAGATTATTGGATACATCTTTGGAGAAACCAAAAGCCTCAGAATCTTGTATTGGAGTGAAGGAAGAGAAATTTAACTGAGATTTTACTTTTTGCTAAAGAATTTTCATGGAAAGATGAATCAGATTCTGTAGCCAAGTGATGAAACAAGATGAGTCAACTTCCTCGAATTCAGTATTCTTGTCGATTATTGATATTCTTGCGGTTATCTCAGGAACGAGTGGTTTCAGGAGAATATGTCAAAAAACTTTTTTTGTAGCTGACGAGATTCTTTACAAAAAGTGTATTTTGATATTATCCCTTAAAATCACTAATTAACGATATATTTCGATATTTAGCAAGACGTGAACAATGGACTTGTTTTAACAAGTCGATTTCAATTTTTTTTTTTTAGATTTTCAATTTATTTCGAAAATGAGCCATTTTAGAAGGAAATGTCAAAAGACCTTTCTTGTAGTTGACGAAATTTCCTACGAGCATGTCTTCTAACATTTTTCCCTAAACTTACTCATTATCAAGATAATTTCACAAAAAAACAGTCTCTTTCTCTCAACCCTACAAACATTTAATCTTTTTCACCAAAACCAAGAAACTTAGTAACTCCAAATAATCTCTCCTTTCAGCCGAAATCTCATCAGCGAAGACGCCCGTAACATCAACCTCCTCCCTCCCTCGTCAGCCTCGTCCCACCCCCCCAAACACCCTCAACCTGACCCACCTAAACGAGCCCCTGGAGACTAAAAAGACTCAAGTAGACATAATCCTCTCAACTGAGAAAAATTGCCAAAAGCTAATTTCCCCAAACCTCGTGCAAAGTGTTCGACGTCGTTCTCCCATTGTCCATAACGTTGAAAACAACGTTCTCATCCCCACGGACACAAAATCCACAATAGACTCAAGTATCCAAGCAAACTTGAACGATCCAACGCCCCTAAAGGATCTGGACACTAAAACAATTGTCCTGGCAAACAATTATCATCAGGAAATCCTCCAAAATCAATCCACAAAAACACCCCCACCACCTCCACCAAGATGGGCAAAACCAAGTCAAAGTAATAGTACAGTGACAACAACAACAACAACAACAACAGTGATAACACTCAATGTTAATCATAATGTTGTAACTGATTATTCGGAGAATGGAGAAAAGAGCAATAAACCAAATCACAAGAGTCACAAATTATCACCAACAACTCCAGGTTTATCACCTACGTTAAAACTAGTCACTGGTGGAACAAATGGATCGAGAACATCGGTTTTGAATAGTAATTTGTCACCAGCTACACCATTAGGAACGAATAAATCACGTCGTAGAAAAGATCGTGAGGCGAGAAAAAATTCACAGCATTATCAAGAGTGTGATATTTTGGAATCTTACTGTCGAAGTTCACCGGGGGATAAGGTGTCGGATTATGAGGACATTTGGGGAACCAATGAGAGATCTAATTCCACCTGTTGGAGTCCTGAATCAAGGGTTTTGAGTGCTTGTGATAATGGCGGGGATCGACTGATGCTGTTGAGGAATGATAGGGCTGACAGGTCCAGGGAAAAGTTGAGCTATATGGAGATAACCAGTCCTGAGTTCAGCAGCTTCAAACCTACTGTGGAGACTAAGAGTCCTCGAGGTACTTTGAATCCTTATTTTGTCCTGTTTTCTTGACCAAAGGAAAATTCTGACGTTAAAAACGTTTTCGGGAGATAGGGAGATTTTTATAGGAACCTCTTTTGTGAAGCAAAGTAAGATTTACAAAGAAGGGTCTTATGAAAATTTCGATATCTCCTTTGGATTTGAAGATATTTATCAAAAATTAATGTCAAAGTAAAACTTGATTTGAATATGAAGCTCAAGTTCAGCTTTTGATGATTATCTAATAGTCTAAGAGAGATACGGAGATTTTGGAAGAGAAGTTATTTAGGAGGAAGGTAAAATCTACAAAAAAAGTTCCTGTGAATGAAAGAACAGAACGAACAATGCGTATTTTGAGATGAATAAAAAACGAAATGTCATCAGTTAAAATGATTTTCAATAACGAAAGAATAAACACATAAGGGAATCAAATTAATCTAATAATAAATATTAATTAATTATTACAGGTTCAACATCACCTGAAGACGCAATCCTCCCTCGTCGGCCAGATCTCCTCTCTCGAGTTTGCTCAGCAAATTCCTTAAACAGTTCAAACAATAGTAAATCACCAAAAACAAAGCTAACCATGATGTTCACAAAATCAGAGAGCAATAGTCCAATGACACCAGAGTCTAAATTGAGCAGTCCCTTTTACGCTGAGCCAGCCGATGCAATACAACAAGGAAGGGCATTTGTCACGCGGAGACGTCACAAGAGTTCATGTTTATCGAGTAAATATCGTCACAGTGAGCCTGGATGGTTCCAAACACCAGTACCAAATAGTAATCAGTTACATCCAATTGATTGGTCCCAGTGTGAAGAGGGAGAGGATAAAATACCCCTTATATCATCATCAGTGGATAATTTAACGAAAAGAATAAGTTCTAAAGAAAAAAAAATACCATCAAGAGCTAAACCAGTTCAACCACCAAAAGTTCGTGCTAAAATGTCGACTGATGCCTCTTGGCCTGTTGATTCCAGTTGGGAATTCATTGGTAATGAGGAGGATGAGATCAATGAAGATGAAGAGAAGGAAATCAATGGAGAGGAGAAGAAATTCAATGATCATCATGTACATAAAAAATACAAGAACAAGGAAGATAATGATATTGAAGAGTTGGAGGAATCTAGTATTGGGAAAAATGATAATGAAACTGATTTGGAATGTCGATCAGAATTCTCGGGAGATATTGCTGTGAGAAAATTCCCCAGGGATGAGGGATTCAAGGGGCTGAGTACTGTTAATGTACAGAGTATCATTTTTCAAAGGTAAATTGAGGAAATTTGTTTGAATTATTTGGAAAAGTGATGAAATGAGATGAGAAAATTTTTTTAGACCTCTGTTTTCCTTGCATAACTTGGAATTGAAGAGACATAGAGAAATTTTTATAGAGACCTTTTCTGTAGCTCCAATGCCCCTCTATAAAAAAGTTCCCTATGAAAATTTTAATATCTCCATTAGAATCGGAAATGCTGAGTAAAAATTCAGTCATAAAACTCGACATGTTGATTTTGATTAAAAAGTGGGATTGAGTTTTTGTTCTATAACTCAGAATTGGAGAGAGATAGAGAAATTTTGATGAAAATCTTTTTTGTAGCACTGAATTCCCTCTACAAGAAAGGTTCTTATGAAAATTTTATCATCTCTCTTAGAATCACAGATATTCATCAAAACGTCCGGAGTGGAATGGTAAAATTGAATGAACCGATTTGCTTCCAAAAATTCAGTTCAGTTTTTGCTAAATATCTTGGAATTGAAGAAAGATAGCAAAATTTTTATATGGACTTTTTTTGTAGAGTGGAATGGGAGCTACAAAAAAGATTCCATGCAAATCTCGCCATCACCCTCAGATTTGAAGATATTGATCAAATACTTCCGCTAAAATAGAGTTTTCTATCGACTTTACAACTTTATTGTAAATTTATCTTTGTACTTCCTCTTAATTACGTTTAAGCAGCTCTTTTTTATACTCTATCGCTCTTCCCTCTCTCTTCTGTTTGCAGTTTTTTATCTTTACACATCACACCTTCTTCCCTGTAATTTCCGTACGGTTCGCTATGTTAATACCTCGAAGGTACTTGAAACAAATTAAAAACCCTTTCCTACAGTATACCTCGGTCTTTCTTCTTATAATTGGATAATTAATTTTCTTTAGTCTTGGTCGATTGACTCATGAGAACTTACTTGCAATGAATTCATTAATTACCTTCTTCATTGAATGTTAAGCTCTCAATTTTCATCAATAATTCTGTAACGATGTGTTGAATTGTTGATTTATCTTGAGAAAAAGTAATTCTAGAAGAAAATCTCAAAAGACCTTTTCTTTAGCTGACAAAATTTTCCACAAAAAATGTCTTTTGACATTTTTCCCTAGAATCATCAATTCTCTAGATAATTGAATATTTCATAAATGAGAAAAATGAACTCATCGCATTTTACCACTTTATCACTGGATTTAACGATTTTTCTCTAACGTTTTATGAATTTTGAATTTTTTATATAGATACCCGGAGTTATTTAAATCCACCGATACAATGGAATCAATTCACAGCGACAGAAATTCATCTTATGACAACGTTGAAAAGCGGAAAGACACTGATAATGAATTATCAGATATTTATTATCCACCTGACTCTGAGACTGTAGACACTGATGAGAGTGATAATGAGAGAATAAATCGTAATCTCACCTTTAAGAATCGCTTAGATCCACTGCTCTGTAAGTAGCAAAAGCTATCTATTATTAATAAATGATCGACATTACTTAGACTATCAGAAATATCTCAATCAAGAAAGAGTTCAGACAATGGAATGATTTGTTCACTTGAGATTATCACACGTTCCTCGGCTTATCCCCACTTAAATGAGCATCATTGGGGCTCTAAAGTACGATCAGTTGCTTCGACCCAGTAGTCAGACAACGCAAAATGTCGTCTACACAGTGCAATTGCGTGTGGACCACAAGTTCAAATAGTTTTTACATAATCATAAAAATTTAACGAATATTTTCAATTTTTTTAACGATGATCAAAGTTGAAATTTTTATAACTTACAAGTCACAGGATATTATTATTTTTCATTTATTGAGGGATTAAGTATAGAATTTGATGAAACTAGAGAAAATAAACATGTTCGAAAAAATTGGAATGTGGCTGAGGGCTTTTTATAGGAGACTGCAGAGAGGCGTAGTTATGTTGAGATGTGAGAAATTGATTTGGGATTTAGAGGATTGAATATTTTAGTTATTGAATTAGTCAAAACAAACAAGAAATCATTTATCTATTCAGTAGTGAAATGGTCAACTGTGATAAGTTGAATTTTACATTTGTGATTTCGTGTATTTACCTGAGAAACGAATGATTTTATCGAAAAACGGCCAAGAGACTTTTTTTTAAATGATAAAATGACGGATTATTTTTTTAAAAATTCAGTTTTTTTCAGTTCTATGACGCATTTAGAAAAGACATTTTACAAAATCAATCGCAATAGAATCGACGTAATTAAATAATAATTAATAATTGGCTGACTAGATGACTCGTGATTTAATATTAAAATCTTCAATAAGTCACTTGACACAATCAATTCCAAATAATATTCCATTATTATCAGTTTTCCAGCTCAAAATAGAGCACTCAACTTCCAGTACTCTACTCATACTTAATTGACTTATAAAAAAAATTTCCCCGATAAACTTTAAAATTTTATATCTCCCTTTATCTCTTCCTATCAATAGCACCACCAAGACTTCAGGCACTAAAGAACAGGGACGCAGGTGGTATCGGTGCTAGCATAAGAGCCTATGCACTTCTCCTGGCTGACGACAAGACAACAACATTTTCCCAGAATATAGATAATTTCATTCAGTGTACGATGGAGGGAAAAGAGGCAAGTCCCCACATTGTCATGAGAAATATACGTCAATTTATGTCGGGTATGAAGAATTATCTGGTGAAGCACGGTGAGCGTGAATTTGAGAAAGAAGTTGAGAGAGAGAGACTCAAATTAAAACCTAATGAGTTTCTCAATTTGGATGCTATTCTTGAGGGTGTTATGATGAGACTTGTTGTGAGGCCTCTGAGGGAGCATGTTTATAAACTTTTCGTCGATCATTATGGCGCAACGGGATCTCTCAAGACACTTGTTGAGAGTATACAATTTGCACAGGGAAAACATATTCAAGAACTTGGCGTTAGAGTGAGTAACAAGTTTTTTGTCTTTATTGAAGTTATTACAAACTTTTTGGCTATGACAATATTCCAACTTTATCAATGTTTTATCGCCATTTTCACTTTATTATCTCGGATTGAAATAAAGTTGAATTGTTGATTAAATTATTATCTTGATATTTATTAATAAATGGAAAATGATTTTATAGATTCGATAGTTACAGGTTTTATTGTTTTTTTAGGGAACAATAACTCCACCAACTGACGCAAGTCTCAGTTTAATTCTTAAATATATTGAGCGGCTTCAGTACTCAGATTCACCACTGGAGAAATTGGAGAATCTATTATCATCTATATCAGCAATATTTAATTCGGTGAAAGATGCAAATTCAGATAGACATGTGACTCTTGGTGCTGATGATCTCCTGCCCCTTCTTGTGTGGGTATTAGTGAGGGGCAAAGTTGTGGATGCTGAAATTGAAGCGGAATTCATGTGGGGTCTACTCCATCCTTCTCTTTTGACTGGGGAAGGTGGATATTATCTGACGACATTATCGAGCGCTGTACATGTGTTGAAAACATTTAAAAACAGTCAAGCTACGATGTCAACAAATAATGTGAGTTGCGAAGGAATTTTATCGCATGTTGCAATTTATTTCATTCGTTTTTCGCTCATTGATTCATAGATTTCCATCAGATTGTTGGTAATCGATTTCTTTATTATCCTATTAAAGACTCAATTATCTTGACTCCAGAGGAAAATGTTGAAAGACACTTTTTGTTGGGAATTTTCGCAGCTAGGAAATAGATCTTTCAACATTTTCTCAATAAATAATTGTTGAATTTGCTTCTTTCATAGCTCTAAATAATAGTTTCAATAACTTCTCGTCTGGGATTAAATATGATTAAATTCGCACTGTAACTTCCTGAGTTATAGCTTCATTAGAGAAAACGGGGGCAAAATGAATCGTTATCAATGTTCAATAACTCAAAGTTGGGAGAGTGAAATTCTAAGAACTTTGCACTATTTTCAAGGCAATTTTTTTGCTTTAAAATGAGGTAAATTTCATTTGATTTACTTTATTAGTTTTAGAGATATTAACGAATTGAAAATGCACCGGTATAGAAAATTCCTCTTTATTTTATTGGAGAATTACTTTTTCATTTGAATCATAATAAAAATATTGCGACGACAAATATGGAATAGTTTTGCCCCTTGTTTTTCCTTCATTATTGCTGTTCCAGAATTACTAATAGAAAACAATTAAAATTCTGTTTATCCATGTTGCAGGGTCTCACCACAAGTCCCGATTGTCGTTCTTCCGTACTTAGAGTACTAATACCAGATGAGCTCCATGGCTCACTGAACACACGAACACTGCCAGTAAGACCAAATATGAATACACGTGATATTTGCCGTATTCTTGCCCATAAAATACGATGCACTAATCCACAGGATTATGGACTCTTCAAACTAGTTCAGGGAGAAGGTAAAAAAATAATATTGAAATATTAATTATGAGATAATTTTAATCCTCTCGATTATTAAAAATGCAAGTTGAAATTAGCTATCAGAGGGGAATAAAATTTTTTTTGCCTCTAGAATATTCTAGTTAGCACATTCTTTATTATTCTTCAAAGTTATTACGCCTGAATTTCTCGAAACTTGTTCAACTTCGCGGTTGCATAATTGCCATTCAAAAATATGAATCCAAGAAGTTGTATGAGGATTCTTTACAGAATGCAGAATTTTTATCTTTCTTTTTCTTCTTTCCTCTTAGAAACACTTTTAGGTGATCACGAATGCCCTCAGGAGATGTCTCACTGTCTCTTCGCCTTCAAGCGAATAGATGCCAAAATTGCCTGGCCCAAAACAGCCACATGAATCATCGTCAACTGATTTCCATCATTAGTAATTGTGCTCAACAATTTTTTTAATCAACAATTAACGAAATTTTAATCAAAATACTTCGAACGTGGTCTATTTTGGATATGACCTCCTTTTTCGGAAAGTCTCAATTTTAATTAGTGGTGATTTTATTAGACTTTTCCTAAAAATTGCCACTGGACCAAGAATCAAATAAATTTTGTTGTCGAGTGATGGAAATGAAATGAATTAATTTCACTTGTTGATCAGTTTTTTATGGAGAAATTTCGACGAAGACCTTTTTTGTAGTGCAAAATTCAAGATTCAAATATATCTGTCGAAAACTAATTTTGAAATTGAGTATTTTCAATTTAATTTTATTAGTTTTTGGTGACTCTTGTTATTGTTCTTGTTATGAATTCAATTAATTGTATTATACACTGTTTTATAGAATCAATAGTCTTTTCCTTCCACAAATTCAATTAAATTTTCATAATTTTACTCTTCATCCAAATTTACCCACCGCCTCTCTCATAATTCATTCGACTAAATCAAAAAAGAACGAGAATTACGAATTAATCTTATTATCCAGTAAACTTAAGAGTAAACACTTATTTATTCCATGAAAACGAAAAAAAAAAAAAAACAATGACAATGACATAATTTGTCTATTGACACTAGGCTAAGACGAGTAGTTACCGAAACAAAATTACATCTTCCACTATAAAATTTTTATCTAATAAATAAAAAATTGAAAAAAAACAAAAAAAATAAACTTTCAACGAAACTTGAACTTTTAAGGTGGATTAACTTGTAAGCATTTTTACACGAAAAAAAGAAAAACTACCATATTTATTGGAATTTGTAAACATACACATATATTTCTCTATACCAATTGTACAATTACAAATAACAAAAGAGAAAAAACGTTCTTCGAATGATAAAAAAAAAATGACTATGTGACAATTAAATACATTTTGTGATTTTATCGTGTCACTTGTTCAACGTTATGTAATTATAATTTATTTACATTCATTGAAACACATTATTATATTTTATCTCATTTTATTCAAAATATTCACGCATTTGCACTAAAACGCTTTAATTTTCATTATTTTATTCGCTTTTCAAATATTTTAATAATTATGCTAGTCAACTCGACGTGAATTTTATCAATTTTTATATTGAAAAAAAAAAAATCATAATTTTGAATATATTTGCAAAATTATTATAACTTTATTGTTGAATTGTCGATACAGTTAATCATTTTATCACTCATCATCACTATTATCACGATAAAATGTAACAATGCTCAATAAACATTTTCTACTATATATTCGTTGTTGTGTAATATATTTCAATCGCCACCATGTTGTCCGGATGAATCTATCTTTAGAATAATCTAAACTTTGAACTCATTAATAGTTCTATTTATAAAAGATAATTAAGTATTCCTCGGATAACTGTCCACAGTTTGTTGGCCTCAAAAATTGTCCCTGGTATAATTGGATCCAGATTAGAATGTACTTAACTAGAAATAACATGAAAAACAACGATTCGGTGAGAGAAGGGCAGTAAATGGACATTCGCATGTTTATTATTGCTGCAACCCCGCGAATGAATTCCCTGAAGGAGGTGAAAATTATTATTTTTCAATATATTATTTAATCCCTTGATGTTACAAAAGTGTTCTCCTCTACAACTATAAAGCGATCAATATTTCAGTAGTGAATTTGTAAAACGGTTTAAGTCGATTTCATCCTAGGGTCAGTTTTCGATGAATATCTAGGAATCCAAGGAAGATAGCAAAATTTTCATAGAGACCTTTTTTTGTAGAGTGAAATGAGAGCTACAAAAAAGGTCTCTACAAAAATTTTGATATCTCACGTAGATTTGAAGATATCCATCAAAAACTGACCCTAGAATGAAATCGACTCAAACCGTTTTACCAATTCGCTACTGATTTCATCATTATTATTATCATAGTAAGTCGATTTTTTTAGTTTTATAGTAGGCAGTGAAAATCCAGGAGTAATAATTTTCAAGTATGTCTCTTTAATCTTAATTACTTTATTACCAAATCCCTTGCGTACATGCAACTATTTGAGGGTCTAGTCTAGACGTTGGGATCCCTCGTCTTGGAATTGCAAAGTTAACATTGACCATCGATGGGCGAGTACCAACCCCTCCTCCCCACCCTCATTGACTAACATCCTTAAGTATAAACTAGAATTTCCCTTGCTAATGATACGTCAAAGTCCCTCTGCCTTTGAAATTGTTAACACCCCGTGGATTCTTAGTCGAACTAACGAGAGACGAGTTGGCTGAAATTAAAATTAAGTCCACTCCCAATTTCGAGTCAAAAATATCAGAATTTAGCTGATTAGTTCAAAAGAAATATTTTCTTCAAAATTTTAATCGCGCCCACTGGCACAAAAAATTAATCAATCGAAAAAAAAAAATACATTCAAATGAAAATGATATACTGACGGCAAAATTTGGATTATGAGTATCCAATATTTTCGCGGCAATACCGGATAACGATGGTATATTTATTTATGGATGGAGACGGAAAGACAATAAAGGGGTGAAATGCTAAAAATCAATAAGATGCAAATCCTATCCAGGGTTTTAATTTGAATCAAACTTTGAGCTGTGGTCAAATCTCGATCAGAGCGAAAAGAACTTTCACAATGTCATTTATATTTTTCGAGATATTACTGTATTTTAGGTTTTCGCATGGAGAAAAAAATCTTGATTAAATGTTTGATTGCACGGAATCTCATGTTGGGCTTTAAAAGTCATGAATTTTGATCTTACTTTGTTTCACTCATGTTCTCTTGGTCCGATGTGGGTTCAAAGTCAAATTTTAAATGACTGTCCCACGATTCCAGAATACGGAATACCATATTATAACTATGTAAGGACCTTGGAGAATGTTTGGGTCTGATGGTAGGAATGGTCAGTCGAGAGTTCGGGCCTTACCTCTCATGTTTTCCTGGTAGGAGACACGAAAAATCGATAATCTTGGGTGACAGGCTCGTAAATTTATTTGGGCGTATAATAAATTTTCTAAATTTGTACTGGACTTGTTGGGCCTTAGACTCTAAGGCTTAGAGAATCATAAATCATAATCATTTCTCCTGTTTCATGTTCTCCTGATACAACTCACGGTGAAATATTTTTTTTTTACCGCAGTTTGGTTTTTTTCTGTACAGGGATATCGTGAATCTACTCAATTTGTATCGTCGAATATTTGGGGCCCGAAAAATGATTAATTCTAAGCCCATTTCCCTTGTCCCATGATTTTTTAGTATATGATGCGGCAGAAATTATAATTTTATAAGACCAGTTATAAAACAATGCAGTATATTTACAAAATTTAAAGTTCCATATTCGGGCCTTCGGAAATTATGAATTTGGAGTCTACGCTACCTATGTCATGATCTCTTGGTATGCGTCACGCTAGAAATGACAATCTCACGAGAATTGTTTTGTAAATACAAGGTATCACGGTACAGTAAAATACCAAAATTTACAGCCCAATGTTTAGGCCCAAAAAAAATCATAAATTTCGAATTTGGGTCTTACCTCTCATGGTCATAATTTTATGAGAACAGATTTATAGATTTAGCATTCATGTGCAATTGTGCAGGCAATCTACAAAATATACATTTTAATATTTGGGCCTTCTAGAATTATGAATTTCGAATTTGGGCCTTATCCTTCATTCTTCTGATAAAATACATGTTTTTCAAGAACCGTTTTGTAATTTTTGGGTGTGTTTAACAGATTTCTAAATAAATAAAACTACGGAGTAGTTATCAATACAAAAAGAGTAGTATAGGTTTTCTTACTGATATGTCCACGAATTAAATTTTTTATGACTATACTTACGTCATACTTGGAATCCTGAAATTTTCCAAACAACTTAATTCACTTGGCGGTGAAATTACCTTGCAAAATGAATTAAAACACTTAACATTATATTCATGATGATACGAAACTTTCCCCAAAATTCATTACCCTAAATCCGATTGTGTTTTCGTGCTCCCTAAGGGGTTGGGAGGGAGGGAGAGTGTGAATAATAAA
Source organism: Coelinius sp. EB29 (assembly GCA_035578325.1). Lineage (NCBI taxonomy): Eukaryota > Metazoa > Arthropoda > Insecta > Hymenoptera > Braconidae > Coelinius > Coelinius sp. EB29. The sequence continues at coordinate 2,610,585 of JAOZGT010000009.1, read as the reverse complement.
GAGGGACGAATACACAAACCTATTTGGAGTCTACAAGAATAGAGGAGGGAGAAATAGGAAGATTAATAATTTCTATTATTTCCATGGTAGCAGTATTAATCTGTTGTTAAATGTATCTGATAGATGACGGGATCGTAGAAAAAAAAAAAAACAACACTAGTTCATTATTAATTTGCGACATTCCGCCGTTTTATTTCGGCTCCATTGGGCTCTTGACAGCACTAGTGGTTTGGTCAACAACACTGTTAGAAAAAAGTGGAAATTTCCTGGACAATTTGGCAGTATTTTTCATAAGAGTTACACTAAATTTGATTTAGGGGAGGAAAACGTATGATATTTCAAGTTTCAAGTAAAATCCAAGTGGGTTTATAATTTTCAAGTAGGAGTAACACTGAAATTTCAGGAATGACTTGGATTTCCAATTGAGCATGAATATTCAGTACCAAAATTACCTGAATTCTCAATGAATTCGAAATTCATGAACATATTCTCCTGAATTTTCCAAATTTTCTGAATTCCTACGGAATAATTGCCCTGAAATTTACAACTTTCATTGATTTCCTTCATCCGCTTATGATAAAATCAATGGATTATATAATTTTTCAATGTCGGAATTTTCTGAAAATTCAGTGGAAATGTCACTTGTCAAAAATTTGTTGTCCTTTGAAAAATAGGCAATATCAATGCGACTTTTGAGTCTCTGCACCCGCGCCTTCCGCTTAGAAATTTTTGGTGCGAGAGGAAGGTGTTCCTAAACGGTCACCCATCCAAATACTAACCCAGCTCAACGATGCTCCGCTTGGATGTCCGTTGGAGCACCACCTCGCCCGCCCAACCATTACTGTCGCTCTATTACGGTTTTAATTTATCTAATAAAGCGAGAGACTGAGCAATGTTTTCTACCTCGCCGTATCCCGTCTACTTGCGCCTTGACTTGCAGATTAAACAATAAACATATTGTCCCCACAAATGTCGTCATTAAAATAATCAAAGTTCGACGGTACCATCCATTTCCATCCGTTCCAACAAATGGTAGTTTTTGTCCCAAAAGATTACAGAATAGCAGTGACCGACTGTGTCTCGGGACAACCTCTATACTTTAGTATAAAACCTTGGCCAGAAGTTGGTATTTTTATGCTTATTTTTGTATGTATAGAAGAAAATAGGTATTGCCAGGTGATGAAACAAAAGCCAAGTAATTCGGGTATAATTTCAACGAGGAAATTCTAGGCTTATGTCTTGAGCAAGTGGAACAAACTTACAATAGCTACTTTATAGTTGAGAATCTCAATGTTTCATGGAAATGAAGCTATTATTAAACATCAATATTTCATTTAGTGATAGTCCTTTGTTTGATTATAATAATTACAGTTGAGTGAGTATATGAAATTATTTTTCGCTTTATTAGAATTAAAAAATATATATAATGGTAAGAGTAATAATAGAATTTGTCTTTTTCACTCTAAAAAATGAACACAGTCTGGTAATTAATGAAACGGATAGTTTTATTAATCATCAGTGGTAGGAGATACGAGATGTTTTAGGGTACAAGACTCTTAAAAGGATGAATATACCATATACCCTACCCGGAAAATAGTCATTCTGAGGGATTCCATTAGCATCCTTCAGATAAAATACAATTCGGAGGGTTCAAGCATCACACGCAACAATGTCATATAATTTTTTTGTGCTGTAGAATGATGTACTCAATATCGCAATTTCTGTTTTTTAATTGGAAAAATTTTCAACTTGATGAATAAACGAAATTGTAATATCAGACGTTTTATCACAAAATTCATCAATTGAAATTCAGTGCTACATTGGTAAAACGAGATATTTCAATTTTAATTTGAATTAGATGAGAGTTTTCGTTGAACATCACCCTCTACAAACTAGAATCAAAATTTGGCCAACCCCGAATTAAATTCTCCCCCCATGGAAAAAATTGTTTTTGATAGATTTGAGTATCCTGAATGACATATCAAAATGCTCAAATACAGATCGGTAGGCAAAATATCTAAAAAAATTTTAAAAAAATGGGTTTTGTCGGGGTCAATGATAAAAACATTCGTAGTTTTGGCTAACCTCGACGGATTGTCAAAAAAACAATACCGCACTGTAGAGGGAGAAATTCCACACAAATATTATATCGGAAACGATGGTCTAGGATGAATGATAGTCTCGTGATAACTGTTAGAATTTTTTTTAACCCCAATTTTGGGATACTGCCAGCGTTCTCTCCCAACCCTTTTCTGCGCCCACAACTCAAGGGGAAGAGCGCTATGCGCAGCAGGTTCAAAAGTACATGCTCGATTATTGTACCATGCACGCAACGCTATTACAATTTATTCGTTTATTTATTTATTTATGGAGATCAATGTCTCCATAATTTAGTTTTTCTGAAAAATCTAGTTGATTTTGCACAAATTTAGAAGAGACTGTGGAAAATTTTATAATTTTCTACAATTTACCAGAACTTCTATGATTCATAATGGTTAATTGGAATTTTAATCATCTGTGCTCGTTCCAAGTATGTGTAACATAGTCATAAATAGAATCCACTTACCACGTAAATTTTTCTAACACCCACTAGTGCATCGCTCCCATACGAACAATAATGGGCAATAGGTTCACCGCCCCGTATTGGAGATCTGTGATACCTTGCCCCCGGGGTGAGAAAGACTCTGGGTCCAACCTGCCCCACCTGCCTAACCACCGTCCTCCTTCCCTGAATTCTTGGACCTTCCATGTATCCTAGGCATCCTACGCTCTATCTACCTTATTGGTCATAACCTTGAGGAAGGAGTGAGTATTATTCACTCATCTTCTCCCAGGGCACATTTAACCCATTGAACGACCAAACGCTCTCCCCACTCTACTACCAGGCGGCCGAAGACGGAAGTGGGGATGGCGCGCTCAGGAACGTATCTGGGAGGGGAAATTTGAAATAAATAAGGGGACTCTTACATGTTAACCTGACATTCATATTTATTTTTCTCTGATTTTTCTTATCGTTATTCAACATTTAATAATACTATTGAAGCGATAAAAAATATTGAAAACATCGAAAATATCATATTGAAAAATAATTTTTTTATTGAAAACTTTTTTTTGGAACTGGGCGACTGCATGTGCATTGAGACATCCCTAGCTCTCGGCTTCACCAACGTAGTACTACATGCGCAAACCATCAATCAGTGTCAAACAGCGCTCCCATTGGCTACCTCCCTTCTCTTCTTACACCAACGTTCTTTCGCAACTTTGGTCGTTCAATGGGTTAAAACCTAGTAGTTGTCTGAATTAAATCAGAATACTTCTAGAAGTGAATCTATCCACATCGCTTTCATCTTGCAAAATATTTGTGTTACAAGTGCCGCTTTTAGTCCATATATAGTAGGAATCACGTGCGTAAAAACTGAAGGGTCGCTTACTTTCTTACCTGCCCCCCTCCAGCTCTAACTCGCATCTGTCCTTGCATCTAGTGGCTGTAACGAATATTTTGGGTCCATCAGACTACGTGTTAGTTGTTTCATTTCCTTCGCTTCACGCAGTTGTGATCTTTCAAATTTTGCGAGTATTTTTTTCTTATAACCGAAATGTCTCATTCGGGTACATGTTTTGTGTGTGATGAGATTATAACAGATGACGTCACGAAAACAGTGGTGAAACAAAGAGGAATAAATACCTTTATCAAAAAAAGTAAAGAGAGAAAGGACAATAAATGGAAATTTCTGGAAACGGTGACTGAAGTTGCAGTGCATGACTAGTGTCGTATCTACTACCTTATGGGTAGGAAGACATCAACACCACTATCACCACCATCATCAGCAGCTACTGATAGGGAACCCTTTGACTTCGAAAAGGATTGTTTTATCTGTGGCCAGACTTGGGAGCACAAACATAAATTGGGACGATTAGTTTCATCTGAACATCTCCAACCGTATGTACAAACATGTATCAACGCTCGTGATGATGACTGGGCGCGCAAAATTAACCAAAGGATCAGTTCAGTATCATTGAAGGACGTGCGTGCTCGATATCATGTTGCCTGCTATAACAACTTCAGGTTCATTCCCCAAGGTGTTCGAGGTGAGTCTTCTTTCATTATTCCTTCATTCATTCCATTTTCAGCAATGAGTAACGAAGAATTGAGTAAAAACACATCGCGCTTTTCCAAGAAATTTAATAGAATTTCTATTGGAACTCTGTAAGAATTTAATTGGAGCTTTATCACAATGCTATTAGAATTATAGTTAAACGTGTTTATTTACATCGTTTTCATTGGAAGTTATGCAACTTCTCCATGCGTGTTGAATGGACATTTGTTTATGGAATATTGTCTGTAGATTTTAGTTTATCTAGATAGCCCATTCCGTTAAGGTTTTTTTTTGGAAGAATTTATGAACATGAATTTTCAGAACCTTTATAGTGTATTTTTTAATGAGTTCCCAGGAAAATTATTATTTTTCAAAAATTTAATTACAAAATTGCACGATAAGACTACATATTCTCTACAGAAACTATGTCATAAAATATAATCTTTTAAGAGAATTGTAAGACAACTTGAGGAGAATTCTGGTTAATTTTGAATAGAATTTTAATAGTATTTTTATTTTAAAAAAGGTAGATTTTTGTACTGATTTTTTTATGCGTGTCAGCAAATTTTGCATGCATTGAGACTGTTTTTCGACTCACAGATAGCCGAGCCACAATCGAAAATCGAGTCTTGTGGATTAAAACAACTCGTAATTTTTTCTTTAAAATTATAAATATATTGTTCATTGTTTTCCATCCAGGGAGACCGAAAATAATAGACTTGGAAACTGCTTTCGCCAACGTATGTGCGTTCATGGAGGAGAGCGATGACTGTCAATTTACTATGACGGAATTAATGCAGAAAATGGAAACATATGAAACTTCCCCGCGTGTATTGAAACAGAAGCTGAAAAATAAATATGGAGACGATATTCTGATCCTGGAGCGTCCAGGAAGTTCGCATATCGTCTGCTTCCGAAACACTGGATACAAAATCTTGACGGATTCATGGTACCAAAAAAAGGCGGACACGGTAGCTGAAGAACGCAAGCGAGTTGTGTCTGAGGCTGCAGCCATCGTACTGGAAGACATTAGGAGCCGAGCTTACAACACATCTACCTATCCGGCCTCAGGTCAGTTATTGAACAACGTCGTGGATGATATTCCTGAGACCTTGTTGACATTTTTGAATGTAGTTCTCCTAAAAGGGAAAAAGAATGTGGATGAAAAACTGATAACGAAACGAGACAGTATCGCCCATGCAATAATCTCAGCCGTGCGTCCAAGGTCATTCATCTCACCCATCCAATTAGCAACTGGAGTTTATTTGTTTCGAAAGTTCGCTTCTCGTCTTCTCATTGGTATTGTGAATTCCTTGGGTTTCTGTATATCGTACAACAATGTTAGTAAGAAAATCGATAAATGTACGTTAGCTTCTGATACATCAAGTGATTCTGCTGACACATTACTCGAGAAGTTTAAGTCCTTCCTTGGTCAAGACATTGAAGAGACTGAAAACAACGAAGATAATGATTCCTCTACTCACTTCCAATCTAGTCTCTTTGAAGAGGATTTAATGATAGATGTTGATTCTCCGAGCTGCAGTGGGGTCAGTCTTCCAAAAAAACCCCGTTTACAATGAAGAATAAAGGTATTATTTTAAACTATTTTCCTTTCATTCTATAGGTCTTCCCTGAAGTCATCGATAGTATAATCATTGTTTTTGTATTCCGTTTCAGCAATGAACCACTTTGTTCTAGTCCTGGAAGCGCGAGGAGGTCGAAGTTGAGATGAGAAGAAATCGTTTTTTTTTTTAAATTATAGTCAATTCAATAAAGTCATTATAACATAGAATTCTTGTGCTCTACATTTCTCAACTGAAAAATTTTACGCTAGATGATAATTCAAAAATTATAATAATGTAAGAAATAAATGAGACTAAAAGAAGAGAAATACAACACACATAATTATAATAAATTTTTTCGTGTAAAAAACCCATTTGTTTTTAATTTTTAAAAAAATTGGCCAATCGATCTGTAATTAAGCATTTTGATATGTTGTTCAGGGCATTTTTATCTATCAAATGGTATTTTTTCATAGACGGAGGATTGCAATTTAAACTTTAGTTCCTCACTTGCGCAGACCTACAACGCACACAACGACGCCTGCGCGTGGATCAGCTGTTTCCCTTTCCCCTCAGTATTTTCCGTATTTCCCAGTCGATTGACGTCTTGTTTCTCATATTTAATTTTCCTTTTTCAACTCGCAAAAAAATAATTCACAGCAGCGTCAAAAATCGATTGAGATGCTGGCATCAGTTACTAAAAAGTACAACCTCACAGTAAGTATTCATTTTCTCAATTTTAAATGCTATGATTGCCTAAACAATGTTTATAACCTCAATTCATCTTACATAATGAATTCATTGAATCAATAAATAAAAAGTGGATTGTTTGACAATTGACAGGCACTGAGGAACGTGAGACAGATTCAACTCTCAGCAAGTTGTGTATCTGATCATTTATTCGTTGTAAGTATATCTCGAAATAAAACGTGAATATTTCACAGGGTATCCCTCTCCAATCGTTTTCCTCTCATCTCAATTATAAACCTGAATTCATCGTGAATGAAAGACTAAGGGAAAAAAACAATTCTATTCAGAAAGAATTTATTCAATGGATGAATAGGATTGCTGAAAGAGAGTAGCATGAAATAAATAAAAGGAGTATGTTGCTGAAAATTAGAGATAACTTTGGATTAAAAAAATTTCAATTCATCATCAAAACTATTTGAATTTAGACGGTTTAGAAAATCCAGTAAAATGAAAAAAATTGGTAATTCATTTCTTCAATTGATATAACATAGTGTTCCAGTGAGGTTTTTTGATCTCATTGTCCCCTATCATCACATCCTCCCTTGTTTTTACACTCCGAACGATGGAAAATCCCTCATAATTCACTCATAAGTCATGGGATTGGAGTTGGATAAGTTTAAAAAAGACTTGAGGATGATTTTCTAGTTGACACTTGTAAATACTATTGACATTATCCCATTTCTTTTGTGCCTATCATCTAATTCCTACAGATGAATTATTCAGTGAAGAGAAAAATATCAGTAATAGTGAGATGAAACAAGATGAGATGAGTTTTTTTTCCGATATTAGTTCATCTGGAAAACGAATGATTTTAGGAGGTAAAAGTCAGAGAATTTTTTCGCTCAAATCTCTTGACATTTTCGTTTAAACTCACTAGTTGTCGACTTAATCATCTTATTTCTCTATTTATCCACTAACACAATGACTGAAACCACGAGAAACACTCAAAAGCGATTGAATAGCATCCCATTAAAATATGTCAATGATTTCAAAACAGCACAGAGACACGGAATATGACAATCCAAACATTCCCTTTGAGTTCAACGATGCAAACAAGAAGCGAGTCGATGCAATACTTGCAATATACCCAGAGGGTCACAAACGAGGTGCCATGATACCACTCCTCGATCTTGCACAAAGGCAACACGGTTGGCTACCAATTTCCGCAATGCACAAAGTAGCTGATATACTTAACGTGGCGAATATGAGAGTTTATGAGGTTGCGACATTCTATACAATGTTCAACAGACGACCGATGGGAAAATATCATATTGGTGTTTGTACATGTACACCATGTTGGCTGAGGGACTCTGATTCAATTTTGAAGGCTGTTGAGGATGCTGCTGGATGTAAAGTTGGTGAAACATCGAAAGACAAGCTGTTTACAATATCCGAGGTTGAGTGTCTTGGTGCTTGTGCCAATGCACCAATGCTTCAGGTCAATGACGACTACTACGTACGTATAAACTTATTAAATATCCACACTAAATACACTAGCTCACGATGTATTGCCAAGTTAGCAAAGTCGAAGCTTTGAGTTTAAAATCTAAAATTCTGTTGCGAAATATATATCATTTCGAGCACAAAGTTCACATTCCATGGGGGATAGGCTTTGTTGATAGAGGGGAATTGAATTTCTTACTCAAACTCGAGTGAATTTTGTAAAAATTGACCTCGTAAACTCACTCTATTAATCTAAATACAGTTTTAGAGAGATATGGAATATCGCACTTTAAAGTGGAGATGATTTAATTATGCAAAGTTTGAAGCTCGGATGATATTATGAATTTTAATGAAGTATTGAGCAATCGGGGGTGGGGGGGGGGGGGGGAATATCGTCATTGGATCATTGAAGTAGGGAAATCTGTAATTTTCAATAATGAGGTCAAAACTTCAGGCTTTTTTGCTTCCGAATGGAAACATTGCAATCGTTCAATTTTCACATTTTCGAATTTTGCTTGGAAATGATGTAGAATGGTCTGAAACGAGAAAAAATGATGTTTTTAGCTCATGTCCGCATGTGCGCATGTTAATCAGCACTTCTTTCGAGGCCATTTCTTTGAAAATTGAATAATTAAACGGATAAAATTTTTTTTAAAAATATGAAATTTTGGTAAAAAGTTGGTCTTAGTTAGGGCTAGTTCTGTGCCAAATTTCAGCTCGATCGGTTCATTAGTTTTTGAGAAATGACGATTTCTTTTTAAACCGTTTTTCGTGAATATCTCGAAAAGTACTCAACCGATTTGATTTTTTTTTTTCGAAATCTTCTTCTCGATACCTTCTATCTTAATCAATCAAAATATGTATACCCGTTCATACAAAGTTTTCGAAATATTAAATGAAACACATTTACAATAATGATGCGCGAAAAGGTTTGACAAAACCATTTGGAAGCGCTCCATCAATTGATTGATGGCGAAAAAAAACGCACACGTAAAATTAACAAATTCCACAACCACAAATCTGTAGTTATAAATCTACAGCCGCATGTCGCTGCTGCCTACTTGTTTTTACTTCCGGATGAGAGCATTATTCATATTCAATATTCACTGGTTTTGGGAATGAGTGGAAATATGAGAAATAGAAATGTGATGGTTCCAGGGAATATCTTTATGGATGGTTATGTCGATAACTCCACAAATATCCCGACTAAATTGGTAGAATTCTAGATTTCATGATATTGAGATTTGATTTGTTGAACCGCCTTACGAATTCCTCAGATATTGAACTTTCTATTTAAAACTATTCGATTTAACATTTCAGAAAACAGCCAATTGATCCAAATTTTCTCTATATTAAAATACTCGTTACGATACCATCTATCTGGGTATGAATCCATCTCGGAATATGAATACATCTCTATAGAAAGTTTTAGAGATTTTTCTATTTTTGAATGATTCTGCGTAAAACAATTCGCTCGTCCGTACAATTAAAGGATTAATGTTTTGAGTAAACATATGCTTATTTTGGCTGCTAATTATCATTGTTGAACTTGTATGCAAATTCGGTTGTTATCGGTCCAGAAGTTATTGAGATATATCAAAAATAGGTTCTGCTAAATATTCCGAGATTTGAGTTGGCATGTTTGAACATGATTCAGCTCTCATTTTGAAGCTCCATATCAATAGAATTGTTGGGAATAAAGAGAGAGAACTGGAAATTAAGCTTTTCGACTAAACAGAAACGAACGAATGATGAATCCCCTTGAGCAAAATACAGATGAAACACGCTTTATATGATTAAAAGTATTCCATTCCATTGTATCCATTGAAATTTGCAAAAATTTTCCATCCATTCTACCCCCCCCCCTTTTTTTTTTGTTTCTCCACAATGTAAAAAAAAAAAATCACTACGTATGAGAAAAAAGTTTGATATTCCCTTGTATAATTAATCCATTGTTCTCATTCAAATCCCATTGACATTGTCCTACGAAAATTTCAATACATTTTCAACCAGAAAATTACGAATTAATGACTCAATTTATTCACACGGATTCAACAATTAAACTGTATCAATTTTCTGAAATCCAAAGACCCAAATTTCCATGCACTTCAAAAATAACAACTTTGCCCTAGATTTGAATAATCAATATAAATCATTTATTCTGAATGAAAAAGGCAGGACAAAACTTGAACAAATTAATCACAAATTAATAATTCAAAATATTTAATTGAATAACCCCATGTAAATCGATTATTAACTCCCACAGCCTCCAAATTACCCACAAAACTGGAGCTTAATGGCCCTCCAAATAGCCTTCATTAAAGAGACTAGATCCAAAATATTCAATAGCCACCGAGATAATCTTTTGCTCGTAAATGTTCACCTTTAAAAAAATAAAACTGATCAACTTTCCTTGCTTATGCCAAAGAATGTTGTTGAAAACAACCTCTCGATAATAATCACTGATGCAACAAACCCCTCAATGCCATTTGCAACCCTCTACGTCGTTTCGTGACCCACTACAAATGACCCCTTGACCCCAAATAACTCAATAGCCCTCGATGAACTGAATGGAAATAAAAAAATCCAACCCCCTCCCTCTCAGCACTCAAAAAGTTAAGCATCTTTTTTATCTACCTTACAACCTAAATTTACGTACCCTTTTGAAAATTTAGTGACGACCAACTAGGAATTCCCTTAAAAATTAAATTGGCTGAATAAATGGAGACAAGATAGTGGAATTTATTGTTAATTTCAGGAGGACCTGACACCAGAAACTACGAAGACCATTATAAATAAATTCAAGTCAGGTGAGAGGCCACCACCTGGACCCCAGGTATCTACCCGTTACGCTGCCGACCCGGCTGGTGGTTTGACCTCCCTCACCAGCCCCCCACCAACACCCGGTGAAGGAGTACGAAGTGATCTATGAATTTTTTAAAATATAAAATCACTTACACCCATAGTCGTCTGATTATCAAATTACATTATCATTGTTTATGATTGTAAACTGTATAAAATGTTTTTTTTTCGGAATAAATCCATTTGAATTAAAAAAATGTCAATCATTATTCCACCCTGTACTTGAAAATTACCCACTTTTGATTGATTTGTTAACAAAAAAATATACTATTCATTTATCACAAATTTTTTTCAATAACTTCCACCATTCGCGAATAATTGAATTTGCATTTATATAACATTTTTCATCCTCAAACGCGAATATTCATTTTTGGGATAATTAATTGATCGAGTGTTTTCAATATTTTTCGGGGGAGAAAATTTTTTGATCATCGGTATCTCAAAAATGCTTTTGAGTGAATTGATATTCGCTGATACTTCCATTTGTTTCAATAACCACTTTTAACAATTGTCGATTTTTTTTTTCTAAATCAACACTTGATGAATTTTTGATTTGACAGAAATAGCTCTGATTAATAAATTCAATATTTTCCCTCATGTTTCCCAAAAAACCACTACCAATCCAGATAATCTAATATTAAAAATCACATGAGAAATCAATTAATCACACACCAAGTTCTCACATACCCATTCCCTCAGATCCATCCATTTTCAATAACTCAATCATACAAAAAATTCCCCAGAAAATATGCATACATGCTCTAGATATCTCCCACAACTCGTTCCATCCATAGTTAAATGACCTCTCCTCCCAAAATTACAATTACAATTTCACCACTTTCATTAAAAAATCAACTTACCCCTGTACCATTTCTCAAAACCCCTCCAAAAAAGACCAGAAACCCTCAAAACTTTCCCAATAAACCCTTCAACCCATTGTCAAATAATCAAATTACCATCAACTTCTGTTCTACCTCTACAAATACCCTCAATCACCCTCAAATACCCTTACAAAGCGCCCCGATGAAAAACCCTTGTCATTGTATAGGGAGAATTAAAAAGGAAAAAATAGTATTACAGGATTTTTAAAATTAAAAGATAACACCAATGGTAATAAAGCCACCGTACGAGCATTAAACCGCTTATACACCTCCCCCCCCCACCCCCTTTACAATCCCTTCTGGTAATCGTCTGATTTTCCCCCTGGTCTTTTATGGGGCGGGGTTGCTCTCCCCCGCAATTTACCCCCCCCCCCCCCCTCCCGCAATTCCACAATCCAGCATCTGGGCGCCTGCGTCACAACCATCATCAGGTGCACTGGTCTATGTGTCCCCTGGGTGCTCCTTAAAATACCATAGACCCCACAATTAAACGAGAAATTCGAGCAGTTGTGGGTATTAATATCGTCTCCCTGATCCCTCACCACATATCCCATCAATATGTCCCCCACCCATTCACCCACAATTCCAGTAGGAGAAGAAGGAAATAAAAGGGAGAAATCGAAAACCTCTCATAAATAATCTAGGCAAAAAATTCCACGATTGTGAGATGGAAAAAAATTGCGTGATGTGACTAAAAGATTAAATGCAAAAACACATGTATGATTCCGTTTTCTACACTCTTTTTTTTTTTTCTTGTAGGGGGTACAGAAAAAAAGGAATTCTGAATGATACGCAGGCGCTCTCAACACTCAAAGTACCCAGACAGCTTTCAACCCCTGTGTGGCTCCCAGAGTAGGGTAGAAAAGTAGAAGGAGGAGTGGGTGGTGGTGGTGGGAGGTGGAGCGTTGATAGGCGTATGGGTGGCTGCGAACTGTCGGAGCACAGTGCACGGTACAGCGTTATACCGTTTAGGTTGTGACTCGTGATGCTGCTCTCTTGGTGTTGTTGAGGATAAGAGAACGGTGAAAAGTACAACAACGCCCTGAAGAATAGTAGTTTATAAAAACAATTTTTTTTTGGTGAACATTCTTTTTTTTGCAATTTTTTGGGGGAGGAAAAAAAATTATTCCGTGAGTGATTGTGCGTGCTGAGGATGATGAGGTAGGTTGTGGAGGGAGGCTTAATGACATAATTGATAGCCTCTGAACTATGAGTGATATCAATCTGCCGTTTAAATGTTTCTGTATATCATGGGTTGTGTGAGATATTGGTCTATTTATAGGGTATTGTTGTACCAATAAAATTGATGGTTTCCAATTGCATAGGATTGTTACACACCTGTACTGTGTAACCAATCATTTGGAAGTAATGATCTTAATCGAATAGCCCGGTTAAATTCACCTCTACATGTCTCTCTCACTCCAGAGCATCTCTAGCCTTGTTCCATGTTTGCTCTTGGCTCTCGGTGATGCTGTGTTTTCGTCTGATGTGTGCTTATTACGCGGATAGTTTATTGCGCGTGGCATTTGTTACACACCGGGAGGTTTTTCCAGGGGTGAAAAAATAAAGAGGAATGGGTGAGGGGGAAAAATAATAATAATGTCCAGGGTGCGGAGAAAGAGGTGAAAGAAATGGGCGTGAAAGCAATGAAAGACAGCCCCCCTTCTCTCTTATACCCCCCCTGCGGCTCTTGATCTCAAGCGGAAAATAGCTATCTTCCTTCAACATTCACCTCGAAATTCGCTCCATCAGGATTTAAATTTTTACCCCTCCAAGCTTGTGTCGTAATTTTTCCTTTGTACTCTTGGTGAAAATTTTTCCGTCGAGTTTCAAAGTTGTTTAAGAAAGGTTTTGTGGGGGTTGATGAGAAGGTGAGTTTTCGGAGTTTTTTCATGGGAGTATTTTGTGGGTTTTAAGGCGTATTTAATATCCTTCATTCGAGTTTTCATTTTTTATAGTTTTTTTTTATATTGCGAATTCAGTAGGGAATTGGTAAAACGGTTCAAGTCTATTTCATCCTAGGGTCAGTTTTTGATGGATATCTTGGAATCTATGGAAGATAGGAAAATTCTTATAGGGACCTTTTTTGTAGCTCTCATTTTTCTATACAAAAAAGGTTATAATAAAAATTTCGCCATCTCCCTTAGATTCCGAGATATTCATCGAAAACTGACGCCAGGATAAAATCGACTTGAACCGATTCACTACTGAATTATGATATTTTCATTCTTAATTTACGAAATGGAAAGTTTCGAAAACTCTTATTATATGAAAATTTTTTTCACGTCTCATTGAATATCAAATTATCTTGAATCCTTGGGAGAAAATGTTAAAGGACATTTTTTTGGTGGAAGCTTTATAAACTACAAAAATGCTCTCCCTGAAATCCTGTGTTTCCGAGATATTGGTACAATTAACAAACTTGTGTTTTCAAGGAGAAAAAGGTTAAATTTCACTGAATCAACCATTTCTCTCAGAATAAATACGTTGAGTGGTTCGATTGCTGAATGAGTTGAAACACACTCCACCCGAGGTACTCTACTTCTTCAAAATCCTTGATTCAATGACGGAAAAGTTGTTGAATCAAATGGAAAAAAAAATTTGATTGAGATATTTTTATTGATTATTTCATTTAATGCATGTTTTTCATAAATTTCCACTCTTAAAAAGTATACACGTTTCAACAAAATTAATTCCTCCACTGAAACATTTCTTTGGTTGATGCACAAAATCTCATTTTGCTTTACGTGTAATAACTCGGAGTGAAATTGCGACACTCTAACCCCTCCTCTTATCCCTTGAAACATCCATTTGCATTATTGCTGAAAGATTATCACTCCTAGCATCATAAATCCCCTTTCATACTTTTGAAAAAAAAAACTTGCATTATTTCATAATTATCATACATTCAAATTACTCATAATTTTGGAAAGAAATAATTACACAACTATATTTTTCAACTCTCTGAATAAAGTTATACTTACCACGAGTTTCTTGATAGAAATTTACCCAACTTGGGCAACAGTAATTGATGAAATTTACTCATAACTTTTTCGATGAAAAAAAAAAAAAAACTCCCCCACAACTTTAGTCGAACAAATTATTTCTTATTAAAATATGAGTTTTTTTTTTTTGAAATTTTTTTCAGAGTTCACTTTTACTGAATTGAATCCAGGTAAATAGTATTTAAATTTGCAATTACGAGAATTTTCCATTAATTTTATATTTAATGTAATAATCAAGTTTTCATTATTGGGAAAAATTTATGATTGTTAAAATGACACTTTAGAGCAATTGACCCTCATACTAATTACTTAGATTAACCAAGGATACTATTTCAAAGCCCTAAACATATTTTTTAATTTTCCTGAGTTACTCGCACAATTACTTTCTTCACTCAACAAACTTTTGAACTCTCTACCGCAAATTAACACGATTTACTCACAATAACTTTTGGTACAATAATTGGGAAAGCTCGTTAACATTTTCCACAATAGCTCGTTTGAGTTGGCAACTGTTGCAACACTATTCAAGGGCTACCTATACAAAATCGTGGCAATGCGTGGAAATTTCAAATTTTTAATGAAAGAATTTTTTTTTCGAGATTATTTTTTGCGAATCGAATGACAGGATTCCAATTATTTTGTCGAGGGAAAAAAATTGATGGAATTTTTCAAATGGTAATAGTGATACATTCGGTACCCCTCCAACTTATTTTTTAAGGTTTTTTTCGATGGTTTTGGTGAAATAAAGGGTGTTAATATTAATTTAGTTCATGTTTTTAATGAATATCTTTGAAACCAAGGGGGCTACAGGAAATTTTTACAAAAACATTTTTTGTAAAGTGAGATGAAAACAACAAAAAAGGTTATCATAGAAATTCTCATATCTCCCTTCAATTTCGAGATAATCAGCAAAAACAAAAAATGTTGATAGAGTTTTTCATCAATATCTTTGCAACTAGAGAAGATGGAAAAAATTCTTCCAAACATATTTTTTCACTGAAAATTTATAGGTGAGCAAAATTTTACTTATTCCATGTCACCACTCCATACCACTACTAAATTTCTTCTTAAGATCATTTCTTACTGAATATCTTGAGATTCAAGAGGAATCGCTCAATTTTTATGAGGAACTTTTTTGTAGAGCAGAATCAGAGCTATAAAAAATGTCTCTATGAAAATATGTCTATTGTCCAGGGATTCAGAGATATTTCATAAAAACTCGAGTTTAAGTTGAGTCGAATCATCTTTTTTCACACTTTGCAACGGAATTTCTTCTTGCGATTTCTTTCTTCATATATGAAGAGACAGAGAGAATAAAATAGTAGAGATTACCATGCGACATAGTAAAAGAGTTTTTAACTGAGCCTACATAGTAACCTCTACTATGTTGTAAACGTTCCATTAGTCCATGAGATGCATTACTATTGTACATGGTAGAAATTACGAGACAACATGGGAGAGCTTACCAAGTTTATGGGAATGCTTACTATGTCCATGGGAATGCTTACCATATACATGGGAATGCTTACCATGTACATAGGAAATTCCCCCATCTTCATAGGAAATTCTCCCATGTTCATAGGACATATTTCCATTGAGGAATTTACTATGTCCTATAGTATATAGTGCTATGTCCCATAGGGATACTTCCTAAATTTTATAAATATGTACTATGTGCAATTTTCGATATAGGACCTTTTACTGTTTTATTCTCTCCGTATACTGGCATCATTGTGTTTATTTTTCAAGATAATTTATAAAAAATGAAATTATTTATCGAAATAATTGAAATTTTCACGGTTTCGAGCTTCAATCTCGGTCCAACTTAACGGAAGTCAAGATTGATGTTGCGAGATAACGACGGAGGAAACGATTTTCATCAAATTGTCCAGAAAGAGAGTGGGATAAGAAGAAATCTGTTAAATCTTTGATATTTTCTAAAAATAAATAAATTAAACGTCATGGAAAATTAAATAATGAAAAAAATATCTAGAAAATTGCGGAAATTCCGATGATTTTCGCTCTGCTGAACTCGATTTATTGCCTATAAGAAAAATTCCATTTTTTCCCTTTCTCTCCCCTAGTCCAAAAACTATTCGGATCGATATAGGCTCATTTTTGGAGTCCGCCTGAGCTAAATAAAACCTGACATCTGTACCAAATCCTAGCCCATCTAATTCAAATTGATCGCCAGATATTGAAGCAGTTCTGGACACGCACACAAACACACACGCGAGCTATTCGTATTGGAATCTTTTTGTTCCAGGCTTCCAGGCCATTTGAGTCATCTACACGGGGGGAAAGAATGTTATGAAATTGAGAATATTGTTCTCGATTCAGTAGCAAAGTGATCGAATGGGATGAGTCAAACATAAATTCAGGTCGAGTTATTGGAAAATATCCTCTAATCCGAAGGGGGATGGCTAAATTTTCTTCGAGACATTTTTTACAACTCTTATTTTCCTCTGCAAAAAAGGTTCTTGAAATATCTGAAATATTCAATGAATACTGGAGACAAATTATCAGCAAGATAAAGCAGATTTTTCATATTTACACATTTTTCGTTAAATGTTGAATTATCTCGATAATTTATTATGTGACTAAAACCAAAAGGTCATATATGCCAAAATGGTACTCCTCCCTGTTTCTTAATACCATAAGGTCATATCTCCATCCCTACTTCTTCACAATCTTACATACAATTACTCAGAGACATATGGGAACATATTTATCATAGTAATAGCAGATATGACCTTTTCGTTTTAGATGAATGATTTTCCTCCCATCCTAAAAAGCAAAAGGTCAGATCTCCATCTATGCCTTGGACTTGAGACTTTTTACTTTTAGCCAAGTCCGTTTTTCGGTTTAGTAATACCAAAAAGTCGTATGTGCTTGGAGATACGACCTTCTGGCAGAGAAGCGTTTTTTGGCATATATGATCTTTTAGTTTTAGTTCCACACGTTATCATTTTCAGAGAAAACATCAAGAGACATTTTCTACTGAAATTTTTTACAAAAAACAAGATCAAAAAGTCGATTTTTCACACCCCAATTGAACATTCAGTCATCCCGATAATGAGTGATTTATAATAAAAACAAAAATGAAAAGTAGATTAAAAATTTCTCGTTTAATCACTATTCATTCACACAATTACAAAAAATATCAAAATCAACTCATTAAATTCCATCACTTGGCAACAGAAAATAATCATTAAAATATTCATCGAATACCATTATTCATCATTCAGCATCCATGACAATCGTTCATCACCTCTCTTGAAAGGCAGATTGAAAGATAAAAAAAAACTATAATCCAATAATCGTAGT
Organism: Coelinius sp. EB29; assembly: GCA_035578325.1. Taxonomy (NCBI): domain Eukaryota; kingdom Metazoa; phylum Arthropoda; class Insecta; order Hymenoptera; family Braconidae; genus Coelinius; species Coelinius sp. EB29. The sequence goes on along the minus strand of JAOZGT010000009.1, from coordinate 2,592,658 downwards.
ATTGCACCAACAATCAAACATTATTCGCTATCCTATATCACAATAACCAGACAAAAATCCGAGGGCTTTATGTCTTCCGTCAATTCTAAAAAACTCAATTCATATCTCCTCCCTCCTCCCCCCCCCCTCCGTGCATTATTAACGAAGAGTTAATTAATGAAAAGCGCGAATCGAAATGAATTAATACGCAGCACAATTTCCATCGTGAGTTAAAACTAGTTGAAATCCAGGTTTTACCAACGAGAAAGTAATAATAAACGATGCGTTATAACTGGATGAAAATAATTGGGATATATTTCAATGCGGTCTCAGTTCTCGTATTACATTCCCTAACCCCCCCTCAACGCAATTCGATATACACCTTCTCAATGTGATAAATCAAACTTTTATTTACCTAGTTGAACATATTCCGAGTGTGCCATAAAGATCAACGAATATTTTTTTTTTTGCAGAAGAAATATTCTATGATTCTATCAAGAGAACACGAGGGGATTTGAAGTTTAAAATCCTGGAATAAATTTTTTTGCGGGAAAGCCCCAGTCAATGAGGAGGAGATAGAAGGAAGAAGGAGGAAGAAGGAAAGCGAAGGCTTTTTACCCGAATACAGGGGAGGGAGGGAGGGTATATAGTAACGAAAATGGAGAAAAGTAAACGAGATAGGGTGGATGATCTGACGGCAGCGGAAAAACTACCAAGTTGGTGAATGACAAAAGCTCGAAGGGAACAAAAAAAAAAAGCGAGAGGAAGAAGCCAGAAAAAAAACGATAAAATGCGGATTTTAGTCGTTTCACTGCTTCTGAACGTTGCCATGCAGACCAGTAAGTTTTATCGTTTATTTTATTATTTTTATTCGTCTATTGGATAATCGATTCAATTTGATTATTACTCAAAATGTCTATAGGATATACATCAACGTACGTGACTGGTGAGATGATACATCAGAGCCGTGGTGTTAATAATGCAATGGATAATATGGATATATCGACTATAAAAATACCAATAATGAATTTTGGCACTGAAAATTCCACAACTATTCTTGCACAATCTGGCTCAACTGCTCTTCTACCCTGTATTGTACACAGCATTGGAGAAGGAACTGTAATTAATTTTGTACACAAGCTATTTATCAATTTTTTTTTTTTTTAATATTTTTGATGATGTTGAGAATTATAATGCTTTTATTTATCTTTGGGAAATTGTTGTGATTTATGTAGGTCACTTGGATCAGAAGAAAGAGTATACAACATCAATTACTAACCGTCGGTCTGACTACCTACGCTAGCGACGGTCGTTTCCAGGCTATCCACTTTCATCATAGTGAGGATTGGACCCTTCAAATAAAGTACGTTCAACCGAGGGACGCTGGTATGTACGAGTGCCAAGTTTCTACACATCCACCCACAAGTATATTTCTGTTTCTCGAGGTCGTTGGTAAGTATATTTTTTATTAATCTTGTATTATCTTGATTTAGCCTAATGTAATTCCTTGGAGATTTTTTTTTTCTCTTGATTTTATGGAAATAGTGGAATGCTTTCGGTGGATTATGATGTTTTTGAGGAAGTATTCACTTTAAACTATATTTTTTCTACCTAAAATCGCAAGTGCTGGATGAATATGCATTCTCGACATTCATGACATTTCAATGCATACTACTAGCACGAAGCGTCGTATATCATTCATAGCAATATTGAATAATTAAACATGTTGGGTACTCAGTAATTTCAATGAAAATGTTTGCCGTTTCATTATCCAATCAAAATGCTCCATCATCTGGAGCTATTCCAATATTTCTCTATCAATTTCCTGGTATTTAGTGATAAAGTTATAACACTTTTTCGAAATATTTCATTCATTTGTAATTAATTAATTAATTAGTGATGAGAGAATCCTCATCCGTATAAATATATCATCCACTCCCATGCACTAATACATTAAATGTTTTAAACATTTAATTCAATCAGCAAATCGTCTGTAATCAAGTTTCAATTTAAATTATTTGGATGCAATTGTTTAAATCCTTTGTGAATTATCCTTTGAAATGGATCAATGACTCTGTTCAATATTATTCAATGTTTATAGTATTTTTCATGATTTATTTATCTATTTTAGTTTAATGAAGTATTCATTTAATCGTTGAAATACTCGATGAAACATGATAAATCCTCTTGACTGAGATATCACAATTTACATTTTAAATGGACGAATTGTTGAATGGAATCTAGGAAACTTGGCTCATGGATGTTTCATTAACCAAACAACTCCTCCAACAGCAGCACACCAATGCAAATTCATCAAACTCTGATTTCAACCCCAAGAGTTATTTCACATAATCCGCAAACAAAATTCTAATGACCCACAGACACAGTTCATCCGAGCGGAATAATCTTCTTGCTTCAAATTAACTCTTTTCACTAGTTATCCGATATATAATATATCCGGGCAACTCGTTAGAATGCCGTCATTTACATTGGCGATTTTCAGCCAGATGGGAAATTTGATATATTTTTCATTCGATTGATCGAATGCCATTCGTCTGACTCTATCTCCATGAAATTTATTCAGCTCGAACAAACAGCCATTTTCTCGGCATTCTTTCAATAAAATACTGGCGACCCCATATGTCCAGTCGAGATAATATTTTATATGAATTTGAGGTCGGAGAAGAAAAATTGCTCGTACCAGTTGAATTTTTTACAGAAATAATTGTACAAAAATTGTAAAGTTCTGGATAATAGCATTTTTTTTTACGATAAAAAGATTATTGCAGTTGGAATTTTCGTTAATTGTACATTCATCATCAAGACATTTTCAAAATTTTTTTCTTTTGTTGAAATCACTCATTATCAATATTCTATTAGAGAAGCAATCGTGCAGTTTTCAATGATTATCTTTGGATCTAGGGGGGAAGGCGAAATTTGTATAAAGACCTTTTTTTGTAGTTCTCATTTTACTCTACAAAAAAGGTTCTTATTTTATTTATTTTATTTTTATTAAAGACCCAACAGTCAATGCCAATTAGAGGGGCAAATCATTACATAAATACATCAATATTAATATAAAAAGAAAAATTAGATATCGTCTGTACATAAATATAGATATAGATTTAGATGGCGAACAGTAGATATTTTTACAGAAATGAAGACTTACATACTTATCAGTCGTTACCGATGGCGGTGGCTGTGTGGTTGGCACGTGAACGAATCGGGTTCGATTCCCGGTCAGGGGGGGCTAAATTTGGAAAGCTCTAATTTCACAATTTTCACTGTCTGAGCGGGAGTCTCGCAAGAGACGACTGTACCTGGTCAGGTTTTCCTCGATTGAGGTTTTTCCTCGGCCCTCGGCGAATGCGGTACAGCGGGGATGGGAAGGGAACAAATCGTAAAAACCCGAGAGAGTATACGAGAAGACGAATAAAAAAAAAAATATTTATCAGTCGTTAATGTAAACAAAGTATATATATAAACCGAATTAGAGTAAACCACTATAACTTGAAATCATCACTGGCGAGAATAGGCATTCTCAATAATCCCGAGTGTGAATGTGGTTATCCAGAGGAAGACATTGATCACGTCATATGGCAATGCCCAAGATTCGAAGAACCAAGGAAAAAAATGATGAGTCACGTAGTAAAACATTGTCAACTCCCCTGTATCATGCCAAATATTGTGCATACACTGAATCCTATTGTGATCAAATCCATTGATGATTTTTTGAAAGAATGTGAATTGAAAATATGACCAAACTTAGTTAATTCTTATGCATACAAGCATCATTGACAAATAGGAACATTCTTTTTGTATATAATATTTTCCATGTTGCCTAGATAATTTGTTTTTCTGTTTTTCTATATATACACATATACATATGTAAACTTTTTCCTTTTTTTTTCTCTTCTTTTTCTTTTCTCTTATATATACATATCGTATGTAAAGCTAATAAACCCTGTGTGTAGGTTTCAAATGCTGAATAAAAAAAAAAAAAAGAAAAAAAAGATAATACATAATCATGTGCTTTGCGAGATATGTCAGAGGGGTCTTATAAAATTTCGCAATCACTCTAAGATTCAAAGATATCTCATGACAACTCACCTAATTTTGAGAAATCACTGAATTCATTAGAGCAATATTCGTCTGAAAAAAATCAATTGTCTCTAAAAAAATTTCTCCCTTATTGGAGCAGAATAATTACCATAATTTCACTTGATCACTAGCCTCTTTAATCGACCAATTACACCGCCTGATGTTAAATTGCACTGTTGCAAGTAGCATACAAAACCTTTTCCGTGTACTTATTCAACTTTTGATGCGTTTGAGGAAGTTGGAGTATTCCAGTTGGTGGCTTCTTATCCCAACATCTTCATTCGATTTGGGAGTTTGAATTTTCTCCTACTCTGTCCAAATGAAATATTCCTGGCATCCGTCAAATTTATTCAACAGGGATAGCTGTTTATTTTTTTTTTTTTGAGTTATTGGAATAAATTACCTGTGACCTCAGCACAATATTATCTATGGTGGAGATGTACAATTGCGCCAGTTTGCTATTTCGTGCTAGAGTTAATTTCATGATTTTGGTTGCTCACTCCAATAGTATCACAAAGTCATTAGCATAATATCAAATATTATTTGAGAATAACCTGAAATTACAAAAATTAATTTTTTTGTTAATTATGCATTTATTTCGGGAATTAATGAATCTTTTTTGTAGCTCGAAAAATTATCGACAAAAATTTATCTTGATATTTTTCTTTAGAATCATTCGTTATCAAGATAATATAATCCCAAGGTTGATTATAGAAAACTAGGAATTATGGATTTCTGTGATTCCATTAGGATAAATCTGAAAAGTTTGACTGACCTCATGACTTGGAATACTCGTTTGAACTTTCAACACTATTAAATCACTCAAATTCACAGTTACTAGGTGAAATTAAATGAACCCATAATTGTATTTATTCGATTTTAGATACGTTTGAAGATTATAATCTCGTTTCTCTTTATGTAGCGTAATATATTGGAAATTGAATTGAGGTGAATGCCTCCCATTGCACTAGGTCCACACAATACGTTTGGAAAATAAACGGGTCAAGTGGTGATTTTCAGTTGAACCATTGCTGGGGGAATTACAGATTCCCAAATGGACGTAACAACCCTTTGCCAATCAATTATTCTTGGAAAATATCACGTAATTCAGTTATTAATATCGAAAAATTGGCTCATCGAGGGATGTCGAGTAGTAATCAATCGAGGGAAATTCACATCGAGTTGATTCGTTGCTGAACAATTCCCTTCCATAATTGCATTTTTACGTCCAAGTGTTTTTGGAATTCCAAATAACAATTCGTTGATTTATCTGACTTGAAATTATTGACTCTATCTTCCATTATTGAAAACATTTGTTCGATACGGAATTTGAATGGAATTTGAAGAATGGAATTTGAAAGAAATCAAATAATTGAATTTTTTTCCGTAAACAGTTAAATTCAACTTTTTTACTAATTCTGCATAAATCTCGAAAACAGGCAATTTGAGGAGGAAATGTTAAGATACCTTTTTTGTAGCTAATGAAATTTTCAATAAAAATTTTTTTTTAATATTTTCACCTCAAGCCACTCAATTACGAGATAAATCGATATTCAATGATACGTGAAAATTCTACATCACTGATTGAATTCAGCGCGAGTTTTTTCTAATTATCTCCAAATCTATGAGAAATAGGACAATTTTCATAAGAACCTTTTTTATAGCCCTGTTTTTCCTCTACAAAAAAGGTCTTTATAAACTTTATTCTATCTCCATTGAATCCCGAAAAAAAAAATATTCAAATAAACTCATCTCATTTTCCATTAATTAGCTGAAATTTACTATACTCCTTCGATTTCGTAGCATGTTCAAGTTCCATTGTACATATGACAGAGTTGGTATATGTATGACAGCACATTGTTACATGATATTGATCTTTTATTGTCATCATCAACAATACCAAACATGTGGATCGTAATCAGTAAAGGCATGATAAATCTGGGCATTTTAGATCGAATATTATTCAAGTTGACGGGTGTACAAGTCATTTCTTGTGAGATTTAAATGACAGATGTTATTTACATCAACTCAGTTAATGAGCTTTTAGCGTATATTTGCATGATATTAAAATACATGTTCGTATCAAACTCATTTATATTTTGATCAATGATTAAAAACGATTTTTTTGTAAAAAAATTGATAAAGTCGATTAATTAATGAGCTTATTAATTCATAAATATTTCTCATAACTTCAGAATGAATGGCATGTTCAATTGTTCAACCCTCAAATGACAATTTTAGGGTACCTTTCTGAGCTAATTGTAGCTCATAATATTTCCATTTGGGAGCGAGGAAGCCAAGTTTTCAAATGATTCGTATTATATGAATAAACGTTGATGTGAATGGCGTGTTAATTGTCTCCCAGAGGGTACACTCTATTGTGCACCACAACTGACATTCTCATAAACTCGTCTTCCCCTCGGTGGAGATTCATAATATGCTATTTTGATGAATGTAAGACTATGCAAATTTACTGGGCTATTTCGCAATTATGACTTCATGTGTAAATAATGCATATTCATATGTCTTTAACACGTTATCCTGAATTTAGAGAATTTTTTTTCTTTTCATTTTTTTATCCACAAATTTTTTTTTTTCATGTTTTCATCAAAATTATTTTAAAAACTTTTGTTGATCATTACGAGACTCGTATTAATTGCTTGATTAAAAAACCAACATTCATATTAGATTCAATAAATTAAACCAAACCCCCATTCATTATTGAATCAATCAACAAATTCACTCCAAATATTAAACTTGAATTAATTGAATCAATTATTCCTCTCCACCAATTAAATTTCTCTAATTGAACAAAATCAAATAATCCCTATTTTAATTAAACCCTGTAAACAAAATAATATTCCACAGAAATACTTTCATCAAAGACTTCTTTTTTACCTTTTCATGAAAAAGAAAAAAAAGAAAGAGAAATATGTCTCACTTTGATTAAAATGACGAGGGAGAAAATTGAAAACAAGACAAAAAAAAAAGGAAATATTCTCTTTCAGAGGCACGAGCGGAAATTGTCGGGCCACCCGAGAAATTTGTCCGTCCAGGAAGTACTCTACAGCTCCACTGTCTCGTTAAAAAATCAACCGAGACACCGTCTTATCTATTTTGGTATCACAATTCACGAATGATAAATTATGATGCTGATCAAGGTGTTAATGTCAGTACAGATCTTGTTATACGTGAGAGTTGGCTGGAAGTGCCAAAAGCATCGGATCGTCATTCTGGTAATTATACCTGTGAAGCAAGTAATGCTGTACCAGCACGTGCATTTGTCCATATATTTAATGGTGACAATCCAGCAGCAATGCAGCACAGTTTAGCATCGTTGGATAAAAATTCAACATTTCTCATAACTATTATTTGGCTCACTATTTTTATTATTCCAAGTACATTTTTTTAATTTGAAAAAACAATGAAACTTGGATCATTGGAATTACAAGGTTTTATTCAAATGTGTGTAAATATTGATACAATCTATGGGTAACTGTACATAATCCCATGTATGTGTATACTATGAATAAATGATAATCTACTTAATGTTTCCATTGATTTATTTTCCCAGTATTTCTGTTTCAGTGGTCGACTGGTAAAGGATAACGAAAAATCTATTTTTCAAGTTTTATTAAATATCGAATTTTCTCGATAATGAGTCATTTGTCATTTTAGCTGAGAAAATTTCCAATAAAAAATGTTTCTTGACATTTTCTTCTGAAGTCACTCATTATCGAGATAATTTGATATTTAATGAAACATCTCCCTTTTTAATCGAAAAAATGTTAAAGAAAATAAATTAATGAATAATCCTTAAAATGGGGGATTTTTAATGAGTATTAAAGAAAAAAAATTGACTCTTCACTTGATGGATTCAGATTCAGCATAATATGCCTTCACAAAAATATTATTCCATCTTCAGAAATCTCAGTGAGGGATGAAAATCCTCGGTTTAACTTCATTAGTCATCCAGATATCAAGAAAAACGTTTACACTCTCAACCGCTGTTTTTCCAACGAATTTCGTGCAACTATTGGAACAAAATTGATTGTCAAGTGTCAAAAGAACCGAAATTTTTTCCCAGGGATTACCCACATCTCACCCTCTTCATTCTCACCCTCATAGTCCTTAACGATATTCCTGGGGTTGAAAAAAAAAATAAGATCGGAGATGGGATAACTGCATTTACTCCCTGATTTTTCACTCGATTACAGAATAATGGCTCTCCTCAATCTTATGGTGTTCTATATTCACATTTCATTAATTCTCTGGATTTACTGGATTATAGGGAATTCTCAGGCCTCTGAGACTAGCGTAGTAACTTGCCAATACCCAGTGGAATTTTAATTTTATCAAAAAGTAAAAAATTGTTTTTTTTTTTTTAAAAAAAAAAAGATGATTTCCATTAAATTTGACATTTTTGTTAATTATTAATAAATAGAAAAAAAATTCACGTGTTCTCGTAAATACAAAAATATGAAGAAAACGTCAAATAAAAAAAAGTCATTTTCTTTTTTTATTATGCTATTTATCTCGTGAATTAGCAATTTTAAGGGAAAATATCAAGAAATATTTTTTGTAGCTAATGAAATTCTCTATAAAAAAAAAATGTATTTTGACATTTTCTCCTAATATTGTTCGTTATCGCAATAATTCCATATTCAACAACATGAAAAATACATTTTATGGTCCTCGTCAATCTGATAACATTCTATATCCCCATATCCTTGCTCCCCTCTCAATATTCCGTATTATATAAATGTTTAACCCCATGAGACTAGCATAGAAACTTGTCGATACAGCGATACGATATGTCGATAGAGACATATTAAAGGAGATACAATGCAAAGTATTGCAATATCTCTACCAATTTTTTTTATTTATCCATTTTTTATTGTATCCATAACACTGTGGTACAATGTCTATAATAAAACAAGCAATACTGAGAAAATTGTGGATGGTTTTAGTATCAAAGGGCTTTAAAATCTCACGCAGTTGGTAGGCATAAAAAACAGATGCTCCAGAGATGCCAAGGAAAATCATTATTGCAACGGAAGTTATGCTCAAGATACTGTGAATGCTTCTCAAGTGGTTTTTTTTTTTTTTTTTGGTCAGATAGAGAATCAAGACACCGGCAATGCTGAAAGATCCAGTGTACGTGACTTCTTGTCGTTCAGCTTTTTAATTGACGTGATAAGGGACTCTCTGACACTAGGACCATCAGGGCTTCGGAGATTAGGAGAACATAGTGCAGAATAATGGAAACGATATTTTAATGGCGTCAAGGGTTTCAAACGTTTTTAGTCGTTTTTGCTTTTAGTTTGATTTTGGACGTTTTCAATTAGTGAATTTTAATCAATTTGTAATTCAGTTGTCGAGTGGTAGAAAGTAGATTTTTACATATTTTGAATGGTTGCTGAATTATGGTGATGATGAGAGATTTTAGGTGAAAATGTCAAGGGACATTTCCATTCGCTACAAAAAAGAACGGCAAATATTCATCATTGATTGTTCATTACCATCATAATGGTAAATGGAAAAATTACATTGTGACTACTTTTGTAATCGATAATGAGACGAAACTCATCTCTCCTTATCATCTCAATCTCAATGCTCTTGATTATTTGATTTTTCTTGCAATATATCTCATATGCATCGTTTTTCAAGTTACTATGAAATTTGATATTTAATAATATGTGGAAAATTGACTCAACAAAGTTGATTTTAGGAAAATATGTTAAAAGACTTTTTTTATAGTTGAAAAAAATTCTGACAAAAATGTCTTTTAAAATTTTCCCTTAAGGTCAATCATTACTCAGATACTTCGATATTCATCAAGAAATGATAACTTTTCATACATTACCATTTCGAATAATTTTCTGCTTGAGACATCTCAATTCTTCAATTCTCAAAACGCACTTAATGAATCCACTTCCAGATGAAAAATTCATCTCGAGAGAAATCATCTCGACGAACCTGTGGTAGAAAAATCGATAAAACACCGAGTTGTTGAACTAGATTTCAGAAAGATACATTGCAAATTTTATTTTTCAAAGGGTCAATGACTCCAAAAAATTCGATGCTGTTGAATAATTGAATTCAGTAGGAGACGAGTTAATTTTATCTTTAGATCAATTCTCATATCACTAAATATGTCAGAATTCAAAAGAAATGACTAGACTTTGATGGAGACCTTGCAAAGAAAAATCAGAACTATGAAAGAAAAATTCCAATGGAAATACGTCCCTGAGAGTCAAAGATATTCAAGGAAAATTCAAGTTGACTTATCTCGTTTTACTGTCTTGCTACTGAATTTTATTGTCACTTTGGTTCAATACGATGGTGCAATGTCCTGATTTCTCTGTATTTTTATAGAAAAATTGTTGAATCGATTGATCCATCAGAGGACTTAATTATAATTTACAAATTGTGTCCCAACGGATTTATTTTCCACTTCATATACCAGAGGTTCATTAAATTGTGAATAAAGAAGTTGACCAATTGAAGAAAAAAAAAAAAAGAAAAGAAAAAGGACATCAACCCTGAATCAACGAGGATTCCTAATAATTGATCACCTCCAGCAATATTAATAAATCCGGTTGCAGCCAATGAGAATAATAAATCGTATTGAAGCCATTGTTTCACTGAGGATTACCCAGAATAGTCGACTGTCATTTACCTCGAAAGCTCAAAGCACAATAACAATTTTAAAATTTCTATACGTTACTCCCACTGTGCAGAATCCAATGTGTGCATACTAGTCACATTTAATTCCCATTCAGCGAGATAAAGGATATATCCTGTCACCGAGAGGACAATGACGTGATTGACGAAAAGGACTATCGATAGGATTTTTTTTAGCCGACAAATTGAGTCGCCGTCGTTGCAATCATTCTCCCTCTCGACTTTGAGATTTTTCGAATGGATCAGTTCAGATTGACAGGAGACAAACGAGAGAATTTTTTTTTTTCACTTGGAGGCATTTTTTCCTCAATGAATTATCGTTGCTGTCAATTTGCACGTAAGTTTACTCTCAAATAACGATTAAGGAGATTGATAATGAGGGGACTAATTGGAGAGATAGAAGGGATTAAAGAGCATTTTTGGGTGAGATTATGGTGCAAGGAATCAACAGTTTAATTAGTGAGTTGTTTTCTCAAGTGAAGTTGGGAATTAAACGGTGAGGAGATCGTAACACCAATGGCTAGGTTGTGATTACAGGCTCTAGTCGTTGAATCTTAATAACGAAGAATGTTCATAGGGGTTTAATGCTTCATTGCTTTGATGGAGATCAGAAACAAGAGGGGAATTTCATATTTTTGATCGTTGTTGTAATATTCTTATTATGGTTCAAATAATAAAGTGGAGTTTTTTATTTTATTTTAAAGGTGTAATTGTTCACAAAAGTTATCTCTCTATATTCTTCCTGTATAATAAAAAAATAGGGGGCTCTTTTATTGCAGGGATCAAAAAATTCAGGGGATCGGGCCCAAGGATCAGGATTTTCGAGAATTTTCAGGATTTTCGGAAATTTTCAGAATTTTCTGGATTTTCAGAAATTTTCTGGATTTTCAAATATATTTTCGGGATTTTTGGGAAATTTATAAAATTGAAAGAAATTGTTTAAACATTAAAATGTTTACTGAATTGTTGATATCTCTTAGAGGAAATGAAAAAGTTTTTTTGAATTTCACTCTCTCAATTTTGAATTATTGAAAATGGAAAAAATCCGTTCTCTCGCTTCGTCTCATGAAGCGATAAATCATGAAGGAAATATAGACCAAATTCAATCACAATTTCATCACATCGGGAAAATTCTGGATTTATTATAATTACAATATACGGATATGTTCTGCAAATACAGCTAAATATGCTTTCATTAAAAAGCAAATTTTGATTAAATTTGTTATTGGTCTGTGTGGAAAGGGTAATAATTGATTTGTTCATCACTTTCAATATACAAAAGTGTCTGGTGACAAAAACGTAAATTGGAGCGAAAATAAAAATAAAAATTTTAAACTTTCCCCTCAATCCGATGTTTTATACTTTAAAATTATTCAAACATCAATAAATCATACTGTATTCAATCAAACGTAAATAACAAAAGATATGCACGAGGGGAATATAGAATTTATGGTCCGTGAAATGTGAATATTGTTGAATTTCACGGAAAATGAAATGAAATAAAAAAAAAAAAAAATTCTCTCCACTCTGAGTTTATGCAAACAGTGGTTTCACGGTATTTAAAGCAGTTATTGATTCCCATAACTTTGTACATTGAGCAAACTTTCAAGTGTCATTTCACCTGGAACAATGAGGAGTTATGATACCCCAGACATGGAGGTATGATTGTCATATTCGATTGTCTATTTGTGATGAAAAGACAATGAGCCAATTCTTAGCATTCAACCCTTCTGCCAGCCGTCATTTGCCATTCGTTCATGACTCCGAGTGAAAATAATTTTCCCCCCAAGTTTTTGACATAAAACTCGAGGAAGATAAGAGGCATTTAAAAATGAAAAAAAATTATTTTTTGGCTTATACTGGTGAATGCTGGAGTGGGGGCTACATCAGTGGATATAAAAGAGGATGAAAGTGGTAACTGCAGCTGTGGAGTTTTTCCAAGCGATTCTGCTGATCCAATACTGGAACAAACATTCCAATTTAAAGTACCATGCAACAAGGATGGGGCCAACAAATGCCAACAAATTTGCACAGTCATGGTAAATACCGGTAGTGTCATAAAAATATTAGCATTTAAATGTAAAAATTATAATTTTTTTTTTTAACCATAAATTCACAGGCACAAGCTGCACAAAACAAGGCACCCGATATGATTTGTGACAAGTTGAAAATTCACGTGGACAAATTACGTGTAAGTTTTTTTTCTTTGTTGTTCCATACAATTTTTCCTATTTATTTTTATTTTTTCATTCTTGTTATCGAGAATAAGAAGAGAGGAAATTGGAATACGAGAGCAATGGACTTTTATATTTCTTTTTATTATAGCCTTATATAGAGAAAAAATAAAGTAGTGGATCTCGTCAGAATGGTAGCGAAATCGATGATGAAATTTTTTTCTCATTGGATAGTCGGACAAGTTTTCTATTTCAAACTTTATGGAGGCAGCCTATTCTCTCCTGATAGTTCTTGAGATATAAACGAAAAACTTTTTTACTGTGTTAAAGTTTGGTTTTTAAATATCTCGAGGGCTGTTGTAAATGTGCTTATCGTGCTCGTGTTTGGAATCTAGAAATTTCTAACAATCCGGGGAAGAAAATTTTCCACGTTTGTGCACTCGTTTTCTCCTTATCACAAATACTCTACGAATTCATTATGAAATGAGTGGATAATTGGGTATTTTTGGTACTTGTGTTGATAAATAATCAATTTGAATGGATATAACTTTTTTTTTCAGTTTAAAAAAAAATGACACGCTTTCTGAAGGGTATTATATTTCTATTTTTTTAAATTTATTTATTCATTGCTTCTGTGAACTTCGATATGCATCCCCCCTGGAGCCTTTCATAAAATAGAATTCAATTGGAAATCGTTTTGAAAAATATAATTTTTCACCTTTTAGGTCATTCTACCTCCAATTTTTTGAAATCCAAAACTCAACAGAATAAAATGCTTCCACCCTCAAGCCAAAAGCCAACCAATCAAGCCAAATAATTCCTAATATTCATCAAAAATAAATTTCAGGTCACTCTCAGCATGAAAATTTGTCATCTCCCCTGGAACCAAATCGACCTCAATATTTCCACCGTCTGCTGTCACAATGGAAAATCAATAGTCTGCAATATCCAGGAATAAAATATTCAATTGACTTTGTTATATAACAATTTAATTCACCAATTTATGCAAATACAATATCATTAATATTCACAATACGTTTGATGTTCCAATAACTTTATACAAAAAAATTCCCCAGTGTAATAAAAAAAAAGGGGGTCACAAAGGAGCTTGAAAAAACCATTTTATGCAGATTGATTTATTCTATTCGATTGCTGAAGAATCACTTTAAGTTCATCCGGAACTCTTTCAAGCTCACTCAACATCAATCGCCATTAACTTTTCTCATTAAACTCGAACAAATACTCGAGGCTATACGATAATTTAACCCTCCCAACTAGCATAAATTTCTTTTTCACCCCACGTATGCACTCGTTGAAACAAGCATAAAGAGTTGAAATCCACCAGAGAATCAGCAATACAACACCATTGCAAACCTTGTTCATCTTTTTAACACTCAATATCACTCCTACCAAGAATAGTTAACTCAGCATAAACCCCTCTCTCTTCATGAACCGTTGGCATCATTACGTAGTGCTGTTATTTCATCAAATAGTTGAAGCACTTAATGCAGCAATTTGCGTGATCTAGCCCCATCTCCATAGCTAATATTCTAGTCTATCGCTTTGATCAGACATATTCCATAACTTATAGGCACAATGTATCAAAAAACGGATATACCCCGAAGACTCCATTTCGCTGGCCTTTTGACGTAAAAAATTGATTAAAAAAAAAAAACCCTCTCCCAACGTGAATGCAACCTATTTTCCCCATTCTCTCCATTTATGCAGATTGATTTATTTTATCCAATTCCATAATAATGAGTTTAACTTTATCCTCAAGATTTCCAACTCCACTGGCAATATCATCCGAGGTTATACCTTCCTGTTTGACTTTTGTTATAACAGACTGTAACGACAATTTGGCACTACCCAGCATAGACTTTTTCTCCTTCTCAACAGCATTGGCTGAACAGTTTAAATATGCATCGGCAAGGCTATCACAGAGCTCAAGTACATTCTTGGTGGAATATGTATCAGTGTACCATCTGGAATCGGCAATAGAGGAGCGATACGCTCTTTGCAAATATTGTGCTGCTTTTTGATAATCAATAACATTTTTTTGTACAACAGTTAGTTCAGCATATAGTGTCCATATATTAGCATCATTATGTACAAGTGATGTTATTCTACCAAACAATTCAAGTGCTTTATGTAGCAATTTGCCTGATCCAATACCATCACCATCAGGTACATCGTTCAATATAGCTTTTGTCAGTATATTGAGTACCTGTATATCAATGTGTTTACCCTTAAGCTCCAAAATACGATGGTAACACCTTATAACATGGGAAAAGTGTCCAAGATCGATACTAACAACCATGAGATTATCCCACACCTCCCACTTGTCGTAATTACACTTGACCGCATCCTGAAGTGAACGCCATGCACGTGGTTTGTCACCTAGTTTGATATAAGCCTTTGCCAGATTATTCCATGCCTCGAAGCTTGTTTGTTCGAGGGCACAATAACGTCTGTATGAAGCTGCCGCCAATTTCCAATCCTCAACTTGTAGGGCTGCAAAACCCAAGCGTATCCATACATTCTCTTGAATATTGTTTAGATCAGCTGAGAGTTTCAAGTGGGGTATTGCTTCTTCGTATTTTTGTTTAGCAAAATAATATATACCCCAGTGACGCTGTGCACGACTGCTTGTTTCGTTTGATAATTTCCAGGCGGTTTCGTAGTGCGATGTCTCCTGTTCCGCATCACCGAGCAAACACCACAGTTTCACTGTTGGCTTCTTCGTGATTTCTTGACGAATTATTTCAGCCGCCTGTGAACGGTAAGGAGAGATGGATAATTGGTGAGGGAAGTAGAGTGCAAATATTCTTGTTTTGATTGTTTGGAATGAAGGAAAAACAACTGGCTTCTTTAATGCGAGGAGAATAATTAATTATTTAGAGTTGAGATATGAAGTCATGAGAAATGCTTTATAAAATTGAGGAAGAAAATTATTATTTTTTTCTCTTCTAATTATATCTAATTATCTTAATAATGAGTGACTTCAAGAGAAAGTATCAGAAGAGCTTTTGTCATTTTTCCCTTTGAAAATTCTCGTGTCTGAGATAAATGGATAAATAACAAAATTGTTAAATTCAACAATTAAATGTACTTCTTCATTCGTTCTTATTAAATTGGAGAATAAAGAAGGAAGATATAATCAAGTTTTTCATTCACTCGTGTCAACGATGTATTGAGTTAAAACTCTTTGTCCTCCCGTATTTTTTTTTTTTGTTATTTACCTTATGACGAAGTTCCAGGAGAGTATAACAAACAATGACTTGTTCCCATTGATGCAGTTGGAGATATAACGCAAGCGCCCCCTTAACCATTCCAAGGCTCAGCATTGTATCCGCCAATAATTCCTTGAAGTACCAGATAGGTCTCATACCAGAGGCAAATATATTGTATGTTCTGTGGAATACACTGGGCTTCTGATGACTATAGTGAGTAATCAGAGACTCAGATTGGGATAGAGCACGATCTATGCTGCGTTTATCTCGCATCTCGAGGAGGCAACGTTGACGCAATGCTTCCATCTTCAATGGCCAACTTTTTGTATTTTCAATGATTGTCTACGTGTACATTGAAGAAATATTGAAATTCAATTTCATGAAACATCTTGAAAATTTAACACTCAAGTGGTAAAATGCGAAAAATCAACTTTCCACGTCTTATTGAATAGGAAATTATCTCGATAACGAGTGATTTCAGGAGAAAATGTCAGCAAGAATTTTTTATTCCATGCAATGTTTTTTTAGTCACAAAAAAGATTTCATGACCTTTAACGAAAATTTCAAAATTGACTTATCACGATTCTAGTCCATACGCAATACCCCTTTTCCGTGTGCACTACAGGGAGGCGAGGTTTTTGGGTGTTCTGTTATATTTGAGAAGATGCACTGCAACGAGGGTGCAACGTGGAAGGCGTTCTGGCTGAATCAGTGCGCGGCGTATCCTTCATCGCTCATTCATAGATGCATATTTCGGAGAATAATTGACGGATTTAGATGGAAAAAAATTTCATCTGTTCGTGAAAGAGAAAGGCACAACTTTTACTCCAAATATTTTCTCCTATTTCCTATTATTTTTTGTAGAAAAAAAAATTTCATCAAAAAAACCATTTAAATTGTTTATAACTTTTGATTCCGCGCACGTAGACAAAAGCTAATAATGGATTCGGATTCCTTACCCCCGAAAATATCAGAGAATACCCAAAAACTTTACCGCCCTGTGGTGCACACGGAAAAGGGGTATTGCGTATGGACTATTCACCACTTTGCTATTAAACAAATATCAAATTTTTCATAAATGATATATTACGTTTAAAAATGGAGTTATCTCTTCTTCGGCGAGATGATCTTTTGGCTGACATAATTGTAAATGCATACTGCAAAATAACAAAGTAAAAATATTTATCTTTCCAAGTTAACAAACTCTGCTGATGAATGTCATGAATAATTATGACAAACCTCTCATAATAATCTACAAGCAAGAATTTTTCATAAATAATTGAATAGTTCAACTTACCATTTTGCCATAACAATAGTTTCCTCCACAGTACCAAGTTTCGGTTGTTGGATGGTCTCGGAGAACTTGATATTCTCTAATCTCAAATCGTCATTTAAATGCAGAGACATTGGAAGTTGTGGACACTCCTCAAACGGAAAATTCTCCTTCCCAGTTTGAACTTTGAGGTGCAATTGTGCCTTCTCTTCAATCTGATATCTCGTGCGTTTTCCCATCGCTCCTTCAAGCTCTAGAGTCAATTTACCACTGACTTGAGCCTTTTTCAGGTATTTTTCAATATGAGGAATATGTCTGTAGTACATCCATACTTGTGCAGCTTCAACATTGAACAAAGTTTCTAAGGATTCGAATTGTGGAATTGTCCAAATATCCAATTCACTGACTTTTTCAATGAGTAGCTCACTCTCCTCGAGTAAAACGGGCGACTCCTCTTCCATTATTAATTGATGCACCAGATTTGCTCTCAAGTGCCACCACAGAGCGGTCACACACGTGCTTTGTAATGTTTTATTCGTGAAAATGAGTTTAGAGAAGTACAAAAGCTCGAGATGTTGAACATTGTCATTACACTGATCACCTAGGGATAATCTTTGGGTGGCTTCATCACGCGCATCAAGCAGCCAGTCAATGTCCTCATTGACCTCTGGACCCGTCCAATTGCATTGTATGAATGAGTATAACGATCCAATTCCCATGCACAGCCATTCAATGCATTTTTCATAATCATTGACGATTGTTGTTTCAATCGAGGATTGAAGATTTTCGGTGTTTATGATAGTCTTGAGTTTTAATTTTGTCGATAAATTATTGAGGAGAGTCTTGTAGTAGAGGGTATTGGTATCATCCGCGGGGGCGCCTTTGCAAAATAAAAAATTTAAATTGTCAAATTATAACTTTTTGTAGAAAAAAATGACAATTAAAAAAAAAATCATCATAGATTTAATGGTCTTTAATGGCCAATAGCTGAAGAGCGATTGAGAGAAATTTAACTGCTTTTTCGCTATTTTTAAGCTCTTTTTTCAGGGGTCCACAATGCGATCAAATTTGTTCGATTCACAGGTATAATTTGTTTTGTGGTATACAATTGTTTTACAGGTATATAATTTGCTTTGTGGATATGAAGGTTTGAAGAGGTCTATTTTATTCCAACGTTCCCTACACGAAACTGAAAATATCATGTTTTTTTTCTCTGATAGACCCTTTATTGAATGAACGTTAATATTCAACAGAAGCGCTTTTAGCGTCCAGTTAATGGAAGGTTATTGCTTTGTTTCTCATTTTTTTTTCATTTTGAAATTGACAAAGGAATCGACAATCCGATTATTGTTTTGGAGCATAAAATGGCCTGTTTTATAATTTCTGACCAACAATACGTAATATTTTATATTTATATGTATTGTCACCGTTTATAGAGATAGAGTACTAATGAAACTTGATTCATACATGAAAAAATCAGGGAGAAGATACTAGAGAAAAAAAAACCCATGAAACTAGAATCATGTTCTTGTATGTGATTTTTCAATTATTGAAAAAAAGACAAAAAAAGGAATTTCGAAATTCGAATCATATTTAATAATTACAATGTAATTGTCAATTCGAAAAATGTGAAAATTGGAGAATTTTATTTGAAATAATTCGAAAATTTTAGTAATCTTTTATTATTTTAATTGTTTGGAATTTTTCAATTGTTTTTTTCATTCAAAAAAATAAATTGAAAATTCACATATCATATAAAGCCAATCACTAATCAATCAACAAAAATTCCCGCCCCCTCCCCCTCAGCCACTCAAAAACACGACAACTTCCTCTTATATTGCAATTTCCCGTAAATAACTCCCTCCATCCCACCACCCCCAATAACTCGTATTTACCCTCTAAACTTCTGCTCTATTTTATCGCCTCCAAACACCCCCAAGAAAGATAAATAAAAATTACTTACATTCCGCTAGAATGAATTTACTCAAGTGCGACACCTCCAGTATCCTACGAATCTCTTCATCCCTCATTGTCGCTTCTCACATGAACAAAATAAAATCGTAAAAATAATAAACCCTCGTTTTCGTGAAAAACGCACGTGTATCGTCTACTCCACCTGTTTCCGACTGTTTTTTTTTTGTTCCTAAAAAAGAAAACCAAAAATATTCAGAGCAACAAGAAACGAAACCCTAAAAATGTCTAAAATTCTGTAAGAAATCTGCATTATCGACAAATCGATATAAAATTTTCACCACAAGATGGCGATAATTCAGTCGGCCATTTTGTAAGTACCGAAAAATCCAAAAAGAATCCAATCTAGAGATACTATTTTTTCCATGACAGTTGACAACGGGCAGTTCCTCAGGCCGGTTTATGCCATCCCAACTTGCAGTGTTTTTTTTTCCTCTCTTCTCTCTTTCTGAAAAGCCCTCGGTTACAAAATCCCCCTCTAATTATTATCCAAAGTAATTACACTGGCAGCCGGCTCACAACAATAAGGGAAAAGCACGAGTTTAATCAATAAAACAAATAAAATATTCCTCATTCATTCAACACTCATTCGACTGTTGAATTTTGTGATAAAAAGTGAGAGAAATTTTTTTTTTGTGCAACAACAAGCGTCAGTGGCCAAACAGTGTAGTTGATTCGGAGTATTGTTAGTTATTTTTATTTATTAATTATTGATAAACAAGGGTGGTTTTATCGATTCAACGGGAGGGGGATAAGGACGAGGGACATCTGATTGAGAACAATGTCCATTGAATCGTGAACATAAAAAGGGAATAAAAGAAGCCACTGCCTCCATTCCGGAAGCGGCGACAGCTCGTCTCCGCCGTTATTGCCGGAGAAATGGTTTCTTGCACATGGTGACATCTCTGGTGAGTCTTTAATCAATTAATAATTAATCTATCATTGTTCATTAGCATTTAGAGGGTTGATATATTGAGCTTTTTCATTCATGTTCGTTAGTTTTGGAGTGGATTTTGTGGCAAAGCTCTCTCTCCCATTTTTTTTTTTTACATTTCGTCTCACTTCGACACTCTGGCCACACGGCCTTGAATTCAACGGTCAACGGCCCGTCGATTGGAATGTAATTTACATTAAATTCGACGCTCAACAATTGACCAGTGAATTTATCATTTTTTTTGGGTTATTTATGGGCAATATCGGGGTTGTTCACTGCATGTGTTTTGTGAGCTTTTTATGAATTTTTTGTCAATTTTTCCAACACACGAAATTGATTTCTGGGTTGATGTGGAATTCAATCATCTTCAAATCATCATTCATATGGTGTTCACTGATTCTTCAATTGCTTGGGTAGATTTATGATTTTGGTGCCTCCTCAAACAGTATTTTTATCAGTCAAAATGGAGTAGAAAAAGTCAGGATAATGAAGTTGTGAAATTTCGAAGAACGGCTCTTGAGTAATTAAGTATTCATTGAACACGAGCAATTTGAATACTTTTATCGGTCAAATAATGAGGAGGAAAAAAAAACGATCTGGGAATGAAAGTCAATTTATGAAACTTAAATCACCTTGGGAACTGATTAAGAGTTCAGTAATGAAGTGGTAAAATGTAACAGAACAGAACAGAAGTCAATTTTTCACATCTTTTTTAATATGCGATTATTGAGAGAATCAATGGTTCTACGAGAAAATGTCAAGAGAATTATTATTATTTTTTTTTTTTTTTTTGGAAATTTTCCAATCAACAGAAAAGACATTTTGACACTTTATTCTACAACCAGTCGTTTACATTTCACCACTTTAAGAATTTATTCATCACAGAAAACTAAATTGCAAAATGAAAAATGCTTCAGAACGACTGACGGTTTCACACTATAATTCCATTTCATCAAAAAGTGATCGAACAACAAAATTTGCCTCTTGAAAAAAATTAAAAAGAAAAAAAAACTCCAATCGATTGCAAAAAAATTACATTTCTTCACTCGGTAGACATTTTTATCAGCCAAACTTTTCAGTAAACAATGTGAACAGAAATGAAAAAAAATTTTTTTAATGAATGATTCAGTGATAAGAATCAACAAAATGCGATAAATAAATCCCAGATTAAACACAAACTGAGATAATAACTCATAACTGTGAAATAATGATAATAATAACGTCTCACCAATTGAATTAATAACGCAAAGTGGACCACTAAAATTGAATGCATTAATGCTACATATTTCTTATTAATCTAAGCAGTTATTAGCAATGCAAGTGATGCGTTAGGATGGAGAAGCACATGAGGAAGAATTTCCAATTCATTTGGCATTCAGATCGAGTTGTAGGGGCGGCCCCCTCACTCGTGAGACTATTTCCGTTCTGAATTGCAAAATTTCCATTCGCTTTTCACTGTACGAGTGAAATTATATTCCATGTTTATTTTTCAAGTAAATTTTTTTTCTGTTCCACCTCGGCTTATCGCCAGGAATCAATTAATTCCGCTAATTCAGCATTGCTGGATAGTATCGGAGGGGTTTTAATTAGTTGGCAGATGAGAATTTCTAGTTAGCGGAATGCATATAGGGTGGAAATGAGTGAAAAGAATTATCAAATTAAAGTATTGATCAAATTCATCACATTATACTAATGATTTTCATTAGTGATGCAAACAATCATCATAATCATCGTTATCATTGTTATTGATTTTGTATTGGAGTACAACTCTTTTCTTTTTTTTTTTTTCTTGTTTTCGTTGAATATCTCAGAATCGAAGAAAGATGGTGAATTTTTCATAAGGACCTTTTTTGTAGAGCCTCTACGAAAATTTCCATATTTCATCTCATTTTATCTCATTATTGATGAATTATTTATAAAATAAATAATAAATATTTTCAAAATTCTACAAGCATTTTTGATACATTGTTAGAAGTTTTTGTCACACCCTTTGGGGTTTTGTAATTTTCTGAAAACATGAAATTGAAAGAGAGAGGATGAATTAGGGAGGAAATGAGAGATGAATACCTCCTCTTAGTCTGAGAGCGCCTCAAGTTCAGCCACACAGACCAGGATTCAAGTATTGATTGCAGGCCGAGAGAGAAAGAGGGAGAAAAAGAGAGAGAGAGAGAGAGAGAGAGCATAGTGTACCATTCTGCTGCGGGGTAAAATCGTGAGGGAAAGAGGAAGAGGGCGAAAATGGCGAGGCCCAGACTATTCTGCCGGCATCACGTGTGTGTGCATCCATACACCATAAAAATTCCTTCTTTTTGAATATTTTTTTCCTCTCTCTATCCAAGTGCTCTCCACCTACTCCATCACGTACATGATTTTTTTATCTCGTTTTTACAAGAAATGACCTCAAACATACCGATACACCGGTATTTATTGAAAGTAATAATAGACTGAGGGTACTGTCGATCAATAAGTAATGCAATGAGCACGTGTATCAGGTATTTTTCAATTTTTTAAAAAAACTTGTGATAAAATTTTACCTTTGCAAACACTCGGAAATTGCTTTAATCAATTTTTTTTTTCGATTATTATTCTGTTCTCGAAGGGTGAAATTTTTTCCAGTTGTTGCGAACATTTGTTAGTACAGGGAAATATACACTTGCCGTCAATTGCGTAAAGTATAGATGAGACGTATTTTGCAAAAAATTTTAAAATATTGAATTTATTTTTTGTATGAGTCACAATTTTTTACGTCTTGTTGAACATTCAATTATCCTCATAATGCAGGGTCTCTTCACATTTTTCCCCTTAAAAAAACCCGTTTCCGAGATAAATGATTCACAATTATAACTATTTCAGTTGAGAATGTTTTTTAATGATTTCGCTTATACAATAAAAGCTCAAACGTAATTTTTTCAATTGATCAAAATTTTTTTTTAGTTGCAAATGCTTAATTATTTGGCTGATAAAAATCGTAAATAAAAACAGGTTGAATCTATTTTATCATCTAATTTTTGTTGAAAATGAGAAGAGTTGAGGAGGTTCCAGGTATGGTCGATATTCTGCGCTCACTTTCCTTCACCATCATAATTCGTAAATTGATAAATTCAGCAATACGTGTACATTGCACCATCAAAAACCTCACAAAATCATTGAATCAGCAGACAGCTAAGACGACTAAAGGGTCGAGTATGTCAACGGTGGATGAGAAGAAGCGTGTTGCTGGCACTAAAGTGTCAGCAATAGCGAATATATTCCAATCAAAGCCACAGCATGATGTTGGACATCATCATCGTCCAACTACGATACATCCAGATGGTTTTAAAGAGCCCGCTGTGCCACTCAAGGACTCACCAACGCAGGTGACTGTGGTCAGGACTGAGAGCCATGTGGCTAGGTTTAATAATGCACGAGCACTCTTCGAGAAACTGGGAGAGGAAAATAAATCTAATAGACCGTGAGTACAAAAGATAATTTATGCAGTCATTTCAAGAGATCCATAATTTTCTAGAATAATAAGGCTGAGGTATATTAAAGCATTGGATATAATCAAATTTTTTATATCAAAAAAATTTGTGTTCCAATACATTCATCTCTTTCGAAAATTGATTTTTCAATAATTCTTCAATTAGTTTTCTCCTGGGATTAAATATGATTGAATTGAATTTGTACGAGAAAATGAGGCTAAATGAATTTTTCTCAATGTTTAATAAATTAAAATCGAGAGAGTGAGTTTCAACCAACTTTACACCATTCACAAGACACTTTTTGGCTTCATTTCATTCACTTTATTAGTGCCGGAGATATCAGTCATGTGAAGACGTTCGTTTCACCCAACTTTCCGCAGGTATATTCAATTTTTAAAATTTCAAGAACTTCATTTCCGTCAAATTGTCCATATATTCCTGGAAAGAACCATACAACTACCCAAGATATATCCCACTTCTTTGCGTCACAATTACATTGAAAAACTTGAACAAAATTTCAAAGGAGAAAAAAATAGAAACTTGGTTTCCTTGTGAGTATCCAACGAGCTTCTTGGAAAAAAAAAAATTCATTATTCTTTCCCTCACTGTAAAATATTACATCAGCAACTAATGAATCATGTTCAAAGAAAAAAAAATTATCAATTATTCCAGCAATCGAAATAAATTGTTTACTCCTCAGGATAGCCAAGCCAACAAATTTCCACGGTCTCCGTTCACGCTCGAGTTCCGCAAATTCTGGGTCAGGATGTACATCCCCAGCTCGCTCACCTCGCCCATGCTCTCCCTCACCCCCAGGCAGCTGTCGAGACCACCTGAGCAACTGGAGTGCAAGTGTTCCCGCCTTAAACGCCGAGCGTCACTTTGAAAATGGTCACCATGTTACTGAGAACAGTGAGCGTGTAAAGCCACGAGTGCCCTCAAAATTTGATAGAAATTATGGAAAAGAGAATCGTCGTGAGGATAAGCCAGAAAAACCTGAAAAACCCGAGCGTCGTTTGAACTCAAAAGAACTCATTGAGAAGCAAAAAAATTGGACAAGCCACTTTTCAAAAACGCGACCGAGTCGTTACAACTCGGATCCAAATAAATCTCTAGTACAAACATCAATACAAAATCAAAACTCTAAAAGACTGATTGTCGACGATTCATTGGACTCAACGGAATCTGATTATCAGGAGATTGACTTTAAAAAATCACCCGAGCCATGTCCTGCCACAAGATCTGCCTCATTCTGTACATCAAGGCCATCTCCAACAATGTCACCACCTCCTCCACTACCGCCAACACGTAATTCCTCAGCTGTAAGAAAAGAAAGACCGGTTAGTTTTTCAGCAGTATCATCCACTGATTCGGAATCACCAGTCTCCCCAGAGTATGCGACAGTAACAAAATCTTTTGATAATTCTCCAATGATTCCAGAATACGCAGTTGTTCAAAAAACAAAGCCAATCGTTAAGATTGATGAACCAATGCCAGAGTATGCAACTGTACAAAAACCACTGGGCTCGAAAAAGGCATTGGATGCCAAGTTGAAAGATAAATCTAGTCCAATTGTACCACCGCTGGCGAGTCCGCGTGATCGAACCAACGAGTCGAATGAGTTGGAAGACGAAAAGAAGAAAATAGAGAATTTAGAGATCGAGGAAGAGAATGTTGCTATTGCAAGTCCAACTCGAGCTCCCCCTCCCAAGACATCCGAGTGGAGGAATGTTTGGTTGGCTAAGAATGAGGTAATCTTGAAGAATTCAGAGGTGAAGACAAGTGTAGCTGATGGGGTCGAGAGGCCAAGTAGACCTGAATGGGCCAAGCCTGATCATGAACTTAGGCCACCCTCGAGAACTGACAGTGGATCCTCGAGTTTGAGCTCCCCTAGTTCACCGTCCAAGGATAGTAGAGAGGAGAAGGCTGAAAAAGAACTGCCAGAAAAGCTTCAAGGTAGGTTTTTCAATTTTCTTTCATCACTAGAGATTCTTGAGAAAAAAAGCTCTCGATATTTACATGCAGACGTCTTTGAGAAATAATCAAATAGAGAGAGACTTGCGTGTGAGTAAATACATTGGAAATTTCCAATTCAGTTTGCAATACATTGAGGAAAAGCTGTGGAAATGAATCTGTTTCCTCTCTATTCTTTTTAAGAATATTTTTCGAAACATTAGAATTTTTGAATTTTTGAATTTTTGAGCACTAAAATGGAAAATTTCAATTTATTCAGATTTATTGAGCTCAATTGTCGACTTGATTGTCCATTGTTGGACAATATATTGAATCTTAAAGATAGTTAAATATTTCACTGCCTCTTCAATTTTAAAATACTGAGCAAAAACTAGAGTTTTGCAAAAAATTCATTCATTTCATTTTTTAAAATCCCAAAAACCAAATTTTTACGTCAGAGACTGTACCACTTGCAAATCCTTAATCACCCACTCTTATTACTCACATCCACTCATTTGAATTATTTTTGGCCTGAATGGATTTCAATGAATGAACCACCCACGCGAAACGAAAACATTTAACGTTCTCATGGTATTGGCTACTTGCCAAATGGTAAAAAGGTCCTAAAAAAACATCCGTAAACAAGTTTTCAAATTTTACTCGTCTCTTTTGAAAAAAAAAAAAAAAATCATCTTTTTCTTTCCCACTCAAGAAACTGTCCTTTTTGCTCCAATGTTTCCCCTACCGTCCACTGAGTACGGGTACCTCTTGTCGGTTTAGTATTATTTATAGAAATCAGTGCGAGCGTGCGTTCAGCATCGTCTCGTACCTCTTCAACCCCCCTCGGCTTGCTTTCACTCGGATTCGTGGACAAACAAGTTAACACGTAGTGTAAAATTGTAATTATATGTTCAAGTGGTTGGAAAAATTGATAATATTCACTCAGTTGGAATATTTTAATTTTTTTAAACGATTTGAACGTGATTCTATGGGAAAACAATATATTATAATGTCAATTCCGGGAGTTTGTCTATTTTTAAAAATATTACTCACTAAAACGTATTTTAAAATTCAAATTTAAATATCTTGTCATCATTTCAAGTTGGACCATTTTCTATCTGAGAAATGATTTTTTCCATTGCGAAATAGCAACTTTTCATAGCGAGATATTAGTGTTTGATAGGAGAGTGTGATATTTTTAGTGGTCTCGTGAAGATTTTGACATTCGAGACATGCACGCCTACATCTAGAGATAATAACCTCCGGTTTATGCATAGACATTGTTTGACGTTTATGTTAATCGGTTAATCGATTAGTTGTTATCGTTTGTGGGAAATTTTTTAAATAGTTACGACGGAGCGAAAACGTTGCGGAAAATCGGTGAGGATAGGCCGGAATATGTGCCTAAGACTCTTTTGTATGGATTGTCGAGGTAAAAGTTTAATGGAATTCAGAATATTTGATGAAGAACGTTTAAAAATCGATTATTTTATCGAATAATTTGTCAACAGAATAAGTGAATTTTACTTTGAGATTAGTTTCTGATGAATATCTTTGAATTTGAGAGAGAGATGGTGAAATTTCGAAAGAGACCTTTTTTGTAAATTTTATTTCGCTCTAAAAAAAAAGGGTTTCTTTGAAAATTTTTCCATCTTCATTTTATCCAAAGTTCTTTCTCAACTACTCATTTGAAACTTATTCGGTTCTACCACTTCCTTCCAATTTGAATGAGTTGAAAATGATGATTCTTACCTTTAAAATTTTAGGTAGAAACAGCTATGATCTTGAGCAAGAAACCCCAGAGAAGCCATCACCACCAAACGTCCTACCCTGTGAGGAAGAGGAAGAAGAAGAAGAAGAAGAAGATGGTAGTGCAGCCGAAAAATTTGTAGAGACTGACGTGGCCACCGTGGTACGTAGATCCCATGTACGGATGGATATGCCAGCAGCAGGTTTAGGCCAGCGTCCACCATCAGTAATCAGTTCAGACCAAGAGTTCCCCGCCTTGGAACACAAAGAAATTCCTGTGCCATCACCCTACGCAAAACGTCTTCAACAAGAAGCTCTCGCTCGTTCTCAATCCCAATCAAAACCTGAATTAGTTGTGTCAAATTCTCGCGTGATAGCTGTTAAAAATGCTCTCGAGAAGGAGAAACAACATATGAACGACATAACGTGCCAAAAAACAGTATCAAATGCTAAGAATGATCAAATTAAAGTATCAATACGTGAAAAATTAGCTCGAAATAAAGACGAAGTGACGGAAAAACGTTCGAGTTTCACTGAATCCGATAAAAATAATCAATCAGAAATTGTAGAAAATAAAGATAAAATTCCGTGTGTAAAAAATAATTTAGCACCAGACGTAACTGACAAAGCTCCACTAGCCTCTCCAGAGCAGATACAAACAACCTGGGAATTGGAGAAACAAAAAGCTGATCAACTTGCGGCATTACGATCCTCAGAGCCACTAGATCCCTCAAAAATTCCAGTGAAAACTCCCCTCGTCACAGTCTCCTCATCCCCGGTTCCTCCAAAAGACGAATCTGAAGATCTCAAAGAATCAGAAAACAGTCTTATGGAAGATACTGACTCCAGCGAAGCTAAAACTATAACCAATGTTGATAGTTTGATATCAACAGCAGAAGTATCGAAACGATTTGAGACACCTTCTAGAAGTATTCCAACAGCTGCAGTCACCCCAGATACGATGACAGCTGACGAGGCTGAAAACTTACTCAGTTCACAAATTCTCGAAAAGAAGATTAGGCAAGGTTCAGCTTTGTTGTCTGACGAAGAGGCTCAGGAGATTGCGAGATTATTGTCACCAACTATAGATCCATCATCCGAGGAGCATACTTTGGAGAAGGATGTCGGACAGGAGAAGGAAAAGGATAAAGAAGAGCTGGACAACACTCCAGACTGGTTGTCAGATGTACTTTCAGCCCAGGACTCTAGTATAATCAACAGCACAACTCAGGACTATAGTTTGTCCCAGAGATCGAGAAGTGATTTGACCATTGATTCATTGACTGAGAGTCAGATTGGTTCGGTCACTGGGAGTGAGAGTGGACTATTGGGTTCAGTGAGTAGTTTGAATGATACTCAGACAAATGATGATACTGAGACTGAGCAAAGAGATGATTATACTCCAGTTCCTGGAAGAATTATTCTCGTTGAGAATGGAAAGCATTTTTTCGAGGATGGACATTTTTGGATGGAGATTGAGGGACTACCGGATTCTGATGAGGAAGAGGATCTTGGGAGTGTTGTGCCAAAGAAAAGTGGAAAAGTTTCATTTGACTCGGGACCAATGAAAGTTTTCTCGACTCATTCAGTTTCAGAGTATGATAGGAGAAATGAGGATGTTGATCCTGTTGCTGCTAGTGCTGAGTATGAGCTAGAGAAGAGAGTGGAGAAGATGGAAGTTTTCCCAGTTGAGTTGATGAAGGGTCCTGAGGGACTGGGACTCAGTATTATCGGCATGGGAGTTGGAGCGGATGCTGGACTTGAAAAGTTGGGAATTTTTGTTAAGACAATTACTGACAGAGGAGCTGCTGCTAGAGAGGGAAGGATTCAGGTTAATGATCAGATTGTTGAAGTTGATGGAAAGTCATTGGTTGGAGTTACTCAAGCTTATGCTGCCAGGGTACTTAGAAACACTTCAGGACTTGTGAGGTTTGTTATCGGGAGGGAGAAGGATCCGAAGAATTCGGAAGTCGCTATGCTCATTAGGCAGAGTTTGGAGGCTGATGCTGAACGGGAACAGGCGCATCATGCTAATAGGTAAGGGTTCTTTTGATGTTTGATTATGCGGGTGAGTGAGTAAGGAAATTGAAATAATCAAGTGTCTTTGTGACTTGGTAAATTTTGAATTAATAATTGCAGTAGGGAAACATAAGAGGACGAGTGAAAATTTTTTACTGGATGTTTCTGGGTGATTTAGGTGCAAAAAATTGGAAGGTTTTTTTCATTGAAAATTTTCTTAGCTACAAAAAAAAAAATCGCTTAATATTTTCTCCCCGAATTGCTCGTTTTCGAGGAAGAATGGAGAATCAACAAACACATATCGTCACCTTATTAACAGACAAATGTAACCGCCAAAAAAGCCCATTTCGGTAACAAAAAAAATTTTAACTTTCAATTTATCCAAAAATCAAAAATCGACTCATTTGGTAGATACGTTGGTGCGACTTGGAAAAATAGCAAACAAACGTAACTCCGGAAGTCAGTTAATTTTTTTTTCTCGATGTGATTGATCAATTCCAAAAATTCAGGAAATTAGACCTAATGATTATTATTATTGTCATCGAATATTATAAACTCAGATAATTGAATGAATTACTCTAACATTGAATTTGTTATTTTTCCTGAATTTTTGGAGTTATGCTCCTCTTTCACGACGAGGAAACAAACAAACGTATCTCCAAGTGGTATCTATCGAGTTTTTTGTGGAAGAAAAGTTTCCGCAATACACATATGGGAGATACGCTCCTCTGTTACCTAGGTGTGTTGCACATACGTTTGCCTCACCCTAATTTTTGACATTTTCAAGTAGAATCGCATGTTTAAAAAAAAAACTTACTTATTATGGTCCACCCATTCAATACTGGATTACATTCACTAGAGCAATGAGTGGAAACGTCACGATCTTACAAAAAATTGAGGGATTGAAAAGTGTTTCATTAGGAATTCAAGTAGATTTCCGATTGCATTTGATAATAGTCGACCTATTTTACTTCCCTCGTCCGAGGTATTCGTTGAAAAATCTTTTTAAAAGACGAACTCCTCTGCTCGATATGCGGTAAAGTAATGAAACAAAATTGG
Organism: Coelinius sp. EB29; assembly: GCA_035578325.1. NCBI lineage: Eukaryota > Metazoa > Arthropoda > Insecta > Hymenoptera > Braconidae > Coelinius > Coelinius sp. EB29. The sequence goes on along the minus strand of JAOZGT010000009.1, from coordinate 2,562,065 downwards.
ATTTTTCGTAGCACTCGGGATCGGAAATTTCCTGGATCTCTTAATATCATTTCCGCCCTCCCCTACATTTTCAAATTCTCAAGGAACTTGTGAGAATAATGAAAAAAAAAATCTCAAGCATTACAGATTGGAGTAATGAAGCGATCAAACGTATCAGGACCACTCGATTTTCCACTTTTTGTCGAATATGCAATTATTTTGATAACAAATCCCCCTACGATAAAATGTTAGAGGATATTTTTTATCACTTTTTTCTTATTAAATATCTTTTGACATTTTCTCCTTAAATAAACTTTTCTCGAGATAAATCGTGAAGTATAGAAATTAACTTAGTATTACGTTTTACTCCTTCACTAATGATTAATGCCCCTTACAAATAATGAAATTTAATTAAAGACCATGTATTTCCCAATGATGGAACATCCTTGCTCGCAAATTAACCATGACGACAATAACGGCCACCCTGGGACGAGCCCGAGGCCTCCTGGGGTGCTGAGGAAAATACAAACAAAATAAAACAAAAAATGAAAATTCATAAGCCCCCATAAGTATCCCACAAATTTAATATCACATTCATCAAACCATTCATGTTTATTCATTTTCATGTACCCCCAGGAAATTGAATTTCTCGGATTCGTCTGGAGAATGCCAGCAGAGAGATGACCACTCTATTAGTAGTGTAAGTGGATTTCCAGGTATTCCAGGCTCACCTGCAATGTCATCGTGCTCTGAAGGAGAACCACCTCACAGTCCCATTGAGAATTATCTCTCACCAACAAATAGAAGTAGATCACCCATTATCAGCTCATCTGGACCCCATGTTACCACTCAGAGTGATGTGGAAAGCCTTCGTCAGCTTCTGCAAGAGGTATAATCTTTATCATTTCATGTTCAAATTTTCACAAGAACAATTTTTTACTTTTATTCCGTCAATATTCCGTTTCTCTCTGTAATGTACATAACAGTTTCATGTGTCTATTTGCTACTCCAGCACGTGTGTTTATCTTTATATTTTATCAATATTTTTTATTGAAAGGTTTGGTCCACTGTTTGGAATATTTATTTGTGAATTTGTCGTTTTTTATCGCATTTCATTTGTTTCGTTTCTAATCGTATTTTCCGACGAAAAAAAAGTTAATTCACTCAATTCCGAAACTTTAATTTTTATTGAAACATGATTTTTCTTTCTGTATCTCGTGTTTTCCGGTGTAAATTTCGTCCTTCTATTTGTATAATTTCATTCCAATTCATCGGAACATATTTTCCCTCATAAATACTCTATTAAATGTCCAGTAGAATTGTCTCTCAAGTTAACACAGTTTCGTTAGTAATTCAGGTTTTGTTTTGCTTATGCATATTTGTGTGTCGATGTTGATTGCTTGCAGAGTCAGTATAAGTTCACTGTAGCCAACGAAGAGGTCGAGAAACTCAAAGCAAAGGTAAAGTTTATTATAATTCGGTTCTATAAATGTTCATGCATGTATTATTACAACTGTACCAGTTACATTTTTATACTAGTTTCGATATATTTTGTTTTTTCAATGGTTGGCAAGTTCCTAGTCAGAATTACTTTTCCATAGATAAGAGCAGCTGTGGAGAACAGTCGAAAAATTAAAAAATGATAAAAACCGTAACTGGTGCATGCACTTGACTGTTGTCTCCTCTTCATCCAAAGAAAAAAGGTGTATTTGAATGGCACGTAATAAGGACTGGCATTTGAAATGAGAATATCCCTTTATTTGGATTATTAGTTAAAATATCAGATGATTTTTTGAATACAGCTAGCTTCAAATGATTCTATAAATTCAAAAAGAATTCAAGAAGATCAATACTATCTAATAATTACACTTTTGGTACGATGACATAATTACGAAAACCTACTAGAATCGAATGTCATTTGAAATGTATAAATTGTTTATTCAAATTCAATGAATCAGATTCAAACAAAAAATAAACTCTTGAATCCAATCAAGAAATTCAAGTAAATCTGCTTTGGCAGTTCAAAGAGGCCATTTTCCTGGGTGTTTCCGTTTCCGTGTTAATTACTTCTGATTCACTTTAGAATTCAATAAACCTGTTTTAGCTTGTAGAACTCGAGAATAATGGAGCCGGAAGTGAAGAATACGCGGCAAAATTGCGCGATTCTAGGCTTCGATTGCATGAATCAGAGAGAGCACTGGGTCAGACGAGACAGGAACTTTCAACAACCAGAGAAATGCTGCAACAGGCAACAGCACAAACCGCCTCGATGCAACAAAAATATGCCCGTGCTAGGAGAGCTGCCAGAGAACTTCGAACGGATATTGCTGCGAGGGATGAATTTTATCAGCAGTTGTTGCAGGAAAAAGATACTGAATACAATGCACTGGTGAAAACTTTGAAGGACAGGGTGAGTCGAACAAAATCATTACGTATAAATTGAAAGAGTCTATAACTTTTGTTGGATTTAACTTTACAGTTATCTTTTTATACTCTTTAATAATACAATTAATGGTAACGGTATTGATATAACAAACTTTTTGAATAGTTTATTGATGATATTGTTGTGAGATTTATTATGTTTTCATGTTATTTCTTATTATTGGAAGGATGAATATTATTAAAGTTTAATAGTAGAGTGGAATAAATGCAATAACTTGAGACAAAAATGTGAAAATAAAAATGCAAAAACTCACTCCTTCCCTACTAAATTTAGATTTGTAGAAAAAGGAAAAAAAAACCTCAAACCTTAGTAAAATATGATAAAATATAAATCACCTAAAACTTGAATTCTCCTCAACTCAGGTAATAAAATTGGAGTTAGAACTCACCGAGACCCACACTCGTTTTGGTCTACCAGTGAGATTACCATACGACGGTTCAACCAAAGGCATAGTGACCCCCCAGTTATCTCGTCGTCAATTACCACCTCCCCCATCGTCAGCAAGTTGTCAGTTATCCGATACCGAAACTTCCGATTTGAGTAGTCCAGATGATGGTGACAAAACCGCAACGGTAGAGCGTAAACTTCCCTTACCAATACCCATAAAAGAGGAGTTGGATAGAGCAGTGCCTGCTCATCGTCTTCTCGATAATTCAGCTGGTAAAAGTAAAGCAGAATTAGCAAGTCGAGGTGGATTGGCGAATCGTCAATTGCCAAAACGATCAGGTGGTTTAAGCAACAGTAGTTCAGACTACGGATTGGACGAATCAGGTGACAACACTGATACTGAGGATTCATCAAAAATTGGAATATCTCATGACATAAGTATGAGATCTAGTGAGTCAATAAAACACTCGAATTTGAGCTCTTACTCTAGCAGCTCATCAATAAGTTCACAAAAGAGTAAACAGTATTTTGAATCAACTCACTCGACAATTAGACAGCATAGCACTATAAGTTCACAGGTACGTGCTATGACTGAACAAAGTTGGCCAACTGGACAAAAAAGCCTCAGTGGACCACCAGCATCACTCGCTGAACAACTCAAACAAGTTTTAGCTGAACGTGAACGTAGACTCGGGGGTAATGATATGTCATCATCGAGAGAAAGTTCTGGGGATTTTAGTGATTTGAATAATCCACATGGTAATGATACAACACTAGTCACACATCATCTTGTTGAGGAGATTAGGCAGGCAGTTAATGAGGCAAGTCAGAGGGTGAAGAAAGTTTCTGCACCAGTACCAACTGGCAATACTCCGTGGCATCATCAAGGGGGTTCACCATCTAGTTTGTCCTCGGGTGGATCTATCAGTCCTACTGCTGTTGAACCAAGTCCCTCCAAAATTGGAAGTGTTGATTCAGCGGAGGTGTGGATGCCACCGAATCCTGGAGAATTTGGACTGGATAAAAAGTCATTATTCTGGCAGACTGCTTGTATCACTGATTGGTCCAAGGAACAAGTGAGTTATTTCAATTTTTCAATTCATGTCTCCAGAAGAGTCAAATGGTCTCGACAGTCAATTATTTCAAGAGAAAATATCAAGAAAACTTTTTTTATAGATGGGAGAATTTACAACAAAAATATCTTTTGCCATTTTCTCTTAAAATCACTTATTCTCAAGATGATTCGAGATTTCATGAGAAGTGAGAAATGTTCTTGTCACCCTTCACTACTAAATTATTACTTTTTTTCGATTTTCAAAAAAAAAAAAAAAAAAAAAAGTCAATACCTTTGCATTTTCACGATTCTCTCGACGTCAACTAGATTTTTATTGCATTTTGGAAGATGCATTGGATAAAAGATTGAGCCATTCGATTATTTATAGAATTCGGAATGAGTTTACTTGATGTTTCGATGAGAAATTCGTATTTTCGAGACGAATTGTCCCAGTAATAGTTCATGTTTGAACTTTGTAAATGCTCGGGAAATTTCAGGGGAAATAATTCATTTGGATTTGGAGAGAAGCTATTTCCATCAGATACAATATTCAAGGAATTACTGGAAAATTTTATCAATATTGTTATTCAATTCTTCTCTAATCTCTTGAATGTTTTACGTAACTAATGAACATAGAGATGAACAGAGTTATTTGTTATTATTTCCAAGGTCATTATTCTCAAAGAATTGACTCTATGAAAAAAATAAGTAATTGGATTTGAGATATTCTCCAAATAGGCATCTCTAATTCGGTAGCAAAGTCATAAAGAGTAAAAAGTCGATTTTTTACATCTTGAGAAATGTTTGATTATTTGATAAACGGGTGATCCTAAGAGAAAATGTCAAGACTTTTTGTAATGAAAATTTTCTTAGCTACAATAAAGATATCTTGACATTTTCTTCTCAAATCGCTGGTTTTCGGAATATTTCAGGATCAACAAATTTTTCAAACTTCTCTACTCAATCAAAATTGATTCATTCATTAGCCAATAATGATTCATTTTAACCCCCTGACTTTCATTTTTCTAATTCACTTGCTAGAAAAAAAATTATTCATCACTAAAATATGGAAAAAAAAATCACCAAAATTAATCATTTTTTCAAATGTTTTTTGTTCATTAGGTGTGTCAATGGTTAACGGGCATTGGTCTCGAGCGTTTCTCCTCTCGTTTTATGGACAATGGTATAAACGGAAGTAGCCTTCTACGTTTAGAATCCCGAGATTTGAAAACCCTCGGAATTTCCGGTGATGAAAAAGTCCATCTAAAACGAAAACTAAAAGAACTACGTACCCAAGCAGAACGCGAACGAAAAGAGCGTAAAGAGATCGAAAGAATGCGACGAAAAGCTGAAAAAGCAGCGAGAAAAAAGTAGAACTAAATAATAAAACAAGAGCTTTACTGGAATGAAAATAATTTATGTGTTTAATAATTTTTTTCTTTCAATTTAAAATCGTTATAAAATTCAAAATTCAGTGCTACTCACAGTGGTACCTTCACACGAACTTCCCCAGTGTTCACACAAATCACAATTCAATTTTTAGTTACACTGGAATTACAATGAGATTTAAGCTCAAAGCTGGCCAAAAGCTTGATTCCCCTCGAATAATACGAGATAATTTAAATGGGACGAAAAAAGCCATTTTCATTTCTTCAATTATTATTTTATTCAATTTAATGATTATTGATCAAGACTTTATGACTCATGAGATCGATATGTGATTGTTATAATTAATATTTTTGTATTTATCGTTATTATCATTATCACACGATCTTATTTCTTGAGTAATTTCCTCTATTCTCAAGACCACCATTTTTTTTTTTTGGTGGCTATAGTAAATGAAAAAACAATGAATGAATGACACTATGATAAAAGACACAATGAGAAGAGAATGAAAAGAAAAAAAAACAGTTAAGTATTTCTTACGTCTAATTCATCGGATAAGTTTATTTATTTTGAATACCGAAGTATATCCCACTCTGCATTACGCCCACCTTGGCTAATACTAGATTTAATTGAATGAATAATTAAGATCGTAGAGAGAGGATGAAAATTTTATTATGAGTGTATTTTCAATTTCTTGTTTATTCTTAAACAAAAACAAAAAAAAAACGATTTAAAAATAATGTATCAACGAACGAATTATCCCCTCCGTGAGACACAGAGTGTCGATATAGTCGTTAGGATAGGATTTTTAAAGAATTTTTCGAGTGAAAATGATTGTGACGATATAGAGAAAAAATTTAATTAAAGTGTTGTGAAAGGCAACTTTTAGCAATTATTATTTTACAATTTTGCTCAAAGAATTCTTCATATCAAAGACACCTGACAATTATTGTTATAATGAAAAACAAAAGCCATTGTATTGCGCTTCCCTCCCACCCCCCTTCCCCTCCTTTAAAAAAAAATAATATACTCATCCCTAAATCGTGTCTCAAGACATTCCGAACTGAATTCGAGACGTTTTTTTGTTATTAAACATTATTATTATTTTCTTTTTTGAAATCACAGCATCGAATAAACACTGACATTGCGAATAAAATCGACAGTAATAAATAATTTCTTTATCAATTGTATTTATAATAGTTGTAGAATTAAACTGCAAAATATTATTCTAGAGCCATGAATTATTATTTAAAATTTAAATTAACAGTAAAAATTTGATTTTTTTTAAGGGAAAATGAAGAAACAGCATAATTGTTTTCCCGAGTAATCGAAACCTTCGTCGATCGAATGATACAGTGTAAATACTATAAATAATGAATACATGAATATATATTTGAATGTATATTTAACGAAAACCCAATTATAATCAATTAATTGTCGAAAAATTGATTCTCGAGAGTGCGATAATGAAATCCATAGTGTCATAATAGATTTGTTTTTTAAGTATAAATGTTTTAGCCGATGACACGAGAGTTGATCAAACAAATCCTCCATTTTATACAAGAAATCAATAATTAAACAAAAATTACAATAATTAAAGACAATGTTCCATAATATTTCTGGACTGATGCCTCAAAAATTTTTGAAAAACTTTCCAACATTCGAATTGTCTTTTGTGATTCGTGAATTTTGGAAATGTATTTTTGTTCCCTTTTATAATTGTATTATTATTAATGACGAATCAATTTTTTGATCCGTTGATTATGACATGTGCTTCAAATGGGAGCACTACATTTTTGTCATCAACTCAATTGATAGAGAATATTTGTAATATTCAGGCACAATTTTACATACAATAGGAATCAATGTCTTCGAGTCACGTTTTTTTGTAATAAAAAATGCCCAAAAAAGTAAATAATTGTAGACAATTTCTTCTCAAGAGGAAAATGAAACATATTAAATCCTGTGAAAAAATAAGTTCCAATAAAATTGCAGCTTTACATATTAAATGAACATAATAATTGTCATCGCAGAATACTCTCGAAATATTTCAATTAAAAGTAAACTTCATACATTGAAAACAAAATTGTTGTTCCATTGATTTTTTTTCTCTTTCATACCTTGATTTTATATCAACTTGTTTGTTTGATCGATTGTAACCTCGATTGCAGTCCCGAGAAGTTCTTCCCCAGCTTCTCGTCTTGATATTCATTATTATAAAGTTGTCAAAGATATTAATAATTAATAATAATCAATAATTCAATAATTTTATTAAAATGCCTGCGATTGTGGTGAAAGATTATTCATGGAGGCAAACACCGGAAGACATCATTATTTCAGTTCCTCTTGCTGGAAAACCAAAGAAAGTGGACATTTTTGGTATTGGAAATTATTTAAAAGTACGTTTAAACATTCCATATTCTTTTAATTAATTCTCTATCAATTATACTATTCAAGATCAGTGAATTTTTTTAGCTTTTTCTCTAAATATCGAATTATCTTGATAAGGAATGATTTTATTAAAAAATGTTAAAAGACATTATCTGTTGAACATTCATTCAACTACAAAATGTTCTCCTAAAATGACTGGTTTCCGAGATAAATCGATAATAAATTGTGAATATCTTCTCTCATTTTGTCCTCAAGATTTATATTGGAAAAGTCAAGATTTTTTCATGATAATTTCCTCATTAATTCTATCCATTACATGATTAATTTATCATCTCCATCGAGATGTAATCCGAATTAATTAAATTGTGAGTTGTATTTACGAAAGAAGATTTTTGCAGTATTTCTCAACGTGAGAAAAAAAAAATTCAACGAGATATTAAAAACTTGTTCAACCTCAATGAAATATGTCTTCATTCAGGCAAGTTATCCACCATTCATCTTAGAGTTATTTCTTTACGATGAAATCCTTGAGGAGAAAAGCTCATGCACCATCAGTGAAGAATTGGCAATTTTAACTTTAAAAAAATCGGAAAAGGCTAGAGAATGGTTGAATTTGACACAAGAAAATTTGACTACGGACGAAAAACGAGAGTGTCGTATTCGAGCGGTGGAAAAGGCGCAGTTGTCAGCGGAGAAAAGCGCTAAAGAACGTGGAGGTGAAGAAATATGATCCTTCATTTTTTAATTCACAACTTGCAGTTGTCGGATAAATTTTCAAAAGATGTTTGTTTTTAAAATAATAGAGAAGCGACAATTTCTGCAGAGAAAAGCGGTGAAAGAACAGATTGAATGCGACACTCGAGTGAATAATAAAATACAGGAGTTGCGTGATGGCCATCGGAGAGAAGCTATGACCGAGTTTGAGGATTGGAGGCAAAAGGCGGAAGTACCTATCTTCGAAGGGGAGACTAGGGTACTTCAGGATAATAGGAAACAATACAAGTAAATTCTAACTCGTACGGTATTTTTTTTTCTCAATTCAGAGGATTTAATGGTAAATTGTAATAAATTTTTCAAAAATTTTTGTTGAATCTTTATTTTATTTCGGAACTGAGTGATTTCAGAAAAAAATATTACAAGACCTTTTTGGAGCTGATGAAATTGTCTATAAGAAACGTTTTATGACATTTTCTCCACAAATCACTCGTTATCGAGATAATTCAATATTCAAGAAAACATGGAAAAATGTCTTTCCCCCTTTTATTAACGATTTCCAAGATTTTATGTTTTATATTTTATTTTGTTTAATGTCCATAATATTTCACAGAGCCCCTGTAAAATGGTTTAAAGACTCCCCAGCACCTCAAGTCTCCTCAAAAACTCCATTAACTCAAGACATGAAGAGAGAAATCAACAAAGACAAAAGTAGGAAATAATCAACATCTAATAATAGACATCTACTTGCGTAAGAACATAAATTTCCTCATGACCTAACAAATGACTTAATTACAGACACGAAGCAATCAGGGACACTGCACGTAGAGATCGAAGGAGTGTCGGAAAATAAAAAAGAAGATGATTTGAAACGAGGAAAAAAAATTATCGAAGACATTTTAAAAGGAAAATATCATGGACGCAATGAAATATTTAACAACAATAACAGCACACCGAGACCCCGACAATGTGCTACAATAAATGTAACGTTCTCAGAAAGAATATTTCCAACTCCAGCAAGAGAAAGCAGTCAACTCGAGGAGCAAAAGGTATCTTTTCCTTTTTCTTATCCTCAATAATAATATTAACTTGGACAAAATAATTTTTTTTTCTTATTCTACATTCTAACAGTGGCTAGCAAAACAAGCTGAAGCTAGGAGAAAATGTGGTTTTGCTACAGAAGATCTCTCCCAAGAGGAACAGGATCCTCAGTGGCTCAAAGACAAAGGAGAGTAAGTAATAATAAAAAAAAAAACATAACTAGATAGTAAAACTAATTTTCATTATTTCTTCCTTTGTGAAGAGTTGACGTGTCAGAAGTTTTAATTAAATGGGGATATTGAAGGGAGGTATCAAAGATTCTTATGAATAATGAAAGGAGAGAATAAGAAATCTTTACATTTTGGCTTTTGGATGTAAAACGAGAAAATCCAATTAAATTTAGTGGGAGTTTTTTTGGAAATATTTCGGAATTGAAGGGAGATTAACATTTCTTTACAAGGGCCTTTTTTGTAGAGCGAAATGAGAGCTACAAAAAAGGTTTTATCAACATTTCGTTATCTTCTTTAGATTCTGAGTTATTCAACAAAAATTAAACAACTTGAAGTAAAATTGAGTTATTTCGTTCTACCATTTTAATTCAGTGCAAGTGTTTTTTAATGAATATCTTGAAATCTAAGAGCGATATAGAAATTTTTGTATATACCGTTTTTGTAGAGGAAAAAAAAAGCTACAAAAAAGGCTTCTATAAAAATTTCTCTATCTCTCTTCAGCTCTGAGATATTCAACAGAAAATAATAATCATTGGGTCCATTTTGAATGTTATATTTCCATTATTCTTGCAGTGAATTTTTCAAGGTTGGTAATTATCTCGGTGCAGTAAGTGCCTACACCCATGGAATAAAATTGAGTGGTCAAATGTCATCGCTCTATGCTAATAGAGCAGCAGCACAATATGCTCTAGGGAACTACAAGAGATGTGCTGAGGATAGTTCAAAGGTATACAACGCCTCCCCCTCTCCTTTTTTTCTCTTTTTCTTTAAGAAAAGAATTCCTGAATTCTCACGTTTCCATTGAGAAAGAAAAATACGGAAAAAAAAATAAAGAATACAATGTAACAGGCGCTGGAGCTAATGGTCCCAAAGTGCGAGGGTAACCGTGACTCTCGGGCACGCTGTCACGCTCGACTTGGTGCGTCCCTCTGTAAATTGTCGGCACCGCAACACGGAATTCCAGAACTCGAGGAAGCCCTCAAATTGGCCCCTGAAAATAATACCATAAAAAGGGACTTGGAGGAAGCTAAACATTATTTTCATCTCTATAATTATGAAGAATAATTTTTTTCTCATTGAGAAACCCCAAAAAATATCAAAAAAGCTTTCGTTAATGGAAAATCATCATTTTTTAGAGGAAAAATGGAAAATAAATTATTGCCATTTTTTTCTTATAAAAAAAATGTTCGATCTCATTAAAAGAGAAAAATAAAAATGAATAAAATTTTAATTTGCATTGAAACCACAGGAAATAATGAATAAATTGCAAAAAAAAAAAATAATTATCATTCCATTTAATTTATTACCATTCTTGATTAAGGATGAATATCACAGTCGTGTGCACATAAAAAAAATACAATTACGTAATTTAAATGAGAAATTAATTTACTCATATTTCATTGGATGAGAAATCATCCTGTTTGTCACGATCGATACATCCACATTTGGTGTGCTCGATAGTATGAATAGTTTCATGATGACGATCCCTCTGCTGATCAATTCGGTGTTTCACCAAAAATACAAGGCTAACATTTCTTGTTTCAATTGGCCCACAAACATGATTCTCCTCTAAGCAACAACCAGCTCCATCGCATCTCGCCAATATCGTTTCTCTTGGATAAAAAATCTCATCTGGACTCGGTCCAACTGATAACAATTCTTCAACAGGCACTGCTCGAAGTTGGGGTAATGAGCACTTGAACTGATACACCAAGTGTACATGATTCAGGTATTTGCTGTCTCTATTAATTATAAAACGAAAGAAAAAGATAATCAGTTGGATTTTTTTTCTATTTAATTTCACTTAGAATTCAGTTTTTGCCGAATATCTTGGAATCCAATGGAGAGAACTCAATTTTTCAGAAAACCTTTTTTAAACAGGAAAATGAGAGTTACAAAAAATGTCCTCAAGAAAATTTCATTTCAGGATAGATAAGTTTTTGGTGAATATCTCAAAATCTGATTAGCGAAATCATCATGAGCACCATGATGAATAAAAACTCAAACTCTCTCATCTCCCTTAAATTCAAAGAGATCCATTAAAAACTCATTGTGAAATGGCTTAAATTTTCAATTCATCCCTCCGCGATTGACCAATATTAAAATAAAAGCTTCTTACTTATGATGATACACTCCATAACAGCCCGAGGCCAGTATAATAATTAAACACAGATAATATTTATTAATCATGATGAAAACACTTTGAAATCCAGTGATACTTGAACTGAAGAATAAATTCAAGAAATTTTTTATATTGAAGATAAGAGTTGATGCTCTCGACTCAGTATTCCCTCGAAGACTGAAGTCTCTCCGGAACCAACTGTTGCACGTGTATATCTTCAGCTTCTTTTTAACGCGAATGCTGACCGCACACGTCTCAACTCAATAGGGTACACCTTTCACAGCACGATACTAGCTTATCCTTTATATACATCCTCACCATTGAATATTGCACAAAGACAAGTTCATTCTTACTTTCCTATTCACTTTTGCTGGCACTAGAAGATTTTTACCTGGCTTACTCCAGACAGACTCTTACATTTCTCTCAATATTTCATATCTCCTCTTTCCCATCATCTCCATGCTCATTCCCTCTCACTTGTGGACGAATTGTTCTCTCACATTTTTATGACGTATTTCTTGGCGAAATAGAGAACATTTGAAGCGATTCTTGGAAATTGGGAGGTGAAATTGCTTTTATCAGTTTTATTTCAATCTCTTACCGTTATAGAAGAAATTCATGGCAGAAGGTAAAAAAAATATCATATAATAAAATATTATCAGTTTTGATTTTTCATTTCGTTTGGGGTTTGCTAATTCAATGAAAACTTTTGTTTGTTCATTTGGGATTCTAATTTTTCTCAATCTCATCAGAGAATTGACTCAAACAATGAAAATAGTTGGAAAAAATGGAGCTTTTTGATATATCTTCTTTTCCATTTTTTGACAATTTATTTTTAAAAAGTTAAAGGTAATTTTCTGTAATTGATTTTGTATTTAAAATTTTTTCAGTTACAAAGAAAAAGTCTTTTGCTGCTGATTACGCTGAAATTTACAAATTCAAAATATTAATGATTATGAGATATTGATTTTTTTCCGTTCCTATCATCTTCCGTTATACATATTAGAATGTATGACTCACATTGAGACAATGTCGCCATATAGTCTAGACAGTCTCCCTGCGAGTAGTACGTGCTCTATCAAGTACGTCATCTAATTGCGAACTTTATAGACATTTCCAGCTCTGAAAATTCTCCTGCAGACAATTGACTGAAATGTGGAAAGACTTGCGTTGACAATGGTTAATCTTCTTCGAAGAATTTAAAAGCCTTCATCCTGGAGAAATTCTCGTGACGTCATGCGAAACGGGATCTCCCGAAGGTTTATCTCATGGAATGTATTGCATGATGTTGCGTTAGGACGGGATTCTCGTGAATGAGTCAGCCATCAGAAGCATTATTATGACATACTGGCTCACTTACTATTTTTCATCTCAATTTCCTCTTGTATACTGATTTCAATAAAAAACATCAAATTCAACATATTTGTTTATACCTCGAAAATAAGAGATTTCAGGAAAAAATGTAAAAAGCATTTTTTGTAGCTAAAAAAATTTCAAACAAAAATAGGTCTTTTGACATTTTCTACCAAAATCACTCGTTTTCTTGCAATGACAACTCCACTATAGAATCATGGTCAGTATTTTTCTCTTTTCATCTAGCAAGTTCTGGGAATCCCAACTCAAATGATTTCGCCGCCGTAGAGTGAAAGGGGCGTAAGTGCCAAAAATTTCCCTTTTTCAAAGTGAAAGGAGCGTATGTCCCAAATCGATGCTTTTTTCGAATCATCCTCCCGCTGTGATCACACAGCCACCACCGTCGGTGTATTGCGTGAGACAATTTTTCGGTCATTTTTATCCAGCATCTATTTTTTTTCCGTAGTTCGGGACGTTCGAAGTCTAATAACGAAAACCACCACCCTGGAACAACGCTGTTGCGTTATTATTTCGTTGTAGGGGCAAAATGGGTATATTACTCATTTTCTAAATTGGCAATCTCCCCCAACCCCCCTCTATTCATTGGGGGGGAAAAAAGGGGAAAATCATTTTGTTATACCAATGCTTTAAATTAGCATTATTTTTTTCAATTGAAAAAAAAATAGACTGGAGGTCACGATTCTTCACTATGTCGCGGATCCTGCACATAATTAAAATAATATGAGATGAAGGTGCTAAAATACTCATAAAAGAGAAATTAATACAATAACACAGGTTGTATTAAGTGTGGTGAAACCCTCTAACCGACTCACCCTAGGAGGCAAGTGCACAGAAAAGATCGAAGGGACCGAGGAAGAAACGTTAAAAGATGGAATGGGAAATACCTGCTCAGGTTACCCCACCTTACTTCTCTCTATTTCTAAAGCATTAAGGAAGGACGATGATTTACCAGGGAAAGACAGAGAATACCACAAGGATAAGTAACAATTGTCATGTGAACGAAACGACAAAAATCAATAAACTCCGTTTAATCGAATCTTTGAGACAACTCGCCGCAGCGGATCTTGGGCCTGGGAAATGATGCAAATTTTCCATGGGAAGCTAAGGAAAAGGAGCTCTGAGAACATAGAAGTTTTTGTATAATGGACGGTAATCCGCTCTATGATCACCCACTCTTTCCTAAACAAACGAATATGGATACCTGCCAAGAAATTTCCAGTGAGTATTATATATTTAATCCGGAAACTTGGGTGGTTGTAACATGCATCGAATATATTGGCACCGAAGACGTAAAATGAGGATTTTTTGGGACACGTGGCGGTTGACTTAAAAGGATTGAACAAAAGAATCTAAGGCCAACGTATAAACGTGTAAAACCCTAAAAAGAAACTACTTATTCCTTTTTTTTCTCGAAGTGACAGCCCTAGTAAAACAAGGGTGGGAATCGGTTACTAAAAATCTCGCAATAACTCTTAACTTGGGACACCTGCCTGAAAATCTATTGAGATTAGAGGACAGAATTTAGGAGATGTTCCGAACGTACGATCAACCATGAGGGGAAGGTTTTGGGAAACGTGACTAACGATTTAACTAAGACCTACCCACGATCATCTAGTGAAGACAACGCTAAAACTCAAATCAGGGGAGAAGAAAAAGTAGCCGTTAGAAACTTAAGGGAGGGTACCAAGAATATAAAAGGAGGATGCAGCCCTTCTCAGTATCTCAGTATCATACCAATTTTGTCAGCGAGAAGTTGTTAGCAGCCAAAAGTCAGAACCAGTACTTGTCATAGACAATCATCAGAATTCTACATCTCTTGTCATAAAAAGAGTCTTGTACTGAATCATTGGATTCTACATCTCTTATTATAAGAGTCCAGTACTAATTACGAGGTTTCACAGGAAGTGATTCGCTCAATTAAGATTTCGACCAGTTTCGAAGATCTTCATCTCTTGTTGCAAGAGTCTTGTCCTAAATCTGTCACGAGGTTTTCACGGAAGTGATTTCCTCTTCAAGTACTACAACCAATATCCGGATCGCAATCAGGCTCATGCGGATCCTGTTCACCATTGTCCTGGTCTACGCAGCAATCTGGTTCTACCTTAAGATCCAGTGTGAATTGCGCATCCTGAAAACCATTGAACTTGGACCACAGCGCAAATCCCAGTACCAGTAACAACTCTACAAGATCATCCACCGGCTCTGAGCTGGTAATCTGCCGACACCTCAGAATTCTCTCTGAATGTTCCTGAATTGACGTCTCATCGCCACTGCATCTACCTGTCGAGACCGATACTACAACATCCAAGGGTTCAACCAACTCAACCACTGTAAGTAATTTTAAGAGATCAACTAAACATATTCCTATAAACACCTTTCCTTTTTCCTTTCGGTTTTATCTTGAAACCCGGAGTAATTTGGTTTTGTCTGTTGAATAAATTAGTCTAATTAAAAGGGTATTATTCATCTTTTCTACCTACGTATAACCTTTCTCTTTCGACTCGTGCGTTGTATCACCATTTTCGTACTTTAGTACCTAATCCCACGCAATCAGATCCCAACTACATAAGAGAATCTTTCCCTTATTCTTTCGATTTTCTTCCTGATGTAACTAGTTACGGTCCGATCAACTCTGAGGTCCCCTTATAGAGTCATTCAAATCGAATCAATTATTCGTGTAAAACCGTAACAACTCATTAGTCGTTATTCAATATCTATTTATATTTCCAAAATTTATTTCATTGATGAAAATTATTTTATTGCACTCACCCCGAATGTCGAAAATATGTCCTCAAAATTTTCGTTCACGATTTCTCAAAAATATATTATGCCATTGAACTGATCGAGGTCGCGATCGATAGGTCTTCATACAACTTAGCCCTGATTAGATTTTGGTTGATATTGGAAAAGCAGTTATTCCGTTTTTTAATATAACAAAATGTCATGAGTAGCGAAAAGGGCATAGAATGTGGAGAAAATAGCAAAAAAAAATTTTACACATGTTATGAATCATTTAATAATCACAATCATAATAATCGCTAAGAAAACTTTCTTCAAAAGACAGGAAAAAAAAATCAAAGTAAATAAAATAATAATCATAATAATAGAAAGCGACATTATATGGTAGATCAAATTCTTTTCTGACAGTGCAATAATCCTTATTTATCTGCAATTCAATTCTTTGATAACGATTCTCATCAAATTATGAACCGAGAAGTTTTTTGTGTGGCCCAAACGGGTTACACTCACCACTAGTTTTCATGTTTTTTGGGGCTAAAAATACTACAATGGAACAACAATGCTGTTGCATTTCC
Organism: Coelinius sp. EB29; assembly: GCA_035578325.1. Taxonomy (NCBI): domain Eukaryota; kingdom Metazoa; phylum Arthropoda; class Insecta; order Hymenoptera; family Braconidae; genus Coelinius; species Coelinius sp. EB29. The sequence goes on along the minus strand of JAOZGT010000009.1, from coordinate 2,545,630 downwards.
GTTGTTCCTGAATCGCCAAGGCATGATCAATGATTAATGTTCATTAAGCCATGAATATTTTCATCCCTCCCCTTTCTCTCTAACAAGTCAATTTTTTATATCTCATTAAATCCCAAATTGTCTCGGTAATGATAGATTTTAGGAAGAAATGCCGAAGGACCTTTTTTGTAGACAAAAAAATTTCCAATGAAAAAGGTATCTTGATACTTTATCTCAAAATCACCCATTACCGAGATAATTTGAATGCTAATGAGAAGTGAAAAATTCATTCATGAAAACTCGAGGCATGTTATTCACGTCATAATATCTATCTTTTCCTCTTGATCAAATCAACTATCAATTTTTTCTTATGACGACGAAAATAAATTGTTACAACTCATTGTCGCGGATCCCGCGGATAATTAAAAATAAGATGTAATTAAATGTTAAAAAACCCACGAAAGAGGAAAAATCAATACAATATCACGGGTTGTATTGAGTATGGTGAAAACCTCTAACCGACTCTCAAGTATATGGACAAGATAGAAGGGATCGCGAGAGAGAGTCTGGGATACATTGGGAAACAGCTGCCCAGGTTACTTCTCCTTATTTCTCTCTATTTTTGAAACATTGAGAAGATATGGCGATTTTTGATCTCTCGACTAGAGAAAGACGGAAGAAACCATGAGGGTAGATGATAATGGCTGAATAGGTGAGAACGACACCAACAAACTCCATCTGAGCCTTGGAAATGAAGCAAATTCTCCGTGGGAAAGAAAAGAAGAAAGGGCTCTGGAAAGTGGAAGTTTTCGTATGATGCGTGGATAATAATCCGCCGCATCATCCATTATTTTTTTAGATATAGAATTACCTCGGAATTGAGGATACATCGAAGAAACGAGCACCAAAAAAGTAAAATGAGAGAACACGTGGCTGACGATTTGAAGGTTGTGAAAATGAATTTAGAAGCTAAGCATTAGGTGATCACTCATTTCCTTTTGTCGGATGTCATCTCTAACGATACCACAAGCTTATAAGCTTGAGACGGAAATTCGTTACAACCCTTAAAATTTGGAACACCTGCCTAAGATCAATTGAGATTGGAGGCCAAAATGTAAGAGATGATTTAACTAAGGGCACCCGCAACCATCTCAGAAGCTAGTAAGCTGAACATCTCATGAGAGGATCGGACGATCCCACGATTGTCTATTAAGGAAGCTACCAACCCTCCAATTAGGAATGAGGGAAAAATAGCCGTTAGAAATGTAAAGGAGGGTACCAAGAATATAAAAAGAGGACGCATCCCTTCTCAGTATCTCAGTGTTACACCGAATTTCTAACCGTGCAGTGCCAGCCAGAATAAACCGCCAAGTCCAGCAGTACTCAGAAGTCTGAGTCAGTACTTGTCATAGACAAAACATCAAAACTCTACATATCTTGTCATAAAGAGTCCAGTACCGAATTATTGAATTCTGCATCTCTTATTGTAAGAGTCTGGTACTTACTACGAGGTTTCACAGGAGTGATTCCCTCAATCAAGATTTCGACCAGTTTCAAAGATCTTCATCTCTTACTGAAAGAGTCTTGTACTAGTTTGACTACGAGGATTTCACGGAGTTGATTTCCTCTTCAAGTACTTCAACCAGCATACGGAACGCATTCAGAACTCATGCGAATCCTGTTCACCATTGTCCTGGTTTACACAGCGATCTGGTTTTACCTGAAAATCCAGTGCGAACTGCGGATCCTGAAAACCATTGAACTTGGGTCCCAGCGCAAATACCAGCATCAGTAATACTTCTACGAGATCATCTACCAGCCCTGAGCCGGTGTCCTGCCGACACCTCCGAATTCTATCGGAATTCTACCAGACCTGAGCCTGTGTCCTGCCGACACCTCCGAATTCTTTCGGAATTCTCCTGAACTAACATCTCATCGCCACCGAATCCAGCCATCAAAGTCTACTCAACAACATTCAAGGGTTCAATAACCTCCGCCAGATTCATCTTGCCTGAGTGATTTATCCTCCTTCCAATCGTTCAACAACTGTAAGTAGTTTTAAGAATTCAACTGAACATATCTTTATATTCCTGTAAACACCATTCCTTTTTTCCTTTCGGTTTTATCTTGAACCCAGTGTAACTTGACTTAGTCTGTGGAATAAATTAGTCTCATTAAAGGGGTATTTCTCATCTTTTCTACCTGTGTAACCTTTCTCTTTCGACTCTTGCGTTGTATCATCATTTTCGTACTTTAGTACCTAATCCCATGCAATAAGATCCCACCTAGTCAAGAGAATCTTGCCCTAATTCCTTCGATTTTTCTTCCTGTTGTAACTAGTTACGGTCCAATTGACTCTGAGGTCCCCTTAAACTCGATCAAATCATATAAATTATTCAGTGAAAACCGTAACATCATTAATTGAGTGTTTATAGCAGAATAATCAATACTAATGAGACTATGTAGATTTTTCGTCAGATAGATTGTTCAAGCGGAACGGTTTGATTGATTGAATAATTCTTATCATTGTTTTTATGGATATCTCTGGATCTAATGGAGATAGCGGAATTCTCATAAGAACTCTTTTTGTAGAGTAGAATAAAAGCAACAAAAAAGGTTTTTATGAAAATGTTGTTATCCCCATTAAATTTGAAGATATTTTATAAAAACTAGTCATCAAGTGGAGAAATTCGCAGTAAGGAATTAATTCATTCAAATAATTTAATTAAATTAGGATCATTTTAATAATCAACTAGATAGGTACGCGCGCTTCACGCGCGTATGGTTTGCAGGCTTCGATTCTGAAGCTTATGCTAAGGGTGTGTGTAAGATATTTAACTTTTCCAACATATATTGTTTTTTTTTTTTTAACTAACATACATTGCCTAATTCTGTTATTTTTTAAAAAGTTTCACTTTTGCCGTAGATTTCTACGCTATCACTTTTATGATAAGGAGAAAGGCTCCAACCAACGCCTTTTTCAGTGAAGTACTACCTATGATTCTTTATTTATATATCTACATTATTTTTATTCAATATGAATATAAATAAATAAAAAATCGAATTATCTACTTCCCCTTAAGTGACGAGGAGTTACAATTAGTTATTCTTTTTTGTTCAACTATTCGTATAAAAAGAAATTTCATGTATTGAATATCATTTGAATTTCATAACAAAAGATTTTTTTAGATAAAATAAAATATAGGAATATACAATATCTATATATATAATATATATAATGTATAATGTATAATATATAATATATAATATATAATATAACATATAAGATATATATAGTATGGTATATATTATATATATCTATAATATATATATGTAAAATTTAATTAGATTCAATTAAATTCCTATCATAAGCTTAACTAAACTAAAATACGATAAGGATAAGTATTGGTACTTCATGAACATGATATGACTTGGCAAAATAGATCGGTGACAGAAAATGTTTCACTAATTTTTTTATAGAGGAATATTCTTTATAAATGAGGAAATGATCAAAACGCAGAGGAAAAGAATTATATCATGATCTAATCAATTCGTGTAATTATAATTTCTGGGAACTTGACCATTAATACCAAGAATTTAAACTATTCTCAATTAATTTGCATTTAGGCATGCTGATGAATATATAAAAAAATTTCCTCCATTCACTTCCGAACGGCAAAATCTAAAAATACTTTGTAATCATACATAATAGAGATGATGATGGGATTGACGCAGTTTTGAGGTGTCAACTTAAATTGTCGTGAGTCAGTCGACGAGGAAACAATCATTATGATTGAGATTGATTAAATTTTACTGAGAGTACGTGATAGTGCTACGTGCGATTGTGATCATTCGAATGATACTCTTTGATCAACTTTTCTCGATTACGTGTGCTTCATCTTTCCTGTTGAACCATGGGTGAATCAATACAAAGATCATAATTTGACAGTTTTGGTAATTTTGCAAATATCTCAGAAACCCGTGATTTCAGGAGAGAATATGAAAAAACCTTTTTTGTAGCTGACAAAATTTTCAATAAAAAATGTTTTCTTTCTATTTTTAACTTTTTTTTCTAAACTCACTCGTTCTCGAGATAAATCAACATTTATTGAACATTAATCAACATTTATTAATTTGTCATTTTAATAAATAAAATCAATCAGATTAATCGATATAGATACATCAATCTCGTATAATTTGATTAATTATTTAATTGATCATTTTCATGAAAATTAAATTTGGATTGAAAATTTTTAGAGGGCACATTACATTGCAATCAAGGACTTAGTCATCAAGTCATCATCTATATATCAGCCTTAATATTGTCTCATCTTCAAAGTAAATTGTAGGGCTGACCATCCAGACATATGATAAATAGAAGGAATTTACGCATGTCGACTGACGTCAATCCAATATGTATATAATTTCATCTACTCATGATTCCCATAAAATTTATACAAAAAATCACAGAGGAATTGCCCCTCTTGGATCAAATGATTCATTTTAATTTTTCAAAAATATCCGAAAGGAATGAATTTAGAAGAAAATATCAAAGAACCTTTTTTGTAGAACTTATTATAAAAATAAATCAATATGGAGTATTTTCTTTCCATAATAAAGAAATCGTCATCATCTTCATGAGTTTTAACTCAATCTTCTCGAAATATTAAGAACTGAAGGTGTCTGATGACGCCTGCAAACACAAGCAGGAAGATAATGCTCAATATTCCCAAGAATTTTTCAAACCACAATGACAATTGATTACAATTTCTCAACGACATTATATGCTTTAATGTCTCCATAAATCATCATAAATCAACAGAGAGAGAAAAAAAAATCTCCAGCCCTTGGTTTTCTCACGAATCCAGATGACACAGTGGTCATGATTTACCCGGTTTGCATACCGGCTCAAACCCAGATAAGCTGTCGTGAGGGGGGAAGTGAATATCAAGTTGTATAAATACTCGTCTGCCTTCAGGAAATTTTCAGTCTCGATCTGAACCTGCTGAATAGCAGATGTAGAATTTATTTAAATAAAAATTATAATTCAAGTGAATTAACTTGAAGTTAATTAATAAAACAAACAGTTTAAATCATTAGAGAAGATAAAATGGCGGCCAATGCAAGTTCACAACGTGTCTCAGTGGGAGTTTTATTAATTATTCTAATGGCTATGAGCAATACAGTGGAGGTGTCCTCAAGACAAGTATCAACACCGAAAGGAAGAAAGGGAAATGGTGTATTGGAGAGAATTCTTGGATTGGAAACGATGAAGAGATGCAGACGATTTCCCTGTAAGGGACCACAACCCAGAACCTATCATATTCTGGATCTACTTCATGAACAGGGACACATACCCCTAGCATCATCACCATCAATGAAACCAGCCTATTTAGTGGTACAACGGTGTGATGGACATGCTGGATGCTGTGAATCTCCCGCTTTAACGTGTCTTCCCAAGACTAGTATCAAAGAAGAAATGGAGATCTGCAAGCAGGAAGTGGGAGGACCAAAAAAATTCGTCAGGATAACAGTGGAACAACACATTTCCTGTGAATGTAGCTCTGCTAATAAAACATATCGTGAGGAGCTCGAGAGATCAAAACCTAACATATCTCTCTTTGATGAATCTAATAGTTAATTTGATCGATAAGTGAAGATACGGTGATACGAAATTTAACGAGAAAATTTGGTGATATCTTAGAAACTAATGGATTTGAGGGAAGATCTTTTTTGTTGGTGATATCATTTTTTCTGCAAATAAGTTCTCTTAGTGTTTTTTTTTTTTTTTTTTCAATTTCAGTGGTTTAAGAGATATATTTGGATAAGAGTAGTTTCGTTTCATCGTTTCCCTGCTGAATTGATTGTTGGCTGTGAAAATTATTTTTATTTATTGTCTATTTATTAATAGAATATACTTGTATTTCCACTTCAACATTCGGACATAGTTTTAGATAGAATGAGGGTGTTATTGTGAATGTATGAGAAAATAATGGCTTTCGGGTGTCTAAGAATTTCAGTGTTAACAGAATTACATGTGAAATCAAAGATAGAATGATATTTTTGGCACATTGCCATGTTAAATTTATGGCGCCTGGCGCTTTATGGTTGAGTTAAATTTTGCCAATTTTTACAAATTTTTATTCGGATACAATTTCTGACTGTCATTCCGTTATGATTTTTGAATGGCTTGTATGCATCTCGAATGTGATAGATATGAATGAGTCATTAATTATTATTTGTAATATTTTTGTTAATTTCCTTTTTTCACTATCACTCTTGCCAAAATGCATTTTCTAAACTGAATGCCTCATGTCGAATTTCATGTCGCAAATTATCTCCATTTCATAGTAAAAGTAGATTTTAAAAATTCTTAAAAAAATGACGAATTTCGCTAGTTTTTTTTTTTTATATTTCCTCGTTATTTATTATACCATTGTGTATATTTTTATGCTCAATTGAATATTTATGATAATAATAAATTATTGAACGACAAAATAATTTTTCACTCACTTGAAACTTAATTTCCCCATCAAATACCTATCTAATTTTCTTTCATCCTAGTCAATTTTCTTAGTCAAGTTTTCCTATTTTCAAGTCATCGAATTATAAAAAATAAATATTGAGGGGAAGGATTTTTACACTAAATAATAACAAAAATATTTCTCTTTATATATACATGTTTTATTCATCCTTCAAATCAAATAATCGACATTGTTCATCCTAAATTTTCCCACTACAAAATGACTCTTTCTCATTCCGAAAAATCTCTCAAATAGTCGTAGTGAATAAATGCGCAGTATCGTATTACCTGAGATAAAAATTCCCTTCAAAATATAAGAAAAAATAAACACACACACATATTGATACTCAAAATTGACAACAGTAATTGGAATGAAAGATGATGGAAAAAAACTTGACGAGTTTGTCAAATGTCAAGAAATCTTAAACTACTCGTAAAAGAAGCAAATCCGAGAGACTGAGGCAAAATTTTCTTGTTCAAATCATCTGCTCAACATTTCGAAATTTTCAAAAAAACCTAGGAACGTCCCCTCCTAAAATTTTGGTAAATTCATCTGCTCATCTTGAATTACCACTAAAAATCATCCATTTTGCCCCAATCTCTTCAACATTCCCACAACTTCAACTCCTAAAACTGAAGCTAGTACCTCGGATATCCATACTTGGGTCTCATTCTCCTACCCCTAGTACTCCTCCCTCTGGCTCCATCGGGAGCAACTCCCCTCACTGCATGTCCGCGTGTTGGTGATCCCCCCCTATTTCCCTGATTCTCCCAAACAATAGGAGTTCTAGCACCCCTAGCATTACCCCTGTACTGGACTCTAGCAGATCTTCTGGTAACAGTTCCACGTCCCTCTTCCCCAGTGATAATATTCCCTGGATTGACACCAGCACTCACATTATTCCTCCTACTATTACTCGATGGTGAAGCCTCAGCCTCTCTTCCCTCCTCCTCCCCCTCCCCCTCATCACCACCAGCTTCAACAGAGTCCTCATCCCCAGGAGCACCTCCAATATTTTCACTAGTACTTTGATCTCCTTCAGAAGAAACTCCATCAGTATTAACTGCTGTACTAGATCCAGGAACTGCCTCCATCTGCTCACTCTCCTGATCCTCAGTGATCCTGATACTAGGCACTGAAATTCCCTCAGCACTAACATCAGCAGTAGCTGAAGAACCTGGAACAGGTGCTTCTTGTTCTTCAACTTGTCCTCCACTTGTTGAAGGAGGCAGATCAGCTGCTGGGGATACTTGTAGTGGAGTAGTTGGAACACTTCTACCAGTTCCACCATCTTCCAACTGAGTTAAATCCATTCTGGTGTCGTCCATACCCTCTTGAACAACTTGGGCAACACCAGAGCCAGAAGCTCCAAACATTGTTCTGACTGTTGTACCTGTTGGTGTGACTAATGAAGGAGTTGATGATGGAGCTGAATCACCAAATGTAAAACGACCCTGAGGTACTTGAGGAGAACTCACAGCCTCACCAAATCCATCACCTCTGCGTGGTACAAATAAGGTTGGTGTGGATGGTACAATACTGTCGTCTCCACCATCTTCATACCCCTGTTGAGGGAGTAAAAAGTGCTGTTGTTGACGTGGCATTGGGGCAATTCCTCTGGAAGATCTTGAAGCAAATGCTGGAGGTTCCCCAGTGGGTCCAGCACTACTGATGGCTTCTGATTGTTGTTGAGGTTGATTAATTGGTATTGGCTGAGGTCTTGGTACTTCGACGTTTCTGGAATCGTCCTCCATTATCTCCACTTCATTATTATCACCCTCAACTTCCTCTTCGACTCCATAAGTAAGCTCCTCCTCCTCTTCTTCATCTTCCTCTTCATCCTCCTCCATTTCACCATAAGGATCATTATCAAATTCTTCTTCTTCAGGTGCTTGATTATGCCCACCCTCGTCACAATCAACAACAACACATCCATCCTCTGGCTCTTCATCCTGATCACGTTGACTCGATGTTGGTACCTGATATTCAACATCAGAACCACTTGTTGCTGTACTCGCAATCTCACTTCTTATTCTCTTAGCTTTTGGACTTGGTTGTTCTGTTCGTAATTCAGTTCCTTCAACAACACCAGAGCCAGAGGCTGTGGGTTCTAGGGCTCTTGGTCTTTTGTGACTCCCTGAACTTTGAGAAGTACTTACTGATTGTGTTGAACTACTGGGTATTGTTTGTTGTTGATCACCACCTGTTGTTTGTTGATTTTGTTGAAGTGTTTGTTGCTCAACTCTTGGACTTACTAGAGCTACTGTCTGAGGTGGTTGAGGATCCTGAATCTGTACTTGTTGATTCTGTGATTGTTGCTGAGCTGGTTGATTCTGACAAGTTGGTTGATTCTGCTGTTGAACTTGTGAATTATCAGAATTTTCAGATTCTTCTCTTTGAGTCGATTCAGCTGATTCACTCAATTGTGGTTGGACAGCTAGTTGTCGAAGATTGGATTGACCAGTTTGAGATATTGAGGTACTTGTGCTTGGTTGATAATCAGTATGACTACTTGTTGGTGAACTTGTCTCAGTTGTGTGAACAACTTGTTGTTGAGGTGCTACTGGCACTGGATTGTTAGCTGTTGTTGGTAGAACAGCTGCTGTTCTTGTTTGTACATTGAGTGGTCGAATACTTGCTAGAGGTGTTTCAGCACGAGCTGATGCCATTGGTTTGATGTTAGCTGTTGGAGGTTCTGTTGTTGCTGATACTCCACTTACACCAACTGACAATTGTCTCTGTAATTGACCAACTCTCTGAAGCAGTGTCTCTTTCTCTGAATTAATCTCAGCTTTTTCATGCTCAAGTCTTGAAATTCTTCCTTCCAATTGTGATTTTATGACAGCAAGTCTAGCATCATGTTCATTCTGATCATTATCACTGGACATTGATTCAATTCGTTCCTTCAAATCAGTTAATTCTCTTTCACATTTTGATTTTGATTCAGTCAACTGCATTATTCTTGTTTTAGCTGTTTTTAATAATCTCGTCGTTCTCTCCTCTTTCTCTGAGCTCGTTCTATTCAAGTTTTCAATTTCTTGTCTGAGCCCATCAGCTTCTTCACGAAGTCCATTTATCGTTGTTGTTAATTCTTCAATCTGTCCTTCAAGCTCAACATTCTTCTGACGTATCTCCCTTCGTCCCTCCTCGCGCAGTTGTTCTTCCTTCTCTTGAGTCACTTGAATATCTTCAGGTGTAGCTGGAACCTCTTCAGGCTTACGACTAGCTAATTCTTCATACTGTGTTTTGTACTTTTTAGCTATTTTCCTTATCTGAATCTCTTTGTTCTTCACATCATTCAGCACAGCTTCCTTGTTATCCAATTCTTTCCTCAATGATGCAAGATCATTTGATTTTGAGGTTGAGTCTGCAAGTGCTTCATTAAGATCCTGACCAAGTTTACGAGCCTCTTCAGAAGCTTTTGTTGCCTCTTCTCCATGAGTTTGAATCTGCTTGTGAAGCTGAAGAATCTGCTCCTCAAGCCTAGCCTTTTCTCCTTTCAGGGTGTTCAATTCTTCCATCTTTTTAGCATGAATTTCACGCTCCGATGTTAATAATTTACTGAGATTTTCACGCTCAGTTTGAAGTCTCCTCCAGTCTTCAGGGCTGGCTTTGTTGGCACGTTCTACAAGGGCATTAGCACGCTGTCTCCATCTCATTGCTTCACTCCTCAATCCAGTATTCTCTTGAACCAATGACTCAGTTTTGGCTGTCAAATCCCTCGCCTGTTCACGAAGTGGTACAACTTCTTCAGATAATGCTGAAATTTGGGTTGATAACTCAGTGACTTTGATCTGCAGTGAATCACGCTCTTCACGAAGAATTCTGTTAGAATCAGCAATTGCATTTAACGTTTCTACTTTTCTTAGAAGTTCAGCGTGTCTTGATGTTGTAGCAACATCGATATCTGATTTTTCACGTTGAGAATTCACTATATTTTCAGCTTCTTTGAGTCTCTTTTCAAATACTTCTACCTGTGATTTGAGTCTCATGTTCTCAGCACGAAGAACATCGAGTTTAGTCACTGCAAGATCTTTCTCTCTTCTGAGATATTTAATGATCTTCAGTAATTGTTCAGTAGACTTTGAGTCTTCTTCAAGTCCTGTGAAGCTCTTGTTCATGTTCTCGAGGCTGGTGTCCATGGCCTCGTGATCACCACCAAGCGATGAACGATTACTCTGCATTATTGCAGTTCTGTCACTCAGTTCCTGAATTTGATTGTGAAGAAGTCCATTCTGTTTATCTAAATCATCGATTCGTCTTTGCATCTCTTCGAGATCGGTCTTGAGTTGTTTCTCTCGTTCTTGACAGGATGAACGCTCTGCTTGGAGAGCAGACACAGCAGCATCTCTGGCTTGCGTCAAATCGTTGACAGTCTTTGAAATATTCTCAGCTTCACTTCGCAGTTTAGCCAATATCTAAAGCAAGGGCATAAATACAAGATATTTTCACATCATCACAAATCATTCACTATTATTTTTCATTTATCTCGGAAATTAGTCGTTTCAAGAAAAAATGTCAAAAAACCTTTTTTTGTAGCCTAGAAATTTTTTTACAAAAAATATTCTTCGACATTTTCATCTACAACAATCACGTATTAATTAGATAATTGTCACTCTATGAAACTTTGCTATTGAAATTACGTTCAAAATAACTTTTTACTTAAAGAAGAAATTATTTCAATAACTCTTCCAATTGTTGATGAAATGAGACAATTTTTCTACATTAAAAGTGAATTTTTTCCCCTCCGTAACAAGTCCAGACTGAGCTGAATTGATTATTCCATTTCTAAGTTATGAATATTTGAAAAAGAAAATGAAAAGTGTTTCCTCTGTAATTGACTTAGTGATTTTGGATTTTCATAAAAATTAAAACAATGAAATACCTGAAGATCGTTAGAATGAAGTACCATCTCCCTGGCATACTTCTCCTCAGCTTCATTAGCAGCTTGTGATGCACTCTGCAAATCACTCTTCAGCAGTTCCAGCTCTCCCTTCACCTCATCCAGCTCCTCAAGTTTGCCCTCAGCAAACGCCAATTTCTCCCTCAATTCAGAATCCGTAACCTGCTGTCCACTCTGTGACTGCACCAATTCACCCTCCAACTGTTTAACTCGTCTCTCAAGATTTCCAGCTTCATTTCTAGCAGCTTCAAGTGCCCCTTCAAGCTCCCTCACTCGTCTCTCATACTGTCCAGTTATCTCCTTCAATTGTGTCTCTGTACTTTCAGCAATATCACTGTACTGCTGATTCTGCTGTCTCGCTGTCTTCACTTGTTCCACGAGTGACCTGATCTCAGCATTAGCACCAGCCAATTGTATCTCCAATTCTTGGAGACGTTTAGCAAGATTTTCATCCCCAGTGATAGGTTTAGCACGTGATTGTGCCAGTGTCTCTCTCAGTTTAGCCTCCAGCTCGTCAGCCCTGCGTTCTACATTCCCCTGAGCTGTTCTTGCTTCATCAAGCTCAGCCTTGAGACGTTCTCCAAGACTCTGTTCCTCCTTCAATCTCTCCTGAGCTGTCAACAACTGTCTTTCAAGATGCGAAGAGAGTTCTCTAAACCTATCCTGCTCTTCCTGGAGACGTCTACGAAGTGCAGCACATTCTCTATTAGCATCATCTAATCTCACTTCAGCTCTGAGTTGTCCTTCAGCTTGTGATCTCTCCAAACTAGCCTTGATAGACTCAACATCAGCTTTGAGAAGAGCTTGGGTCTGTCTCTCCCTATGCAACATTTCACGTTCCTTCAACAAACGTCCCTCATTATCCCTCAGATGCTGCCTCTCCTGTCTCAGATTCTCAAGTTGAACCTCAGCCCGAGATAGTTTAGACTGGGCTAAGAGTGTCTCATCCTTCAGCAACATGATACTTTGCTCATGTTTACCAATTGTTGTACTGTAATTGGCACATCGTTCTTCAAGTGCTTTAATCTGAGACTTGTAAGTTGCTACATTAGCTTGAAGTAGATTAAAACGTTCTTGGGAAGAGTCAAGTTGAGCCTTTAGACGACAGCAACGAGTTGAATTTGTCTCAGCTTCTTTTCTCAAACGTTCAACCTCTTCACCAAGCATCTTCTCATGCGCTGCTTTCTCCTTTTTATAAGTGGAATATTCATCAGTGATTGACTTTAATTTAGATTCTGTCTCAGTAAGTTTGGTCTCGAGTTGATTAATCCTTTCTTTGTTTTCTTGTAGTGATTTATCAGAGTCTGAAGTGTTTGATTTGTCACCAGAAGTTTCTTGTTGCATAGGTTCTTGGGGATCCTTTGGAGTCTGTCCACTCTGACTGAGAGCCTGATGATACATACTCTTGTACATGTCTCGTTGTCTCATCAATCCTTCAAGCATTTTACTCTGTCTGTCCTGGGCTGCCTGCATCTCTGACAACTGCTCAAGATATCTATCCAACTTCTCCTTCATTTCACCAGAGTGCAGTTCATCATTGCACCTCTCAATCTCTTCCTGTCTCGAAGACAATGTTCTAACGATTGACAACAACTTCTGATTGTTCTCCTGAAGCTCTTCGATATCTTTAAATGTAACAAGTTTCTTGCTTATTAATTGTGATGATGCTAAATCAGTCTCCATTGCTGTCTCATCACCACTTGCTAGTCTATTACCAGTTCTACTCTCCTGCACTTCCTTAAGCAAATAACAAACTTGTCTCGCTAAATCAGCAAGTTCTGTCTTGAGACGTTGATTCTCACGAGTATGATGATTTGATATTCTTGATGCCTCATCAGCATTTTCCTGGAGACGATTGTTCTCAGTTAACAATTCATCCAATTGATTTGTCAATGTTTCAACATTAGCAACAGCTGTCTCATAGTCAATTCTTTGGCGTTGAAGGGCTGGGGCTTTGTCCTCTAATTCCTTCAAAATGACATCCATCTGTGATTTGAGCTTATCATTCTCTTCCTTCTCAGCAGTTAGCTCATTCACAGTGTCAACGAGTTTAGTGTAGATTTGAGTCAAACTGAGGCCTTTTTTGAGGATTCTACTGGTGATTGCTGCTGTTGGAGCTAATTGTTCAACTGCTTGATCCAGTCTCTCTTGTTTCAAGCTACCCAACAATTCATTAGCCTTCTCCAGTTCTGCAGACAACTCTTCAATCTTTCTATCCTTCTCAGCTAGAATCTCCTCGTGGTCAAGTTTAAATTGAGCAAATTCTGTTTCAAGCGTTCCATACTGCTCTGTCGCCTGTTCAATAATTAATTGAAGTTCTTTTACAGCATTTGTGTACTCTTCAGCTTTGGAATTAGCTTCGTCAGCCATTCCTTTGTATAAATCAGCTAGTCTTGTTTGAGCACCAATTTCCTCTCTGTAGGATGAATGCATTGATAATTCATGATTACGTTGTTCCTCGATTTTCTGGGTTAATTCGTCGAGTCTTCTTTGGAGGTTTGTGTTGACATCGCGAAGTTGGGTCAATGTGTCATTTGATATACGAAGTTCTTCTTCGAGTTGAGAGAGACGGGTTTCTGTTAGAAGAGCTCTTGATGAATATTCTGAACGAGTTGTTTGGAGTTCTGAAGTCTTTTTGGATAGTTCGATCTCTAGGGAACTCATCTGTTGGACGATTAAGTTTCTTTCTTGCTCGAGACGTTTTTCTTTGTAGTCTAGGTTCAATTCTCGAGATTTTATCTCCTCGGACTCGGCGAGGGCTTGACATTTTGCTGATATTGCTGATTGGAGCTGGGTTGAGAGGGATGTCAACTCTGTATGGAGACGTTCAACTTCGTGGTCCCTGCGCTCTGCCTGGAGCTGGAGGGTGTCACGTTCGTCCACAGCAGCGTCACGTTGACGACGGAATTCAGAGTTGTCTTTTTGGAGACGTTTTAGGGATTCTTGGAGCTTGTATATTTCGGTCTTTGCCTCGTCAAGTTTGGTTTGAAGATCGGTTACGTAGGTCTCGGCAATCTCTAATTTACCTTTGCATTCCTCGAAGTCGAGCTGTTTATCCTGACAGTCTTTCTGGAGTTTCTCGATTTTTTTCTCTGAAAGATTGATTCAATGTTCAAATTTTAGTGAAATGTGTTGATTAATGAATGAATAATGTGGCCTTTAGATGAAGAATTTTTGAAGATTGATAATATTTCCAAAGTAGGTTCTAAGCATTAGTTTTTAAAAAAGAAATTTTGATTTTAAAAAGTGAATTCTCTCAGTTGTTCAAGACAAAAAAAAATCAAATTTATTCAACAATGAGAAACTTTTGAAAAAAAAAAAAGTTCTATATTTCTTATCAATTGTTAATTTATGTAAAATTGAGTGATTTCTGGTGAAAATGTCAAAAAGATATTTTCCGTAGTTGAAATAATTTCTAATGAAAAATGTCTTTTGAAATTTTTCCCTGAAATCACTGATTTTCTGGATTTTCTGGAAGGGTTTATCAATTGATTTTGGTTGTTTGTATTTCCCTCAGCGCCCCAGGAGGCCTCGGGCTCGTCCCAGGCTAGCCGCTATTGTCGTCATGGGTAATTTGCGAGCAAGGATATGCCATCATTGGGAAATACATAGTCCAATTCCATTATTCGTAATTTCTCATATTTCTTTTATTTATGGATTTATCTCGAGAATGAGTGCCATTTTTGGGACTGAGAAAATCCTCTAGGAAAAAATCTCTTGAATTAATATTTTCGATGATAATGCAATTATCTCAGTAAAAAACGATTTTAAGAAAGAATATCGATAGACATTTTTCGTAGCCAATGAAATTTTCAACGAATAATATCTCTTGACCTCTTTCTCTAAAATCACTAATTATCAAGATAATTCAATATTTATCACGAAATGAGAAATTGGATTATTCTGATACATTTTGCTACTTTCCTGAAATAATTTGTAAACTAGGTATTCGTCTCGATTAGATTATTACACACACACACACACAGCAGATAACAATTCTCCACTTCTCAATTTTTCTCTGATATTTTTGTTGCATGAATAACCAATTTTTCAGTTTTACCATTTTTTTTCAATCAATAAACAAAATTTTCGGATTAATAAACCTCTCTAAAATTGTGAAAAACTATTAAATTTTAAAATTTGTAACTATGAAATCCCCATAATAATCATGATAAAACACGAGTGGACGCTTGGAGGTTAGAATGTCCCATCCACAGAATTGAGGATTTACATTACCATTTATAAATCATACATACCGAATGTTTGTTTTCCATGTTGAAAAACAGCTTTGGCAGTGATGAATTCTTCAAAATTTTCATTGAAATGTGTTCGTAATTTAGTTGCAATGCCTTCGGGGATCTGTGTCAATTCCGCTTCGCTCAAAATTTTGCTGAGGATATCTTGATCCATCTCCTCTGTCTCCATGATTACTATTTATTATAACGATAATAGTTATCAATGTTTTTGATGAATTGATAATTTTAATGAATGATTTCTTGAAAATGAAACACTGATAGCCGGTTTTTAACCGGTACTCCTCGAACAAATGGAAGAAAATGAGGAGGAGACGCACCTGGGAACTCTATCTCCGCGTAAAATGACACGCATGCGTCAATGCAGTGGCGCTAGTAGTTTTTGGAGGTAAAAATTGAATGGATTTATAAATAAACAGATTGGAGATTTCTCTTTAATTTATATGTTTCATTAAAAAATTTCTCTTAACGTTTTTCTTTCAATATTATTCCAAGTACAGTAATTGCGGTGATATTTAAATTTTCCTGTGCATTACTAATAAATAGAGGCAGGAAAATTATCTGATTATTATGGGTTACCACGGAGGGGTGGGGGATATACAAATAAGCAATTGCGTTCGCGTCAGTTGGGAATCGTTTGGGTCTAATTGGTCAGTCTATGTCTTCGATTGTGATAAACGGAACATTCGATAAAATTTTGTTTTGTTCTATGTAGAGAGTCAAATTTGCCTGAGGAAAAATCAATAAACAATTATTAGGAAGTTTGAATAAAAATTCAGGGGAATAAATTAAAACCGTTAAAACCGTTTGTTTTGTGCGCTAAAAATGTCTTCGGAAAGTTCGTCTGATGATTCAATGTAAGTTAATCAATAATGATATTTTTTAAAAATTCCCAATCATTTTCGATTCATTCTATCGACATTAAAAATTGAAGAATATTCTCAACGAGAATTTTACTGTAATTTTTGTTTCATATAAATGCTCAAACCTTAAGGTCAAAATTTTGATTTCGATCAGTCCCAAATCAAAACAAATGCCTTTCTTCATATTTACAATCGCCTGCGTGCCCTTCAACTCTCAAATTCTATTTGTTTTCTTTAGCAATTCCTTGATCACAACAAATACTCCAATCGACTCACCAGCCAAAGTATTTGTTGCTAGACTGATGCTGGCAGTTCGTGAAGCAGTCAAGCAAGCGATTGGGGAAAAATCAGGCCTCAAAAGGAAGAGAAGTTCGAAAAATTCAGAAAATTATCGTAAGAAAAAAAATACCTTACCATTCCGTCATTCGATTTTGTCTCCCTAAATTCTGAAAATTATGGAAAAATTGTAGAGAAAAAATTTGATTCGTATT
Source organism: Coelinius sp. EB29 (assembly GCA_035578325.1). Taxonomy (NCBI): domain Eukaryota; kingdom Metazoa; phylum Arthropoda; class Insecta; order Hymenoptera; family Braconidae; genus Coelinius; species Coelinius sp. EB29. The sequence continues at coordinate 2,528,617 of JAOZGT010000009.1, read as the reverse complement.
TTGATTCAAATATCATTCTTTGCAAAGTCGATTTTCAACATTTTGTTGGTTTGCAATTATTCCGAGAATAAATTATTCTAGGAGAAAATGCCAAAAGACATTTTTTATTGGAAATTTTATCAGTTACAAAAAAGGTGTTTTACTTTTTTTGACGTGGACACGTCTTACTTCTCGTTCTGAGAAAAAAACGACACCGATACCGAGACACCGTGACACCGACACCGACACCGACACCGACACCGACACCGACACCGACACCGTGACACCGACACCGCGACACCGACACCACGACACCGACACCGCGACACCGACACCGTAACATTTCTAGAAATTTCTAGAATCTTCTTGAAAATTCGAGAACCGTTTGGGAGATTCATTTCAATTCTCCGAATATTGTTCAATGTTTCTAGAATGTTCCAGGACATTATGGAACTTTCTAGAAATTTCTGGAATTTAGTCGAAAAATCGAGAACCGTTTGGGAAACTCATGTTGATTCTCCAAATATCGTTTCATGTTTCCAGGACATTCTGGAACTTTCTAGAAATTTCTAGAATCTTCTCGAAAATTCGAGAACCGTGTGGGAGATTCATTTCAATTCTCCGAATATCGTTTAATGTTTCCAGAATGTTCTAGGACGTTATGGAATTTTCTAGAAATTTCTGGAATTTAGTCGAAAATTCGAGAACCGTTTGAGAAACTCATGTCGATCCTCCACATATCGTTTCATATTTCCAGAATGTTCTAGGACGTTATGGGATTTTCTAGAAATTTCTGGAATTTAGTCGAAAATTTCAGAACCGTTTGAGAAACTCATGTCGATCCTCCACATATCGTTTCATGTTTCCAGAATATTCTAGGACGTTATGGAATTTTCTAGAAATTTCTGGAATTTAGTTGAAAATTCGAGAACCGTTTGAGAAACTCATGTCGATCCTCCACACATCGTTTCATATTTCCAGAATGTTCTAGGACGTTATGGAATTTTCTAGAAATTTCTGGAATTTAGTCGAAAATTCCAGAACCGTTTGAGAAACTCATGTCGATCCTCCACATATCGTTTCATGTTTCCAGAATATTCTAAGACGTTATGGAATTTTCTAGAAATTTCTGGAATTTAGTCGAAAATTCGAGAACCGTTTGAGAAACTCATGTCGATCCTCCACATATCGTTTCATGTTTCCAGAATGTTCCAAGACATTATGGAATTTTCTAGAAATTTCTGGTATTTCCTCCAAAATTTGAAAATCATTTGCGAAACTCATGTCGATTCTCCAAATATTGTTTAATGTTTCCAGGAATGTTCCAGAACAGTACGGAACTTTTTAGAAATTTTTAGGATTTGCTAGAAAAGTCAAAAACTGTTTGAGGAATTCGGATCGATTCTCCAAATATTATAGAATATTTCTAGAATGATCTAAAACATTATGGAACTTTGTAACCATTTCTGGAATTTTCTCGAAAATCTGAAAATCGTCTGAGACATTCCTCTTAATTTTCGAAAATAGTTGGAAATTATGTTGGGAGATTCATTGTTCATCACGTTTTTCCTCTCTACTTGACATTTTCCATTTCATTCAGATTCTAACATCATTACCTAGGCTACATAGACGTGTCCACGTTAAAACTCATCGGGTGTATCAGCGGCACTGGCTAGTGCCGCGATAGATACAGCCACCCCAGCTTTTTTTCTTTTTAAAATCACCCTTTTTCGAGATAAATGCAAAATAAATGCAGAATAGAGGATTATTAATTTTTTAACGTTTTGACACTTTGCTACAAAAATAAATAACTGGGCAAAATGAAATAACAGCTTTTTTGCATTGTTTTTTAGCGTTTTTCATCGGGCTAAAGGTCGTTCTGGATAATCCCTGAGGCTGCCTACACAACCTGGGGGTCAAAAAGTCCAAATTCAGGGCCCTTATGGCCATTTTAAACCCTTATATCACTTTGCCCAGTCCTCCCCTATATTCATTCACTAATTAATATTAGTAGTTAATTCTTTTCCATTTTCTTCTTTTAGCTGAGATTGATGTCTATTCTGATGGTGAAGAGGTTGAAGTGATCCCTTACAAGAAACCACCCCCGGTAACCGTCGTATTAGAATGAAGTGGAGCGGATCATGTGATTTGTATAGATAACAGCCATCATGAGGATATCAATAGTGGGTATGAATTTAAAATATTCTGATCATCTCCATGAAAAAATTCGTTCTACTGAAAAATGGAATCTAAGAGAGATGGTGTAATTTTCATAAATACCTTTTCCAAATCTTTTCTAAAGTGAAAAAAATGGAAAAAAAACAAAAAAAAAATTCCATTCGTCATTTTCCCAAGTAGTTTCTGCAATATCAGCGTCAGTTAGAAGAATCATTTGGTCATTGAAGAAAAAAACTAAAGAATGATCGAATCATCTAAACATTTGATTTATTATTTAAGAATTGATGATTAATTTCAGTTGAGATGGAAAATGAGAATGTTTGATACATATTAGTTATTAAGGTATTTATTTATTTTCTTTTCTTTTATTTTCTTTTTTTTTTTCTTTCGTCATATTAGTTGTTCCCGAAATGACGAACTAGATGATAATAATTGAACAAAAATAGACAATTTTTTCTGTAACTTTTTGGTGCATTTTGCTGGTTGAAATAAGAGCCCTCAATGAATCGATTAATTTAGTTATTTATTGGCAATGTTTTGTATAGTCATGGAGAATTTAGAATTTTGGTCGGTAGCAGTCGGTAGATTTCTCCATATATGCGCATTCTATTTCGAAGAAATGTTTAAAAAGTAATGTTTAGTCTTATGAATAATAAATGAATTTTAAAAAATGTTAAAAATATAAAAAAAAAGAAATCAATAATAATAGAATAATTTAAATTTTCATCATAAAATATTCCATGAATTTTATAATATTCTACATTTTATAATGACATATTTAACCATAAATGATGATTAGTATATTAAAAAAAAAGACAGTCTGAAAATATGATTGATTCGTCAATTTCGAGACGAATAATTCAATTAAATCCAATTAATAAAAAAATGTGATACTTGTGGACAAAAATGAATGTTTTACGTAAATTATGTATTTATCCCAAAATCAATAGTTGTCCAATTATGCAAAAATTCAGTTCCAAACGACTAAAGGATCATGATGACGCGATTAAATTAGAGACTGTGGAAAAGTGTTTTGAAGACGGTGAAAAAAAATTATCAGTGGGACTTGTAGGCGGTGGAATGACACCGATTTATGCAGCAGTCCTCCTGAAGCAATTGAAGACTCTCAGAACAATTAATGTTGTCGATATATCACATTCATTGTCTGGAGCTGTATTCGATGCTAGTCATATCGATACAAAGGCTAAGATAAAGTATTACCGGAAGTCTTCGTTGAAAGATGCTCTCTCTAAAGTACGAAATCTTCCTATTTTCACTATTAAACTTTTTTGTTTCTGTTAAATATGAAATATCTCAGTAATGGTCGATTTCACGAGGAAATGTCAAAAGTCATTTTTCTTTGGAGAAATTTTCCAACTACAAAAAATGTTCCTTGAGAATTTCATCTGAAATCATTTATTTTCGAGATTAATACACAATTATCAAAAATATCGAATTTCATAAATAACTCAACTGATTCCATTTTACCCCTTGCCAACAATTTTCTGCCATTAAAGGTGGATATAATAGCCTTGCTGGACAACGCAGACGGCAAAATTCTCAGTACAGAACCCAAAATTCAATTGATGATGTCCTCGAGTTATGTTCAAGAAATGGCTGATGAAATATCAAAAATCAATCCCTCGGCGCTTTTAGCAATTTTTGCACGCCCAGTCACTGCGACTCTACCACTTGTATCCGAAATATTCAATAAAAAAAAATGCTGGGATCCGAATAAGATACTGGGATCAGTGGCTCTTGATATTATGAGGATTGAATCAATGGCTGCAAGTCTTTTCCATTTGAATCCCTCGTTTTTAACAATTCCAATTGTGGGAGGAGCTGATCCTAGCACAGCCGTGCCATTAATAACCAGAGCTCAACCCTTGAATTATATCAGTCAAGTGAGTCGTTGATTAACAGTTGAACTATTATAGGTTGAATAATTGAAAAATCATGATTTCATGTCATGAAATAGAAAAACAAGTTAAATCGAGAAGTTATTAATGTTTTATTTTGTAAATATCTCCGAAATGGAGAACCTGCGAAGAATTCATTACAGACAATAAAGGTTTCTTATCAATTTTTCATAAATTTCTTCATTTGATGCAAGATATTTGCAAAATAATCTGCAATTAAATTTTGTATTCATATTTCCTTCTCAATTTATTAATTCAGGAACACGAAAAATTATTGATAAATCAGTTAAAATCCTGTGACAAGGACATAGAAGATAGTACAGACAATTTCAAAGGTCCTGCCATGTCCTCTGGTGCTGCTGTTGCGAGATTCATTTCAATTATTGCAAGTGCCCTCACTGGAGAGCCCAATGTTACGTGCAGCGCTTACGTAAGATCGAATATCGTACCCTTCTGTCGATATTTTGCTAATGAGATTGAATTGGGCCTAACTGGGATTAAAAATAATTATGGATTGCCAAAAGTGTCTTCAATATCAGTAGACCTGATTCAACGAGCAATTCCTGTAATCACGGAGTTGACTGACATGGCTTGTAAAGCAGTCAAAAGTTCAAATGAATTATCAGTTTATAGTAAAATATAAAATGTAAAATTCAAATGTGATTGTTGAAATGAATAATCAGTTCAGATATAAGCGATTTATTAATTATGTAATCATCCAGATAATGAGCAATTTTACATGAAAATGTCAGGGGAATATTTTCATAGTCTCCTTCAAATTTTAATTCATTTTGAGGCATATTTCCTGACTGTCATAAAATCTATGTATTTCATCGAGATATTCAAGTAGGTACTCTTTCCCTTGAGACATCCAAGTACATTCATTTAGAATTTGTCTCTCTTCCACTTTTCCATACTTCAATTACTTTACTAATTAAGGGGTAACGGAACCCGTCACACATCGAAAATTTTTCGAAAAATCGTAATAAAAAAACTACTGGATAGAAAGACATGAAATTTTTGAGAGTAGTCAGAATACTCATCCAGAGGAGATGAGGTGGGTTTTGTTTGGAAAATCTTCAAACTTTTCTTCAAAGTCGTCTTCATCTTCTTCTCGTCCTTGTTCAAAATAGATATCACAGGACACCAATGAGACTGATCAATAATTTATTAAGAAAAAATGAAGAATCCCCCACACAATCATCACTGGCCCTTCATTGAGAATTATCCTTTCGACACTTAGCAAAACGCTCAGCCATGGGGAAGCAAAAATATCGAGAAGAGATTTACACCGTTAAGAAGGGACTAACAAGTATATGTCGCAGTTCAGACACTCGAGATGCATTCATTGAAGATGTAAAATTAATATCCAATGAGTTGTGTAAAGAAACATTTCTCCGTGAGTTTGATCTACTTCATGAAGGGAAGGAAATATCTGGCCAAACTTGAAAAAAGCCAGATCCTCGAGATTTGCTGAGAGTGTTTGGCGTCTGAAAACACAAACTTTTTTGAAGAGATTGGCTGAAGATAATGGATTTGATTGTAATGTTGATTTGAGTCGAAGATCAATACTGATTCAGCAAAATTGTGTATTGCTTAATACAAATCAGAAGAATAATATAATAATACACAGAAAGACAAGAGTCTATGATTATCTACGTACTCGTCTTCCACCAGAATACAGAATACGAAAGCAAAAGAACAATAGAGCATATGAACTTGTTCGTCTCATTTTTGAGGAAAATGTCCTACCCACAGACATTGGAGTTTTCAAGGACAATGACTACTCAAAACTTGACTTTAGAGAAAGTTGTACAAAATGGTGGAAATTTATTGAATTTTTTCACCATCTCCAAGTGGAAATGGAGAATTTTGTAGTGACTCCAATAATGAAGCCAGGTCTGAAGTATACTTACTACTCAAGCAGCGGAATTTTGGAGTTTCTCAAACGTGTGAAAGGACCAGAAAATTACAAGTATAATCCCACCCATTATGTTGGCACTGATGAAGCCAAAAGGAGGTTGTGGTCAGAAGTGTTCAAGTTGCCGAAAAAATTGACGAGAAGATTCAATTGTTACGTGAGTACTGATGGGGTTGGAGGATCATTAACATGTATAAGGAGAGTGAGAGACACTAGAAGACCATGGAAGACACTGGCAACTGAAGATCAAGAATAAAATGAGGAAAAAACGATACATTATCGAACAGAATACGATAAATATGGGGCTGTTGATACCGGTGTCCATGCTCCAATCTCATACATCACTAGAACCGACATTGAGGCAAATTCTGAGAGACAACAAGACAAGGAAACTCACAATTCCAACAGACGCCACAATTGTGGCAAATTTGGTACCTATGGAACGACTTGGACGTCTCACATTCTCCATTACAAACACTACACAAATTGGTCGACCTGAACTCGTCGCCTGGAGCAACTGTTACATTTTTATAATATTTAAGAACACCGAGCATTCTTTTGTGTGGCGCACGACGAGTACAACGAATGAATTTTGGCATTTCTAATGATCCTCGAACAATCAATACTTCTTTATACATAAATTCGTTATTCCTCCCATAAACCATAGCATTTATAATCCTAGAACGCTCTTTGTCGGTACGAATTTCTTTTTCACGCCTCAATTTACCCCATTCCTTACTCTCATAAAATGGTTGCTCGAGTTGCAAGCTCTCTAGTCAATACTGAGTAATTAATCGATAATTTCTTGGAGATTGCAATTTCAAATCCCAGCATTTTTCTTCCTCTGTATACCGTGGATGTACTAGTTACCGGACACTCAAGGATTCGGTATTAGTTTCCGGACACTTGAGCATTTGGCCGTCTTCTTTCCATTTGATATTACTCACATCATAAATTCCTTTTACTGTATGACCCTCAGGACTCAAAACGAGTGTTTGAGATATTAATTGTTCGCTTTATATCAAAATAAGTGCCACGTATTGAATTGATGTCCGGAAGCCGGTACCTGTCCGGTAACTAGTGCACCCACGGTATTTGTCTTCAACTTCTTGCTTGTCGTCTTCTTTTTTTTCTTCTTCGTCGTCGTCTTTATCTTCTTCTCTGTTCTCGGTTTGCGGCTTTTCTCGCTCCTCCACCTGTCGTGCCAAAATTTTGTGTTTCCTGACAAGGTCCTTATCAATTTTTTTAATGGGTTCTGTGAAACAATAAAAAACAAGAAAAAAAATAATGATTAATTCATTTGCAATTATAATTAGCGAATATTAGAATAAAGAAGAATAAAGAAAAATACATCTATTAATGGTATAAATACCTCTCAATATCTTTCATTGTTTTTCACGAGATTCATAACCAACGTTGTTATGATATGATGCTGATTTATGGACTTCGAGTTTCCTTGTCTTGTTATCTCTCAGAATTTGCCTCAATGTCAGTTCTAGTGATGTATGAGATTGGAGCATCAGCACCCTGCTAGTTAAACCCCCTGGTGCTTTATCACAAAAATGAGACGAACAAGTTTATATGCTCTATTGTTCTTTTGCTTTCGTATTCTGTATTCTGGTGAAAGACGAGTACGTAGATAATCATGGACTCTTGTCTTTCTGTGTATTATTATATTGTTCTTCTGATTTGTATTAAGCAATACACAATTTTGCTGAATCAGTATTGATCTTCGACTCAAATCAACATTACAATCAAATCCATTATCTTCAGCCAATCTCTTCAAAAAAGTTTGTGTTTTCAGACGCCAAACACTCTCAGCAAATTTCGAGGATCTGGCTTTTTTCAAGTTTGGCCAGATATTTCCTTCCCTTCATGACGTAGATCAAACTCACGGAGAAATGTTTCTTTACACACAACTCATTGGATATTAATTTTACATCTTCAATGAATGCATCTCGAGTTTCTGAACTGCGACATATACTTGTTAGTCCCTTCTTAACGGTGTAAATCTCTTCTCGATATTTTTGCTTCCCCATGGCTGAGCGTTTTGCCAAGTGTCGAAAGGATAATTCTCAATGAAGGGCCAGTGATGATTGTGTGAGGGATTCTTCATTTTTTCTTGATAAATTATTGATCAGTCTCATTGGTGTCCTGTGATATCTCTTTTGAACAAGGACAAGAAGAAGATGAAGACGTCGTAGAAAATTTCTAGAAAGAGAACGAAAAAAAAAATGTTGATGATAAAATGAAAATGTGCGAGGAATATCAATATCACATGCCACGATTTGGCAAAAAAAAAATGAAAAAGAAAAACCATTCAATTTGGGATTATCAGTAAGTGATATTTATTATTTGAATGAAAACAAAGAGTAACGTACCCGATTCTGTGGCAAAATAGCGTCCAGGGAGCACGCGGTTTGCGATTTTACTTTAATAACTGTTGATTACATATAAAATTATAAACGCTTCATGTACAAATATGACCCATAAATAATTGTCGGATTTTTTTATTTATTTATGTATCATTTTTATTATTTTATAAACTCTGATGGATGAAATTATTGTGGATTGAAGAGTTTCTATTGGAGTTGAAAAATAAATGCGTAGTGGAAGTGAGTGGAAGGTTAGAATGGAACGAGTCGTCTTTTTAGTCAAGCGAAGTTGGCGTCATCTTCAGTATTCATATGTGAAGTTGGCTGCGGTTGTTTTGTTACCGATGGGTAACTGCCAATTCAATATTCCGGCTGTATTGTCCGCCATGACCGGGAATCAACTGAGTCAGAATGGGATTGTACACATTGAATTATCCACAGACTCTTTTTACACAAAAAGGAATCTGTACAAACTTATTTTGCACATGCATAACAAGGTTTTGCACACAACAAGAATGCACACCGTTGAATTACACATGTTAAGTGCCTCCCCTCTGAAGATGATAGGTGAGCGATGATGGGAAGGGGGGGGAGAAGGCACATCTAACGTGTGTAATTCAACGTTGTGCATTCTTGTTGTGTGCAAAACCTTGTTATGGATATTGAATAGAGATCATGGGATAGTTGGAAAATAAAAGACAATAGGTACTAATTGATTGTTAAAAACGCTTGTTATGGATGTGCAAAATGAGTTTGTACAGATTCTTCTTTGTGTAAAAAGAGTCTGTGGATAATTCGATGTGAACAATTCCATTCTGACTCAATTGATTCCTGGTCATGGTCGACACAACCCAAGATTCCTTGGCAGAGATTATAAGGAATCTCTGTGGATAATAGAGGTTCGGAAGCCTATCATCAATTGATTGATGACAAGAGAAGAAAAGCTTACAAAATTGACATACTCTGCAGTCGCATATCTACAGTCGCATAACTACAGCCGCCAAATTGTTTTTCGTTACTTCTCCATTCGCAAATAAAAAAATTACAGGTTTCAATCCATAAAAATTCCCGAACGCACATTTCGTTCCGCGATTACGTAATTTTTACAAAAAAAATTGTCTCCGTGAAGGCAACATAAAACGTATGGAAAAATGAGGCTGCTGAAAATGATGGATTTCCTACAATGACGATTCTAGATTCTATACAGTTCTTCAGTTTTTCTCATAATTTTTTGACGAAAATTCAAGAATTTTCTATAAATATTGATTCTCCTGATACATATTCTAGCACTCCCAGGAAGGATTCTTCTAGAAGAGTTCAACGATCTCGTTAACGATTTAACGATTTTTCATTGTACTATATTCTCTCTCTTCTGCCAAGCACGCTAATGTTTCGTAACGTCCTCCAATTTTCATGATTTTGTAATTATCAACTTCAGAAAAAATCCTGAAAGTCTGGGAAATCCACAAAATTTTTTATGATATTTTAACGATCAACTGCCGGAAATATCTACATTTTAATGATTTTGTTATTCGTTTTCTTTTATATCTTGTGCCCGAGCAATGCCGGAGGGTACCACCTGACATTAATGATAAAGAAAAATCATTAGAATGGAATTCGACGTACTACAAAACAACTGTGCCAAGACGTTGAATTCCAATCTAACAAATCATCATCATCATTTTTATCAGATTTTCGGCGCTGAAGAAATCAAATGTGAGTGAAATCGCATGATATTAAAAATCAATGTACCTATTTTGAGGTTGTTCTGGTAAAACATGTCCACGCAAGTTTGATGGATGATTGATTGAATTAATCATTGATAAGAATAATTTCTTTTCTCTCCGTGTTGATGACGGTATAAATATTTTTATTGGTATCAATAGATATTTCGATGACGAAAATTTTGAAAAAAAAAGAATTGATTGAATAGTTGTTGAAATATGAAGGAAAAACGATTTTTCGGAAAATATAGCTATACAGGGTGTTACAAAATTCGCGCATTTGGTGTACGTAGCGATATTCTACGGTTTTTCGATCCGTTGAGAATCAGCTGAGATATTCGCGATTGAAGATTGGAAATAACTAATTCACCAAAAACCACTAAAAACAATGATCTGTTGAAAATAAAAATACAAACTATGTTTTCATTCAAAGTCCCCCCTCGAAATACATATGATAAAATCACTTCTACCAAGCCACCATTGTCATGGAGAACTAGAAGACAATAATCATTTTAGCGGTCCTTCAGAGTCTCCTGATGATAATCCTGTTGGAGATGCTGAACAGAATCATTCTAGCTATCCATCAGAGTCTCTTGGGAATAATCCTGTTGGACATGATGGAGAGAATTATTCTAGATGGGGAGCTAGATGAAGAAAATCATTCTAGCAATTGAATTATTTTATTACAAGAATAGGCCATTTTTCAAAAAACTTTTAAGTCTTGGTTTTTCTTCATATATCTCATCTTTTCCAAGATATAATTTCTTTTAGATTGATGTGAAAATATCGGACACGTCTACCCCCACTCCTTAGCCCTAACTCCTTTCTCTCGGTGTTTCTCCCGTCATTTTGATTACTAATTCCTCAATAAATATTGAAGACACGAAAAAATCTCACATATCTAATTTGGTTAAGAATCAATTGAACCATAATTGTTATTAGCGGAACATTTTTCGCTCATCTTCAATATTCATTAAGAAATTATCCATCAAAAGGATTGCGTGTCACTCGGGAATGAAATCAGTTTCGAAATCAGAAAGAAAGAAATCAGTTGAAATCGGTGCAATCATGAAATCAGTGAAAGAAGTAAAGGGGAAAAAAATTATACGTATAAAAGAAATTATGAACCAGAGGCACAATTTTTTTTAATGACTCCACGTGCGTTTTGAGGATCGTTGCTTACAGATACACTCGCTGCGAAGAAGACAAAATACAATGACAAAATACCAGATGGTCAACGCGTTCAAGTCGGTAGTATTTCGTTTGACACGAAGCACTTCAGTATTTGGGGAGACGTTCTCAGTGGTACACATAATACCATCGGCCTACGTGGATGTGAAAATGAATGGCGCAGATATTTGTGGAGGTGAAAAGTTTTGGGAGGTGATCAGAAATGAGACGGGAATCAATTTATCAACACATTTGAAGAAGATGTTAGAAGCTAATGGTCTGGACCATCCAGTTGCGTTCGGAGGAATAACCGTGCAAATAATTGATGAAGTGGAGGCGCGCGCGAGACATAATTTAATAGAGATCTTAGAGCCCAACTCGGATTTGCAGCAGTTCTATGGTCTTTACCACAAGAAACCGGGAAAATTCCAATTCAATGCTGGAGAGCGTACAATGATAATGAAATTGGTTCAATTGATAGCTGAAAAACCTCTCAATTTTTGGAGATCCAAGGGAAGAAAGGCTTCTGCAAGCATCAATCAGAAGAGAGTAGCGAGGAAAAGGCAATTAACAATGTCTCATCAAGAGAATATTGAACGCGAACGTAAAACACTTACTCTTATGATCAAAAATAAAGTGAATAAGTTTTTTGAAAGAGAGAATATCTTGAAACAGACAGTCGTACGACGAGTATCAGTGGACGACTTATCTGTAGTTGTTAAAATGAAAGAACAGTATGAAGGCGAGAATTTACCTCAATCAATATCGTTCCAAGCAAAAATCAAGTGTATTTTTTGTCCATCTCAGACGGAACTAACGAAAGTTCGAGCAACCTCAATTGACAGAAGTCGTTGGGTAGTGACCAATTACGAAAGACATTTGAGGACTTGTAACAACAGAAGAAAGAGAAAAATATCGGTAGCCACAGACCAAACCCAACTCACACTCACTCAAATGAGCAAAATATTGAAGGAGGAGGATCAGCTTCAACAATCGCCAACAACGCCAAAATCATCAGGATTTCATTTGACAGGTATTTCGATTCGTTCAATCAATTCAGAAAATTCGAATTTCTGCACTGGACAAATTCTAAAATTATTTCAGATTAATTATTTTTTGCCGCTGATTACAAATAATAAACAAAATTATTTTTTTTTTTTTCCAAAAATTTCAAATAAATTGGGGAGAGAAATATACGAAAAAAGGGAATAATGATGATTGAATAATGAAAATGGAATCATTTAAAAAGATTTTTTTTCTATGAATTCCAGTGCCAGCCGAAACTACTGGAGGTTTTGACCTGTGGGAATGCACAGAAACCGCAAAGTCACTACAATTTCCTTCTACGGGTAATTTTATTTATTATTTGAATTGAAGAGAGATGAAATACAAATCTTGAAGTTCACAGTGATAAACGCATCGAGAATTATTGCATCACATCTTTTTTCTATTATTTTTTATATTTTTTCAATTCTAGAATTGAATCAGACTAGAGAGAAGACACAGGTTCCACAGATGGATTCGGTGAACCTACCATTTCCATCAACTTCTGCCATCGTAGCGTCACTCGAGGTTCCGATTGACTCGAAGCTTCAAATCCTTCCTTTGTCGATTGAGGAATCCCCAACACAATCACAGGCTGAATCATCAAGTCCAGCACGTATGGCAGTCCCCATGGCCGCTGGCCATGGCAAATGGCTATGGAGGACGGGTATTTGGCGGCCGTGGACGCTTTCCATGGCCGTCACCCATGAGAGTTAATAGACAAATGTTAAAATGCCAAAATGTAAACAAAATGTCAAAACAAAAATTGTCAGAGGACATTATTTTTTATTTATGAAATTTGTTTAATATCACCAAATAGTAAATAGTAATAGATAGATATATTTTTATTTTTTTCTATGTACCGGTTTCGCGGAACCATCGTAGGTGCACCTACGATAGTTAATAAACAAATATTGACAGTTCAGAGTTTAAACACGATATATGAATGACTAAATGCCATGAGACAAATGTCAATAGACAAATTTGTTTTTCGTGATTTCATGTTTCATATTAATCAATAACATATAGAAAAGTGTCTATGGGCACATATATTTTCTTCATGCATTGTTTTATGTCAAGAGATACATGTCAATGGAATTGTTTTTTCTATGAGATTTGTTCTAAATAGTCAATTAACAAATGTCAATAGGCATATATATTCTTTTCGATCGTGAACCAAACTTCTACGGGCTAGTTCCACGAGGTTTAATAGACAAATATCGAAGATACAGAGTCCGAACCAATATCGATACACAAATGTCAATAGATGATTTCATTTTTATGTTTAAGTTATTTTTCATGTCGTCGGACCGGAAAAACCCCGAAAATGGCGTTTCCCCGGTCCCACGACACGAAAAATAATGTTCACGCCTCGTCATGGAACACATATCACCCTCCCCCACGTGCTTGCCATCCTCGCCTCCGGCTCGGAAGGCAATCTTGCACGTGGGGAAGGATGATCTGTTTTCCAAGACTCGGGCATGAAATGTACTATTGTAGTGAGTCCGAAAATCAAAAGTGGAAATTTCACCTGATCTCCACGTTTCATGACCCCTAAGAACGTTCCATGATACGTGTGTGTGTGTGTGTGTGTGTGTGTGTGTGTGTGTGTGTGTGTGTGTGTGTGTGTGTGTGTGTGTGTGTGTGTGTGTGTGTGTGTGTGTGTGTGTGTGTGTGTGTGTGTGTGTGTATGTGTGTGTGTAAGTGTAAACAAAATTTTGACTCACGTTTTCTCTCAAACTAATGGTCTGATTTGAGTTTTTTTTTCAATCGATGTGTTTTCATGTAACTCTGACCTGATTAAATTATGAACATGATCGTCTCAGCGGTTTTTGAGTTATTTCAGTAAAACTTGTGAAAAAATCGCAAAAAATGACGTTTTTTTACGAAATTGACGATTTCTTCGCGGAAAACAATGGAATTCAAGTGTTTTTTATTGCAATCGATACGTCTTTGAGCAACTCAAAATTGCGTGAAATTTGGAAAAAATCGTTTCAGCGATTATTGAGTTATTTAAAAAATACAATTTTTTGAATGTCAACAAATTATCAATTTTTTTGTTCGAACGATTCAATCACATAATCCCCCCCCCCCCCCCTCATCGCCATCGACACAATCGGTCAATTAGATCCTGAGATAGCAATTTTTCAAAAATCATCACATTGTTTTTTTTTCTAATTTGAAATTTCGCGAATTCTAAATATTGAAAATATTGGAAATTACAGAAATGGACTTTGCAAATGAAAGTTTTTCTTCTCTTTCATGATTCTGATTGGGTATTAGGCAAAATTATTTCAGCAGTTGTTCACTTACTTGCATGAATTTCTCAGATTTTATGGTTTTTCGCGTTGAATCTAAACTGAAGAGGGTATTGGTCGGGAAGTTATTGGTTCGACCCGCAAAGGGTCACACCATCACTACTCGTTTCGATTTTTCTTTCCTATCAATAAACTAAACGCTAACAGATGTCAATAGACATATATATTTCATTTCGAAATTAGCTTTATCTCAAGAGATAAATGTCAACGGATCTTTTTGTTTTTTTGCTGGCATTCATTCTAGATTTTTCCATCAAATTTAGTCCAAATTTTCAATTAGCAAATGGCAATAGAGAGATATATTAACCACCGTGGATAGTCCATAGAATTTTGGTTCATGCCATGACCACAGCGGTTCCACGGGGACTGCTGGTATACACTCTATCTCAAATATCATCAATACAATGGATTAGAAATAAATCGATTTAATCTCATGACCCAATCACTGACCCACGATGAATGAAGAAAAAATGCTGTCCCATTTTTCCTTCCACGATGAAAATTATTTATTATCTTATCGAATATCAAATTATATCAATAACGGGTCATTTCAAGCGGAAATGTCAAGGAATCTTTTTTGTAGCTTCCAAAATTAGCAGTTTGTCATCTCATTAGACATATCTATATAATCTATAGATGTCTGATCTCTAATCAGCTGATTATCTCAATAATGGTGTTTTTAGAGGAAGATGGTAAAGGACCTTATTCATTGAAAATTAAATCAGATGAAAAAAGGTCTTCTTAAATATTCTCCTGAAATCACTCGATACCGAGATAATTCAAAAACTGAAGGAAAAAATGGTAAATTTCATAGTCCATACGCTGGGGGTCAAAAAATTTGAAGGGTTTGAGGTCCCCGGTTGGACTTTAGTTTTTTTTTTACGTATTTTGGGTCGTAGAATCCAAATTTGATTGTTGGATTGCGCTAAATTGATGCAATAAAAAGTTATAAACAAATTAATTGTTTAAATGGGCTGTACGCATGGACTCGACAGCAAAAAAGTTGATATAAAAAATATTTGTCATGTCAAGACAAATCAATTTCCGTTTGGTTCATCATAATACCTCAATAAACAAATAAGGTAGAGTAATTGTTTATTCGAATAATCTGCGCACGCCCGTGCTACACTCGTAGCGTGGTCCGCGATGGACCTCCCCTCACACCTTTCAAGACTTTTTCATCATCATATCCCCCATTATTATTAAACTTATTAATTTAATAATGATGAAAAAGTCTTGAAAAGTGTGAGGGGAGGTCCATCGCGGACCACGCTACGAGTGTGTACGGGCATGCGCAGATTATTCGAATAAACAATTGCTCTACCTTATTTGTTTATTAAGGTATTATGATGAACCAAACGGAAATTGATTTGTTTTGACATGACAAATATTTTTTGTATCATTGTATCAACTTTTTTACTGTCGAGTCCATGCATACAGAGCTATGCCATTTAAACAATTAATTTGTTTATAACTTTTTATTGCATCAATTTAGCGCAATCCAACAATCAAGTTTGGATTCTACGACCTAAAATACGTAAAAAAACTAAAGTCCAACCGGGGACCTCAAACCCTTCAAATTGCATATCTTTTGACCCCCAGCGTATGGACTATCACTCACTATTAAAAGAGGATAGACTATCCTCTTTGGGCGGTAATGAGACGAGACCAGATACAGAGATGGAGAGGGGGAAGTCGGTAACGTTGTGAATTTAAATTTGGAAGCAGACGTTAAGTGACACAACACATACAATAAATAACGTTTGTACATACATTTAATATTGGATTTTGTGCAAACGCACTTCTCACAACTCCCGAGCTATTTTCATTTCCTGGGTAACGTTTCGTGTGCCCACAACTTTACCCTGACATTGGCAAACAACAATTCGAGAGAATCTAGTTGTCTAGACTTGTTTAAATAGATCATTTAGGGACAAACATCTCAGGTTCAACATGGGCATCCTTATTTCCAGATTTCGAGTGAGTTTTTATTATTTCTCCAATTAAATCATTATAATTGAATTTCCTCCAATTTTTTTTTCGTCATTTTGAGGTTAACTTTTGAATTCTTTCGCCTTTATTCCGATTTATTTTGTAATTTTAACGAATAAAAATTAATTTCTCGAGGGAATTCAAAAGAACTTTTTTTTTTTCGTTAAAATGTGAAATAAAATGTTTATTTGGAGTAATTGGGGGTTTATTAGGTTAGGCGCGATTTTCAAAAATACTTGAAATTAATACATTCAGAATTTCAAGCATTTTTGACAATTTTTTGGATCACTTCGAGCATTTTGAGCCATTTTATTGAGATTAATTGACTGATTAACGTGAATTTTTGAGGGAATGAGTATTCGGATTTTATGGTTCGGCGTTGAGTCACTCTGTTAATATATTCGATGACATTATTGTAGTTCGAATCCAAAATTATCATCCAATGACACAGCAAACTGACCCCTGGTCATTCAATTGCGGTCTTGGGGAATATTGTCACGAGGTCAAAGGCTATATTTAGGAATTTTTTAATTTTTAGGCAAATTTTTTGAAGAAATTTTTCTTCCATATGGAGAAATTTTTTACAAATTTCTTCAACTTTTCAACTGGTTTTTGCATTCATTTTTAATAATTAATGATTTTTTTTTTTCTTTCAATTCTAGAAAAAGAAAACTACAATTGAAATTTTGGAGGATTTGGACTTGGTAATAATTTTTTTTATTAATTTGTCTTTCGTTTCAATCATGAGAAGAGAGTTCTTGCAGTTTCTTATTAATGATTTGGTTTTTTTTTTCTCAGAAAATCAAGGAAATCCAACAGTATGGTCAGACGACAGAGCAGAGACACAAACAAATCGTGGGAACTCTGATAATTTACAGTGTTATACTTTACGTTGTGACAGCTATTCTATTCTACTTTTATTTTTTTCCTGCATCTTTGTACGATCAACTGTTCTACATCATCCCACTCCTCATTTTTCCATTGCTGTAAGTTGGAAAAAAAAATATTAGAAAACTATTAAAATACAAATTTCAGGTTTTTTTCGTGATCAAAATTCATTTTTTAACAAATATCTCGGAATCTGAAGGAAATATCAAACTTTTTATTAAGATCTTTTTTGTAGCTCTCATTTCGTTCTACAAGAAAGGTCTTTATAAAAAATTGAATATTTCTCTCAGATTTTGCGATATTTTTGAAAACTGATGATGAAAGAAAATTCACTGATATCTTTTTACTTCTCTACAATTGAATTATAGAATTATCTTGATAATGAAGGAGTTTATGAAAAAATGTCGGAATATATTTTTTGTAGGAAATTTTTCAAGCTACAAAAAAGGTCTTTTGGCATTTTCTTCCAAGATCGATCACTTCTGGTATAATCCAATAATTACGAAAAAGGAAATATAGATAGAATTGGAAATTATCATTTTTGCAGCAATAAAATGCCCCGTTTATATTTTTTTCAGCATTATATTCACTAAAAAATTGGTGACCTGGTACTACAAGAGGAAGATATCGAGGAATCAAGATAAACTATTAGAAATGCAAGAGCAGAAGAAGAAAATCCTGGAAGATGTGACAGAGACAGAAACGTACAAAAAGGCCAAGGAAATCCTGATGAAATTCGCTCCAGATCAGCTGAGAATGACCCCAGTAATATTATCGTCATTAAAACCTATTCATCTCTCTCTAATTGAGGCAAACAAAATTATTAATTAAGAAAATCTCTTTATTTTACAGCTCACACCACAGGTTTGTTCCATTTTATAGCAATCTAATGTAACTAATAACTAAAATCATCATTTAGAAGAACCAAAAAAAATCCCTGATTAATTCAATTTGTATTGAAAAATAACTTCAACTCATTTCTTTTGATTTGACCTTTAATTTGCTTGATTAATCCCGAATTAAAAAATTACTCGAAAAAGAGAAATCCAAGAAACAATTTTCATTATTTCTTAAATATCTCATAAACTAGTAGATTTTGAGAAAATTATCAAGAGACCTTATTGGTAGATTACATTAAATTCTCTATAAAAAAAAGGTTTCGACTTTTTCCTCTCATTCAACTAATTTTCGGGGTATTTACAAAATAGTCTGAACGAAATTGCAGTAATTTTTTGTGTTTAGACAGTAGATAATTCAAATGGTTAAAATTGATTGAAAAAGAACATTTTAGCCTGCTTCAAGGACAATTACGAGTCCCATCATGACACCGAGACGTCCTAGCACTCCTCAGGCAGTAGTTCCATCCTCGGCAGGTGGTGGTGAGCTCAGAAGGCGTGCCTTAACGTTGTCAAGTCCTCAAGATAATTCGTCAGTAGGTAGGAGCTATCCTGGTCCAGTTCCAGTTGGAGTGGCACCTGCAACCTCCTCATCTCCTTTGTCTGCCTCCTCTCTACCGAGTAGACCACAAAACCCAGTGATAATGGGCCCTCGTTAGTAACATTGTGGCTTTCATTGTTTTACTAATCAATTCAGTGGTCAAACAAAATGATTTGATATGAATAGAATAGGTTTCTGATCGATATCTTTGAATCTAATGAAGATGAAGAGATATGCATAAGGATCTTTATCATAGACTCGAATGAGAGCTACAAAAAAGGTCTTTACAAAAATTTCAGTATCACGCCTAAATTTCGAGATATTTTCCAGAAACTGATCTGAAAGTCTAATTGACTCATTTTATTTTATCACTCCGGTACAGATCTTTGTACTGAGTCAATTTTCGTTTTGTTTTTGGCTTTTTTAAATTTCTCTAATGGAGTTATTAATGTTCTTTGTGTTGATAGGTTCTCCGTTGCCACGTCCTATCCTCCCTCAGCAGAGGAGCTATCTGGATCGTCTGGTGGAGTATCTAGTCGGAGATGGTCCCTCCAATCGTTATGCTCTCATTTGTCATCAGTGTGACTCACATAATGGAATGGCACTCAAAGAGGAATTCGAGTATTTTGGTAAATATTATTTATTAAATGATCATAGTGTTTATCAATTAATTAAGAATTGAAATTAGCTAAGTCAAGTGAAAAAATATTGATCAATTATGCAATTATCTCGAGAACGAATGATTTTAGAAGAAACTATTAAGAGAACTTCTTTGTTGACAATTTCTTTAGCTACAAAAACGTTCTTTGATATTTTCTTCTAAAACCATTCTTTACCGAGATAATTCAACAATTAACCGAATTAATTATATCCTTCTTGAAATTTTTTTCCAAT
Organism: Coelinius sp. EB29; assembly: GCA_035578325.1. NCBI lineage: Eukaryota > Metazoa > Arthropoda > Insecta > Hymenoptera > Braconidae > Coelinius > Coelinius sp. EB29. The sequence continues at coordinate 2,508,778 of JAOZGT010000009.1, read as the reverse complement.
CTCAAATGTAGAATTATCTCGGCAAAGAATCATTTCAATGAAAAATAGGAAGAAACCTTTTTTGTAGAAAATGTTCTCAGCTACAAAAAAGATCTTTTGACATTTTCTTGCAGGAAGACTTATTCTCAAAATAATCTCATAATTACCAAAATTAAATCCGAATTTCTCTGATAACAATAATCATGATTAAGTAGTTGATAAATTAATTATCATAATCTTTCTCCAAAAGGATTCAGATGCTGTTACTGCAACTACTGGAATCCAGCTCGTAAACAGAAGCCATCAGCCCCAAAACTGGAGAATGACACTGGATCATTAGCAAGTGGTTTGCTCTCCCAAAAATTGAACGATGTTGAAGCTTCCAGTTCCTCTGGAACTGATTCAGACATCGAGGTTGTGGAGAAGCCTGAAACCCCTGAGATTCCAAATGATAAGGTGGAGGATAAAATCTCTCAGAGTGATAAAACGAATACTGAAGAGTCGACTGAGGAAAAAAATGAGAAAAAAGAAGAGAAAGAATCAGTGGAAAGAGAGAGTGAACAAATGGAAGTGGACGACTCTGCTCGTGAATAATCTCAACGACTGGAGAGAAAATACATTTTTTCAACTTCAGGAAAAATCAGGAACATTACCAAAAGTGGCTTTGCATAATTATTAAGTCAATCAATTCATTAGTGGAGTGGTAAAAAATTAAGAATAGGTAAATTCAATTTTTCACATTATTTGTTTGAAATATGAGATTATCCGGATAGTGAGAGATTTTCGAATGAAATGTTAAAAGATATTTTTTGTAGAAAATTTTATCTGCTACATAAAATCTCTTTTGACATTTTCTCGTCAAATCGCACGTTCTCGAGGAAAATTGGCAATTATTAGAAATGAAAACGAGATGAGTGAATTTTTAGTTTGGAATCAGTTTTTTTGAAATACTTCAAAATTTACGAGACATATCGAAATTTTCGTAAGGACATTTTTTGTAGAGGAAAATGAAAAATATCCTAATAGAAATTTCCTTCTCTCCATTAGATTCTGAAATATTAATCAAAAACTTTTTTTACCGCTTCACAAAAACTTTTAAATCACGAAAAAAATCCATTCCAATTCGTGTTCAGATCACAATCGCTACTTAGTTGAACAATTGATAAACAATCTAGTGGCACATTGTCACATAAATCCTCGTCATAATTACCACACGTTCGTCGCAATAATTGCACCCCAATAATCATCATTTGGATTTAAAAGTAATTTTTAATGTTGTTCGGAATGTTTTGAGGGTTTTTATAAATAATTCTCTGTGATCGAATTCTTAATTCAACTTTATTTATGCTATCAAACTAAATGATAAAAACCTGAAATTAAAATTTTTGGTAATTTATTTTTAAGCAAAAAACAAGATTAAAAGAGAGAAAAATTGAATTGACCAATTTTTTTTATCATTTAGTTTGATAAAAAAAATTATTATTGAGACTGTCCATCTTGTCAATAATACTGCGGTCATGTTTAAATTATTAATTACCTCTCACCTGATTTTTTTCCACTCAATGAAAAATAGTCTCCACGCACTATAAATAGATAATTGAATATCAATTATACAGTTTTTCAAATGGTCCAATTTATGGATTTATTTATGATTAATATTAAAATGTGAATGGAATATGATTGGCAATTCAATGAAATTTCATGTATAAAAAGGTTTAATGAGTGATTCACGTGTATATTTTTCGGGATTTAACTATTTAGTTTTTGATTTCTAGAAAAATGCTACTATTTATCGTCGGTTTTTATTACATTTCATCAGTCAATTAGAGGTAGTTGTAAATAATTTTATCCTCCTTTTTTCTATTTGTACCGATAATGAGTGATTCAGAAATATAATGAAATATAGTTTTTAGTAAAATTGGTGAGATTTTTTTGTGATTAATTTTTTTATCAATAGAATATCTCGGAATCTAGAGGAGATAGCAGAATTTTTATTAAGACCTTTTTCGTTGATTTTACTTTCTGCTACAAAAAAGGTTTTCAGGAAAATTTCGATATCCTTTATGGATTCCAAGATATTTCTACAGATTCTACTTGAAAATGAGTTTCAGAATAAAATAATGTTTCTGGTTTTCGTTGAATATCTGTAAATCTAAGAAAGATAGCGAATTTTTCATAAGAACCTTTTTTTAGAGTTAAGTTTTCACGACGAAAAAGGTCTCATTCAAAATTTCTACATCTATAGATCGTGAGATATTTTCCAAAAAGTGATTTCAATGTGAAATCGAATTAAAAATTTTTTTTTTCAGCAAACGTAAATTTCTTAGGGAAATATCTCGCGATCTAGGCGAAATACCGAATTTTTATAAGAACCTTCTCTGAATTCCGTTCTACAAAAAAAGGTCCTTTTAAAAAGTTTCCATATCTCTTAGATTTCAAGCTGTTCTTCAAAAACTTAATCGTCAACTCAAATTCAATCATTTCAATTAAAAATAATTCAGATCAAATGTTTGTGACAATTGTCAAGGTCACAGTCGGTAGAGTCATGCATTTATTAAAGTTAATAGTAGTCAAAGTCTCGGGGGGAGCTCACACTCCCTCTCCTTATAAAAAGAAACCACTGGGATGGCGCAGAAGACCCAAGAGACACCAATACTAATTCCATACGATTGTTCATGGGAATGAGGCTCATAAAAAGCAAGAGGAGACTGAGAAAAATCTCTCGGAGTCAAAAGAAGAGAGCCTGGACCTGGACCATCCAATACCTGAAGTAAGGAAGGAAGGAAGGATGTCCAAACCGACTTTTTTTTTTTTTTTTTTCCTTTTACTGGTTATAGCCATCTATAAATGACGGCAAGTACCATTTCTTCTCCATTTGATAAGTCTGGTTTAAATTTGTGGTTATATCCCCGTAGGGGGAAGCACCGTTGTATTTCCGTTCAGTCCTGGTCAATATCTGCCAATACAGATACCTCCGTATACTTGGCAAAGAAGAATTAAAAATTACGTAAAATCATGTTTATTAATTTGGGAATAATTTGAGAATATTTAGGAAAGCACTTTCACTATTTAGGAAAAAATATTTTATTTATTATAAATTTTTCTTTTTTTTTCGTATAGTTGGCAAAAATTAATCAGAAAAATTTAATAAACCGTTCAATTGCACCTGAATGATTTGGGAATACTATTCCGCCACATAACTTCATTTGGGAATGAGCACAACACCCAATACCAATTAATTTTTAATAATCAATTCCCCTCCCCCCTAAGAGTAGTTGCTATAGGTCACGTGACTCCGTTTGGTCACCCGAAGCGTTGAACCTGTTTGGAGAAAAGTCGACGTTTTGCATAGAAACCAAATGTTATCTTTTATTTTTTTTACATTTTTTTTAGGGTTGTGGTGCCAGTGGCTTCTGGACATATTTTTTCATTCATTGGAAAATGCTTGGCATGTAGTGAATTTCAATTTTTTCTGCCTTGAGATTTTGGTGCATCATTTTTTCAAAATTAATAATTTCATAAATAATGTATTTTCAGGTACAGCTAATGCACCAGAAATAGCAGGAGTTACATATTGGTTCTCACCTCGTGATATATATGGCGTATGGAATCGCTACAACACTTTATGAAAAAAATCCAACTAATAATGTTACTCATGGTAACCCCATTTCGCATTGTTTTCTGGTTCCTGCAAAGCCAAATTCAGCTATTTTAAACTGATTAATTATAAAAAATTGGATAACAAAAAGTTAAAATTGTTAATCATTTTTTTTTTTTTTAATAATTACAGTCCCAAAAGCGATTTTAGCTGCACGTCTTGCTGTTCATGGTGGCATGGACTACCTCAACAAAGCACTATTTTCATCGTCATTAAGGAACATTGAAAGCTTCAGCCTCCACTATCGACCCCCTACTGAGTTGAATTCACCTGGAAAAGCTTTTTTCTTTCCATTTTATCAAATTTTTCGATAAATTTGTCACGTTGGATGGAAAAAATATGATTAATTGAAAATATACACGGTCAAATGGGAATGGGATAAAATTCAATGATTTTTACAGGAAGTTATTTGCCTACAAAAAAAATTTACCTTCGACCCTTAAAAAAAACATACCACGTTGAAAAGCGATATTTAGTCGACAATTCCTGATTGATTCCGCCAACTTTTCACGTGGATATATTACACAATAAATTTCAACAGATGATTGCACGACAACTATCTCTTTCTAATCCCCTGTGTATCTCACTCCCTCTTGCGTGACGCCCAGTGCTAGGTTATCTCCAACAATTTTTATAAAAAATCATTGACGATTATAAAGTGACATCAAGAACACTGCATAAACCCTTTAATTATCATATAAAATTAACCTGAGGGTTTATGCTAATTTTTCCATCACTTTTCGAGACTTCAAACAAATTTGTTCACCTAGCCTCACTCCAAGCTTTCAATGTTCCTTAAACAGTGGAATTACAACAATATGTGATGTATTCATTGCACTGTTACGCTTGTTCCATGCACCACACGCTTCGATACTCAAAAAATGGAGGATGCAGACTACTTTGACTGTGTGCACTGTCAATTTCGTCAGGATCGAGTTTAAGGACAAGAAAATATGTTGCTTATACTTGTAATTTTGGAGACAGTCTTGCTGATGTTTATTTCAAGTGAGTTTACTTGAATCATCAATTATCTCGAGAACGGCTAATTTCGTGGAAAAATGTCAAGAGATATTTTCTGTTGGGAATTCAATTCTTTACAGGAAGGCCCATTGGCATTTTTTAATAAAATCAATATTCTCTGAAATGATTTAACATTTATAGAAAATAATGTCTATTTCTATTTATTCAGAAAAAACAGAAGTCAGAGAAATGACTCAAGGCTCCCACGACATCCATTACATGCGTGATGCTCTTGGAGAACTAAGTCCAGTAAATGGTTGCAATGCAGAATTAAATAATCTCACCCTAGCCGTGACTGAAGTCGAACAGGGAGGTATTGTATTTGTAACAAGTTATGGAATATCCGATAATTTCAATCCGGTCGTTGAAAAATTTGCCATTCTTCCAAGTCTACGTACCTCACCTCGCTCTGCCTAGTCCGATGGCAGACAGACCAAGAATTACAGGAGACCTGATCATGTTAGTCGGACCACTTCAGCTGATCATGCGGATGGAAGTGACTCACCTGTTGTTGAGGCTCATCAAGGACCTGAATCAACTTTATTCAGGATGGAGGATTTGTTGAAGAGGGGAGTCTCCGGCAATGGACCACCATGTGGGAATGTCAAAAAATTGTATAAACTTCTACAGGATTTTACTGTAAGTTAAAAAAAAATCAAAAAATCGAATAACAATTCAAAAATAAAAATTTCATTCAAAATTTTTGCATACCTCGGGATTGAAGAGAGATATCACAATTTGACTAAAGGCCTTTTTTATGGAAATTTTGAAGACCTACAGAAAAAGTCTTTTCAATTTTTGATTATTCTTGATTTTACTTTTTATTTAGGGAACACTGAAGGGGTTACTGCCACAACAATTGGAGAAATTGGATTGCCAGATTATGCTCAGCAATACGTATCACTTAGGAACACGACCGGTGAGTTATTATAGAGCGTTGATTCGTTTCCAATTTATGATGTGGGCATGATGTAATTAAACCGGAAGTGAAGGAGAAATAAAGGGAAGAGCATTGGATGTTTTCAAATTTTAAATTATCTCGACAACGAGCGATTTTAGAGAAAACTGTGACGAGACCTTTTTTGTAAGAAATTCAATTCCCCACCAAAAATGCCCCTTAATATTTTCTTCTGAAATCACTCATCATTGAGATAATGAAAAAATTAGGGAATGATTAAGTAAACGTTTGAATCGATTTGATTAATTCACGGACCAGACATTTTGAGAAAAGCTGGAGGTCTCCATACATTCATGAACTGGAAGAGAGCACTATTGACAGGCTCTGGGGGCTTTCAAATGGTCTCCCTTCTCAAATTAGCTAAAATAACTGAGGAGGGAGTGAAGTTCAGTTCCCCTTATAATGGATCTGAGTGTATGCTCACCCCTGATGAGCAGCACTTGATTGAGATTCAAAATGCCATTGGAGCTGATATAATCGTGCAACTTGATGATGTCGTGGCCAGCACCACCACTGTTCCAAGAGTTGAAGAGGCAATGCATCGGTAAATCCAGACAATTTGTCCAGTTATCGAAAAATTAATTAATAATCATTTTCATTCCCAAAGAGTGATTTTCGAAATTTTTGTTAATTATGCAGATATCTCGAGAACTATCGATTTTATAAGAAAATGTTAGGAGACCTTTTTTTTTGGAAATTTTGAGATCTACAAAAAAGGTGTTGTGAGTTTTTTCTCTAAAACCGCTCATCATCGAGATGATCCTTTCATTAATAGAATTATAAAAATTTAGTTGGAACAAAAAATTTAAACCCTCTAAAATTTCTAATTCATTATTTTTACAGAACGAGATGGTTAGATCGTTGTTTATCAGCTCATCAACGTCCTACAGAGCAAAGTGTCTTCCCAAACGTTCAAGGAGCTCTAGACTCAAATTTACGAACTCTAAGTGCTCTCAAACAATCGGAAAGGAAAGTGAATGGGAGTGGGTGGACTCAGTGGTGGAGAAAGGAAAGAGGATTTTTGGCAGATGATGCAGTTATCAACAGACATTTTATCTAGAGATAGGCCGAAGTACTTGATGGGGGTGGGATTTGCAGTAGATCTAGTTGTCTGTTCTGCTCTGGGGATCGACATGTATGATTGTGTTTTTCCTTCGAGAACAGCTGTGAGTATTCACCCAATTAAATGAATTAATTAAGGGACATATAAATACGATAAACGTCCAATTGTTGACGATTGTGAAGAGGAAAGTCTCCGGCAATGGACCACCGTGTGAGGGTGCCAATAAATTGTGTGAACTTCAACAGGATTTTGCTGTAAGTAAAAAAAAAAACAAATAACAATGAAAAAACAAAAATTCCATTCAAAAAATTTTCATATCTTGGAATTGAAGAGGGATATCGAAATTTTACTAGAGATCTTTTTTATGGGAAAGTTGGAGACCTACAGAAAAGGTCTCTGCAAAAGTATCGATACCTATCTCTAGCTCCAAGATATTCATCAATAACCGATTCGATTAAGATGGAATTTATTCATTTTATCGATTCCGAATGATTAATTACTTAATTGTTCAAAATTAATTAATATTGGGTGTTGTGCTTTTTCCCAAATAAAATTATGTGGCGGAATGGTATTCCCAAATCATTCAGGTGTAATTGAACGAGAAATTAAAAATTTTTAATTTATTTTTGCCAACTATACGAAAAAAAAATAAAAATTTATAATAAATAAAATATTTTTTCCTAAATAGTGAAAGTGCTTTCCTAAATATTCCCAAATTATTTCCAAATTAATAAACATAATTTCAAGTAATTTTTAATTTTCCTTTGCCAAGTATACGGAGGTAATACAGATTGGATAATTCCTGGTTATGAGGGTGATTTGGTGGATGGGTGTTGCAGTTGAAATGTTGTTATTTATTTATTTATTTATTTTCTCTTCTTCCCTTTGTAGCTTCATAAAGACCTAAAGAGTGATGTAGGCTGGACACCCATCTACTTTTTAGTTGAAGGCAAAGGTTAGGTGATCTTATTCCAGAATAGTGGACAAAAGCTCTAATTCCAAGAAAATGCAGTTTCTGTCTATCGGCACAACTGATCTTCATTGGGAGCTAATCCGGATCTATACTGATTGTCATCCGTCTCATCTAATCACCCCTGTTATTTGTCCCACGTTGGAGAATCATTTGTTGTGATTTTATGTTTGTAGATTCTTTTGCAGTAGAAGTTGTATGGCGTTCCATCGGTGACAATAATAGAAAACAACACAAGTGAAACATGAAAACAGTATTATGATGGACCAGCACAGTTTATGTATAATGAGATTAATGAGGTACTAAGAACTAGATTTAAATCATACGAACGGTAGAAATTTATATTTTCACGTTATTCGTCTTCAGAAATTCATTTACTAAATTCATAACACTAATTTTATTGTCCAAATATGCTTGGCGAATATCGTTACCCGGGAAGAGATTGTGTCTACCTAATTCATACGCTAATTTTGTTCTACCCGTATTATAATTCTCACAATTCCATAGTACGTGATCAAGATCCATAAACAATTCACCACAATCACATGCCGGGCTCATAATTATATCTTTTTCGAACAAATGACTATGTAATAGAGTGTGATTCGACTTAATTCTGTTGCTCATAGTTATTTTATATCTTGGCCAATTTACTTTTTTAAACCATTGTTTATTATTTCTGAAATCTTGAGCATTTTCAAAATATTTAATACCTTTAAATCTTCCTTCCCATTTAACATTTTTGTTAGATTTATCAAATAGTTCTTTCTTGACATCATGAAAGAGCTCTTTCCAAAAAACTTGGTTATTATTATAAATATCTCCTGAGATACCCGCCGATCTCGCTAATTCATCGGCTTCTTCATTTATTTTAATTCCTTTGTGCGCGGGACAATATAATAAAACTATTTTAATATTTTCCTGTTCCAGCTTAACAATTTTATCTTTTATTTCAAATAATTCTGAATAAGAATTCGGGTCTAAACAAGGGGATTTAAGTTGTAACAAAGTGCTCAATGAGTCTGAACAAATCAAATTGAATTTGTAAGCCTGCTGTTCGATACAATCTATAACTTTGTTTATAGCAATAACTTCAGCATAGTAGCTGGAACAACATCCCGGTAATTTTATTTCCAATTTAACATCTCCCGACTCATTAATTGCTGCTGCACCTACCGAGTTCCCATCCCTGGATCCGTCCGTACCCCAAATCGAGTATTCCTTGTACTCATTATTCAATAGTTCCCGAAATTTCGTATTAATATCTTTTTCTTTTTTTAGAGCCAATCCCGACGTTGAATCAACCGTGATGGAACTCCACTGGGTTTCGTAGGGGTAACAAAAACTATAGTGAGGATCAAAGCTATGTATTTGAGGAATTTTATCTCTCAAGTGATAGTAATTCCAAAAGATTGGGTGATAGAAAGATTTTCCTTGATTTTTTTTTCTTTCTCTCAAATTTTCCATAAGCTTTAGTTTGGGTATGAGAAGATTTCTTTTGTTGGAAGCAGTTTTGAGGAGGAATTTCTTCGTCAAAAAGGCCCTTCGTTGTTTCAAGGACGGTTCAGACGAGAGGTGTAACAGGATGTTTGTTGGGGTTGTAATTATACAGCCTAGAGCGATTCTCAGTGCGGAAAACTGAATCCTATCTAGTTTTAGTAGACTATCTTTGTCTGCTTCTCCGTATAGCATGCAGCCCCAGTCTAATCTAGATCTAATCAAACTCTTGTATATAGATAGTAAAGTTGAAGGGTGGGCCCCCCATGAAATGCTACAGACCGACTTCATTACTTGAATCATACGCATTGCACACTCTCTGGTATACAATATGTGATTTTTCCATGATAGTTTAGGATCAAGGATAACCCCCAAAAATTTGATTTCTTGAACTGATTTTACAATTTTATTATTTATTGATATCTCGAAATTCCGATTTATAATCCCCTTTTTATTTGAGAAGGCCATCACGTGTGATTTATTGCCTGATAATTCTAGGCCTATTTCCATTAACCAGTTATCAATGTTTTGTAACGATGTTTTAAGGTCCTCTAATGCTGAATCGAAATTGGAATGAGTACTATACACAACAAAATCATCTGCAAAGGCGGCAAATTTGGAGTTAATTGAAAGTTTTTGAATGACGTCAGAAACATAAATATTAAATAATAACGGACTCATGATTGATCCCTGAGCTAGCCCCTTCGTGGATAATCTTGATTCAATTATTTTATTCTGAAAAACAAAATGGAGTTGTCTGTTGGACATGATGTTAATGATGAATGAAGTCACTTTGTTAGAGATACCACTTTCAATTAACTTGTTAATTAAAATTTGAATATTCACATTATCATATGCCGCTTTGATGTCCAAAAAACCAGCAATAGTAGTTTGTTGTTGAATAAATGCCTTTTTAATGTCCGTAATGAGAATTGAAAGACTATCATTACACCCTTTTGATCTCCTAAAACCAAAGAATTGACTGGGGAAGAATCGTTTACTCTCCAGGTACCACTGAATGCGATCATTTATGATTCTCTCCAGTATCTTTTGGAGGCAGGATGATAGAGCAATGGGGCGGTATCCTTTATTATTTGGCTTGGGAATGAGGCAGACAAACTGTTCTTTCCAGGGATCGGGGACTTTCCCGCTGGACATAACACAGTTATAGATTCTAGTTAATACTTTGGTGAAACTGAGAGGAAAATGTTTGATTATTTTGTACGAAATCATATCTTTACCTGGGGCCGAATGCGTTTTCGATTTGTTAATAGCTGCTATAACTTCTTCTATTTTTATTTCTTTATCTAACATTTCATTAATATTAATATTATCCTTAATAACTATTGGTGGAATAACCCGTATTGGAGCAATATTTTCTATAGCTTCCAGAATTTTGGGGTCATCCGGAGAATTATTATCCCTAGCATTGTTACATAATTTTCTCTTTTTAAATGATTTGATATATTTCCAAATTTGATCGATACTCATATTTGGATCTAGACTATCACAAAAACAAATAAAGTATTTTTTTTTCGTTTTCTGGAGAAATCTTTTAGTTTTTTTACATGCATTTTTATAAATCAAAAGATTCTCCTCATTATAATTATTCAATAATTCTTTCATAGCCAGTGATCGGAGCTTAACTTGTTCTTTACAATTATTATTCCACCATAAAGACGGAGGGGGAGATCTAGCCTTAAATTCATTGTCCAGTCTTTTACCACCCGATGCAACTAAAATATTAACCACTAGATCTACCAATTCATCGTAAAATATCAGAAAATTATCATCATCGAATTCCATATTTAATTCATTTAATTTGTTATCTAACTTATTCTTGAATATTTCCCAATCTACATTAGATACAGAGATTCTCAATTTGTCAACTCTTCTTCTGAAAGCTTCTAAATTTAGCGTAATTTTAATAGGGAAGTGGTCACTTTCGAGAGAGTCTTCTAGGACTTCCCAATTACTAATTAACTTGATATCTGGGGAAACGAAAGTGATATCTGGGCAACTGATTTTACCACCTTCATGAATCTTTGTTCTCTCACCGTTATTCAATATCGATAATTCACACTCTTCAACCGAATTCATTAACCATCTACCTTCGTAACCTCCTAATTCACTTCCCCATTCCGTTGAGTGGGCATTAAAGTCGCCACAAACAATAAGATCTCTATCATATTTCTCTGTAAATTTCAAAAATTTTTTCCAGACTGTAGATTTATGCTTTATCGACGGAGAATTATAAATATTAATTATTTTGAGTTTTCTGTTATTCCAATCAAGTTCTATTCCTATCCATTCAACTTTGGGAGGAACATCAATATCTACAATTCTTCTAAATTCTAAATGTTCTCTGACATATATCACTACCCCCCCTCCGTATTCATTTGGAGGTTTATCTTTTCTAATGCTAAAAAAACCCTTTAGGGAGTCTCCAAAGGTGTGGTGGGCCTTCAGAAAAGACTCATTTATACAAATAATATCGAATTCACTGGCTAATATATTAAACTCCGACCACTTACTCACTAGGCTACGACTATTCCATTGTAAAATCTTTAACTCCATGATTAAGTATTTGAATAAAAGCGAACCTCCGCTTCGCTAATCATTGAAATTGTATCTGCATTTTGTAAAGATAAATCTTTTAAAATATCAATAAATCTCTCTAATTCCTTCTTGACCAATGTTTCCATATTAACCAGGAAATGTCTCGAGCCAGTATTGTTTCTAATAACCGAATTAATCGTAGTTACCGTGGCAGTTGAGTCACCCGAACCCTGTGACTCATTCAGTGATACCTGGGAGCCCAAAAATCCTTCATTTATTGCCCCCCTATTAGCCCTTATGTCTTGTGACATAACTTCATTTCTTGCTTCAGGGTATGAAATATTTTGTTCCTGTTTAATTTTAACAATTTGATGTTCTAGCTGATATTTAGGGCACATCAATGATAGAGAGTCATGTGAAGATGAACCACAGTTAACACAAACAGTTGTTGAACTTGTGCAGTCTCTAATCCCATGATCCCCAGAACATTTGGAGCATCTAGTACCGCTTCTACACTGATCCATTAAGTGCCCAAATCGTAAACATTTCATGCACCTTCTGACCTTAGGGATATAGTGTCTGACATTCTTTTCTACTCTGTCAATTAGAATAGTTTTGGGCAGGGATAATCCTCTGAAAAATACTTTTATCAAGTTAGTGGGCAATAGTGAGATTTGTCCATCTTCGGTCATGTCAACGTCCGGATTTCTTTTCATGATTCTCTCCACCTTGAGTACAGAAGGACCAGGGACTGAAGGACCGACAAGCTCCAACAGTTTCTCATTGCTCAGATCTGTTGGTACCCCACCCACAACACCAATAGTTTGTACTCTACTGTCCGGAATAACTGCTCCCCAATTTTTATTCAATTTCGAGATTTCAGATTCTACTAACAGATTAGCATCTTCAGCAGACTTACAATAAATCATAACTTTGGATTTATCCATGGGTTTGATTTTAATAATATAATTAATGACTGGCTGAAAATCTCTTGTGAGAGAACCTACGTGAAAATTCCCTAAATTATTTTCTGGGTTTTGATCATAAACGTAGACGATAAATGGTGCTGTAGAGTCCTTGTCGTATCGATTCAAATTCATGTTTATAAACAAAGATTCAGGGTTAGTAAGAGACATTGAAGAATTTCCAGGTTTCTGTTTCTTATTGTAGCTGATAGGAGAAGTTGCTGCATTGAGAGTTCTTTTCAAATGAGGTGATTTAGGCATTTTCTTTACTTTTCCCTTTTTTTTTTTTTTTTTTTTTTTTTTTTTTTTTTTTTTTTTTTTTTTTAAATTTGTAATAAGTACGGAAAGTTTTCTAGATCTCAATAAGTGGCAATACACGAAAGGAACACCTCTTTTCATTCAGAGTAAAGTAAATTGATAAACCCCGATCTAACTAACCGGACAATCTATCCATTTCAACATATACTTATTGCTAATATAATCTTATAAAGTTTAAATGGAATAGTGTTAACAATAGCCGCAACAAGTACCCTAAATGAATGTAACAGGTAAATGAAAGTATGAGGACATGTATTTTGGACAACACACCTGTAGCTCGTTCACGTTGAAGCGGTTGCGTTGGTCTCAGATTCTCTCCAGGGATGATCAGATTTAGTCGATTATCAATGTATGATTTTCCAGGATTCTGCTTACACCAGACCAGGCTCCTTGAATGAGGTTTCTCTTATCTAATATCGAAATTGTACACGAAATAACTTTCAATAGACTCGATTTAACAAATTTAAATTGTAGCGGACTGTTCCCCACGATACGCACAGCTCCACGGTCCCGAGCCGAATCCCCGTCCAAACCGACTGTACATCAAGGGAAATTACTCCCGAAGAATTATCTGAATAAATGAGAATATTATATATTGTACACGAAGCTCAAGGTCCAGGGTCGCTGGTCAGTGAGGTCGAAGAATATATGCCTGTATAGGGGGGAATTACCTCGCCCCTTTTTGGACGAATTTGTAATATCTGTGGGCCTACAGGAATAATTGTGGGCACCGCAGTTCCAACCGAGACATAGTCCAGGCAGGAGCTCATTAATAGAGTAACAGATTTAATAGATTGTCGAGTAGCAGATTTAACAGGTTGTCGAGTAACAGATATAATAGATTGTCGAGGATAATGGATTATTGAGATTAACAGATTTTGTGTGGAGATTAATAGGTTTTTAAGGGTAATAGATTTGTCGTGGAGGTCTATAGAGTTTTTGGAGGATACTGTAAAGATTAACAGATTATCGAGTAGTAAAATTGATTATTGAGATTGGTGGACAATCTCCAGTAGAAGGAAGCCACCTGGACGACCCAATAGAGACCCTGGACCTTTGCAACGAGCTGAGTGAGTTACGTAACATCCATAACTTCTCAATTCATTTTGTCTTTTGTCTCGAGTCCAGTGGAGGGAATTTTCCCTCCTTCTTTTTCTTTTTTCTAAAGATTTATTTTGAGTCTATTGAATTATTACTATTATTTGAGTTATTGTTGGTTAACAGTACATTACAATCATTAATTATTGCTGAGGAGGCAAGTGTTCTCATTAATTTTGAGTTTATGATTATATAGAATCCTGAAATTAATTTTCTTTTGTGTTATTATCATTTTGACTATTATCTTGAATATATTTCATTCTTTGGTGTATAAATTAAGTATTTTGCGTTTCATTTGGTCAAACCCAGGAGTGCGAAGAGGGAGTATCGTCCTCCCTTCCCCTTGTAAAGTAGAGTACGGGTAAGTTTGAGTTTTTTCAGTCATAGTTGCAGTCCGTCTTTTGTCTATTTTCTCCGGGTTGAGCAAAATAGTCTGGCGCTCAAGGCTAAGGGCGCGAGCACTTATCTATTGAATTTTGAAGCATTAATATCGTGGAAATCGTCACATGTTTAATTAAATTTTTCTCAAATTCTCTAAGAAATACAGATAAAATTTTTAGAAGGCTTCTATTCAATTTTTCCCGCCATAGATGCGTTCAGAAACTCATAAAAATTGTGCCTAAAGTCCCATTTATTATCTTGACACGCATGTGAACTGGGTCTCAGTTTACATCTCTCGAAAAGATACCCACGATCATCAGAGTCTCATACCCGAGGTAAATCCAAATATATCAGTAACATCACACGTAATAACTCATTAAAAACCTGCAAATAATGATCCCCAAAGATCATCCTACGGTTTGAAGAAAATATCCACTGTTAACTGTGTCTATTGTCATTGACTGACGACAAAAATTGTCGATCATGTTCAATCTTCCGCTGTGCGTCGCAAGGGATACTTTTGGTGCTCGTCTCGTGCACGATTTAACGTCGAATAAAACCTGATGGTTCTTTCAATCATTTTTTCATGTTTATTTACTTGTTATTGGCGATTAACGTTATCAGAAGTTTGATTATGCTTCCGGGGGGGGTTCAGTTCATCTTTCGGCGCCATTCTCTCCAGAGACCTTTGATCCAAAAATGGCTCGCCCGGCTAACCACGGTTAACCATGTTAGGGAATAAATTTTCACTAATTGTACCAATTTATTCAAGGAAATTTTCCATAACGAATTGATTGAAAATTATGAATTGAAATTTTGACATAGTTAATTTTGAGAGTATTTCTGAACCTAGGGATTTTGGAGCAAAATGTCAAGAGCCTTCTTTTTTTTTTGAGAATTCTATGATTTACAAAAAAGGTCTCTTGATAAATTCATTTAAACCTCTTCTTTCTGGAGATAGCTGCGAAATAATCAGTGATTCTTTTTTCAATTTCATGATCTTCAAACTTCGATGTCCAACTATTCCGTCCCCATGCCTTAATCTGCATTATTAATAATTCATTAATCATTTCTAATGATGAATTTCCAATATTTCTTTAGCAATAAAATGCCAGAACTGACCGAACTCGACAAGGCAGCGAGCTCCGAGCCCTCAAAAATTGAGGTTGAGGCTGCTGGATCAGGCACAGATTCCGACTCTGATGACTCAATTCCAGACCTGGAGGATCCAACAGCAGCTGGTGGTGTTGGTTTCTCTGGTACAAATGTCAGTGGACTACCCATGGATGTCATCTCCAAGGCTAAACAGAGTCGAAGTGAGAAAAAAGCCAGAAAACTCATGAGCAAACTTGGACTCAAGCTGGTCCAGGGTGTCAACAGAGTGACAATTCGCAAATCGAAGAACATTCTTTTTGTTATTAACAAGCCAGATGTTCTGAAAAACCCAGCCTCTGATACTTACATCATTTTCGGAGAGGCCAAGGTGAATAATTTAATCATTTTCATTGAAAAATATTGAATTTTCCGTGAAGATTGAATTTTTTTATTTTTTAAATTTCTTTTTCATGTTTAGATCGAAGATCTCAGTCAACAAGCTCAAGTCGCTGCTGCTGAGAAATTCAAGGAACCACCAATCATGTCAACAGCTGAAGCTGGTGGTAGTACAACGGTAATTATCATTAAACGATAGCTAATTAACTGATTAAGAAAAACGAGTTGAGTCGTTTGAGAAAAGTTTTGATAATCTGTTGATTATATAAAGAATAAAGAGTTTTAGCGAAAAATGTCAAAAGACCTTTTTTATAGCGGAGAAAATTCTCTTAAAAAAAGTCTCGTGATATTCTCTTCGGAAATGACCCGTTATCGATATAATTCGATGATTAAGGATGTCATGGATAAATAGTCAGAAAATCTACGAAAATCTTTTTTTTTTTTTCAATGATAGAGAAAAATATATTATAATTTTTAATGAGAGTTTAAATAGACCGACTTACCGTAATCAAGGGAATTTAATGATGATACACGTGAAGGTTTCGCTTACTATTTCACAGTCAGAGGACATAATTGTTGAAAATCTTGGCAGTCTGAAAATTCCCAGACTCATTAATTTATTAATTTAGGACCTAATCAACAAAAAACGACAAAATTGATTTTTCTTCAACTTTCCCCATCCTTCTTACATTTTTATTTATTCAATCATCTCAATAAAGAGTGGCTTGAGGGAAAAATTCCAAGAGATATTTTTTATAGGAAATTTTCCTAGCTACAAAAAAGGTTTTTTGAAAAATTTTCATAAAATCACTTATTATTGAGATAAATGCATAATTAATAGAATTGTAATATCAACCCTTTCTATTCTCCACAGGTTGTTGCTCCAATTCAAGAAGAATCCGAAGAAGAAGTTGATGAAACGGGTGTAGAGGAAAAGGATGTTGATCTTGTTATGACACAGGCGAACGTCTCACGAGGGAAAGCCATCAAGGCCCTCAAAAATAATCAGAATGACATCGTTAATGCCATTATGGTAAGAATCCGACAGCTAATCAAAACATAGGATTATCTCAGAAACGGATGATTTTATCGAAAAATTTTAGGAGACCTTCATTGTAGCTCAGAAAATTTCCAATAAAAAAGGTCTCTTGATATGTTTTTCAAAATTCACTCATTTACGAGATAATTCAATAATTAACATGATGTGAGAAATGATTTTATCGTGTTTTAGGGAATTTAATGATGACACACGTGAAGGTTTCGCTTATTTTTTCACAGTCAGAGGACATTATTGTTGAAAATCTTGGCAGCCTGAAAATTCCCAAAATCACTAATCAATCAATGAATTGAAAAAAAAATTATTTTATACCACTCAAACTCATATTTTTATTCATCTCTGTTGCAGGAATTAACGATGTGATGAATCAGATTAGGAGTTAAGGTTCAGCAGTTTGCAAATGCTCGAAGTCACAATTAATCATCGTTTCGAATCAGTCATCGTTTAATTTTGTTTCCCCTTTTATAATTTTGCCTTCAGAGAACAATTCAGAGGACTAAAACAATTGATTAATGAACATCGACGTCAATGTTAAATGATAAAAATTATTAGGATTGTTGATCCTATTGGTGTGTCAATCATGCCAATAATGTTAAACACCTACATGTATATACATCAATGACACAAAGAAAATAAACACGCTATCATGGATGATTTTATAAATTATTTTTGAATCTCTTTAACTAATTAATTCCCCTTCAAATCGATACATTTGAAATTTTTACAGAACGACAGATTTTAGAGTGAAATGATGAAATTCCCTATAATAAATGTTTTTTAACAATTCCTTCTGAACCCACTCATTATCTCAATAATCCCGTAATAGCTGATATAGTCATGAATTTTTTTTAACCCAAAAAACCATTTCTCTTGCAAAAATATTCGAAAATTCCCGCTCAACGGCCATTAAAATGGCGAGAAAACACACGAGTGCGGTCACAGACATCATTGACACAATTATTATCGAGTAAAATACTAATTATTTGAGACTAAAACTCGAAAATTTACTACAATTAAGTACCAACTTCTTTTTCTTCTTAATTTCTCTCATCATCTTCTCTGTGAAAAACCTGATTGATGAAGAAGAAAAACAACTACCATTTGTTTTTCACTGGTCTATCACGATCATCATAATTGACATTGCGACATCAAAATTCATGATGCTGTCTTTAGATAACAACCGGGTACAGCAGGAAAACGTGAGTTTCCACGATATCTGATAAATTTGATGAAAAATTACATGTTTACGAGTCAATGATGGGTAATTGTAAGGTTATCACCGCGATTTAGTTTCATTTCTTTTCTCGTATCGTCATTGAGTAATTATTTGTTTATTTTCTTCGGGATTTTAATTTATTTTTAGTGATTTTTGATTTATGAAAAGTCACTTTTTGGAAGTTAATGATAAATTTTTTTTCAATTTTACGTAGAAATATTCTTGAATGTTATGAAACGTAAAAATATCATGTTCCAGAGATATCCGACTTTATATGTAAAACTATTTTATCCAATATCTAACGCCTACTTGTTGTTTTCTTCAAGGGAAGACTCAATGATTCGACAGAGGAGCACCCCAGAATCTTGTCCTTGGCCTCACCAAAAGAGTGGACGTACACGATGAGAAGGAGTATGCAGGTGATTGATTGTTAATTATTAAGATTAATTGTCGTTCAGTTTTGGTAAGTTGAAGGATGTTGTCTTGAGTAACTGTGGAATTATCTCGGTAATGATTGCGTTTGGAAGAAATTGTTAGAAGACACTTTCTTTAGGCAATTTATTCAGCTACAAAAAAAGTCTCTTGACATTTTTCGTTAAAACGACTCGTTTCGCAGATAATCACGTAATTTGTCAAGAGCTTTGGGTTTCAATTCATTCATCTAACAATTTTACCACTGAATTTTTTGTTATCAATAAAGCTAAATAATTGTTTTTAAATGGGAATTATCTGACAGGAGGTCATTCCTGGTCTTTACCTCGGCCCCTACAGTGCAGCAAGTCGTTCGAAGCTCCACGAACTCCAGGAGTTGGGGATAACTCACATCGTATGTGTCAGACAGGACATCGAGGCACATTTCATAAAGCCGAATTTTCCTGATCAATTCAAGTAAATATACGATTTATTTTTCACTAAAATCATAAACCTCTGCCTTGTTTATAGTTTTATCGTTGATTTATACAGATATCTAGTACTGGATATTGCGGATGTAGCAACAGAAAATATAATACAGCACTTTACGAGGGTTAAAACGTTTATTGATGAAGGATTAAACTCTCAAGGACACGTTTTAGTTCATGGTAATGCTGGAATCTCTAGGTCAGCAGCTTTGGTTCTTGCGTACGTGATGCAGATGTTTGAACTCACCCACACGTAAGAATTTTCAATACTTTATCTTCCTGAATATTTTTTTCTGATTAATTTGGGAATTGAAGGAGTGTGCTTGATTTTGAAAATTGAAATTCGGGACATATCTCGAAATGTAAGAGATATAAGGATTTTTTTAGAAAAGACTTTCTTTGTAGATTTGAGAGCTACAAAAAAGGTCTTTATGAAAATTTCGATAGCTTTCATAGATTTAAGAATATTCATTAATAACTCATCTCAATTTAGTAATTTTTTTTTTTTCAATTACAGACATGCGTACGCACTAGTTCAACAGCGGAGATTCTGTATAAATCCAAACGAGGGTTTTATGTCTCAATTACGAGAGTATGAACCTATTTATCGAGCCCAGAAGACCACTGTTAATGATCAGAGTACAAACAGATGTACAAAACGAACATTTAGTCAACTAGACACTGAACGTATTGAGGACAAGCCAGACGCCATGGATGTGCACTGTAGTTGATGATGGATTGTAGAATTACCAATGTTACCAAAAGACTTGCACTAGCTTCAATCAGCATAAATCGTTCGTCACTAATCAAAAGAGATCTGAATCTGATATTGATTTCATAATTAATTAAATTCGCAGCGAAAAGGTAAAATTATTCAAAAATATCATGACACATTTCATAATTATGTCATTATCTCGGAAAATAATGAGTTTGTGAGAGAATCTCAAACGATTTTTTTTTTTAGCTGATGAATCTTTCTGCAAAAAAAATCTTTTGACAATTTCTCTCAAATTCATTAGTTTTCGAAATAATCGCATAATAAAGATTCATTTTCGAAATTGATAAAGTGACAAAACGAGATGATTTCCTCCATTTTGTTTTTGTTTAATTGCTCTGAATCTAGACGGAATAGCGAAATTATAAGGACCTTTTTTTTCTAAATCTGATTTCGATCTACAGAAAAGGTTCTTGTGAAAGTTTCGCTATCTTTCTTAGGTTTGAAAATATTCAACAAAAACGGAACATAAACTGGATTTTTCTCGTTTCATCCCTGAATTATTGGTTTTTCCACCTTAATACTAAAATATTAGTACTACAGAGAAGGAAAAGTACTTCCTAAGCACAAAACTAAAAAATTCTCTTTGATAATGAATCAGATAATCATTCATTAATTCCATATATAATAAAATAAACTCTAACTCTAACTCTTTAGTTTTGTTCTCTCTCTTTTTGGAAATTAAATAAAATCACTCTAATAATTAGTTAAATCACCTAAATAATTATTCAACTAATGATAAATATTTTATAATCAATTCTGAAGAATTGTGTAATTTTTGTTGCAATTATTACGAAAATTTGAAAAAAAAATGCTCATTAGTAATTAATTTCCGCAAGATTTTAAATTGAAAGAAGCAAATGATTAAAATCATTAGTAATGGGGAGGGTATAGTGGACTACTGATGACTAATTGCCACAGCGTTGTTCAAATTAATTATTCAATTATGAAGGAGATATATCGTAGGTCTTTGTACATTGAGAATGATTATTAGAATTTGAGTGAAATAGACATTTTTGTTTATCTTTAAAATGGTCATAACTCTGAGAATAATTGGTCGATCGAGCTCTATTTGTACTCATTAAAAAGAGAAAAAAGTCTACTGATTATTGAAAAAAAAAAATCCCATTTCATCATCGATTCGATGAATGATCAATATTCTTTAAAGATAAAAAAGGTCCATTTTACCAAATTCTCAACTAATTTATCGAACATTTAATTAATGTTTTTTTTTTCTACTAGTATTTGTTAATGAAGTGTACAGTAACGATGTTTGAAATAAAGTAAGTTGAGTATTTTCAAATTTAATTGGTAGATCTTTATTTTTGTGGTTGATTAATAGAAAAATTTAATCAATGATTAAGTTAATTTGGAGACATTTTTTTATTGAATTTTTGCGGGAATCATAATGCAAACAATGTCCTTTTTGTGTTCATCCTGTAATTGCCACTTGACATCCACTCTAATCTGTAAAGGAAGAAGAATTTTATTTGTTAATTACAATCAATTCGACTTTGATAAACTTTTTAGAAACATCAGAATTCATTAACTTGAGAATAGATGAGTTTTTTCTGAATATCTGGGGGTTAGATGGAGATGGTGATATTTTCATAAAGACCTTTTTTGTAGAGGAGAATGAGAGCTAGAAAAAATGCCGTTACAAAAATTTTAGTATCTCATGAATCTCGAGATATTTGAGAAAAATGATTTGCTCTGAAGTGAAATTGACTTTTAAAATTAACTTTAGGGCATTTTTGAGAAGTATCTTTGAATCTAAAGGACATAGCGAAATTTGATAAGGACCTTTTTTGTAGAAAAAATTGAAATCTATAAAAAAGATCGTAATGAAAATTTCAATAACTCGATTAGATTTTGGAGATATTCCTAAAAAACTGATTTTCAAAAAATGAAAAAAGTTGATCACCTTGGGATATTGTTTCAAAATCGGGAAAGTTTTCGTGTAGTTGAATGGTCCACCATTCTTGCTCAAAGGACATTCGATTCCCGTGTCTGAATTAGCGCAGGCATCTGGATTTGAAATTGCGAATGGTATGGGTACACCAGCGACAATTCCATGGACCACTGCCATGACGGAGTTGATGGTCTCCTCTGTAACATTGCGATTGACCTTATTTACCAATTGGTAACTACCTGACCTCGATGTTTACAAGCACATTAATATACACACTCCAGTTTAGTCTATTTATGTTTTTTCAATACCAACAAGAATCATCTGAAATGTTAGTAACATTTTTTTAATAAAATTTCCAACTCATGAACATTCTTGTGGATTTCATAAAGACCTTTTTCATGAAACAGAGCAAGGTCTACTAAAGAGATCTTCTTCAAAATTTCGCTATCTCCTTTACCTAGGTTCCGAGATATTTCCCAAAAATGAATTCGAAGATTTTGATTTTTTTTTCAAAATCAATTCCTTCTTGTATTTACCATTGCGCTCTATAAAAAAAAAAAGGTCTTTACGAAAATTTCGCTATTTATTGTCAATTTTGAAACTAAAACTAGTTCTGAAATTAGAAGATTTTTATTTTTAAATGATAATATTATTCTAAAATTTGACCCAATGACTCATATCTTACCCGTGCTAAAGGAGATAGTGATAGTAGCATTAGTTTCCTTCTTTAATATACACTCGCTATCGTTGGGTCCACAATCACTGATAGAGATGGAGGTATAATTTCCGACCGTGGAGCCTGGAACATTGTTAAGAGGCATTAGTCACTAAAATGTCCAATTGTGTTTGTACCCAAATTTAACACAATGGCAATGAACTCTACTCTTTTATTGTTATTATCAGACAAAGATGACGGAGAGAATTGTGACTCAACCGCAAATTATATGAGCACATGAAATTAGCTGTCTTTTAATAAAATTAATCATCACACCGGATCTAGCGTGCTATTATTCAGACCTTTTTATACCTCGGTTATCAGTCGAATAATTTCTTTCTCATGATCTTTTTTTCTCCCAATTATAGAGACCCAGACATCAATTAAGGCTTTTGTCAAGTATATAAAGGGAATTTATTGGTGAAGAGGTGGAATAATATGGGAATACCTCAGAATCTAGGGGGGATAGCGAAATTTTTATAAGGACATTTTTTGTAGACAAAAATGAGAGGTATAAAAAAGTTCCTTATGAAAATTATTCTAACTCTGTTAGATTCTGAGATATTTATCAAAAATCTACTTTGAAGATAATTTTCTAGTAAAACTTCATTTTGACATAAGTTTTTGGGAAATATTTTGTAAACTATGAGAGATAGCTCAATTTTTGTAAGAATATTTTTTATAGCTCTTGTTATCATCTATAAAAAAGGTTCCTATTAAAATTTTGCTAACCCCCCCAAATTCAGAGATATCTTACAAAAAGTTTTTTCGAAATTGAATCCAGTAGCAAAGTAGTGAAATTTGATTTTTCACATCGCGTTAAGGATAAAATTATCTCTGAAATTAGTAATTTTACGGATAGCGCAGAATATTTTTTACAAAAAAGGTCTTCTGACATTTCTTTCTAAAATTACTCATTATCGAGATAAATCGAAAATTAAAAAAAATATCAAATAACTCGTAATCCAAGATTAGACCATTTATTCTCATCGCGCATTTCCTTATTATTTTTCTTTCTTCGTAATTCAATATGGGACATTAGGAATTTGCCCCGGAGGCGCGCGCGTTATAGTTTCCCTCGGAAATAATTCACATGATCGTGCAACTTAGTTCGTCATTATCTGCCTACGCAAAAGAAATGGAATTACGAGAGAAGCCTTGAATAATTCCGATAAACTTCGGAGGATAGTACAAAAAAAAAAAAATGAGAAAAAAAGACCTTCGAAGACTCTTTGAGAAGTTTAATTTCCTTATTATATTGTAATGGAGGGCCATTACAATATCTGTAGAGAAAAAATAAATTTAAATATTTCTCTTTTTTGCGTGTTTCAACTGATTTCATATTTACTCGTTTTTACAATTCAATTGAACCAAAAAAATTGCAATATGAAAAATAACTCATCATTCAATAAAATGAGATAAGTTTCATCAATAAATAACAATTAATGGAATTAAATGAATGATAAAAATTAAAAAATTTGAAATATTTTCTTGTTTTTGATACATTCAATTTCAATTCCGTTCAATGCTTCTTAATTATTTATTTATTTATTTATTTATTTTTTTGTTTATTTATTTATTTATTTTTTTATTATTTATTTATTTATTTATTTATTTATTTATTTATTTATTTATAACGAATAATGTATAAATATGAATTTCAAAATTATTTATGTACTTACCACAATTTTTAAAGTCTGCAGCGCTGGTAAATGCCAATAGGCACACAACAAGAGCACAAATAATTTGATACATCTTGTCAGTGCGGTGTCTGGTGGCGTATTGAATTGTCTCGTTCGTTTTGGCTCTCTTGCATTACCAGTAGTCGAAACATGAGTCAACAATACAAATACCCAGCACGCATAAATTCGTTATATATATATATGTATGCATGTATCAGACGTGTATTATCAGACGTGTCGTGACCAATCCTTTTAGTTTCTTATTACTGAATGTAGGAGAGAAATATGTGTGTGGTCTGAGTGATATTAAAGGTTTTTATTTTTTCAAAATTGGTGACAATTAATCTGTAATGACTAAATTTTCACTTTTATCCCAGATTTCCTGTATTTTCATTTAATTCCAGAAAAGAGATCACTTGAATTTCGGTTTGATATTAGTTTTTGGAGAATATCTCGGAATCTAAGAGAGATAGCGGAATTTTTGTTAATTTTTTTTTTTTTGTAGAGTGGACTGAAATCTCTAAAAGAGGTGCTTATAAAAATTTTGCTATCTCCTTCTGATTCGGAGATATTCATCAAAAATTTGCCTCTGCTAGAATCAATTTGCCGTATGTACTTCAATAAATAAAGACATTTTTTCTGGATAAAAGGCATTCCTGGAATCCCTCAATATGGGGATAATGGGGAGTTAAATGTATAAATTCACAGGGAATTTATACATTTAACTCTAAATTTTTCCAAAATTGTCAAAAATTTTAAAAGTTAATTTACTTTTTTTAAATTGCAATATCTAGGAAATTTAAAAAAATATTCGTTTATATTCTTTCCAACAGTTTTCAGTATATAAAAAAATAAATACATTATATTTTTCAAAATTTCCTACAATCACATCAATTTTCCAGAATTTCTTTATATACTATATTTTTTATATAAA
The DNA here is from genome assembly GCA_035578325.1 of Coelinius sp. EB29. Classification (NCBI taxonomy): domain Eukaryota; kingdom Metazoa; phylum Arthropoda; class Insecta; order Hymenoptera; family Braconidae; genus Coelinius; species Coelinius sp. EB29. The sequence continues at coordinate 2,483,634 of JAOZGT010000009.1, read as the reverse complement.
TATTTTTGTCTTTTTTGTTTTCAACTCGACCTTCTCGACGGTGAAATTGGTTTTTATCATTTTTTTTTCATCAAATGAAGTGAAAAATATAGGAGAACGATTGGTCGAACAAGAGGAAAAAAATTAGATTTTTTTATGGAACCGGAAGGCTCAAAAATCCATTTTTGTTTTCTGAATAATGAAGAAATTCCGGTGAATTTGATTTTTAAAAAAGTGAATTATTCTCATTTTACTTGTTTACAAAAAGTCAATTAAACTAATTAATAATAGTTAATTGATTAAATAATGGGCAGTTATAAATTACTCTACAAGTACTCAATGCGGGAGGTAAAAAATCCAGAAGAAATCTACTGCTAATATCTTGATAGAACTATCGACAATTATCATGTTTTTAATTAAATAAATAATTTAAAAAAAAAAATTCCCTCGACAATTTCCTCATTTTGTGTGCTGCAATCTGGACCTCATCAGAATAATAAACCATCCACGAGAAGAATACCCAACTCGAATGCAAAATAATCTCATTAAACTTGTTGTTAATCAACTTAAAAAAAAAAAATGGAAGATAATGATGTTAACAATCGCACACGGACCCTCTTAAATCGATAATAATAATAATGAAAAATTATAGGGAAAAAAAACTTTTACACGGGGGATGAAACACAGGGATTTTCACCAAATGCAACCACATCATGAAAATCGATGTGATTAAAACAATCAAAATTTGATAATTATCCTTCCGAGAATGCAGAAGAAAATGCTCGATAATATGCTCCGAAATGAGCATGGCGTCGAAGATGAGCACATTTTTACTCCTTTGATTTCTCCGTCAACACAATTAACGAACGCGAATGGAATTGCTTTTATTATTTATAGTGTTTCCACATTCCACATATGTACAATTGCGATCGAAGATCACCCGTTTATTAATTTTAATGCTGTAGAAGTTAATCCTGTTTAAATTTAAATAGAACTAAAAATTGAATAAATCCACTACATTGTATCTGTATATAATTCGACAAAAGTAATTGTCGATAATATAGAGACCATACAGGTTGATCGCTTAAGGGCAGATACTAAACGACAATACAGTTATATAATTAACAATGCATCTACAAACGATGAAATTATAAAATTTGAAATCTACTAACGATTTCCGATGAAATAGACCCCTTTTGACAATTAATTGAACAATTTTTGATTTCTTGTCGGCCAGCAGGGTTGGGCATATCTCACAAATGGAAGTTTTCGACGTGACATGGTCAAATACCGGTAATTTACGTCTAAAACGTTTAAAATGTCAGAAATTGTCATAAACATTAGAAGACGCGATTGACGGTACTCAGTTTGCTATTAAAACAATTCTATAGGAAAAATCCTCTGGTGATGGAATCACATGAGGCAGATGGCATAAGATTAAGCATAAGGGTCAGATATTTGAATTAAACGAAAGTGCCAGCTATGAAGGCCGAGTTATTCTTTTTTTTTTTTAATCATATAAGTAAAATCTTATTGATTTAATGCCGTTAAAATACACAAAAAGCGCATGCTAATTTTTTCCATAGAAAGATATTCCTCAAAAAAATTCTGAACATAACTTTCAATTGAAATTTCGGCAATACAACAATATTTTTTTTTTCATCCGGTAAGGATGTAGAAAAAAAAGCCCCAGAAAAAAATAATAAAAATACAGCGCATTTTAAGGATGTTCTGCCTAGATTGCAACGGGGGGGTGAGCTGTAGGGGGAAGGTAGGGTTTTGTGGGGAATTCCAACCCCTGAAGACGAAAAAATGAAATTTTAAATTACCCCATTGAGGTTAAATTTGGTCACTTTTATGGTGTCATTATATTCCTCATAACTCTTTTTCCTAATAAATATTCATAGGATCAATCAAAAAATTTCCGATAATCGATTTAATAATTTTTGAAAAAAACATAAATCTGGTCGTTAACAGCGGCAACGTTGGGAACTAGAGAAATTTGGTAACACGGGCTGGTACCATTGGTTGACTAGGCCACACTCGGCTGTAAACGTTTATTCATTCCCCAGATACCCAGATTTGTATTTTGCGCGCTGCCCCTCTCTCGTTGAAAGTGTCGCGACGTTGCCGTACTTTCCAGCTGCGCGCGCAAGAAAGGTAAATTTTCGCCTATTTTGCCATTTTTTATTACTAATTATTAGTCTGGGGGATGCGTAAGAATATAACGTTTTTCCGTGACATAACGATTGACCTATAGCCGGAGTTTCATTACGCTAGACCCATTTTTCATCGATTTCACTAACTTTTCGTGAATTTTACATAAGAACACGTGTTAAATTGATATTTTAAAAAAATCATAACTTTATTATGCAGCTCGCAGGAAAGCTGAAATTTTGCATGCGGTTCTTCAATAGATTGAAGAATCTTACAAAAAAATTTCATCAACTTCTTATATTTCCTTATAATGTCCAAAATGTAGGCAGAACATCCTTAACACATCGGTGCGTGGTCTATTTTTTTCTCCGACATAAAGACCGGACATGTCATGGGATAAATATTTTGAGTTAAATCGTGTATGATTGAAATTATTCTCATTAGTGATTAATAATCCAGCAAAACGAATCAATCACTCATCAAAATGACACGGCAATTTTTTACCAGAATAGCCGCATCAGATACATTGCTTTTCAACAATTTTCATTCGATTTTATTCCCATTCTATTTATTCACCGGAGAAAATCTATCACTGATAAAAATTATTATTTGTTAGATTGGAATTCGACGTACTTAGGCAGAGTTGTTTTGTAAGTCGAATTCCATTCTAATGAATTTTCTTTATCATTACTGCCTAGCTGATCACCCCGACATTCCTCGGACACAAGAGATAAAAGAAAACGAATAACAAAAACGTTGAAAAATCATTACGATGTAGGTATTTTTAGAATTTGCTCGTTAAAAAGTCATCAGAAGAATTTTATGGTTTTTCAAGCTGTTTAAGATATTTTCAACACGAGTCTAAATGATAGAATTATTGAAAAAATCATAAGAGACTTTCAATAATTATCGAAATGGAGCATGAATTTTCTCCGAAAAATTCCATCGCGACGATAGATCATCAGATAGTGTCAAAAATTGTCAGAAACCTTTGAAGTAATTTACCTGTTTCTGACGTGTCTAAAACCAAGTAATTTACCTTATGTAATTTACTTGCCCAACCCTGTCGGCCAGCATCATGCCTAAAATTAATTAATTAATTGCAGCTAATTGATGAATCTACTAACGAAATTTCACCTCGTACAATCATGTACTAATGTTGTACAATCACCTACATAAGACCATTTTTTTAATTAGTGCAATTGTCGGCCAAGTACCTAGGGGTGACGACAATTCCTTCTACAAATTGGAGATTGATCAAATTATCATGTCAAGGAACATCGAGATTAAAGCTGTTTTGAAGAATCCAGAGGAAGCACATGCTAAAGCCAGGGAACTCAGTCAGAGCAATGGAATTGTTATTTCGCAAATTGATACGTTCTTCGAGACTACTCAGGGACGACTGAAGCTCAGATGCTTCGAGGTTATTTACGAAATAAAATAAATTAATTAAATTGGAATGAATTGAGTGAATGAAATAATTGTGGAGTGAATTGGTGGAACAAACAAGTCAATTTTTCATCTCAGAGCAAATTGTGTCGAATCTGAGTGAGATAGCGAAATTTTCATAAAGTACTTTCTTGTAGAACAGAATGAGATCTAGAAAAAATGATCTCCTCTATTATAAAATTCGCTATCTCCCTCAGATTTAGAGATATTCTCCAAAACCTGTTGTTGATATTGAGTTGATTTATCCTGTTTTGCAAAATTTTTCAGCGAAAATCTTATCAATGTTATCAATATTTTCAGGATGGCACTGGTGTACTTGTCTACTACGAGCGTGCAGACACCCAAGGGCCTAGGCTCTCAGACTATTCCCTGGTCGATTTAAAAACGAAGAAAGACTGTAAGGAAATGAAGAAAATTCTGGCGAAACTCAATGGAATAGCTGGCGTTGTGGAGAAAATAAGGCATTTGTACATGGTGGGACAAACGAGAATTCACATTGATAAGGTCACTGGCCTTGGGAATTTCCTTGAAATTGAGGTACAATTGATGCGCAAACTAATAAATAAATGAAATGACAAAACCAAACGAATCTACGTCGAAGATCTTTTTTGTAGCTCTCATTCTGCTCTATAAGAAAGGTCCTTACGAAAATTTCCCTAATATCCCCTCTAGATTCAGTGATATTTACGAAAAATGAAGATCATCAATTTTACTTTGTCATTTCAGTTTGTGGAAAATATCTCAGAATCTAGAGGATAGAGGGAAATTTTTATAGAAACCTTTTTTTTCAACTCTAATTCTGCTCTACAAAAAAGGTCCTTGTAAAGCTTTCGGCATCTATTATATACGAATATAAAACAAAAACTGATATCAGAGTGAGATTGATTCATCTTGTTTTGTATTTGTTACTGAATTTATTCATTCCCCTTCTATTTTGTATTATAGATATTTTTCCATTTTGTCTTCAGGTTGTCATGAAGGATAAACAAAGCGAGGAAGAGGGTGAGGTCATCTGCAATGATTTGGTCACTAAATTGGGCATCTCACATGATGATTTATTAGCAAATGCTTATATCGATTTGCTCAAAGAGAAGAAGAGCACGCAATACGATGATTGATATATATTCCGTATTTTACTACTGAAGAAAATCAAGTGATTATTTTGATATGAAAGAAATGATTTTACTGACTCTTTCAATTTTCATTTTGTAGAAAGAAATGTCGGAAAACCATCTTTATAGGAAATTTTGTCAGCTACACGAAAGGTCTTTTGCCATTTTGTTCTGAAATTCATGATGAAAAATAACATTCAATTCGAGTTTACATAAGTCATTCAGCTAATTATCGAATTCTCTCGATAATGAGTGATTTTAAGAAAAAAAATGAAATTAAATTGTTTATTGCAACTTCCATCTTCTATAAAAAAGATCTCTCGACATTTCGTCCTAAATCTACTCATTTTCGAGATGAATGTGAAAATAATTAACAAACAAAATTAATTCGAGTTGGGAGGATGGAGGGTGGCGCTCGTGAGAGGTGGTCAAGTGGTTGAAGGCTTTGTTAATTTTTGGGAATAAATGTTGGAATTTTTGGCCAATAAAGAGGAAGAAAGTGTCGGAGGGGCTCTCAAGAATGTTACTCGTGAGGCAAGTGATAAAGTGGAGGTGAAGAAGAGCTGGTTGGAGAGTTATTTAAATGATTTGGGTGGCTGGAATTTTGGAGGTTAGTGCAGAGATTATAAGGGAGATTGCTAACGCCTTAACGAATGTTTCAACATGGGATCCCCTGGTGGTGGAGCCGGCAATAAATATTGCGGCTGAGAGGTGCGATAAAACAGCAGAGATTATAAGGGAGATTGCTAGCGCTTACCGGAACACTTCGTCATGCGGTTCATAGCGGTGGCGCCTGACAACTAGAGAGCCGATACGGTAGGGCGCAAATCCATACAGCATTCTATGGATAAAGTAGCGCGTGCGGCTGAAGAGGTCGATAAAGAAGAAATGTTTCTCACATTCCGATGAGATATTTTATTCTTTATTTTTTTTTATTATATAGTTTTATTATTTTTCGCGTATTCTGTATTCGAGACAACAATTTCCACGATAAACTAGAATTGCAATTCAATATAGAATTTTTCACATTGATGAATGAAATTTTGAAATTTTATAAATTGTCAAAATTTCGGAACTTTTCGAATAACATTTTCGAGAAAATGGAAATTTTTAACATTTTCCAACTTTTTGAAAAATTACCCCACTACTCTCCATAATTTCCCACAATGAAGACTTTTCTTACGATTTCAATCCGCTTTTTAACATTATATTGGTCGCGCTAAACTCCCGAACGCCGTTGGTTGCGCCATGAGCATTTCCCCGCATCAAGAAAAGTGTTATGAAAATTCATCGGAAAATTATGAAAAAATTTGACAATGGATTTTACGGTAGAATCAATGAAATATAATGAAAATTTCCATTATCGATATCATAGTTAATTATTTACTCCATTTTAAAGTTGAGCAGTTTTTTAAAGAATTCAGCGCTCTGTGGCTCCGTAATACGCCGGGCAGACCACGGGAGTTTCAATCGAAACCTTTCAATATTTCATAATTGGAAATATTTTTAATCGAAGTCTTTATAGATGGGATTTCTATACACTTCAAGATGAGATGTTACATTTTTCAGATTTTTTTAATGCGTTTATTTTATTTTATAACGAGAAATAAAAAAAGTGCGGGGAAATGACCATATAGCGCGACCAACCTAGTGTGAATAATTGAATAATTGTAGAATTTTTACAAATTTTGGAATTTATATTTTTTTTTCCAAAAAAAAATTTTTTCTCATCACCATTGGTGGACGCGGTTACTAATATACGGTGCCTTGATGTGGGAGTGAACCGTTACGAGTAACAGCAAAAACTTTCCGGTATCAATCATTTTTTAACTTCCCGGGGAGGGAAGTTATTGTAATCACCCCGAAAATCGAAAATCCATTTTTCAACATATCTTCACGTTTCAAGGTCTCCACAATCGTTTTGGACCATTTTAAAAAAAATGTCTGTATGTATGTGTGTGTGTGTGTGTGCATATGTATGTTCGGTGTATGTGGCGAAATTTTTCGTCAACGATTTCTCGGGAACAAATAGTCCGATTCAATTTTTTTTTTTTTTCAATCGATGCGTCTTCATGCAATTTAGCGCTGATTAGATTTTGGATGGAATCGATCTGATAGTTTTTCTAATTTTCGCGAAAAATATGAAACACAGAACTCGTGGAGATGTTAGTCACTGATTTTTCATGAGCAAATATTGCGATCGAGGTAATCCATCACCCAAATGGAATATCTACGGGTTATTAAGATCTAATTAAATCTCCAGTAGAGATTTCGTTGTGCACGGAGAAAAAAATACAGTAAAAATTCAGGTGCTAGCACGGTAAAATGGGTGCAATCGCCAAGCACCTGGAATTTTCCTGTACACGGAGAAAAAGAAACCCGTAAATATCCTAAGATTCACACGAAAGGCGCACTTCGAGTGAAAAAAATCGTTGAAAATCCTGAGATCTCTGGGTTTTCGATGTATAATGTATATCTTCGGATCTTCACAGGCGCTCCGCCGGGATAACAACGGAGTTCCCCCACATTACGGTCTAACCCAGTGAAAACCCGGTGGCAAATCAAATATAATCTGGTTCTTTTTTTTCTGTGTAACTACAGTAATTTTTCATATATTTGTAGGAATTTTTCTCGTATTTATATGAATTTTTCTCGTGATTATAGGAATTTTTCTGGTGCTGCATAGGAAAATTCCAGGTGCTTGGCGATTGCACCCATTTTACCGTGCTAGCACCCGAATTTTTACCGTATTTTTTTCTCCGTGTGATTTTCGACTTTTGTTGATTTGTTTTGAGTTCTAGATAAACAAAGTGAAAGAAGTACCATTTTATCACAATTTTTTCATTCCTTCATAACGGATCTCATCGAATTGTTGGCGCGAGTAGCTAAACCGGGAAGTTTTTTGTGTGGCCCGATCGGGTCACACACACCATGGGAGCGAGCTTGCGAGCGACCAACAACGCTCACCTAGTTTTTTTTTATATCAGCCTTAAGATGAATAAAAGTCTAATTACCCGTCATAACCGCAGTAATTGATCATGATTTGACCGGTCACGGTGTGAATATGATTTTTCAAGGATTTTGTTCATCTCCCGAAATCCGAAAATTGACAGATTTCACCCCTTCTACCCCCGAGGTACCGGTCCCAGGGAGAAGATTTCTGCGCACAGGTTCCGGGGGGCATCCTCAAACATATTCCAAGTGAATTCACGTGGTCGCGGTGTGAATTTGATGTTCTTAAAATTTTTGTCGTTTCCCTAAATTCGGAAATTGACAAATTTCACTCCTGCGTGAAGGTGGATTTGTCTCCTCTCTCTCTCTTGTTCTCGCATGATGTCCCTACTCGTGCTCCGTCATTTCTTGGAATGATGAGTTAAATAATTATTTTAATTCGCATTTCGAAGATGGCAAAAATACGTTCATTATTATTTTGAAGTTTATGTGATAAAAGAACTCTTTTTGCTTCCGAATGGAAGAATTGTTTTCGTCGGATTTTGACTTTCTCCAATTTTGGCTGAAAATGATGTAGAATGGTATGAAACGTGGAGAAATGATATTTTTAGAAAATGTCTGCATGTGTGTGTGTGATAATTTGAATTTTAGTCAATTATTTTTTAGAAAATACAACACTAAAAGAATAAAATTCATTCGAAAAAATTTGAAATTTTGGCTGATAATTGGTATTATTGAGATGCAACTCTGTGCCAAATTACAACCGGATCGGTCAACAGGTTCCTGAGATACAGCCATTTATCGGAAAATCGTTTTTCTCAAATATCTTCTAAACTATCTAACCGATTGAATTTTTTTTTTTTCAAAATATTCGTCGTGATGTCTTCTACCCAGATCAATTATAATATGTGTACCCGTTCATTGAAAGTTTTCGAGATATTGCCAATTTTCCATTTTTCACCTAAATTCCTTGTTCGCACAATACCTTCAGAAATAACAGTAAAAAAAATTTCAAACTTGGTGGGATTTTAGGTCTTACGAAAATAAAGGTCGGTATTGAGGTTTTGAAGATATTCAACTTTATGTATAAAATTATTTTCTCAAATATCTTCTAAAGTATCTATCCGATTGAATTTTTTTTTTTTCAAAATATTTGTCTCGATGTCTTCTATTCAGATCAATCATAATATGTATACCCGTTCATTGAAAATTTTTGAGATATTGCCCATTTTCTATTTTTCACCTATTAGCACGATAACTTCAGAAATAACAGCAAAAAAAAGTTCTAACTAGGTAGGGTGTTAGTTCTTATGATAATGAAGGTCCGTATTGTGGATGAACCAAATCGACTGATAGGTTTCGAAGATATTCAACTTTCAATATCTAAATTCAAACTGGTGGACCGAATTTAATGTTTTTTTTAGTCTGTAATATCACACGATATTACAGTGATTTGAGATCCATTCGGAAGCATATTACCAATTAAATTGGTAGAAACGAAAAGAAATGCGAGTTATAATTACATATTTTGTTAAACGTTCAGCTGCTGCCGCATTCACTCCTGCCATATAAGAGCCTATGAACTACTTGTCTTGTTCAGAAATTGATAATTTTCATAATTTTAAAAGTATTACAGTCCGGAAAATTTCAAGAAAAATAAATAATCGACTTCGATTAAATTCAACAATAATGAACAATCAGATTTGCAATTTTCCAATTTGCAATAATGAGAAACTTATGAAAATTTAAAAAAATTTCAATTTCTAAACAAGAAAAGAGTTCTTTTATTACATCAACTGCGAAAGAGCAATAAATATAATTTATGTCATCTTCGAAAAGTGAATTAGAATAATTACGAAATGCACCATTCCGAGAAATGACGGAGCGCGAGTAGGGACATCATGCGAGAGCAAGAGAGAGAGTGAACAAATCGACCTTTACGTGCAAGGGTTAATTTTCTCTTGATTTTCTTGATTCGCCCTTCGGAGTCGGTGATTTCCGTTTTTTTCTATCTTTCGGCAATTTTGACGAAAGAAAGTATCGAAATGGCTTGTGAGATTATACCACTCGCCTTCGGCTCATGCTATAAACCTCCCACGCGCCAAGAATGACTTTTTTGTCACTCGGTCCGTAAGGCGACGTTTTATGGCCACTGCGCGCCAAATAACAAAAAATATTGCTCGCCACTCGGCCGCAAACAACTTTTCTGGCGATTTTGTTTGTAATCCTCGGCTTCGCCTCAGTCAACAAACTCACAATCGCCAGAAAAGCTCTTCACGGCCTCAGTGACGAAATCTACTATTGTGCACTTGTTACGAAATATACTATTTCATCACAATGTGCGGGAAAGGGACTTTTTAGGCACGCAAAGCGAAGCGGAGCGTGTCGAAAAGTTACTTTTCTTGCATAGTGTGACGAAAAAAAAAATTTCACTACAAATTTGATTTTTCTCAAAATTTTGGAATTTTTTTGAAAATTTTTTCTTCGATAGGATTTGATGTCAAAATTACTAATAAACAGCAGAAAAATTTTCCACAATTCTTAAAAGGCGGTCGAAAATAATCTGGAGGTCGATTTGTTGAGGGTCTCTCTCGCACTCGCCTGTTCCCAATACTCCCGCTCCATCAATTCCTGGAATGGTGGAGTTCTTTTACTTCCTTCAATCCGTGTTTAGAATGATGAAGAACAAACATTGTTAATTTTTAGGGAATTTTATCACGATCGACTATGATTTCTCCTCAAATTTGTCAAATTGCAATCATCGGGGAATTATAGAAATTGTGAAAATTGAAAAATTCTTGAACATTTCAAGAGAATTAATATAAATAGTCGATCGTGATGAAACTCGCTAAAAATCAATAACGTATCTACATTATTCGGATCATGGATGAAATAAAATATGAAACCCACCATTCCCAGAATTGATGGAGAAAGAGTATTGGGAACAGGCGTGTGCGAGAGAGACACTAAGCGAGTCCGCCTTCATCAAGCGCAAGGGTGATTTCTTTCAGATTATTTCCATTCGCCTTTCGGGGATTGTGGAAGATGCTTCTCTAGTTCAATGGCAACTTTGACATCAAATCCTATCGACAAAAAAAAATTTAAAAAATTTGGAAATTTTGAAAAAAAAAAGAATTTTATGAAATTTTCTGTTTTCTCGTCAAAATTGCAAAATGATGAAAAAAAAGAGAATGCACTGACTCCGAAGGGCAAATCGACAAAATCAGGAGAAAATCTGCCCTCGCGCATGAAGGTGGATTTGTCAACTCTCTCTCCTGCTCTCGCATGTTGTCCCGACTCGCGCTCCGTCACACCCAAAAAAAAATCTACCTGATTCAGGTAGAATTTTCTACCTGACGAATTTCTACCTGAATCAGGTAGATTTTCGACTTGATTCAGGTCGATTTATCGACTTAAATCAAGTCGACAAAAAATTTCAGTTCGATTAGCGACGCAAATCAGGTAGAATTCTACTTGAATCAGGTAGTTCGTCCGACTTGATTCAGGCAGAGTTCGACTTGATTCAGGTAGATTATGGACTTGAATCAGGAAGAGTTCGACTTGATTCAAGTATTTTTCTGCTTCGTAAAAGCAGTTGTTACTGATATGTTTTTCCCTTCTGATATATGTACCAGAAACTATTCATCAGTTTTCCGGGTAATTTCTGGACTCTCCTCTGTTTTTAATCCAATAATTTCTTTATTTTCTTCAGTTTTTAAAGATTTTTCAATTTCTACATCAATTATTTCATTTTTTGACGAGGGGCTGGGAACTCCAAGGTCGAGTGACACATGACTGCTAAATGCAGTCAATTTCACTAGTGATTTCAATGACTTCATTGAATTTACGATTTCAGTGATTGCAATCTTGATTATTAGTGATTTCATGACTCACCATGACTTTATTGACTTCATCAAACTAAAATCAATGACTTCTACATCATTGAAATCACAAAAATTTCACCAAATTGAAATAATAATTGAAACTGAAGAATTATTTATCAGAATTATTGATTTTACTAGGGTATCATGCACGCTAACGCGCGCGACGAGCTTCCAGTAAGCGCTGTAGCGCATAACAATTATTTAAAATAGCTGCCCGGCAACTCAGAAGTCGCGGAAAAAAATAGAAAAGAGTTGAATTCAATGTTTTTCCTCTTGCATTCGCAAAGTTCAGTATTAATCCTAATAAACATGTCTCCTAATAATTTTCTTTGAATAGACACCAGTCTCCTACATGATAATTTTGCTTTGTGGAGGTAAAGCGAGATTTGAGAGTCATCACATGCATATTGTGATTTCTTCAATTTCACATGATTACATTGACTGCGAATGAATTCATTGTGACTTCAAGAAATGACTTCATGGTTTGAAATCATGAGATTTCAGTGATTTCAGTGATATCACCGATTTCATTGATTTCATGCATGACTGCAAATTGATTTCAGGGGCTAGTGACACATGACTGCAAAGAGTTCCCAGCCCCTCGCTTTTTGATTAATTTTCATCAACAGTTTTACGATTTTCATCAAGCTTTAATGAAATATCTTCAGATTTTTCAATTCTTCTCTCAATTTCTTCTGGTATCGGAGGAGAAATTTCGTTTTTAGTCTCAATTTTCTTCAATTTCATCAATTCTCAAATTTTTCGCTTCAATATCTTCATTCTCAATACTTTCAAATGCTTCATCAAGCTGCTGTTCTTCTCCCTTGGTAGTAGGTGAAATAAAATCTTCCGGACTTAATAATATTTTTGACTTAACAAAAAGTAATATTACTTGTAGTATTATTTGTAGTAATATTTCTTCTGGAATTGATCCAAAACAGTCAATTTCAATGTTCTTTTTAATTACAGTTTTTCCACTGATTTCTCTACTAGATTCATCAGAATCAGATCCCCTGTCATCAATATCCATTGCCTCATTCGAATCCGAATCCAGAGACACACTTCTGTTAGTTCTGTTGTCATCAGCATCAGCTGATTGAGCATTTTTAGCATCTGATGTCTCTCCTTGATCGATATTAATTCTCCCTGGTGATTTAAGATCATTAGCATCAACAATTGCTGATGGTTTCACTATTTTATCATCATCAGGATCATTTTTCACGGATTCTGAAACCTGACAAGTTTGGCAAGTATATTTTCGACCTAAGTTAAGGGTGTTGTCCCGAGAGGTACAGCGTCAAAATTTTTGACGCTGAGCGCTGGTATCCCGCTAAACAGAGCGCCCGGATCAAACCGAAAACTTTTACCAAAGTTCAAACATGAATAGACTGTGCATCAATACGTGCGCATACAGCTAACGCTGAATGGTGTCGATCGTGGCAACCATGCGTAGGCTCTCTCATGCATAGTCTATCTCTCTCTTCGATGGCTTCGGTAGCTGCGTTGCTGCCGCGTCGGGTGTACTAAATCCAATGTCCCGCCCACTTTGGCAAAAAACACGACTTTGTCAAATTATTTCTCGGGTATGAAGCGATTTTTCGACTCGATTTTTTTTTGGTAAATTAGCCAATCTTCAAAAAAACGTCAGAATGGCCGATGGTGGCGCTGATCCATGTTAAGGGATAGGGGAGTAACAAACCAATTCGTGGTTTGTTACAACCAGAAACCCCGTACAAACCCGATTTGGAAAGTGGCTAATTGGTTGACACTAGTTCTACACTGTGTTTTTTTAAAAAAAGTTCTCGAGTAGTTGATTTTAAAAAGAATAAAAAAGGTGAAATTGCCTTTACCGACGTATTAAAAGGAAAAAATTATATCTCACGACAGAGGCGAGTTGAAACAATCAGTCTGTGCTCATTTTATAGGTAATCCTTTGAGCTATCTACGATAAAAATTTCATTAGGAAATGTCGAGTATTTTAACCACGGGGCAACAACCTTAAGTAGATTTTCGACCTGAAATAAGTACAGTTTCGATCTAAGTTAAGTAGGTTTTCGACCTAAAAGAGGTAGATTTTTTCGACTTGAATCAGGTCGAACAACGGACTGACGTCTTTCTACCTGAATTAATCCGATTTTCTACTTACGGTAGGTCGAAAAATCGGATTGATTGAGGTAGAGTCATCCTACTTGAATCAGGTACATTATCGACTTGAATCAGGTAGATTTTTTTTTGGGTGCATCTCTCGGAATGGTAAATTTCATAATTATTTTAATTCTCGTTTCGGAAATTGCGAAAAATATATTCATCACCTCCTTCAGAGTTTATGTGGTAAAAGAACTTTTTTTTTATGTTGAAGAATGAAAAATTTTCATAATTTTAAAATTATTGCAATTCCGAAAATTTGAAGGAAAATGAATAGTTTATTTCGATTAAATTCGCTGGAAATGGTTAATCGCGGTTTTCATTTTCTGAATTGCAATAATAGGAAAATGATGAAAATTCCAAAAAATTTCAATTTTTTAACGAGGAAAAAGTTTTTTTATCACATAAACTTTAAAAAAATTGAACATATTTTTTTCCATCTTCGAAACGCGAATTAAAATAATCATGAAATCCACCATTCCGAGAAATGACGGATTGTCCAGTCGGTGAGGATTTAAAAACGAGTTTGTTGGCAACTTTACTTCATAAGTGTTGGATTTTCATGATTTTTTTTCTAAATACTCGGAATGACATCCGCGAAAAAAGAGCCTTAAGCCAGGGTGTGCATTTTGTTTATAAACAAAATACCCCTTGGAGCGGTCACTTTCGTTTAAAATATCTCGGAAACTGTTGAGATTTTATCAAGACAATGAATTGGCGTTTGATTATTGTCTTTACGAACAACAGTTTTTGAGTTATAATCCTTTGTTTGTCAGCGCGCGACGATGCACGCGCTCTGTGCTATAAACAAATGGCTGTAAGTGAACCTAAAATTGATATTTCAATTGTATTTTTTTTCCCCTTTGAAGAAGATTTGAACTGCATACTCTCACATTTTTTACTAATTTTTTCCATTGATTTTCATTAAGTTTTTGATGAAAACTAATTACTTTCCGGAGTAGTCTTCCAACATGATTATTTTTATAATAACATAGTTTTTTTTATATACTGATTCGAAAAGTATTAAATTATTAATATTGAATTACTATTAAGTTATTAATAATTTTCAGTATATTAGGACAATAAATATATTAAATGAAGTCATTCACTCTCGGTCAGTCCGCTGCAGGAGCGAGAGAAACATCGCTATCAGAGTTCCTGCGTGAGACAGAGACGCTCGATCTTTTCGAGCATTATCGCCATTCAAACATGCAAATAAAACGTTTAAAAATTGAAATTATAGATTATTATCATTGAGACTATTGGAAAAAATATTGGTCTTGCATTTCATTTTTTGTCTTCTCATTTTCTGCTTATGGATGTAGATGAGCCGTTCATCATAACAAATCGCATTTCTATTGTTGTAAAATTTCATCAAAAATTAAAAAAAAAATTAACAAAAATCAGTGGGCGGGTCAATTCACGGGTTGAACGTTCTAAGCTCAAAACTGAGGAGTCGATTCGAGGGTCAAACGATATGAGGAGAGGCTGAAAAGCCAATTCGTGGATCAAACGGGCTAGAGGGGAAGCTCGGAAGTTGATTCAAGAATCAAATGATCCACATAGAATGGAAATTGAAAGTAATGCATGAAAATGAATTTTGAAAAATATTAATTATCTTTTGTTAATGTAACCCTAATCCCACCCTTTATGAATTATAAACGATATCAGTCATAGCATAGTCCTCAGCTTTCCCTCTAGCTCGTTTGACCTTTGAATCGTTATCTAAGCGTTCCCTCTAAACTGTTTGACCTTTAAATTGACGTCCAAGCTTCCACTCTAGACTGTTTAACCGTTGAATCTACCTCCAAGTCTCTCCCCTAGACCCTTTGACCCTCAAATTGACTCCTCAGCTTCGACCCTAGATCATTTGATTCTCGAATCAACTTCCGAGCCTCCCCTCTAGTCCGTTTGATCCTTGAATAGGCTTTTCAGTGTCTCCTCAGACCGTTTGACCCTTGAATCAACTCCTCAATTTTGAACTTAGAACGTTCAACCCGTGAATTGACCAGTCAACTGATTTTTGTAATTTTTTTTTTTAATTTTTGATGAAATTTTACAACAATAGAAATGCAATTTGTTATGATGAACGGCTCATCTACATCAATAAGCAGAAAATAAGATGACAAAAAATTGAAATGCAAGGCCAATAGTTTTTCCAATAGTCTCAATGATAATAATCTATAATTTCAATTTTTAAACATCTTATCTGCATGTTTGAATGGCGAGAACGCTCGAAAAGATCGAGCGTCTCTGTCTCACGCAGAGACTTTCATAGCGATGTCTCTCTTGCTCCTGCAGCGGACAGACCGAGAGTGAATGACTTCAGTTAATACATTTATTATTCTAATATACTGAAAATTTTAGATTTTCCGAACGAATGTTAATAATTAACTACTTTTCGAACCAATATATAAAAAAAAAACTATGCTATTATAAAAATAATCCTGTTGGAAGACTACTCTAAAAATTAATTATTTTTCATCAAAAATAATGAAAATCAATGGAAAAAATTAATACAGAATGTGAGAGTATGCGGTTCAAATCTTCTTCAAGTAGAAAAAAAATACAATTGAAATATCAATTTTAAGGTCATTTACAGCCATTTGTTTATAGTACGAAGCGCGCGGATCGTTGCGCGCTGACAAACAAATGACCATAACTCAAAAACTATTGTTCGTAAAGACAAAAATCAAACGCCAATTCATTCTTCATTAAATTACGCAACTTTTTCACACTGCATGTCTCGATAACTTCTCAACAGTTTCCGAGATATTTTAAACGAAACTAACCGCTCCAAGGGGTATTTTGTTTATAAACAAAATTCACACTCTGGCTCTAAGGCACTTTTCTTGCGAATGTTATTCCCAGTATTTAAAAATGAATCATCAAAATCCGACAGTTATGAAGTGAAGTTACCAAATTGAAAACATCTGTTCATTATTTTTTGGAGATTATGTGATCTTGAAAAAAAAACGAAAACGAAGTTTTCTTTTAAAAAAACGCCAAGTAACCATTTTTACGCGTATTTGATTATCTTCTGGGCATTTGAAAAAAAAAAAAACAAATGGACTAAAAAGCGCCAAGTCAGATATACTTACGAGAAAAAAATTAGTAGAGGCAGGACCAAGGGACTTGGCGCGGTTTTTTTCTATTGTCAAAATCACTGCTGAGCATCATTCGATCAATTCAATTTTAGCAGTACTTACTGAGAGCCTCGTCGTCTTCATCTTGTCAACCGCGCCAAGTACCTTGGTCCTGCCTCTACTAATTTTTTTCTCGTAAGTATATCTGACTTGGCGCTTTTTAGTCCATTTGTTTTTTTTTTTTTCAAATGCCCAGAAGATAATCAAATACGCGTAAAAATGGTTACTTGGCGTTTTTTTAAAAGAAAACTTCGTTTTCGTTTTTTTTTCAAGATTTCAGTAGTTTTTTCAAAATGAGTCCATAAAGAGAATCCTTTCTTCCGTACTGCTCTTCGGCAAAGCGCGAATTATTACGGAAAAATGTTGCCTGGGCCGTCGTTATGAGGTTAGAAGATTTTTTACTCATGGGGAGTTGGTGGGCCGCGCTGGAGAGGAAAATATTTTTTTTTTGTGTCATACGATTTTTGTTAATTTTCGAGAAGTCTGAGTTGTTTATTTTTGTATTTCCGTATAAATACTCATCGGAAAAATGAATCAATAGATTATGAGTTTTTGCAATCGTTTTATCATTTTAATCCTTTTAATTGAAAAAAATTATCCTAAAATTGTAATTTCGTATTCATTATTTTGCGATTATTTCGAGAACTAGTGGTTTTACATGAAAATGTTAACAGACCTTTTTTGTTTAAATTTCATTCTCTACAAAAAAGGTCTTTTCAGATTTTTCTTTAAATTCAATTTTTGCTGAGATATTTGTTAAATAATAAATGAAAAACCCAACAAAAAATTTATAAAATGAATTCATCTTTATTACAATGACAAAAATACAAAATACAAAATTGAAAAATAATTAGTCATCACTCATCTTCACTCCTCTCTCCCCTACAATCCTCGAAACTCTTAGAAAATATCAATTTATCTCCTAAAAATCCATAAACCTATCAATAATCCATTTATCATCATCGAATCAAATTAAAACTGATTAACTAAACTACTGCGTATCAATGACCCTATCAATATGTCCCTTCAACATCTGCAGTTGCCTGAGAGCCTCAGCATCCAACTGAGGAATATTAGAGGAAACCCCTCTCGAGTGTGAATTTGATCTTCTATCACTCGATGCACTTGATTTTTGGACTCTCCCAGTTGTTCTGGATGATGATTTTGAATTTCTGGGCTTTTGGGTCATTGATGTGACCTTGTCAGCCCTTGAGACCCTCTCCTGACCAATCCCACTTTCTGTAACATATCCATCGTCCACAGAAGCTGCTGTGTGTCTCTTCAGAGATTTTGAATTCTTGACTGTTGAGGGGGGAATTAAGGGTGGAATGTCTTCACTGGTTGATGAGACATCGTCGTAGTCCTGGTCCTGATCCTCCAGGAATCTTGATAGAACTCCAAGTGTCAATTTATGAGCCTCTGGGGGAATTTTAGAGAGTTACTCATTTGGTTTGAAAAACTTTTGAACATCATGTCGAAGTCTGAGTCCATTTTACGAAGACGAGCTTTTGCTTGACGTTGATTGAAAGTCTTTCATCAGCATGTCACTCTCCTCATGGGTGGAGAGGGATGAGTTGCGTTTACGAGGCTGCTTGTACGGGGCATGATGATGGTGTTGGTGGTGGTGATGATAGAGATGTTGATGAGGTTCTGAAAGATTTTCAAAGCAGTTAGATGGGTTCCTTCAGTTTGGGGGGAGATTATCTGGAGAAGGAGGGGGTTTAGGGGGATATAAAAAAGGACCTTTTTTGTAGAAAATTTTGTAGGCTACAAAAAAGGTCCTCTAAGATTTTCGGATTAAGTCACTCGATTAGGAGATAAATTGATAATTAAGTGAGAGTAATTTAGGAATTGGTCCTGTTGGAATTCTCTCTGATTAATTATTGAATTATCTGGGAAACGTGAGGTTCTAAGAGAATTTATCAAAAGACATTTTTTGTGGGAAATTTTGTCAGCATCAAAAAAGGTCTTTTGATATTTTCTCCTAAAATGAATTGTTAAAAATGTGGGTGATTTTCGGTGAGGATCAGGGTGGTCGAGAGGTGGGTGGAGGAAAAGTTTTTAGAGGAAACACAATGTGAACACAGAGAATTTTAGGCCGAAGCCAAGTCAATATATATTTAACACAATAAATAAGTTGATGTACAGATTAGATAAATTTCACTGATAAAGTTCACTGATAATGTTCGATGTAGTTCACTGATAATGTTCGATAAAGTTCACTGAGTTGATTTGCTAACTTTCCGGGTGAATTTACTGATAATTAAACAATAAAGATAATTTTCAATGGTAAGTAAAAGATACGATACGATACGTTGCGATGAGAAGCTACGTACTAACTGAAAATTAGAGGCACAATTGCCCCCTCGGAGAGATTCGGTGATGCTCGGGTTAAATTTGAATATGGCCGTCGGTACGGACCGTAGAACCCTCAATTTTGGGTAAGATTTCTAACATGAATAATTCCAGAGTTAAATGCATTATTGAGGAAGATTTCACGGTTGAGGTTAATTATTTTATGATTTTAATCAGTAATTCGTGATTTTTGAGTGGATTTACCTTCGAGTCGGTGTGAGAATGTGTCAATAGCTGGCGTTTGGTGTCATCCTTCAAGCATTCGACATTTTTGAGGCCCAGATATCTTTTTTATCCAATTAGTTAATTGTTTAAATACAGTCGAAGATTATTTGACGAGTGTTTACATCTTTGTTTCGAATAACCAATTATTCCTGAACAATTAAAATAAACCACTAATTAATTATTTTCTCTCTTTCATTTTCGTCACTTTTGTAACGATTATCTGAGAAACTCAGGATTTTAAGAGAAAATATCAAGAGACCTTTTTTGTAGGAAATTTTGTAGGCTACAAAAAAGGTTTTTTGAGATTTTTGGATTAAGTCACTCGTTTAGGAGATAAATTGAGATAATTAAGTGAGAGTAATTTAGGAATTGATCCTTTTGGAGTTCTCTCTGATTAATTATTGAATTATCTGGGAAACGTGAGGTTCTAGAAGAATTTATCAAGAGACATTTTTTGTGGGAAATTTTGTCAACCTCAAAAAAGATCTTTTGATATTTTCTCCTAAAATGAATAATTCCAGAGTTAAATACATTATTGAGGAAGATTTCACGGTTGAGATTAATTATTTTATGATTTGGATTAGCAATTAATGATTTTTGAGTGGATTTACCTTCGAGTCGGCGTGAGAATGTGTCAATGGCTGGCGTTTGGTATCATCCTTCAAGCATTCGACCTCTTTGAGGGCCAGATATTTTTTTTATCCAATTATTTAATAAATATAGTCGAGGATTATTCAACGAGTGTTTACCTGTTTATTTTAAATAATAGCAAATTATTCCTGAACAATCATTAAAATAAACCACTAATTAATGATTTTCTCTCTTAATTTTCGTCACTTTTGTAACGATTATTTGATAAACTGAGGATTTTAATGTAGGAGTCAGTGGAATATGTGATAGGGATTGTAAGATAGATATAACAGGTGAGAATTGAGTACACGTGAGGTTAAACTCGTGATATAGCACGTCTGCTGTGTAACATTTATTCAACGTAACTAATACAGGTAGTTGACGGACACAGTGGTGAGACCCACTCTGTATATGTGTGTGTGTCTCTGTGTTATGGCGTTGTCAGCAGCATTGCTCCCAACATTTAAGAGAAAATGTCAAGAGACCTTTTTTGTAGGAAATTTCATAATCTACAGGAAAGGTCTCTTGAAATTTTCGCTTCAGATGATCCATTACAGAGATAATTCGATTATTAATACAGTAGTTACCTTTTTGGATGGTATTTCAGCCTGTGAATGGCACGTAGAAATTCCAGTGATCCAGTGATTTGTAAATCAATTCCTCTGGCTTACGTGTATCAATTCAAAGCACATATCCATCCTCTTAACCCATAGCAACTTCATGGGAATTTACTGAATTCTAGGCAACTGCTGTTGTATTATAACACTCACCGTTTGATTGACAAGTTGACAAGTAAATTACAACAACAAGGGAAAATAACCTCAATATCACTCGCCACTCAGCGCATGCGCAGCGCTGTATTTTCAACGCAAACATTTTTGGCTAATTCCACGCCACTACCAACTTGCAAACTTGATTCTGAGACGAAATAATCTCAATTGATTATTTTCGAGAAATCCGCGTTGTTTATTTTTGTATCTCCGTAAATACTCATCGGAAAAATATGATAAATATATTAATCGCAAGACGATAGGCGATTTATATAATGAAAGTGACGTTAGTTTCCGCGTAATCAGTACCATTCTCATTTTATGGAGATATTAATATACGGAGGTAGTGGAGGGGGTAGTTGTCTCGTGTATAGATACGCGGTAGCTGTCGGCCACTTTTATTTGAGTCGAGTCGAGTTGAGTCGAGCGGGAAATTTAAAAAATGGTTACTTGGCCGATACGCTACCGCGTATCTCTATAAAGGAACTTTTTCCTCGTTCAAAAATTGGAAATTTTTGGAATTTTCCTATTATTGCAATTCGGAAAATTAAAACTGTGATTAACCATTTTCAACGAATTTCATTGAAATAAACTATTTATTTTCCTTCAAATTTTCGGAATTGCAATAATTTTAAAATTATGAAAATTTTGAAAATTTTTAATTCTTCAACATAAAAAAAAAGTTCCTTTATCCCATAAACTCCGAAGGAGGTGATAAATATATTTTTCGCAATTTCCGAAACGAGAATTAAAATAATTATGAAATTTACCATTCCGAGAGATGACGGAGCGCGATTCGGGACAACATCCGAGAGCAAGAGAGAGAATTGACAAATCCACCTTCACGCGCGAGGGCAGATTTTTTCCTGATTTTGTCGGTTTGCCCTTCGGAGTCAGTGCATTCTCTTTTTTTTCATCATTTTTGCAATTTTGACGAGAGAACAGAAAATTTCATAAATTTTTTTTTTTTTCAAAATTTCCAAATTTTTCTAATTTTTTTTTTGTCGATAGGATTTGATGTCAAAATTGCCATTGAACTAGAGAAGCATCTTCCACAATCCCCGAAAGGCGAATGGAAATAATCTGAAAGAAATCACCCTTGCGCTTGATGAAGTTGGACTCGCTTCGGGTCTCTCTGGCACACGCCTGTTCTTAATCCTTACTCCTTCTCCGTCAATTCTGGGAATGGTAGGTTTCGTATTTCTTTTCATCCGCGATCCGAATAATGTAGATACGTTGTTTATTTTTAACGAATTTCATCACGATCAGCTATTTAATTCTCTTGAAATGTTCAAGAATTTTTCAATTTTCAAAATTTCTATAATTCTCCGATGATTGCAATTCGACAAATTTGAGGAGAAATCATAGTCGATCGTGATAAAATTCCCTAAAAATTAACAATGTTTGTTCTTCATCATTCTAAACGCGGATTGAAGGAAGTAAGAACTCCACCATTCCAGGAATTGATGGAGCGGGAGTATTGGGAGCAGGCGAGTGCGAGAGAGACACTCAACGAATTGAGCTCCAGATTATTTTCGACCGCCTTTTGAGAATTGTTGAAAATGTTTCATCTTTTTATTGGTAACGTTGACATCAAATCCTATCGAAAAGAAAATTTCGAAAAATGTTCAAAATTTTGTGAAAAACCAAATTTTGAGGAAAAACAAATTTGAACCCTGCAAACTGAAGAAATATTTAAGGCGGTCAAAAATAATCTGGAGGTGAATTTGTTGAGTATCTCTCTCGCACTCGCCTGCTCCCAATACTCCCTCTCCGTCAATTCCAGGAATGGTGGAGTTCTTACTTCCTTTAATCCGTGTTTCGAATGATGAAGAATGAACATTGTTAATTTTTAGGGAATTTTATCACGATCGACTATGATTCTCCTCAAATTTGTCAAATTGCAATCATCGGGGAATTATAGAAATTGTGAAAATTGAAAAATTCTTGAACATTTCAAGAGAATTCATATAAATAGTCGATCGTGATGAAATTCGCTAAAAATCAACAACGTATCTACATTATTCGGATCATGGATGAAATGAAATGCGAAACCCACCATTCCCAGAATTGACGGAGAAAGAGTATTGGGAACAGGCGTGTGCGAGAGAGACACTAAGCGAGTCCACCTTCAAGCGCAAGGGTGACATTTCCGTCAGATTATTTCCGATCGCCTTTCGGGGATTGTGGAAAATGTTTCTCTAATTTAATGGCAACTTTGACATCAAATCCTATCGACAAAAAAAAATTCAAAAAATTTTGAGATTTTGCAAAACAGTAAAAAATTTGTGATCAAAATTTTTTTTTTTCCTTACTTTCTTTTGTCAAAATTGCCAAAAGACAGGGAGAACGGAAATTTACCGACTCCGAAGGGCAAACCAAGAAAATCGGGAGAAAATCAACCCTTCGCGCGTGAAAGTCAATTTGTTCACTCTCTCTCTTGCACTCACATGATGTCCCTACTCGCTCTCGGGCATTTCTCGGAATGGTGAGTTAAATAACTATTTTAATTCGCTTTTCGGAAATGGCAAAAAATATGTTTATTACTTCCTTCGGAGTTTATGTGATGAAAGAACTTTTTTAATGTTGAAAAATTGAAATTTTTCAAAATTTTCCATAATTCTAAAATTATTGCGATTCCGAAAATTCAAAGGAAAAAAAAGTTTATTGCGATTGAATTCGCTGAAAATGGTTAATCGCAGTTTTAATTTTCCGAATTGCAATAATGCGAAAATTATGAAAATTCCAAAAATTTTCAATTTCATAACGAGGAAAAAGTTCTTTCATCACATAAACTCCAAAAAAAAATGAACATTTTTTTTTCCATCTTCAAAATGCGAATTGAAATAACTATGAAATCTACATATTTCATAGTTATTTTAATTCGCTTTTCGAAGATGGCAAAAAAAATGTTTATTGCTCTTTCCGAGTTCATCACATCAATTCTAAAAAAATAATAAACATATTTTTTGCCATTTTCGAAACGCGATTTAAAATAATTATTTAATCCACCATTCCGAGAAATGACGGAGCGCGAGTAGAGACAACATGCGAGGGCAAGAGAGAGAGAGTCGAATTAATTTTTTTTTTTATGGTTCGAAAAGTTTTGAACCTTCAACTATTTTTTAAAATGTCCAAATTTTTGAGAAATTAATTTCATGTTAAATTGTAATTGAAAATAATAAAAATAGTAAAACTGGATTAAAAAACAATATCTCTATCTTATCGACCTCTCTGGCCGCCGCCGAATGTGCGCCCTGTTTTATCGCACCTCTCAGCCGCAACATTTATTGCCGGCTCCACCACCAGGGGATCCCATGTTGAAACATTCGTTAAGGCGTTAGCAATCTCCCTTATATCTCTGCAGCGACATGTGACGTCCTGACATTGATACTCATAGATGGCACTATTCATCGGCCATGATAGTCCGCGAGTTTCGAATTATCGTTGAGAACGATTTAATTAAAATCCTAAAAATCATATTAAACTGAAAATTCAAGAATAAAGAAGAGCCACGATACATTGAATAGACGCAATACAATAATTTCACGAGCGTGAGAAAAACCGTTACAAAATGGTAAATGTCAAGTATTTGGATTTTAGTTCTTTTAATTTATAGCTCTCCAAAATTTCTTAAGTAAATACTTGTCATGAAAATTTACGATTTATAGAGAAAAACAAATTCAACGGTCACGGTCCAAGTCGTAAAATCTTAGTTTTGTTTATTTCGAAAGTTTTCTGTTTCAAGTGGACAACACGTGTGAGCTCTCCTTTGTTCATTGTGACGCCAGTCTGACTGTCTGAGACCCTACAGGATGAAAACTCGTGACGTCACACGCTCTCCCTATTTTCCTCCATTTCCCCGCTATCTTTTGCGTTTTACTTTTTCCCTTTCCTCTGGACCCAGATTGCGTGCGCAACTTTTAGTTTAGTGGGGGTTGTTAGACCCAACCCTCAAAATTTAGTCTAAGTGTAAGTCAGTCCCATCGTGGCTGCTCAACGATAAGTCTTGAGCTTCTCTCTTCAAATAGTTTTCCAAATAGTTCAACTTAAAGAATTTTAAGAGTTTACAAATTGTTTGTAGTGCAGAAATTACAAGTTTGAAGTTAAAGTATCCTGAATAAAAGTGTGATTGTGCTCTCTATGCACTTGCCTTGGATTATTTATCAGTTCACCCCTTCCCTATTCATTAATTAAAACATCAGGACTGGACATCGGTGGAGTGCTCACCTGAGCTTTGGTGGCTAACGAACTCACCTTCATAATTTGGCGCTGAAAATGGAATTGGCGCCACCGTCTACCTAGTAACATTGGTAGGACATAACAGACAAAAGTCTAGGGGAAGCGCTCGCTTAACCTGGGTTATCTAGTAACCTTGTGCTAATGATGGCACAGGAAGTGCGACGGTAGCGCCGCGTAGTAGCACAGTGAGGAACTGAGAATAGTAGATTCCGTTACCTCCTGAGAAAATTATCGACCAAAGAACAGAATAGTAGTGCCCTCTATAATTTTTTTTGTTAAACACAATTTTTCACAGTTAGGCAGATGGGGACAGTTGTTCACAAAAGAGTCGAAGCAGTGGTACTCATGCTCAAACCAAGAGGAGAGGGCACATGCCCAGGATTTTGGTCAATTCCTCTTTATCATTGATATCATTTTTTTTTTTTGCTACTTTAAGATCAATATTATATCGTCGCCGTAGAGTGAAAGGGGCGTATGTACCAAAAACTCCCTTTTTAAAGTTAAAGGGGCGTATGTCCAAAATCAATGTTTTCCGGCTTTTCATAGAATTTCTAATCAAAAATCTGTAAAAAAAAAGTTCTAACAAACAAGCGTAACGACCAGTTTGTAATAAGAGAGGGGCGTATCTCCGCACTTACGCCCCTTTCACATTATATTTATGCTCATCATAAAATGAAAGGGACGTATTTCCACACTTACGCCCCTTTAAGTAAAGAAAAAAAACACTTACGCCCCTTTCATTTTTTTCAAAAAATAACACTTACGCTCCTTTCACATTACATGTGATGCTTATCATAGGATGAAAGGGGCGTATGTGCTGGAGACACGTCCCTTTGTGATTAACTTTGTGGAATTACGCCCATTTGTTACTACAAAAATTAATCAACTCAAATCATTCCTAAAAGGTAGTACATTCAATTCCGAGGATAAAAAAAAACATACGCCCCTTTGTTATTACAAAAAAAAATTAATGAATGCGACGATATATTTAATTATGCAAATTAATTATTAAACTATTGATTATAGTTATGATTTATTCATGTTCAGTTTTTTTCCAAAGTTTCATAAAAAGCAATTGGTGATCGTTATTGACTTTTCTATTCATACCTCATCACAACCTGTTAATAACACTTGTGCAAATCGTTTCGAACCCTCTCCATAATGCGGATTTAAATGATAATGTTAAATGAATCAAATTAATTTCTTGATTTTATGATTCGATTTTATCCATCGCATTATTTTAATTAATAATCAAAAATATGTTTACGGTACATCACACTAGTTTTAACCCATCATACACGTTACTTCCCCTCCCTTCCATACACATGCCTGTTTGTTATAACGAAGTGAATTCGAAGTGGATTTGTTATAGCGAAGTGAATTCGAACCGTTGTCTCTTTATTACGAGATTATCTCATCAACCTTTAGAGATAAGAAAAAATGTTCCCCTTTAAAATTGATGTTTTTTTAAAAGGCAAACATTTTTCATTTCAAACTTTTTTGTTTATCTTCAACGGTTGTCCCTGTAGACTGTCTGAAGTGCAGCACGAACTGCACCCGTACGCCTAGGCGAGTCCCGTGCCGCTCCGAATAGTATGAAGCCATTAAATATGAGAGATAGTGAAAAATGTTAAGAGATAAAATCGATGTATTTTTAAATTAGGTTTTTTTTTTATTTAAAACTTTTTTTCCATAACAGAAAGTACGATAGTAAAAGTGACTCGCCCTAAAAAAATAAATTTCGAAAAGAGAAAGGGGCACAGCGCATGGACTACATTTCGCCATATACGCCTATGCTGCTTTGAATTTGTTAACCTATGTTCTTCCCCCCCCCCCCCCCTCAGATGTCATCTCCCGATAGGTCGAATCCCAATTGTGATTGGCAACCCTGTCATTTTCAAAATTCAGATGAAATAAGTATTTTTTTATTTGGTCGTAAAATAATTTCTCATAGAGATGATTTTACTATCGAGTTTTAGAACTGCATTATCACGATTTAATTTCCAAAATTCTAATAAGAGAATCATTCTACAAAAAAAAATATTAACAATTTGCTTCTACCAGAAGAATTTCTAGCTAAAAAATTCACATAAATCCTTAAAATTCTAATTTCGACTCAAATAAAAACCTAAGAAATTAAATTAAATTGTTGAGATTTTTATTCTCCCAAAAAAAAAAAATTAAAATGCCATGAAAATATCAATTCCATTTGAAATTTGGAAATTACGAGTAAATTCCAATGTTTTTAGGATTCTGGGCGGAGAACATAAACACTTAAGCCACAAATAATAAGAAGATATAGTCCAGTCGGTGAGGATTCAAAATCGAGTTTGTTGGCCAATTTACTTTATAAGTGTCGGATTTTGATGAGTTTTTTACTTTTAAAAAACAAATTTCACGTCCCGAGAAAAATTCAAGACACACAGAAAGTCTCGAATAATTCTCAAATCTGGGGAGAAATCTAGAACATTCCTTTTTACTTTTGAAAAATCAATTTCAAGTCTCGAACTCGTCTAGATATTTTCAAAATTATTTTTGAGTCTGAGGAGAAAATTGGGAAATTTTTTTACCTTTAAAAATAATTTTCAAGTCTCGAGAGAAGTTTCAGACATATAAAAACTCTCTAGTACTTCTAAATCTAGGGAGAAAGTTGAGACAATTTTTTTTTTAATTTTTGAAAAAATGAATTTCAAGTCTCGAGAGGTATTTAAGATAGACAGAAATTCGCGAGTTGGTCTCTAGATATTTTTATAATTATTTCTGAGTCTCGGGAGAAAATTGGGACATTTTTTTAATTTTTTTAATTGGGACATTTTTTTAATTTTTTTTCTTCCGAGTTTGTTCCAGAAATTTCTGAATCATTTCCAAGTCTTGGCAGAAATTCTAGACAAAGTTCGGTCCATTTCAGAAAAATGAACGAAACTCCAAAATATCTCTAGAGGTACAGAGAGAAAAAATATAGAGAATAAATTAAAAAACGAAATATATGTTCTCAATTAATTCGAATCATCTCCCATAAATATCCCTCTTTTGTTCTAAAAACATCTGAAATTGCTCCAGATGTCAAAAAATTGAAGGACATTGCCGTTGGAGACTTTGACGTGTACTCCATTCGACACGTAAATTGACACTCCAACTTATTTTTGTAATTTTTTTTTTCAATGTTTGAAGAAATTTAACAACAATGGAAATGCTATTTGTTATGATAAACGGCTCCTCTGCATCCATAATCGTGAAATGAAATGAAGAAAGATTGAAATGCAAGACCAATAGACATAATGATTTCCCAATAGACATAATGATTATAATCCATAATTTCAATGTTTAAACATTTTATTTGTATGTTTGAATGGGACTCTACTAGCGCTATCTCTCTCGCTCCTACAGCGGACTGACCGAGAGTGAATGAATTCATTTTATACATTTATTGTCCTAATATAGTGAAAATTTTATATTTTCTGAACGAATGTTAATAATTTAATAATTTTCAAACCAGTATATAAAAAAAAAATATGTTATTATAAAAATAATCTTGTTTGAAGACTACTCTGAAAATTAATTATTTTTCATCAAAAACTTGATGAAAATCAACGAAAAATATTAGAAAAAAATCTGGGAGTATGCGCTATAAATCTTCTTCAAGGGGGAAACAAAATTAAATTGAAATATCAATTTTCATCACGCTGTGCCAAAAAGTGACTTTTCAAGCACGCTTCGCTTTGCTTCGCATGCCTCACAAGTCCCTTTTTAACACATTGTGATGAAAAATGTTGTTCGATACTCGTGGGGAAAGTGTTTTTTGACTTGTAGGATTATATCACTCGCCTTCGGCTCGTGCTATAAACCTCCTACA
The DNA here is from genome assembly GCA_035578325.1 of Coelinius sp. EB29. Classification (NCBI taxonomy): domain Eukaryota; kingdom Metazoa; phylum Arthropoda; class Insecta; order Hymenoptera; family Braconidae; genus Coelinius; species Coelinius sp. EB29. Next base: position 2,454,735 of record JAOZGT010000009.1, on the reverse strand, counting down.
AGTCAAAAAGCACTTTTCCGCACTTGTATCGAAATATACTATTTTGGTTGACTGACAGCCATTTGTTTATAGCGTGAAGCGCGCGGATCGTCGCGCGCTGACAAACAAATGACCATAACTCAAAAACTATTGTTCGTGAAGACAAAAATCAAAAGCCATTTTATTCTTTATTGAATTACGCAACTTTTTCTCACTGTATGTCTCGATAACTTCTCAACAGTTTTCGAGATATTTTAAAATGAAAATTACCGCTTCAAGGGGTATTTTGTTTATAAACAAAATGCACACCTTGGCTTTAGGGCACTTTTTTTGCGGATGTCATTCTGAGTATTTAAAAAAAAAAAATCATCAAAATCCGACACTTTAAAGTGAATTGGCCAACAAACTCGATTTTAAATCCTCACCGACTGGACTAATAGAAATAGAACAGAAGAGTGGAAATATACAAAAGAAACAAAAGAATCCATTCTGGACTGTAAACCGACCGCCCCTTGACGATTTTAAGTATATACCTCGACATGTGACCCAAACTCCCTCCCCCACATTTTGAGCCTAGAGGATATTTTATTGTCCTTTGGGTTATTCGACACCTTTTCAATTTTAATTTATTGCTAAGAGCCATTTTGCCCTTTTTAATCCACATTGAAGAAGAGTGGCCCATTCACCACTATATCCTCGGAATTTTCATTGTACGGACATGCACATGGTGCCAAATTTATTTTTATTACCTGTTTATGTTTCGACCAAGACCTTTTTTTTTGCTTCACCGAAGTGACAGTTTTATTGCACTTTCAATCCCTTTTCCACGTTTCCTCTATCTAGAAATTTCTGGGTAGATCTGGAAAAGGTTAGGTTCCCTTACCGTTGCAGGTAAATGAAGGGGAATTAGGTACTGGTTGGGAAATGCTATTCGTGTTATTTAACTGTTGTTCAAATTTTGAAGGGGTCGATTATTATAAGCTGAGAAAAACGCAGATGAGGAGTTAAAAAAAATTTTTTTTCAATTTAATGGAAATTAATTTTTTCGAGGTTGTGTGAAATATAATATCGATATTATTAGTTATCCATTTTGTTTAATTGAAAAATAATGATTTCGGTTGGAGAATTGAATTACATTTCTTTTATGGAATAGTATATTTCTAACCTAGGGAGGTGAAATAAGGGATCCCTGCCCACGTGCAGAATTATCAGCCGAGCCGAAGGCGAGGTTGATAAGCACGTGGGTAGGGATCCTTTATTTTACATTCCGTGGTTAGAACCAAATTTTTCGCCTCGGCGTGGGCGGGAAGTCAGATTTCCCTCCCGCGTAGCGGGAGGGAAGTGTGCACTTTCCGCCCGCCGGGGCGAAAATAATTTGATTATCGAAATAAAAAATTGGCTTTTTTACAGAAGAAATCAACGGAAAAATCTGAAATCCACAATGAAGTAATTTCATATTCGGGGACTAAGGGGGATTAGAATTACAAAAAAAGGTCTTCAAAAATTTAATTAACATGGATAAGAAAGATTAATCAATTGAAGCTCTTTCTCCCTGGTTATTTTTCATTAGATTACATTTTTCGCCTTACATTGAATTAATTAACATGGAAAAGACTGAATAATTAATTGCCAGCAAAATAATCCCTTGCTACAGAGATGGGTGGCCGAACGGGAACATTCAAAAAAACGTTTCTGCCTCTTTTCGACCAGCCTTCACAGTCTTACAATCGTGCCTCCCTATGAATGGGTGTATGAGCCTAATTTTTTTCAAATTGGAGTGGGAGGGATGTAAGTGGAAAAGCGCACATTAGATCCAGCAGTATACAATTATCCTTCAGGCATGAACGAGGATTCAATGTGCAATGTTGAGATTCAAATTGATGAAAATTCAAGGTAGGAGAATATAAACTGAAGATAGAGGGAAGAGAGAAAGTTTTATGGGCTTGCGGGGTTGATAAATCTTTAAAGCATATGTAGGGGACAGAGGGTACCTAGAATTTCATCAACTAAGGACTTAGTTACTAAGGGACCGGAGGATAACTTTACGCGTACCTGCGGAAGTAGGACAGGTGTAGACAATTAAAATGTAGGAAGTTTAGGGGTCAGAATGATAATTGGTGTCAGTGAATCTCAGGGACAATAGTTAATTATGCCTGATAATAGTTGAGACCGTAATAAAGTCATAAATATTCAGAACGAAGGTATTCGAACGAAAAATTTTTTGTCATAATGTAAATTGATAATGCTGAAGATTAACTAAATGCTAAAATGTCGTTAACGGGATTGCCAAAATTAAAATCCAAGAAAAGAAGAGGTGCAAAAAAAAAGGGAACATTTAATGTTCCCGGCCGAAGAAATTGTAAATCGGAAGAAAACCTAGGAAATAATAGGGAAAAACAATAACGTACATTCGGATGGGACTGGAAATTTTCCTCTTATAAGAATAAAATATGTTCGATATTAAATTAGTCAATTAAGTGTGTCTGCATGCAACGCGTTCCTCTCCCACGTTTCCCAGGCCGCTATATCTCGGGAACTGAGGGACCGACCAGGCTGCAATTTTTGCCAAAATCAACATAACTGATAACAATTTTTATTTAAAATTTCAGATATTTATCGGTAAGATTCATGCAATTATTTACATAATTCGGAGACGAAACGTATTTACAGACAACCACACCCATATATATAGACATTTTTTTAAAACGTGAAATCTCTAACGTTTCATAATGTGTCCAGGCGAAATTAGAGAAAGTAGAAGGAAAAGCGATCACAAGGGTGCCATCAGGAAGCAAAAATGGTAGAAAATAAAGAATAACTTTCAAAATTATTGTTAATCGTTGATTTATCTCGAGAACGAGTAGCGAAAGAATTTTTTTTTTTTATAGAGCACCCAATTTCCCAAGAACAAGTTCGTTTGAAATTTTGTAGTAAAGTCACTCATGGTCTAGATAATTAAATATTGAACATTTATTTCAATCTTTAACTGACGTTAATTATCATGACTGACCGACGAAAGAGGAGTTTAATGCATGCATATGCATATTGTGTAAAAGGCGGCAGGATTAGTTGTGCGAGAGAGAAAAAAAAGAGAAAAAAATGGCGCCTCAGCATCACGAGAGAAAGATTAATCTATTACGTGAGGGTAGAAATCAAATGTAGATTTTATATGCCAAAGAAATTTGTGTAGCATAAATGAATGTCTCCCCAGTGCTAGCTGGATCTGTTTCAAGAATGGCAGTTCCTATTGTCCTTGTAGCCTGATGCTCATCTCTCTCCCCGTTGGGGAAAACTGTTGCCCTTTTCTTGCATACGTCAGACGTAGCAAAGAACCTCACAGAACTGTTGAACTCCTACCGAGGGGCTGGGAACTTCAAGATCGAGTGACACATGACTGCTAAATGCAGTCAATTTCACTAATAGTGATTCCAATGACTTCATTGAATTTATGATTTCAGTGATTGCAACCTTGATTATTAGTGATTTCATGACTCACCATGATTTCATTGACTTCATCAAACTGAAATCAATGACTTCTGCATCATTGAAATCACTAAAATTTCACCAAACTGAAATAATAATTGAAACTGAAGAATTAGTTATCAGAATTATTGATTTTACTAGGGCATCATGCGCGCTAACGCGCGCGACGAGCTTCCAGTAAGCGCTGTAGCGCACAACAATTATTCAAAATAGCTGCCCGGCTACTCAGAACTCACGGAAAAAAATGGAAAAGTGTCGAATTAGAGAAAATGTCAAAATTGGCCATTTTGACTGGAGAATGGCTGACCCCCGGAACCGGCCCACCCAAAATTTCGTCTTATCGATTCTTTCTCGTTTGATATCTTCAAAATCGTTGCCCGGCCACTCAGAACTCGCGGAAAAAAATAGAAAAGAGTTGAATTAAACGTTTTTCCTCTTGCATTCGCAAAGTTCAGTGTTAATCCTAATAAACATGTCTCGTAATCATTTTCTTTGAATAGACACCAGTCTCCTATATAATAATTTTGCTTTGTGGAGGTAAAGCAAGATTTGAGAGTCGTCACATGCATATAGTGATTTCTTCGATTTCACATGATTTCATTGACTGCAAATGAATTCATTGTGACTTCAAGAAATGACTTAATGGTTTGAAATCATGAGATTTCAGTGATATCACCGATTTCATTGATTTCATGCGTGACTGCAAATTGATTTCAGTAGCTAGTGACACATGACTGCAAAGAGTTCCCAGCCCCTCGACTCCTACCACCGTCATAAATTAGGAGCAAAGGCTTTCGACGGTACATACACGGTAGGATCGGAGTGATTACTTTTTTTTTATAAAGGTGAAAAGTACGATAAAGATCTTTTAGGGGCTGGGAAGCTTCTCCCACATTTAGATTATCTTTTTAAAAATGTCACATTTTTACATATTCTAAAACTAGTGAAATTAATATTGTCCATTGGCTAAGGTTGATAAATTGTATACCGCCATATTAAGATGAACAACGCGATAGTTAATTTGGAATAACTAAAAAGTCTTGTAGGCGGTATTAATGAGAGTACCATTTACTATATTGAATAAAAACTGTTCTCGTTTTCGGGTTTCAGCAAAGCAAAAATGATTGCAGCAGACAATGATATGAGTGAGTTGATTGAAACAATGCGGCTTATGGTGGATACAATCCTCGAAAAGCTAGTGATATGTTACTCACTTTTACACTTAACAATTTTCGATGAGTTGGATAAACGTTTGTCACAATAGCCTTAATGAACGTTAAATGTTGTTTATGATGAATGTTGTTCAATGCAGAACCGAAGAGCGGAGTAGAAACCATCTCCTCCATTAGAACTCCCCCTTCCTCCTTTCCATTAGGCGGTCATCCAATCGTAAGCAAAACCCGATTGGATGAGTTGACGCATACTATTCAAATTTTCCCCGATTTACCTGGTTGACAACTTCCTCCCCTTTGGGAAAAATCCCCGCCCTTTTTGCTTCCGAATGGAAGCTTTGCAATCGGTCGATTTTCACATTTTCTAATTTTGTCTGGAAATGATGTAGAATGGTCCAAAACATAAAAATATGATGTTTTGACAAAAAGTCTGTATGTTCCCCTGTCCACCTGGTGGTCATTTTTTCGTAAATTAAATATTAAAGGGACAAAATTTGTTCCAAAACATCTGAAATTTTGTCAGTTAGTTGGTACTAGTTATAGCTAGTTCTGTGCCAAATTTCAGCCTGATCGGCCGATTAGTTTCTGAGAAATAGTGAATTGTTTGTAAATCGTTTTTCGCCAATATCTCGGAAACGAATCCCCCGATCGGCATTTTTTTTTTTTTTAAATTTTCGTCTCGATGCCGTCTATCTCATCCACCTAAAATATGTATACCGTTGGATGCTAGGTATCTGAGATATGGCTATTTTTCTCTTTTTCACTGGAAATCCTTCTAAACACGCTAATTCTGGAAATAACCGTGCAATTAATTTGAAATTTGGCATGAATGTGTCTCTTATGACTGCAATGTTTCATACCAAAAATTAGCTTAATCGACCGTTTAGTTTCGGAGATATTCAACTTTGTATGAAAACCTATTTATCCAATATCTCAAAAACTATTCGATCGATTAATTTTTTTTTTTTTTCAAAATCTTCGTCTCGGTGTCTTCTATCTCAATCAACTAAAATATGTACACTCGTTGGGGCAAACGTTTGAGATATAGTCATTTTTCTGGTTTTGACCAAAAGTCCTTGTAAACACGCTAACTTTCGAAAAAATTAATATATCAACTTGAAATTTGGCATGAAGGTATCTCATATGATGGCAATGTTTCCTATTTAAAATCAGCTCAATCGATCGATTAGTTTCGGAGCTATCCAACTTTGAATGTAAACCTATTTTATCCAATATCGCGAAAACACCTCGATCGATTTTTTTTTTTTTTTTTTTTAAATCTTTGTCTCGATGTCTTCTATCTCAATCAATTAAAATATGTACACTCGTTAGGGCAAATGTTTGAGATATAGCCATTTTTCTGATTTTGACCATAAGTCCTTGTAAACACCCTAACTTTCAGAAAAATCTAGATAGCAAGTTAAAATTTGACATGGAGATATCTCTTATGTTTGTCATGTTCCCTATTTGAAATCAGCTCAATCGATCAGTTAGTTTCGGAGATATTTAACTTTGTAGGTAAACCTTGTATGTAAGACTTTATTCGATATCTCGAGGATGACTCAATCGATTAATAGTATATTTCTAACCTAGGGAGGTAAAATAAGGGATTCCTTCCCACGTGCAGGATTATCAGCCGAGCCGAAGGCGAGGTTGATAAGCACGTGGGTAGGGATCCTTTATTTTATATTCCGTGGTTAGAAATATACTATTTTCGCCCCGGCGGACGGAAAGTGCACACTTCCGTCCCGCTACGCGGAAGGGAAATCTGACTTCCCGCCCACACCGTGGCGAAAAACTCGGTTTTGAAAACTTTCAAACGAACATTCGGAAGCACACCATCAATTGATTGATGGCAAGAAAAAAAACACACGCAGAATGAACGGACTCTACAGCCGCACATCTACAGCGGCATAGCCTCGGCAGCCTGCTTGTTTGTGCCCCCATCAGACGTCATAAAAGACGCCAGAAAACTCGTCGGAGCACTTGGCAGCCATAAATTAACAACAAAGGCCTCCGACGCTAATACTGAAGTAATCAGCTTTTCCTTTTCGAACAAAAAAAAGGTTAACATCTTGAAGGGACTTGGGAATTTTCTCCCAATGTTGATTATTATTTTGAAAATTTAAAATTACATTCTAACACTCTAGTGAAATTAATATAATCCATGTCATACAATAGTGGTAATGAGTGGACCGTTTATTATATTTAACGTGAACTGTTCTCATCACCGTAGATTGAAAGGGGCGTAAACGCCATAATTTTTTCATTTTTGCTTCCGAATGGAAGCATTGTCATCGATCTATTTTTACATTGTCTAATTTTGGTTGGAAATGATGTAGAATGGTCTGAAACGTAAAAATACGAAGTTTGGAGCCAATATCCATCTGTTCGCGTGTCCACTCGGGGGTCACTTTTCCTTAAATTGACCAATTAATTGAGAAAATCATTTCTGAAACATCTGAAATTTTGTCAGATTGTTGGTATTAGTTGGAGCTAATTCTGTGCCAAATTTCAGCTCGATCGATTGAGTAGTTTTTGAGGAATAGTGATTTGTTTGTAAATCGTTTTTTGTGAATATCTCAGAAATGACCAAACCTATTGGCTTTTTTTTCAAAATCTTTGTCTCGTTGTCTACTATCTGAATCAACCAGGATATATATACCGGTCAATGCAAGGTTTTAGAGATATGGCCAATTTTCTGTTTTTTACAGAAAATTCTTATAAACACGCTAACTTTTGAAAAAATGGAGATATCAACTTGAAATTTGACATGAAGGTGACTCTCATGATTGTCATGTTTGATTTTAAAAATGAGCTCAATCGGAAAGGTGGTTCCGGAGATATTCAACTTTGTATGTGGATCTATTTTATTGAATATCTCAAAAACGACTCAATCGATTTTTTTTTTTTCAAAACCTTCGTCTCGATGTCTTTCATCTTAATCAATCAAAATATGTATACCCGTTCATACAAAAATTTTGAGATATGGTTATTTTTCCGTTTTTCACTGAAAATCCTTGTAAACACGCTAACTTTTGAAAAAATGAAGATATCAACTTGAAATTTGGCATGAAGGTGTCTCTTATGATTATAATATTTGGTATTTAAAATCAGCTCAATCGGACGATTAGTTCCGGAGATATTTAGCTTTCGAGATATGAGATGCAAAACATTTACTATAATACGCAAAAAGGATTGAAAGGACCATTTGGAAGCGCTCTATCAATTGATTGATGGCGAAAAGAAAATGCACACGTAAAATTAGCAAATTCCACAACCGCAAATCCGAAGTTACTAATTTATAGCCGCATGTCGCTGCCGCCTGCTTGTCTTTTGTAATAACAAAGGGGTGTATGGTTTTTTGTTACCTTGGAAATGAAGTGCACTGCACAGAGAGAAAAGTTGAGTAAAAATTACGAGTCTGTTCAGTAATTGTCGGGCGACCTTGTGGTGTGGGGAAAAAGTACGTGACATACCGCAATTTTCACTTGAAATTACCGTAATTTTTTGCCACACTTCAAAGTAACTCATCAGTACACATAAAGTCGTTGAGTGTACAAAAATTAAACAATTTCCAAAAATTATTGTTTTCATTTTTAAATTATTTATAAGAATTATTCAGGTCATCAATATTAAAATTATAACATTTTTCGATTTTTAAAAAAGTAAAAATCAATAAAAAGTAATTCAGTTGACTAGCTTGCAAATATACGTGGCAACGCTGGATATTAAAATGACAGGCGGGAGTCGAGTGGAGTGAACGCCATAACCTCTTTACTCGAGCAGACGTTGCCATGTCGATTTCGGTTCCGGTTTCTCGTCAATTTTCACTGTTTATTGTTAATATCAACAAAACTAAACGGATAAACCTCATGAAACAAGCGTCAATATTTTTTATTATTTTTTTCATATTTTGAGTAAAAAATTCAAATTTTAATCTTTATTCAGAAAAAAATTATGAGTTTTTCCATAAGACGCTGGGTAAAATGTTGATTTTTCAAAATTGGTTTTTTGAAAAACTTAAACGGTCATTAAATCGAGCAAAAAATTACGATTAAAAAATCTAATATAAAAATCTAATATCACTTTCAGGCGATTTTTTGTAGTTTTCAAAAATCTTTAAATTTTATTGCACTGATAAGTTACTTTAAGGTCACCCCATTATTACCGAAGAGACTCGTACTTTTCACTCAATTTTTTTCTCCGTATGCCCCCCAAGAACGATTCTCATTGAGAAATTATTGTAGCGGCAAATGGATATGCTTCCGAAAAGTTAGGACCAAGTAAGCGTATCTCCTGAACATACGCCATTTTATTTTTAGCTGATCTAGTTCATCTCAAGAAGAAAAAATTACAAACAGGCGTAATTCAAGGACATACGCTCCTTTCATTATACGACGAGTAAAACACAAAGTATGGAGGAGGCTTGGGTGTAGAGATACGCTTCTGTGCCGTTACAAACTAGTAATTAGGCCTGTTTGTCTAGATCTTTTTGTTCAGAGATTTTCAATCAGTAGTTTAATGAAAAGGCGAAGAAACATAGATTTGTGACAAATGCCCATTTTGCTATAGAGAAGGCCTTTTTGGTACTTGCTATGCCATTTCCTTTTAAGTAGCTCTTTTCGTTTGATTAATATTGCATTAATGGGAAACCGGTGGCTTAAGTCTGGAGGTGAAGGGAAACGTAGGAGAAGGGGAAGTAACGCGTATGGTGGATTTGCACGGCGATAACTGATGAACATGGGTTCAAATACCCCTGAAATAGCTTTTTTTTTCTTATCGATTTCTTCAATTCCACTTCTTTTTTCTTTGCGGGTTAATAGCCGGGGGTGACAGAATTATAATTCCCTTGCAATTTATATTTCAGCTCTCTTTGTTCAATTGATATTGTATGGGCAGAAAAAGGGTGGATTTGGTGTTATTGGCGAGGGCAAACGTGCAATAACGGTGCAAATTATTACTGCGATAGCTGATGTGAAATATTCAATCATTAGTAATTGATTGAAATATGCAGAGATGTAAATGCGTTTAAAAAAAGGTCGGGTGGCTGTATCTATCGCGACACTAGCCAGTGCCGCTGATACACCCGATGAGTTTAGACTTGGCCACGTATATGATGTAGCCTAGGTAATGGAAGTAAGACGTGTCCACGTCAAAAATTGATGAATATGACATTCAATTCATGATTAGATATAAAAAAAATGAAAAAAGATGAAACAAAAACAGCCTCGGAGAAAACTATTAATAAATAAAAAATAATAAATACTAAAGAAACACAATGAAGATAACTTTTTTTTATACCATCACTTTAATGTTAAAGGAGCGTAAGTGCCATTATGTTCAAATTTTTCTCTTACGATATTAAAAGAGCGTTTTTTTTCCCTTCGGAATAGAATTTTCCTACTCCTATGAGAGGTTTTTTGTGAATTTTGTTTTGAAATGCCAAGTTGACGTAAGTCCAATTGATAAGCACTAAGGAAGTGTTTGACCAGAACATGCGCCCCTTCTCTTTCATCCTTGCTAGTAATATTCTAATTTATGTGAAGGAGAATTTATCATAAAGAGGTATAACTCGAGCACTTACGCCCCTTTCTTTTCGGTTGTTCGTTAAATTTGTTATCTATTGCAAAAAATCATCATCACAAAAGGCTGTAGCTACTGTTGATAACCTACATGAATATTTTTCGTTCATTGTTATTAATTCAAATCACCACTATAGGAATGGAAGGGGTGTAGTGCCTTAATAATTTTTTTTTTTTTGTTTGTGATGTACCGTAAACATATTTTTGATTATTTGTGGACGTCCGCATGAAAAGGGCCCACTTTGGCGGTATTGGACTTATGCATAACTACCCTTTCCTTGATATGATTCCCCTCATTTGAAGCCAGGAATGACCCCAAAATCGTAGAAAATGACGTCTCTATTGAATATCAAAGAAATAATTTAACATGGGCTTAAATGGGAGATGTGAACACAAAAACGTGGATATCTCGGAAACTAAATGCGACAAAGTGGGCCCTTTTCATGCGAACGTCCACATTTATTCAAATAATGCGATGGATAAAAATCAATCATAAAATCAAGAAATTAATTTAATTCATTTAACATTATAATTTAAATCCGCATTGTGGAGAGGGTTCATAACGATTTGCACAATAGGTAGTAACGGGTTGTGATGAGGTATGAATAGAAAAGGCAATAACAATCGCCGATTGCTTTTTATAAAACTGAAAAAAAACTGAACATGAATAAATCATAACTATAATCAATAATTTAATAATTAATTTGCATAATTAAATATATAATATTGATCTTAAAGTAGCAAAAAAAAAAAAAAATGATATCAATGATAAAGAGGAATTGACCAAAATCCTGGGTATGTGCCCTCTCCTCTTGGTTTGAGCATGAGTACCACTGCTTCGACTCTTTTGTGAACAACTGTCCCCATCTGCCTAACTGTGAAAAATTGTGTTTAATAAAAAAAATTATAGAGGGCACTACTATTCTGTTCTTCGGTCGATAATTTTCTCGGGAGGTAACGGAATCTACTATTCTCAGTTCCTCACTGTGCTACTACGCGGCGCTACCGTTGCACTTCCTGTGCCATCATTAGCAGATGTGCCAGTTTTAGACCCACCCGCAATCTCCCTTATAATCTCTGATTGAGCAGCAGACATACAGTCGTCAACATAAGTTCTGTCCACTTTTACCATTGAACTATACGGCTGAGTAGGACAAAACTTCTGTTGAGTACTGTATATATATTTTAGACGGCACCTACACACGACGTGCGCGGGAGTTTTGAATGATTGAGATTGAAATTTCATCTTTTTCATTTTATAAGAAGGATAATGAATGGAATAAGGAAATCAATATTGGAAAACAAAAATTTTGTACTCTTTCTGCAGTATTTTATAATTTTATTCATGAAATCGCCAAGTTTTCCCATCATTGTCTGATGTGATTGAATTGTGATCTATTCTTCATGATTCAATAATAGACTGAAAGGTTAAATCGACGAGCTTGATTTTACCTTCCCGTTTCCTCTCTTGACCGTTCATCCCCCTGATTCGACCTTTCAACTTGCCCTTCAGACCGTTTGACCCATGAAATGATTTTTTGATGAAAATGTTCAAAAAAACAGCACACGAATTAATCACTGATCCTACACGTAAAAATCGAAGTTTCCTCTACTTTTGAGAAATATCGTTCTGAAGAGAATGAATGATCTCCAACTTCAGTTAAATTCACCGGTCCGGTACAGTAATTTCTATTTGGATTTCAATGAAAAGTCTAGGTTTGGTTGGCGAATTTTTACGTGCATACGAGGAATTTATAGGAAAAACGGCAAATGACCGATATTTTGAAAACTTATTTCTGAGAAGGGGGTATACTTATTTTGATTGATCTAGATACGACTCATTGAGACGATTATTTTGAGAAAGAACAAATTGAAATCGATCCAGGAGTTTTCGAGATATTAAGGGAAAACGTTTTATTGATAAATGGCTATCTCAGGAAATTATCAGCCAATCAGGCTGAAATTTTGCACAAAGATGCATCTAAATGATACCAATTATAAGCCAAAATTTTAGATTTTTCTAACGAATTTCATGGTATAAATGTTTTATTTTCTGAAAAATAATACAGACATGCGGATATTTTCTGAAAACATCATTTCTTCACATTTCATAACAGTCTACATCATTTCTAGCCAAAATTAGAGAAAGTTCAAATCCGACAAAAACAATGATTCCATCCGAAAGCAAAAATGCACAGAAAATATTCCATTGCCGTTTTCAATTTGAAAGCCGGTGAGTATCAAAAGCTACTATTTTTCACTCTCCGATCTATCACTGAATTATCAAGGCACCTTGACAAATTCAACTCTCACCACAAATTATACAATGGGCGCAAATTAAAATACTAGTTCCATACCCTCTCACTGTCTCCTTAAGAACTAAATATGTTATTCAAAATTTTCCTATATCAATTGATATTGTGCTGATGGAAAAGTTATTCTGATGAGGACATTCTCAATCAATCAATCAGTCAATCACGAGATGAGAGATGTTTCCATTGAGAGTTGGCAGCATATCGAAATGAGCTTGCAAAGATAGAGATATAAGCTTATCAAAGATTCTACTTTCTAAGTGTATCATGGATGAGATCAAGGACTTGATTGTATAATAATTGTGATGCGTTTATCGCCCACAGAAAGTCCAGATGATTGAACATCGTATAGTTAACTCGTACAATTCCGACTGTGTTCGGCAATTCTTTATAAAACATTTCTACATCCTGAAAAGAGTATTTGATAATTGAAGATGTACATTACGGTGTAGGGAAACAGATGAATTTTATTAGTTTACCTGGGTGGCAGCTAGCCAATCATTTAGACCGTAGAAAAACGCCACAGGAATAGATATCTTCGATAAATCGTAATCAGGTGGACTGCTCGCATTATACTTTTCGATATTCTTTACCTCCCCATAATCGTATTGTCTGAATCGCTCAGAAGTTACTCCCTGCAAGTAATGAGTTATACTCTTTGTTGATGCACCTGCCGGGTCGTGATGTGCAATAACCGGAAACAACGTCTACAAAATATACAAATCATACATACTGCACACAATGTAATTCCTCACTAACTCTCTTCACTTGATGTTACCAACCAAATTGAACTGCGCTGCATCAAATCCAGTTAGAGCAAACATAACATTTTCACATATTTTCTCTTCGTTTGTAGTCAAAGCACAGCCATACTTTGATATCATGTTGATGATCCAGCCTCGAGGAAGAAATTTGTTGAGACCGAAGAATTTTTCAATCAGCTTTGGGTGGTAAAATGTTATACTTATCATCCTCATCAGAAATTAAACTGAATCAGTAGCGAAGTGGTCAAGCAGGCTGAGTTAACTTATTTTAGAGGGGAATTTTTTTTATGAATACCTTCGAATCTGAGGGAAATAGACAAATTTTCGTAAGCAGCTTTTCTATAGAATGGAATGAAAAATACAACGAGGGATTTTCGAAAGAAAAAAAAAACTGCTTTCATCCTTCAATTTTAAAACATCCAACAGAAACTGAACTCTGAGTAGAATTGACTGATTCTGCTTCACCATTTCACTGCCGCAAAGAAATTGAAATGATAAAAATTTTGTTAGATACTGACTACTACTTCACGCGTATAAGAAGCAAAAATACGTATGGGACTTTTGATGTGAGTCATGTAGGCCACTGGTGCAAAGCTAATCATCAATCGAATTTCTTCGTGCATATCGGGACGTTCTGCCGCCATAACAAAGCTAGCCGTTGTTCCCATTGAATGGCCAATATATATTACTTGCTCATTTTTATAAGTGGTAACGTAAGTTAACATAGCTGGTAAATCATATATCCCCATTTCATGCCAGGAAAAGTCCCAATATTCTGGGGCATTCGTAGATAATCTGACGTGAGCAAGAGAGTATGTATTACCTCTGTAATTTCCAAGCCACACATCGTAGCCTCGATCCGCTAATAAATATGCTGCAATAGTAAATAATAAATCATTTGTTCCCTGATTAATTTTTGATGAAATTAGGAATTGAGAATGAATGGATGAATTGTTTACGTAAAGCATTGCCTCTCCCAAAGATTATCCAGTCGGCAGAGCTACTCATGAGTCCATGCTGTAAGAATATTGGATGTCCGGATTTATTAGGAATTCTGTGGATAGTAAGAAGATATCCATCTCGAGTTTCAACTGTATGGGCCTCAGCAGGATATCCTGCTCGCCGTATCATTTCCGGCTGAAACAATAAAGTTTCTAGGTCACATCAAACTCGACATCGAAACCTTGTCATTTTTATTTGCACTGCTAGGAATATCAGTACCCATCATTGAAGGATATATCCTTCTGAAGGATATATTATATATAAATCCAATTCAACATTCAAGAATAAATGGAAGATTACAGTGAAATAATCATTCTCAATTTGCCATTTGACTTGGGTAAATATTTCTGGTCAAGATAGGAACAATGCATCAGACGAATGAAGTAATACGAGTAATACACGTGTATAAAATAACTCTCGTCTGCGCATACGTTTACCACCTTGTATATATGTGTTGCCGAACATAACCTCCTCACGCGTGGGTAGACAGCGGTCCAGTGATATATAGCTTCTCAATCGCAAAAAAAAATCTCTTACTTTTTTCGGTAAATCCATCTTTTCATCAACTATTTAGAGAAAAAGATTTTCATCGACTCAGCGCATATAAATATAATGAAAAAAGTGATTTTCAGTGTGAATAAAAACCGGAAGACAATTCACTATTCACGATTGACAATTTTCAATCGAGAATTCAGTAAGGAATTGGTAAAACGGTTTAGGTCGTTCTCATTCTGACGTCACTTTTCGGTGAATATCTCGGAACTAAGGGAGATAGCGAAATTTTCATTAAAAAAACTTTTTTGTAGAATAAAATCAGGCCTACAAGAAAGGTCCTTATAAAAATATCTCTATCCGCCATAGATTCCAAGATATCCATTAAAAACTGACCCTAGCATGAAATCGACTTAAACCGTTTTACCAATTCACTACTACATTTCACTTGGAATTTCGAAAAAGATCATAAATTCAACGCAGAATGATCCCAACATGACAGACGGAAATAATTTTCTGGATCATTATATTATTGTTGCGACTCATATTGATATCGCAATTGCCGGTGTTATGTAACGAATCAATTTAGAAAGCTCATATTACTTATCAGATGCATATTAATTCATCAGAAACTAAATGATCAACTCACCGTTGATAATTCTGTATCCGGATTGTATGGTCCATCACCTGGATACTCGAATTTATCCATTCCACCAACTTTCTTTCTATATTCCTTGTGATAGTGTACTGTTTTAATGAATTCTTTTGCTACTACATTTACGATTAAAAAACTGGCAACTATTAAAATATGGCAAGTGCCATTTAACCAACAAGTTGAACGAGAATGCATTGTTTAATAGTAGACGGTATCACTACACGAGTGCAACGTGTTTGATATATAATGTTGTATGTACACATCAAATCGCATGCATCAGCTTGTCGAAAAAGCGTATACAGCTGATAAGTATTCACTTCCAGCGCATGCAAACAGCGCAGTGGAGCTGCTAAGGACTATTCTACAATAAGTCCAGAACGGTATAGGCAGAATCCAACTCCCATTAAGAAAAATATCAATGTTTCCGTTGGACCGTTCTGGGCTTATTGTAGAATACCCCTAAGATTGTCTATACTATATGCGGTAGAGTTTCCTTTTGCTCTTTATTCATGCCACAGATCGAAGTCGAACGAGTAAATATTATGTCAGAATATTATTCTCATACGGGGGAATTTTCGCAAATTGTGCATTTAGACGATGAAAGGCAGAAATTTAAAGAAAAAGAAAACCAATGAGAGTAGGAATTTTTCGGTCTTTCCAACTTCAAATCAAGGAAAAGAATGCTGCTCTTCTATGCGTGCTATTATTTGAAATAAAACTAGGTGAGCGTTGTTGGTCGCTCGCAAGCTCGCTCCCATGGTGTGTGTGACCCGCTCGGGCTACACAAAAAACTTTCCGGTTGGGCTACTCGCGCCAACAATTCGATGAGATCCGTTATGAAGAAATGAAAAAATTGTGATAAAATGGTACTTTTTTCACTTTGTTTATCTAGAACTCAAAACAAATCAACAAAAGTCGAAAATCACAACGTAAACTCCACTGGAGATTTAATTAGATCTTAATAACCCGTAGAAATTCCATTTGGGTGATTACCACGATCGCAACATTTGCTCATGAAAAATCAGTGACTAACATTTTCACGAGTTCTATTTTTTATGTTTTTCGCGAAAATTAGAAAAACTGTTAGATCGATTCCATCCAAAATCTAATCAGGGCTGAATTGCATAAAGACGCATCGATTGAAAAAAAAAACAAGCAGGCGTAGAGGCCATGCGACTGAGGCTATGCAGCTGTAGATATGCGTTGTTTCCTTGCCATCAATAAATTGATGGTGAGCTTCCGGATGGTTTTTGCTTCCGGACGGAAGCTTTGTTTTCACAAGATTTTCACATTCTCTAATTTTGTGTGGAAATGATGTATAATGTTATGAAACGTGAAAATATGATGTTTTTAGGAAATGGCTGTATGTGTGTGTGTGTGTGTGCAAATTTTTCGTTTTCATTTTAAAAATCGTGACAATAAAAGGACAAAAGTTGTTGATAAAAATCTGAAATTTTGACTCATAATTGGTATCTGTGAGGTCAAACTTCAGGCCAAGTTTCAACTCGATCGGTCCATTATTTTCAGAGATATAGCTATTTATCGAAAAATCGTTTTTCTTCAATATCTCGAGAACGATATGAGGTATCGATTTTTTTTTTCTTCAAAATATTTGTCATGAAAATATCTATCGATTTTATCAGTACAACTTCTTTGGGCCACGTAGAGGTGACATAGTTATTGCCCTTTTTCTATTTTAGTTTATTTCTCTGTGGAAATCCTTGTACGCATGAGAACTTGAGAAATATTCGAGATGAAAAGTTCAAACTTGGTATGGTTTTAGGTCTTATGGTAATAAAGGTTGGTATTTTGTATGAGCGCATTCGGACCATTAGTTCCGGAAATATTCGACTTTATATGTAAAACTATTTTCTTCAAGAACCCGAAAACTACTAGACCGATTCAATTTTTTTTTTTTAATGTTCATCGCGATGGCACCTATCTATCGCAATCAAAATATATATACCCTCCCATTGAAAGTTTTCGAGAAATTACCGTTTTTCTGTTTTTGCTTCCGAATGGAAGCATTGTATTCGTGCGATTTTGAGAATTTCTAATTTTGATTGGAAATGATGTAGAATGTCATGAAACGTGGAGAAATTATGTTTTTAGAGTCATGTCTGTCTGTATGTATGTGACAATTTGAGTTTTGGGTAATCTATTTTTAGAAAATTTAACATAAATACGGTAAAATTTGTTAGTAAAAATCTGAAATTTTGGCACATGGTACCTATGAATATACTCAACTTTATCGCGAAGTTTCAGTCCGATCGGTCAAGTAGTTCCTGAGATATAACGGTTTGTTTGAATTTCGTTTTTCCTCAATATCTCAGAAACTACTGCACCGATTTCAATTTTTTTTTTTTTCAAAATACTTGACTCAATGGTCTCTATCTAGATCAATAAAAATATATATACCGGTTCATACAAAGTTTAGGAGATATCACCATTTTTCTGTTTTTCCAGAAAAAATCTTGTACGCACGATAACTTAAAAAAAAATGATGTTAGTGAGTTGACATTTGGTACGATTATAGCTCTCATAATAGCAAAGGTTCGTATTGTGAATGGGCATAATCGACTAAGTGGTTCCTGAGATAATCATTTTTTTGTAAAAATATGTTTTATCAAATATCTCACAAACTACTTAACGGATTTGATTTTTTTTTTTGAAAATACTCGTCTCAACAGTCACTAACTAGATCAATCAAAATATGTATACCTGTTCATAGAAAGTTTTCAAGATATTGCAGTTTTTCCATTTTTTTTTCTTCTTCAATTCTTACACGCGCCATAACTTGAGAAAAAACGAACATAGGAAGTTGAAATTTGGTATGATTATAGCTCTCATAATATTGAAGGTTTGTACTTTGGATGGGCTCAAATGACTCAGTGGTTCGGGACATATTCAAGTTTTTATATAAATAAATTTCATCAAAGTGTTGAATATCTAAGAGTTGAATTCGGAGATATTGAACCTTTATGTAAATATGATTCATATTAAAAGATTGAATATCTACTTCTGTTCAGTCACTCTCCGTAGAATGTGACTGCGTATATGCCTGACACCGGAACAGGGAGTTGATGTACCTGGGAGTGATGCAACTGTAGTTTATTTAGAAATAATTAATTTATTCATGAGCGCCTTTTTGAAAAGAGACCTGTCACCGCTCCAAAGGATTGAGAATGCCTGGTGTTATTAGAAATCTTCCCCAAAATTGAGGTTTCTATGGTCCGTACCAACGGCCATCTTCGAATTTTCTCCCGGACATCGCCGAATCTTACCGAGGGGGCCTTTGTGCCTCTACTATTCTGTATGTATGCATCGAACGTAGCTTCTCAACGTATCGTATCGTATCGTTATTATCATTGAAATTCATCTTTAGTGTTTTATTATCAGTAAATTCACCCGGAAAATTAGCAAATCAACTCAGTGAACTTTATCGAACATTATCAGTGAACTTTATCGAACATTATCAGTGAACTTTATCAGTGAAATTTATCTAATCTGTACATCAACTTATTTATTGTGTTAAATCTATATTGACTTGGCTTCGGCCTAAAATTCTCTGTGTTCACATTGTGTTTCCTCTAAAAACTTTTCCTCCACCCACCTCTCGACCACCCTGATCCTCACCGAAAATCACCCACATTTTTAACACCTGGTATTGTATTTTTATTTTGAGATTCTGGAGAGTTTGGTTGGGCCAACAGCCTCAATATTCGATAACCGACAATTTCATTTCATTGAATAATTATTTATGCATGGAAATTGATGCTCATAGTCTCATAATTTGTATTCTTCAACTAAAAAAATATGCAGAGCAGGGACTTAGTAAATCTGACACATTTTCACCGTGGTTGTTTGGGAGTCAAGCGTGTGAAAGTCTATTCCGACGTTTGAGATCCATAAGCAGTACCTACTCAACCATCGTAAATTGTACTTTGTTACAAACAATCCACAGAGTAAAACGGAAGCAGTTCCAAGAAGATGTGACAACGGATAATCTTAACAATAATACAGGTGCATTCAATTATCCACGTTTAGGTTCATCGAACCAAACAGAGACACATTTCAATTCTCCTGATATTCGAGAAATGAAAATCGTGATGGACAAAGCCAAAAAAGATGCCTTTACCAGAGTGACGTCTCTGGGTATGAATGTCAAAATTTCCGATTGTATCGAATTGAGTATACCAGGTATTGAGAATGAAGAGTGTACCACATGTTAAATTAATTGATAGTGAACGTTTATATTTAATTAAACAGTTTATTAGTTTTTTATCCGTGATACAAAAACTCTCGGTTGTTCGCCATTTTGTTGAACTCTGAAAGATTACATATAAGCTATCGCCATCTGACGGCATACATATTAACTCTAAATTGGCATTCTATTTTACCGACTTCAACACCACAGACGATATAAGCGACATTGAGAATGAGACTAAGGATATGAACTGTGAAGACAGATCAAACCAAGACTCATTGGATCTTTTGCAAGATTTGAATACTCTTTCATCTGTGAAAGGTAGATTAGATTTACCAAATGTCAGCCTCCCAGCTGAGAAACTCACTGCGAACAGTCCGTTCGTTTCAGTGGTTGACAGTACAGGTAAATATTCAATCGTCCGCAAATCATCTATTTGCTGGCTTTTGAATAAAGGCAGCGGTCAATTGAGTAGTGATAGACTACAACGGGTCAGGGGAGAGATTTTGCGCGTCAAAACAACGTAACAAACAAATAATTTGGACTAGAGGGCGGTAGAGGAAGTGTAATTTCATACAGTACTAGACTGCCCTCTAGTCCAAATTGTTTGTTTGTTACGTTGTTTTGACGCGCAAAATCTCTCCCGAGAGAAGCAGAGCTAGTCAAGTATAATAGTCAGCGGAAGAGTACTACTGACAAGTATGAAGAAATATCTTTCGTTAAAGATTGTGATGAGATCAATATTGGGGATTGGTGCCTCTTTAAAGAAATAGGATATGAGTCATGTCTATTAGGATTAGTTCTCGATTTTGCATATTACGGGGGGAAAACGTTAAAAAGTAATGAATATCGAAAATAGAATATCGAATAAAGTAAAATTGGGGTTTCTTGTCAATGGTACATATTAGATAAAAATTCTAATTGTTTACGGCCACAAGCAATGGATTGTTATGGCTACATAGATATAGAACAATATTAGGAAGACAGTTTCTTCTCCTATAATCCTTTCTAATAAAAGATCACGTAAATATCTCGAATTGAGAAAAATCGAAACTCGAAATAACTCGAATGAGAACAGAGTTCATGGGAATGCTGGTAGATGGCAGGACTTCACGAAACCAACAACCATGAACCATGACATTTTGCAATTCAACATCATCAATTTCAATTATAATGGCAATTATAATGAAAAAAAAGAAAGAATGAAATTTGAAGGAAATTATGATTTAAGAAATATGAATAATGATTGTTGATATCATTTTTGTGGATCGTGAAAATTGTGTTTGTGGAAATATGAATATCATATCAATGAACAGGCCTTAACAGATGGCACTGTGAATCATTTCCATCAAACACACGTGATTGAAAAATAAAAAAACAAATCAAGCCTTTCCGGTTGCATGTTCTGACGAGACTGACGTGTGTTCCACTATAAAAAAAAGGGTGGGTCTAAAACTGGCACATCTGCTAATGATGGCACAGGAAGTGCGACGGTAGCGCCGCGTAGTAGCACAGTGAGGAACTGAGAATAGTAGATTCCGTTACCTCCTGAGAAAATTATCGACCGAAGAACAGAATAGTAGTGCCCTCTATAATTTTTTTTGTTAAACACAATTTTTCACAGTTAGGCAGATGGGGACAGTTGTTCACAAAAGAGTCGAAGCAGTGGTACTCATGCTCAAACCAAGAGGAGAGGGCACATGCCCAGGATTTTGGTCAATTCCTCTTTATCATTGATATCATTTTTTTTTTTGCTACTTTAAGATCAATATTATATCGTCGCCGTAGAATGAAAGGGGCGTATGTACCAAAAACTCCCTTTTTAAAGTTAAAGGGGCGTATGTCCAAAATCAATGTTTTCCGGCTTTTCATAGAATTTCTAATCGAAAATCTGTAAAAAAAAAAAGTTCTAACAAACAGGCGTAACGACCAGTTTGTAATAAGAGAGGGGCGTATCTCCGCACTTACGCCCCTTTCACATTATATTTATGCTCATCATAAAACGAAAGGGACGTATTTCCACACTTACGCCCCTTTAAGTAAAGAAAAAAAACACTTACGCCCCTTCCATTTTTTTCAAAAAATAACACTTACGCTCCTTTCACATTACATGTGATGCTTATCATAGGATGAAAGGGGCGTATGTGCTGGAGACACGTCCCTTTGTGATTAACTTTGTGGAATTACGCCCATTTGTTACTACAAAAATTAATCAACTCAAATCATTCCTAAAAGGTAGTACATTCAATTCCGAGGATAAAAAAAAAACATACGCCCCTTTGTTATTACAAAAAAAAATTAATGAATGCGACGATATATTTAATTATGCAAATTAATTATTAAACTATTGATTATAGTTATGATTTATTCATGTTCAGTTTTTTTCCAAAGTTTCATAAAAAGCAATTGGTGATCGTTATTGACTTTTCTATTCATACCTCATCACAACCTGTTAATAACAATTGTGCAAATCGAAGTGAATTCGAAGTGAATTTGTTATAGCGAAGTGAATTCGAACCGTTGTCTCTTTATTACGAGATTATCTCATCAACCTTTAGAGATAAGAAAAAATGTTCCCCTTTAAAATTGATGTTTTTTTAAAAGGCAAATATTTTTCATTTCAAACTTTTTTGTTTATCTTCAACGGTTGTCCCTGTAGACTGTCTGAAGTGCAGCACGAACTGCACCCGTACGCCTAGGCGAGTCCCGTGCCGCTCCGAATAGTATGAAGCCATTAAATATGAGAGATAGTGAAAAATGTTAAGAGATAAAATCAATATATTTTTAAATTAGGTTTTTTTTTATTTAAAACTTTTTTTCCATAACAGAAAGTACGATAGTAAAAGTGACTCGCCCTAAAAAAATAAATTTCGAAAAGAGAAAGGGGCACAGCGCATGGACTACATTTCGTCATATACGCCTATGCTGCTTTGAATTTGTTAACCTATGTTCTTCCCCCCCCCCCTCAGATGTCATCTCCCGATAGGTCGAATCCCAATTGTGATTGGCAACCCTGTCATTTTCAAAATTCAGATAAAATAAGTAGATTAGTTGGGGAATCAGGGGGCAGTGGAGAATTAAATCAAAAACAACACTGATTAAATTGTCATAGTGCGACGTTTCGCTAATTATTTTAGCTTCTTCAGGTTCTGGAAAAAATTAATACAAACAAATATCAATCAAAAAACCAAAAAACAATCGCCAAGATAATATGAGCACATAACCTCAAAACCACATTATCTACAGTCAACAAATAAAATCATACCTTGACATAATCTATGTTTAGTCTATTATTTTCTATTGGTGTCATGACGGAGTTCATTAATGATCATAATTAACTATTAACAGAGTAAAACACAAACAATTGCAGACACGTGGCAGTAACACTTGAACACCTCCTCCTTTCTCAATCGAGATCACAGCAACTAACATTCGCGCCAAATTGCTGTGCATACGTCATCGACCAGATGTAACGATCCATTCAAACACCTCCCGTGATGGCGCCACCTCTCAGACACAAGTTTGAAAAGTGCCGGTCTTTCAGGGGACTCTTCTCTCCGTTTGACGTTTAAACTTATTCAACACGTTACTGTACACCGTGCTCAAATTCCCTGTGTCCTCTCGTTTGTTGACTGTACGATTTAGAAAGATGTGAACCATTTCACTGATGTTCCTCTTCCTCCAGTGTGGTTCCATATCGATAATAGAGACCTCCTCAAACTTAAACTGATGCTCGGTATCAAAATGATGCATAGCCAAGGCTGTCTTTTCCTCCTTGGAATAATTCCTTGGTTTACAATCATACTCATGCTGGTATATCCTTTTTCCAAGTAACTGTATAGTCTGCCCAATGTAACATTTAGAGCACTCGCAAGGAATCTTGTACACTAATCCAGACCTCTTCAGGACTGGGGTCTCATCTTTTAAGTTGGTGTACAAGTCTCCCACTCGTCTCAAATTGTAGGCAACTAACCTGGAGTCCGTGTTCCTCAAACATCTGTTCAACCTCTGAGAGAGCCCGTTTATCAACGGAAACCCAAACACTTTCTTACGTTCTGATTCTATCCTCAACTGTTGACCGTCTTCACGTTCCTTAAAACGTTTTACACAGTTCCTGAAGAACCCGTCAGGATAATCATTTCTCTTCAGGACCATCTTCACTCTCTGTAGATTCTCCTCATGGAAATCATCGTGGCTCAAACCTAATGCACGATGCAGGAGTCCAAAAACAACTCCTGTTTTTTGTGAAGTGGGGTGGTTGGACCTGAAATTTATTACTCTCCCTGAACAGGTAGGTTTCTGATACCAATTCGTCTTCAAGGATCCATCAACGTCACGTAAGACTTTCACATCTAAGAAGCACAACGTCTGTTCAGTTTCATTCTCTACAGTAAATTGGATACGCTCATGAACCAAGTTAAAGCGTTCTCTCACTGTTTCCACTCTATCTTCAGGCACCGGGAGGATTGTGTCATCCACATAAACTTTAATCCATGGAATGGTGAAAGGTAGCTCACTGATGACAGTTGAGACGACGTGTTCCATCACTAAGTTCGCTAATATGGGGCTAGCTGGATTGCCCATGCTACTACCATCAATTTGCATGTACACTTCATTATCAAATGAGAAATAGCTCGCTTCGAAACAGAACTTCACCAATTCTAGCACTATTTCCTTCAGAGCTGGTATCAATGGAGCCCATCTTTCCCAATTGTCCTCAATGATGTTGAAAACTAGCTCTTTTGGAATATTAGTGAAGAGAGAGACCACGTCTAAAGAGATCAGAACATAACCTTCAGGTAATGTTACGCCTTTAGTAAACCTAACAAATTCCTGAGAGTTTTTTATATTATACTCTGAACCCTGATGTACTTTAGACAGCAGAGTGTGTAGAAACTTAGCTACCTTGTAGCTAGGAGCATCTATACAGCTTACCACCGGTCGCAATTTACATCCTTCCTTATGTACCTTACGAAGGCCGTACATTTTTGGTATAATTGAGTTCCAAGTTTTCATAGACTTGGCCTTTTTTATGTCAATCACTTGTGCTGTTTTTAGAGCATCAACTAACGCGTTTGCTCTAGTCTGGAACTTATTGGTAGGATCTTTATTTACCTTTTTATAAGTTGTTCTATCACTCAGCATCTCCTTCATAACCCGACGATATTCTTCTTTATACATTACAACTGTGGCCCCTCCTTTATCAGACCTCGCCAAGATGATTTGGTCATTGTCTTTGAAAAATTTCCTTGATGCTTTCATGTCTGAAGCCAATTGGTTCCTCTTCGACTTTCCTGACCTATTTTGGAAATTACTGATGATGTTGACCATCTCTAATCGAATGTTGTTCCTTGCCGTTTGCTGGTCCTCAGGAGCCTTGTCCTTCACAACTAAGTCCTGAACGCACATTTTAATATCCTTGATGATCGTGGGAATGGGTAGATTCTCACCACTCACATCAAGACCAAATTTTGGCTCCAAACATAGCACTCGTTTAACCTCTCTGGAAGTGTTATTGATGTAAAATTGTGAATGACATTTTCTTGGTGGGTTGACACTTTAACTGACGACGAGTTACTCAGTAAGGTCCTAAACTTCTTCCTGTTCTTCCGCCTGATTGATGTGAATGTCCCTTCCTGAATCTCTTCAATCCTGAATTCTAAATCATACATGAGTTCTCCGGTTATGTTGTTTCTCAAAAATTGCTTAATTACATTACAACTAGCCTCTAATTGGTTAATCTTCCAAATCGTGATTTTTATCTCAAGGGCTAGTACTGAGTCACTGAATTTTCCAACCATTCTATCAGTCTCTTTTTTGAATGGATGATCTTGGAAGTGGAGAGGTGTAACAAACTTCATGTTTTTTGCGATGTGATTCGGTATTACATTCAATCTTCTACACTCTAGTAGAAACACTCTTCTATTTTTCATAGACGCCTGTGATCTCGATTGAGAAAGGAGGAAGTGTTCAAGTGTTACTGCCACGTGTCTGCAATTATTTGTGTTTTACTCTGTTAATAGTTAATTATGATCATTAATGAACTCCGTCATGACACCAATAGAAAATAATAGACTAAACATAGATTATGTCAAGGTATGATTTTATTTGTTGACTGTAGATAATGTGGTTTTGAGGTTATGTGCTCATATTATCTTGGCGATTGTTTTTTGGTTTTTTGATTGATATTTGTTTGTATTAATTTTTTCCAGAGCCTGAAGAAGCTAAAATAATTAGCGAAACGTCGCACTATGACAATTTAATCAGTGTTGTTTTTGATTTAATTCTCCACTGCCCCCTGATTCCCCAACTAATTTAACTAACATGGGGATGAACCAATTTGTTGATAAAATAAGTATTTTTTTATTTGGTCGTAAAATAATTTCTCATAGAGATGATTTTACTATCGAGTTTTAGAACTGTATTATCACGATTCAATTTCCAAAATTCTAATAAGAGAATCATTCTACAAAAAAAAATATTAACAATTTGCTTCTACCAGAAGAATTTCTAGCTAAAAAATTCACATAAATCCTTAAAATTCTAATTTCGACTCAAATAAAAACCTAAGAAATTAAATTAAATTGTTGAGATTTTTATTCTCCCAAAAAAAAAAAATAAAATGCCATGAAAATATCAATTCCATTTGAAATTTGGAAATTACGAGTAAATTCCAATGTTTTTAGGATTCTGGGCGGAGAACATAAACACTTAAGCCACAAATAATAAGAAGATATAGTCCAGTCGGTGAGGATTCAAAATCGAGTTTGTTGGCCAATTTACTTTATAAGTGTCGGATTTTGATGAGTTTTTTACTTTTAAAAAACAAATTTCACGTCCCGAGAAAAATTCAAGACACACAGAAAGTCTCGAATAATTCTCAAATCTGGGGAGAAATCTAGAACATTCCTTTTTACTTTTGAAAAATCAATTTCAAGTCTCGAACTCGTCTAGATATTTTCAAAATTATTTTTGAGTCTGAGGAGAAAATTGGGAAATTTTTTTACCTTTAAAAATAATTTTCAAGTCTCGAGAGAAGTTTCAGACATATAAAAACTCTCTAGTACTTCTAAATCTAGGGAGAAAGTTGAGACAATTTTTTTTTAATTTTTGAAAAAATGAATTTCAAGTCTCGAGAGGAATTTAAGATAGACAGAAATTCGCGAGTTGGTCTCTAGATATTTTTATAATTATTTCTGAGTCTCGGGAGAAAATTGGGACATTTTTTTAATTAAAAATAGATAAATTTTAAGTCTCTATAGAGAAATTTTTGACACAAAAAAACTTCCGAGTTTATCTCAGAAATTTCTGAATCATTTCCAAGTCTTGGCAGAAATTCTAGACAAAGTTCGGTCCATTTCAGAAAAATGACCGAAACTCCAAAATATCTCTAGAGGTACAGAGAGAAAAAATATAGAGAATAAATTAAAAAACGAAATATATGTTCTGAATTAATTCGAATCATCTCCCATAAATATCCCTCTTTTGTTCTAAAAACATCTGAAATTGCTCCAGATGTCAAAAAATTGAAGGACATTGCCGTTGGAGACTTTGACATGTACTCCATTCGACACGTAAATTGACACTCCAACTTATTTTTGTAATTTTTTTTTTCAATGTTTGAAGAAATTTAACAACAATGGAAATGCTATTTGTTATGATAAACGGCTCCTCTGCATCCATAATCGTGAAATGAAATGAAGAAAGATTGAAATGCAAGACCAATAGATTTCCCAATAGACATAATGATTATAATCCATAATTTCAATGTTTAAACATTTTATTTGTATGTTTGAATGGCGACGACGCACGAAAAGATCGAGCGTCTTTGTCTTACGCAGGGACTCTACTAGCGCTATCTCTCTCGCTCCTACAGCGGACTGACCGAGAGTGAATGAATTCATTTTATACATTTATTGTCCTAATATAGTGAAAATTTTATATTTTCTGAACGAATGTTAATAATTTAATAATTTTCGAACCAGTATATAAAAAAAAAAATATGTTATTATAAAAATAATCTTGTTTGAAGACTACTCTGAAAATTAATTATTTTTCATCAAAAACTTGATGAAAATCAACGGAAAATATTAGAAAAAAATCTGGGAGTATGCGCTATAAATCTTCTTCAAGGGGGAAAAAAAATTAAATTGAAATATCAATTTTTGGTTGACTGACAGCCATTTGTTCATAGCGTGAAGCGCGCGGATCGTCGCGCGCTGACAAACAAATGACCATAACTCAAAAACTATTGTTCGTGAAGACAAAAATCAAAAGCCATTTTATTCGTTATTGAATTACGCAACTTTTTCTCACTATATGTCTCGATAACTTCTCAACAGTTTTCGAGATATTTTAAAATGAAAATGACCGCTTCAAGGGGTATTTTGTTTATAAACAAAATGCACACCTTGGCTTTAGGGCACTTTTTTTGCGGATGTCATTCTGAGTATTTAAAAAAACAAATCATCAAAATCCGACACTTTAAAGTGAATTGGCCAACAAACTCGATTTTAAATCCTCACCGACTGGACTAATAGAAATAGAACAGAAGAGTGGAAATATACAAAAGAAACAAAAGAATCCATTCTGGACTGTAAACCGACCGCCCCTTGACGATTTTAAGTATATACCTCGACATGTGACCCAAACTCCCTCCCCCACATTTTGAGCCTAGAGGATATTTTATTGTCCTTTGGGTCATTCGACACCTTTTCAATTTTAATTTATTGCTAAGAGCCATTTTCCCCTTTTTAATCCACATTGAAGAAGAGTGGCCCATTCACCACTATATCCTCGGAAT
Organism: Coelinius sp. EB29; assembly: GCA_035578325.1. Lineage (NCBI taxonomy): Eukaryota > Metazoa > Arthropoda > Insecta > Hymenoptera > Braconidae > Coelinius > Coelinius sp. EB29. The sequence continues at coordinate 2,426,281 of JAOZGT010000009.1, read as the reverse complement.
TTTCATTGTACGGACATGCACATGGTGCCAAATTTATTTTTATTACCTGTTTATGTTTCGACCAAGACCTTTTTTTTTGCTTCACCGAAGTGACCGTTTTATTGCACTTTCAATCCCTTTTCCACGTTTCCTCTATCTAGAAATTTCTGGGTAGATCTGGAAAAGGTTAGGTTCTCTTACCGTTGCAGGTAAATGAAGGGGAATGAGTCACTGGTTGGGAAATGCTATTCGTGTTATTTAACTGTTGTTCAAATTTTGAAGGAGTCGATTATTATAAACTGAGAAAAACGCAGATGAGGAGTTGAAAAAAATTTTTTTTCAATTTCATGGAAATTAATTTTTTCGAGGTTGTGTGAAATATAATATCGATATTATTAGTTATCCATTTTGTTTAATTGAAAAATAATGATTGCGGTTGGAGAATTGAATTACATTTCTTTTATGGAAATAATTTGATTATCGAAATAAAAAATTGGCTTTTTTACAGAAGAAATCAACGGAAAAATCTGAAATCCACAATGAAGTAATTTCATATTCGGGGACTAAGGGGGATTAGAATTACGAAAAAAAGTCTTCAAAAATTTAATTAACATGGATAAGAAAGATTAATCAATTGAAGCTCTTTCTCCCTGGTTATTTTTCATTAGATTATATTTTTCGCCTTACATAGAATTAATTAACATGGAAAAGACTGAATAATTAATTGCCAGCAAAATAATCTCTTGCTACAGAGATGGGTGGCCGAACGGGAACACTCAAAAAAACGTTTCTGCCTCTTTTCGACCAGCCTTCACAGTCTTACAATCGTGCCTCCCTATGAATGGCCTAATTTCACGGGTGAATGAGCCTAATTTTTTTCAAATTGGAGTGGAAGGGATGTGAGTGGAAAAGCGCACATTAGGTCCAGCAGTATACAATTATCCTTCAGGCATGAACGAGGATTCAATGTGCAATGTTGAGATTCAAATTGATGAAAATTCAAGGTAGGAGAATATAAACTGAAGATAGAGGGAAGAGGGAAAATTTTATGGGCTTGCGGGGTTGATAAATCCCTAAAGCATATATAGGGGACAGAGGGTACCTAGAATTTCATCAACTAAGGACTTAGTTATTAAGAGACCGGAGGATAATTTTACGCGTACCTGCGGAAGTAGGACAAGTGTAGACAATTAAAATGTAGGAAGTTTAGGGGTCAGAATGATAATTGGTGTCAGTGAATCTCAGGGACAATAGTTAATTATGCCTGATAATAGTTGAGACCGTAATAAAGTCATAAATATTCAGAACGAAGGTATTCGAACGAAAAATTATTTGTCATAATGTAAATTGATAATGCTGAAGATTAACTAAATGCTAAAATGTCGTTAACGGGATTGCCAAAATTAAAATCCAAGAAAAGAAGAGGTGCAAAAAAAAAAGGGAACATTTAATGTTCCCGGCCGAAGAAATTGTAAATCGGAAGAAAACCTAGGAAATAGTAGGGAAAAACAATAACGTACATTCGGATGGGACTGGAAATTTTCCTCTTATAAGAATAAAATATGTTCGATATTAAATTAGTCAATTAAGTGTGTCTGCACGCAACGCGTTCCTCTCCCACGTTTCCCAGGCCGCTATATCTCGGGAACTGAGGGACCGACCAGGCTGCAATTTTTGCAAAAATCAACATAACTGATAACAATTTTTATTTAAAATTTCAGATATTTATCGGTGAGATTCATGCAATTATTTACATAATTCGGAGACGAAACGTATTTACAGACAACCACACCCATATATATAGACATTTTTTTAAAACGTGAAATCTCTAACGTTTCGTAATGTGTCCAGGCGAAATTAGAGAAAGTAGAAGGAAAAGCGATCACAAGGGTGCCATCAGGAAGCAAAAATGGTAGAAAATAAAGAATAACTTTCAAAATTATTGTTAATCGTTGATTTATCTCGAGAACGAGTAGCGAAAGAATTTTTTTTTTTTATAGAGCACCCAATTTCCCAAGAACAAGTTCGTTTGAAATTTTGTAGTAAAGTCACTCATGGTCTAGATAATTAAATATTGAACATTTATTTCAATCTTTAACTGACGTTAATTATCATGACTGACCGACGAAAGAGGAGTTTAATGCATGCATATGCATATTGTGTAAAAGGCGGCAGGATTAGTTGTGCGAGAGAGAAAAAAAAAGAAAAAAATGGCGCATCAGCATCACGAGAGGAAGATTAATCTATTACGTGAGGGTAGAAATCAAATGTAGATTTTATATGCCAAAGAAATTTGTGTAGCATAAATGAATGTCTCCTCAGTGCTAGCTGGATCTGTTTCAAGAATGGCAGTTCCTATTGTCCTTGTAGCCTGATGCTCATCTCTCTCCCCGTTGGAAAAAACTGTTGCCCTTTTCTTGCATACGTCAGACGTAGCAAAGAACCTCACAGAACTGTTGAACTCCTACCGAGGGGCTGGGAACTCCAAGATCGAGTGACACATGACTGCTAAATGCAGTCAATTTCACTAATAGTGATTCCAATGACTTCATTGAATTTATGATTTCAGTGATTGCAACCTTGATTATTAGTGATTTCATGACTCACCATGATTTCATTGACTTCATCAAACTGAAATCAATGACTTCTGCATCATTGAAATCACTAAAATTTCACCAAACTGAAATAATAATTGAAACTGAAGAATTAGTTATCAGAATTATTGATTTTACTAGGGCATCATGCGCGCTAACGCGCGCGACGAGCTTCCAGTAAGCGCTGTAGCGCACAACAATTATTCAAAATAGCTGCCCGGCTACTCAGAACTCACGGAAAAAAATGGAAAAGTGTCGAATTAGAGAAAATGTCAAAATTGGCCATTTTGACTGGAGAATGGCTGACCCCCGGAACCGGCCCACCCAAAATTTCGTCTTTTCGATTCTTTCTCGTTTGATATCTTCAAAATCGTTGCCCGGCTACTCAGAACTCGCGGAAAAAAATAAAAAAGAGTTGAATTAAACGTTTTTCCTCTTGCATTCGCAAAGTTCAGTGTTAATCCTAATAAACATGTCTCGTAATCATTTTCTTTGAATAGACACCAGTCTCCTAATAAGTATAATAATTTTGCTTTGTGGAGGTAAAGGAAGATTTGAGAGTCGTCACATGCATATAGTGATTTCTTCGATTTCACATGATTTCATTGACTGCAAATGAATTCATTGTGACTTCAAGAAATGACTTAATGGTTTGAAATCATGAGATTTCAGTGATATCACCGATTTCATTGATTTCATGCGTGACTGCAAATTGATTTCAGTAGCTAGTGACACATGACTGCAAAGAGTTCCCAGCCCCTCGACTCCTACCACCGTCATAAATTAGGAGCAAAGGCTTTCGACGGTACATACACGGTAGGATCGGAGTGATTACTTTTTTTTTATAAAGGTGAAAAGTACGATAAAGATCTTTTAGGGGCTGGGAAGCTTCTCCCACATTTAGATTATCTTTTTAAAAATGTCACATTTTTACATATTCTAAAACTAGTGAAATTAATATTGTCCATTGGCTAAGGTTGATAAATTGTATACCGCCATATTAAGATGAACAACGCGATAGTTAATTTGGAATAACTAAAAAGTCTTGTAGGCGGTATTAATGAGAGTACCATTTACTATATTGAATAAAAACGGTTCTCGTTTTCGGGTTTCAGCAAAGCAAAAATGATTGCAGCAGACAATGATATGAGTGAGTTGATTGAAACAATGCGGCTTATGGTGGATACAATCCTCGAAAAGCTAGTGATATGTTACTCACTTTTACACTTAACAATTTTCGATGAGTTGGATGAACGTTTGTCACGATAGCCTTAATAAACGTTAAATGTTGTTTATGATGAATATTGTTCAATGCAGAACCGAAGAGCGGAGTAGAAACCATCTCCTCCATTAGAACTCCCCCTTCCTCCTTTCCATTAGGCGGTCGTCCAATCGTAAGCAAAACCCGATTGGATGAGTTGACGCATACTATTCAAATTTTCTCCGATTTACCTGGTTGACAACTTCCTCCCCTTTGGGAAAAATCCCCGCCCTTTTTTGTGCCCCCATCAGACGTCGTAAAAGACGCCAGAAAACTCGTCGGAGCACTTGGCAGCCATAAATTAACAACAAAAGCCTCCGACGCTAATACTGAAGTAATCAGCTTTTCCTTTTCGAACAAAAAAAAGGTTAACATCTTGAAGGGACTTGGGAATTTTCTCCCAATGTTGATTATTATTTTGAAAACTTAAAATTATATTCTAACACTCTAGTGAAATTAATATAATCCATGTCATACAATAGTGGTAATGAGTGGACCTTTTATTATATTTAACGTGAACTGTTCTCGTCACCGTAGATTGAAAGGGGCGTAAACGCCATAATTTTTTCATTTTTGCTTCCGAATGGAAGCATTGTCATCGATCTATTTTTACATTGTCTAATTTTGGTTGGAAATGATGTAGAATGGTCTGAAACGTAAAAATACGAAGTTTGGAGCCAATGTCCATCTGTTCGCGTGTCCACTCGGGGGTCACTTTTCCTTAAATTGACCAATTAATTGAGAAAATCATTTCCGAAACATCTGAAATTTTGTCAGATTGTTGGTATTAGTTGGAGCTAATTCTGTGCCAAATTTCAGCTCGATCGATTGAGTAGTTTTTGAGGAATAGTGATTTGTTTGTAAATCGTTTTTTGTGAATATCTCAGAAATGACCAAACCTATTGGCTTTTTTTTCAAAATCTTTGTCTCGTTGTCTACTATCTGAATCAACCAGGATATATATACCGGTCAATGCAAGGTTTTAGAGATATGGCCAATTTTCTGTTTTTTACGGAAAATTCTTATAAACACGCTAACTTTTGAAAAAATGGAGATATCAACTTGAAATTTGACATGAAGGTGACTCTCATGATTGTCATGTTTGATTTTAAAAATGAGCTCAATCGGAAAGGTGGTTCCGGAGATATTCAACTTTGTATGTGGATCTATTTTATTGAATATCTCAAAAACGACTCAATTGATTTTTTTTTTTTCAAAACCTTCGTCTCGATGTCTTTCATCTTAATCAATCAAAATATGTATACCCGTTCATACAAAAATTTTGAGATATGGTTATTTTTCCGTTTTTCACTGAAAATCCTTGTAAACACGCTAACTTTTGAAAAAATGAAGATATCAACTTGAAATTTGACATGAAGGTGTCTCTTATGATTATAATATTTGGTATTTAAAATCAGCTCAATCGGACGATTAGTTCCGGAGATATTTAGCTTTCGAGATATGAGATGCAAAACATTTACCATAATACGCAAAAAGGATTGAAAGGACCATTCGGAAGCGCTCCATCAATTGATTGATGGCGAAAAGAAAATGCTCACGTAAAATTAGCAAATTCGACAACCGCAAATCTGAAGTTACCAATTTATAGCCGCATGTCGCTGCCGCCAGCTTGTCTTTTGTAATAACAAAGGGGTGTATGTTTTTTTGGTTACCTTGGAAATGAAGTGCACTGTACAGAGAAAAGTTGAGTAAAAATTACGAGTCTGTTCAGTAATTGTCGGGCGACCTTGTGGTGTGGGGAAAAAGTACGTGACATACCGCAATTTTCACTTGAAATTACCGTAATTTTTTCCCACACTTCAAAGTAGCTCATCAGTACACATAAAGTCGTTGAGTGTACAAAAATTAAACAATTTCTAAAAATTATTGTTTTCATTTTTAAATTATTTATAAGAATTATTGAGGTCATCAATATGAAAATTATAACATTTTTCGATTTTTAGAAAAGTAAAAATCAATAAAAAGTAATTCAGTTGACTAGCTTGCAAATATACGTGGCAACGCTGGATATTAAAATGACAGGCGGGAGTCGAGTGGAGTGAACGCCATAACCTCTTTACTCGAGCAGACGTTGCCATGTCGATTTCGGTTCCGGTTTCTCGTCAATTTTCTCTGTTTATTGTTAATATCAACAAAAACAAAACGGATAAACCTCATGAAACAAGTGTCAATATTTTTTATTATTTTTTTCATATTTTGAGTGAAAAATTCAGATTTTAATCATTATTCAAAAAAAAATTATGAGTTTTTCCATAAGACGCTGGGTAAAATGTTGATTTTTCAAAATTGATTTTTTGAAAAACTTAAACGGTCATTAAATCGAGCAAAAAATTACGATTAAAAAATCTAATATCACTTTCAGGCGATTTTTTGTAGTTTTCAAAAATCTTTAAATTTTATTGCACTGATGAGTTACTTTAAGGTCACCCCATTATTACCGAAGAGACTCGTACTTTTCACACAAGTTTTTTCTCCGTATGCCCCCCAAGAACGATTCTCATTGAGAAATTATTGTAGCGGCAAATGGATATGCTTCCGAAAAGTTAGGACCAAGTAAGCGTATCTCTTGAACATACGCCATTTTATTTTTAGCTGATCTAGTTCATCTCAAGAAGAAAAAATTACAAACAGACGTAATTCAAACACATACGCTCCTTTCATTATACGATGAGCAAAACACAAAGTATGGAGGAGGCTTGGGTGTAGAGATACGCTTCTGTGCCATTACAAACTAGTAATTAGGCCTGTTTGTCTAGATCTTTTTATTCAGAGATTTTCAATCAGTAGTTTAATGAAAAGGCGAAGAAACATAGATTTGTGACAAATGCCCATTTCGCTATAGAGAAGGCCTTTTTGGTACTTGCTATGCCATTTCCTTTCAAGTAGCTTTTTTCGTTTGATTAATATTGCATTAATGGGAAACCGGTGGCTTAAGTCTGGAGGTGAAGGGAAACGTAGGAGAAGGGGAAGTAACGCGTATGGTGGATTTGCACGGCGATAACTGACGAACATGGGTTCAAATACCCCTGAAATAGCTTTTTTTTTCTTATCGATTTCTTCAATTCCACTTCTTTTCTCTTTACGGGTTAATAGCCGGGGGTGACAGAATTATAATTCCGTTGGAATTTATATTTCAGCTCTCTTTGTTCAATTGATATTGTATGGGCAGGAAAAGGGTGGATTTGGTGTTATTGGCGAGGGCAAACGTGCAATAACGGTGCAAATTATTACTGCGATAGCTGATGTGAAATATTCAATCATTAGTAATTGATTGAAATATGCAGAGATGTAAATGCGTTTAAAAAAAGGTCGGGTGGCTGTATCTATCGCGACACTAGCCAGTGCCGCTGATACACCCGATGAGTTTAGACTTGGCCACGTATATGATGTAGCCTAGGTAATGGAAGTAAGACGTGTCCACGTAAAAAATTGATGAATATGACATTCAATTGCCGAGCATGATTAGATATAAAAAAAATGAAAAAAGATGGAACAAAAACAGCCTCGGAGAAAACTATTAATAAATAAAAAATAACAAATACTAAAGAAACACAATGAAGATAACTTTTTTTTATACCATCACTTTAAAGTTAAAGGAGCGTAAGTGCCATTATGTTCAGATTTTTCTCTTACGATATCAAAAGAGCGTTTTTTTTCCCTTCGGAATAGAATTTTCCTACTCCTATGAGAGGTTTTTTGTGAATTTTGTTTCGAAATGCCAAGTTGACGTAAGTCCAATTGATAAACACTAAGGAAGTGTATGACCAGGACATGCGCCCCTTCTCTTTCATCCTTGCTAGTAATATTCTAATTTATGTGAAGGAGAATTTATCATAAAGAGGTATAACTCGAGCACTTACGCCCCTTTCTTTTCGGTTGGTCGTTAAATTTGTTATCTATTGCAAAAAATCATAATCACAAAAGGGCATAGCTACTGTTGATAACCTACATGAATATTTTTCGTTCATTGTTATTAATTCAAATCACCGCTATAGGAGTGGAAGGGGTGTAGTGCCGTAATAATTTTTTTTTTTGTTTGTGATGTACCGTAAACATATTTTTGATTATTTGTGGACGTCCGCATGAAAAGGGCCCACTTTGGCGGTATTGGACTTATGCATACTACCCTTTCCTTGATATGATTCCCCTCGTTTGAAGCCAGGAATGACCCCAAAATCGTAGAAAATGACGTCTCTATTGAATATCAAAGAAATAATTTAACATGGGCTTAAATGGGAGATGTGAACACAAAAACGTCCCTTTTCATGCGAACGTCCACATTTATTCAAATAATGCGATGGATAAAAATCAATCATAAAATCAAGAAATTAATTTGATTCATTTAACATTATAATTTAAATCCGCATTGTGGAGCGGGTTTATAACGATTTGCACAATAGTTAGTAACGGGTTGTGATGAGGTATGAATAGAAAAGTCAATAACAATCGCCGATTGCTTTTTATGAAACTGAAAAAAAACTAAACATGAATAAATCATAACTATAATCAATAATTTAATAATTAATTTGCATAATTAAATATATAATATTGATCTTAAAGTAGCAAAAAAAAAAAAATGATATCAATGATAAAGAGGAATTGACCAAAATTCTGGGCCTGTGATAAAGCACCCTCTCCTCTTGGTTTGAGCATGAGTACCACTGCTTCGACTCTTTTGTGAACAACTGTCCCCATCTGCCTAACTGTGAAAAATTGTGTTTAACAAAAAAAATTATAGAGGGCACTACTATTCTGTTCTTCGGTCGATAATTTTCTCGGGAGGTAACAGAATCTACTATTCTCAGTTCCTCACTGTGCTACTACGCGGCGCTACCGTCGCACTTCCTGTGCCATCATTAGCAGATGTGCCAGTTTTAGACCCACCCTAAAAAAAAGACATGACATAAACAAGGACAGAAACTATCGAATGGAACAAGATATACCCCTAGGTACTTAGCCGACAATTGCACTAATTAAAAAAATGGTCTTATGTAGGTGATTGTACAACGTTAGTACATGATTGTACGAGGTGAAATTTCGTTAGTAGATTCATCAATTAGCTGCAATTAATTAATTAATTTTAGGCATGATGCTGGCCGACAAGAAATCAAAAATTGTTCAATTAATTGTCAAAAGGGATCTATTTCATCGGAAATCGTTAGTAGATTTCAAATTTTATAATTTCATCGTTTGTAGATGCATTGTTAATTAAATAACTGTAAATAAACAATTGTCGTTTAGTATCCGCCCTTAAGCGATCAACCTGTATGGTCTCTATATTATCGACGATCACATCTGACAGATATTATTTATACATGCATCATGCGGTTCAATTGACTATAATTATTCATCTTCATTATGTAACATAATTGACTATTAGCATAAAGATTCAATCGTTAGAGCTGAAATTCCTTGCAGAGTGGTCCTGTTTAATTGTCAAGTGCAAAGACCTTTTGTCAAACCAATGTTCCAAGTTTGTGGTCAAAGACCTTTTTTGTAGAAAATTTTAAAAGAATAGAGTATTCAAAAGAGAAACGAAAATAATAAGACAAACGAAAAATTTTGGTCGATTTTAGAATTAATGTTATTAAGAAATACTCTACACTTATTTAAATGCCTTATCATAATTTTTTTGCTTTTTTGTATGTTCTTTTTTATGGTAATTATTATTCACAGTACTGTCCTATTCACTAATTAGAGGCAAGCTTCATTAACACAACTTACATCATCTTAAAATTAAAAGTAATATATCCTTAAAACACGATTTATATTTTTTAACTAAATGTCCATTTGAATTTATTTATGCCATACTTAATTTTTCCTCCATATTGTTTAATCGAACGTAAATACTTGGGGTATCGCGAGATAAAGAAATTTTAATTAATTCAATTGTCTGATCAATTTAACAATTAAAATGGAATATTAATGGAGATGATTGATTCGTGATTTGGAGACATTTTTGGAGGAAAATTTGGAAATGAGATCAGATTATTTTGCGGATATCTCTGAAACGGAGGAGTTTATCGAAAAATGTCAAAGAACTTTTTTTGTAGAGAAATCGATTCGCGACAAAAAAGGTCATTTGATATGTTTCTTTAAACCCACTAATTACCGAGATAAATGCATAATTAACGAATTATGTCCAAAAATTGAATTTTTGAGTGCCAAGGATCAATTATGCAATTATCTCGGTAACGAGTGGGTTGAGGATAAAATGTAAAGAGACCTTTTTTATATAGAGTATCAAATTATCAATAGGAAAGATCTCTTGATATTTTGTTGTTAAACAATTAGTTAACAAGATATTCACGAAATAAACTGTATGAAATTGACTTATCTCTATTAGACTGATTATTAATTAATTTTTTTCTCATTTATGGAACTATACATTGAAGAAAAAAATTCATCTCTCAGGCTATTCGAAGACTTTGACCACAGATACGTATTTGTATTCAATAACTATTTGTTTTTCAACTCTTTATATATGTATAAAATTCATTGACACATTAATTGAGTAATTGATTTTTTCTTCTTTCATGAAAAAAAAATCTAGTATTTGGACAAAAAAAATATGAGAAAATTTTTAATCGAGTGTTCTCATGTGTGAGGGTTTAACATGTGCACTTTCATCGTTTTATTCTATAATTGTTTTTGCTCTTTGTTCAGTGGAATGTCACCTCTTTGTTAGAGGGACAAAAGCCTTGTAAGAAATAATACAAATAAAAAAATATGAGTAAATAAAATGGAAAAAAAACAGCACATATTTAGATGAGTCCAACGAAACGAAGAAATTTCACAAGTTTTGGTAATTTAGATCGTTTTCGTGGAGTCGTATGAATTAACCACAGAGCGTGTTTTTTTTTTTTTTTTTGGGAACAGTGGAAATTGTGGACTTTTTTGAGGAGGAAGATATAAATTTCGTGATTAATTTGGTGGTTCGAAAGTTTATATCAATTTATCTCGGTAATTAAGGGTTTTAGAAGAAAATATTAAGAGACCTTTTTTGTAGAAATTTCTCCTCTACAAAAAAGATCTGACATTTTTCTCTAAACCTACTCGTTCTCGAGATAATCTTGTAATTACTAAAAGGTACTAGATTTGAATAATTTCCATTACTTCGCAATTAGAAATTGAGAAAAATCCTCAAAAGTAAATTGAATGAATTTTTCTGATTGATACAAAAATGTCAATATTAAATTTTTAATTTTAATTAATCACAAAATTCCTAAATTCCTCTTTTACAAATGATACTAAAAAAATTTCATTTTTAATTAAGTAACGAAGTAGTAAATCGTAATTATCTCGTAAACAACTAGTCCTATCAAAAAATGTAAATAAACATTTTTTGTAGCCAATGAAATTCTGAGAAAATAATGTCTTTTGACATTTTCCCCTAAAACCCCTCACTCTTTAGATAATCTCACATTTCACCACCTTGCCCCTGGAAGACCAAAAAAATCCACAAAGAAAAGTGTCCAAAGACAAAAAAAAAATCTACCTGCAATACAGACTCCTTAAAACCGCATTAATCAGAGGGAATCAACAAGCAATAATCACTGAAAAAAAAAGTAAATTAAATACGATTTGCCTCACCTCGTCTAAACTAATTAAATGAAGAGGTAAAGAGGTTGAAAAATGAATGATAACGATGTGAAAAAAATTAATGTCATCAGGCTTTCATCAAAGTCACTCGCGAAGAAAGTAATTCCGAGTTATTCCCGAATCTAAAAATATGAGAAAAGGAAAAGAATATAATAATATAACTAGCGGACGGTCGCTCCGCTCCCGTCCGCTAGATTAAATTACTTTAAATTATTTGATGCCCTTTTTCCCCTTTTTTTTTCATTTATTCAGTCGTTTCTAATATTTTTGTCATCATTTATTTTTTTTTTTTTCATTCATGAATTCATGAGAGCTGCGAAGTGATTACCTTTTTTTATTAGTTTTCACATAGTTTTCGTAACATTTTTTGTTGAATCATTTTTATTCATACATGATATAAAAAAATAAATACATTATATTTTTCAAAATTTCCTACAATCACATCAATTTTCCAGAATTTCTTTATATACTATATTTTTTATATAAATATTTTTGTCTTTTTTGTTTTCAACTCGACCTTCTCGACGATGAAATTGGTTTTTATCATTTTTTTTTCATCAAATGAAGTGAAAAATATAGGAGAACAATTGGTCGAACAAGAGGAAAAAAATTAGATTTTTTTATGGAACCGGAAGGCTTAAAAATCCATTTTTGTTTTCTGAATAATGAAGAAATTCCGGTGAATTTGATTTTTAAAAAAGTGAATTATTCTCATTTTACTTGTTTACAAAAAGTCAATTAAACTAATTAATAATAGTTAATTGATTAAATAATGAGCAATTATAAATTACTCTACAAGTACTCAATGCGGGAGGTGAAAAATCCAGAAGAAATCTACTGCTAATATCTTGATAGAACTATCGACAATTATCATGTTTTTAATTAAATAAATAATTTAAAAAAAAAATTCCCTCGACAATTTCCTCATTTTGTGCTGCAATCTGGACCTCATCAGAATAATAAACCATCCACGAGAAGAATACCCAACTCGAATACAAAATAATCTCTTTAAACTTGTTGTTAATCAACTTAAAAAAAAAAAAATGGAAGATAATGATGTTAACAATCGCACACGGACCCTCTTAAATCGATAATAATAATAATGAAAAATTATAGGGAAAAAAAACTTTTACACGGGGGATGAAACACAGGGATTTTCACCAAATGCAACCACATCATGAAAATCGATGTGATTAAAACAATCAAAATTTGATAATTATCCTTCCGAGAATGCAGAAGAAAATGCTCGATAATATGCTCCGAAATGAGCATGGCGTCGAAGATGAGCACATTTTTACTCCTTTGATTTCTCCGTCTACACAATTAACGAACGCGAATGGAATTGCTTTTATTATTTATAGTGTTTCCACATTCCACATATGTACAATTGCGATTGAAGATCACCCGTTTATTAATTTTAATGCTGTAGAAGTTAATCCTGTTTAAATTTAAATAGAACTAAAAATTGAATAAATCCACTACATTGTATCTGTATATAATTCGACAAAAGTAATTGTCGATAATATAGAGACCATACAGGTTGATCGCTTAAGGGCAGATACTAAACGACAATACAGTTATATAATTAACAATGCATCTACAAACGATGAAATTATAAAATTTGAAATCTACTAACGATTTCCGATGAAATAGACCCCTTTTGACAATTAATTGAACAATTTTTGATTTCTTGTCGGCCAGCATCATGCCTAAAATTAATTAATTAATTGCAGCTAATTGATGAATCTACTAACGAAATTTCACCTCGTACAATCATGTACTAACGTTGTACAATCACCTACATAAGACCATTTTTTTAATTAGTGCAATTGTCGGCTAAGTACCTAGGGGTACAAGATATCGAACATGGCGGACATCGAAATTTAAACGAGAATGATGAGAGGGTTCAGAGAGAACACCGAGAGATGGCACTGTGATCAAGGAAAATAGGCGCGCGAAATATAAACGTCATCCCAATCGTTGTTACACGGGGAAACGTGCGGGAAATTATATGATTAATTTTGAAAGAAAATTATTATTATTAGCGTTTAAAAAAAATTATTCTCGGAGAATTTTATTTCATTCTGATTCTGACTAATCAGGGTATAATATTTGGGGTTACGTAAGAATATGAATGTAGAAAAAATAAAATAGAAGTAAAATGAAATAATAATATCGTCGTCGTAGAGTGAAAGGGGCGTATGTACCAAAAACTCCATTTTTAAAGTGAAAGGGGCGTATGTCCAAAATCAATGTTTTTCGGCTTTTCATAGAATTTCTAATCGAAAATCCGTAAAAAAAAAAGTTCTAACAAACGGGCGTAACGACCAGTTTGTAATGAGAAAGGGGCGTATCTCCGCACTTACGCTCCTTTCATTTTTTTCAAAAAATTACACTTACGCCCCTTTCACATTACAATCAATCAATATTTATTTATTGCTTGTGGGATACATAGCCCCATTGCAAAAGGGGGTTGAGAAAAAATACATAAGAGATTACAAAAGATATGAAAAGAAAATAATAAATCATATGGTATCTTATTATTCTAATATATAATGTATAATGCACAACAAGCCAAATGTTAATTATAGAACCAGAAGGATGTAAATTAAGAGCAGAAGCTTATAGATTTTTGTAAAGATTGAGCGGATACATTCAGTAGATCAATAAGACGCCTTATTGTTAAGCAGCTTAGTAGGAAATTGTAGTCCTTTATTTTCAAAAAAACTGGCATTAAAAATGATAAAGCTTAAGGATCTACCCTTGAGGTGAGGAAACTTTTCGAAGAGAGAGGTGCGGGGTAAATATGTTACAGTACATTTCAGACAGAAGTGTTCTAGTGTATCTGATTCAGAGAGATCGCAATAAGTACATAATTGGTTTGACTTAAAAATTACTTTAGAGTTGCCTAGATAGAAGTAACAGTTATAATTATTTGCCAGTCTGACTTGAGCCAAGAGTTTTTTAGTATGCAACTTATGATTTTCAGTCAGATAATTAGATTTCCAATTAGGATGTAGTGTAGGAAAAGGAGGGGTGAGTTGACAGGAGGAGGAAGCTTGCCATCTATCATAATCATCATTTCTTAGGATCTTTTCATATGTGTTAAAGATTTCTATAGTATTAGCAGATAAGGTGGAGTAGTCAAAATTATTCATTAATTCAGTGTGACCTGTCAGGTGGAGGAATTTCTTGAATTGTGTGATCCAGTTGTACGTTATATGCCGTTGTACGTTATATGCTTTCACATTACATGTAATGCTTATCATAGGATGAAAGGGGCGTATGTGCTGGAGATACGTCCCTTTGTGATTAACTTTGTGGAATTGCACCCATTTGTTACTATAAAAATTAATCAACTCAAATCATTCCTAAGAGGTAGTACATCCAATTCCGAGGATTAAAAAAACATACGCGTCTTTGTTATTACAAAAAAAAATTAATGAATTTTGGCACTTACGTTCCTTTCACTCTGCGGCGACGAATATGAAATTTAGAATGAAAATTAATTGAAAACAAGAACCGTCATCAAACGGGATCAACCTTTCTTTTCCATATTATAAAAGGAGATGTTACGGTAAAATCGTATCGAAATCGAAATGATCGAAAAACACTCGAAAGTCGAATGGTAAATAATATCGATATTGATGATGACGTACATCCGGTAAACAAATGAAGGCGCAGGCGCGCGAAGCGCGCACTAAACTCAGAAAACATATGCTAGTTTTTTTTTAAACTCAAAAAAGACATGCTCATATAATCGAACATGGCAGATGCTATGGAGAGAATCGATTCGATTAATCGAAGCGCTGACTGACATGGGGCATTTTCATGGGAAGTTTCATGAAAAAACGGCATCAACAGCGCGGCCGCGCCATAATATCACTAGTAACTGAAACAGGTGATTTGCAAGTACATGATGCAATATACGAAGATATGAAAAAATATTTTTAGTGCTATGATTTATCGTTCTGTATGATTCTAATGTATTTTATGAGATAAAATAATAAAAGAACCAAAATAATTCCAGATTTTTTACTTTATCGAGTCGCAGAAGTAGTTGCTTAATGAATAGATTGACGAATATTCATTATTAAATAATATATCAATTGATGAATTCATTAATTGCAAAAAAAAAAACTTTCTGTGATTACAAAGATTTCGAATATTCGGTAATCACTGACGGTAATCACTGTAATCATTCGTAATCATGGTGTCACCCAATTTGAATGTGAATAGCCCCTCCGGAGAAGGCTTCTCCTTTACTGAAGGTACCTTATTGAGTATATCCAACAGATATTTATTTCCTCGTGTACATGTATACATGTTTTCGTCCACAACTGATAGATAATTCAAAATAAAGTTCTATAATTTCAAAAACACCGCGTCGGTCAGACTCACGCGGTGTTTCCACGAAGCAGAAACTCTTGACATGGGAAAAAATGTAAAAGTAATCATTTGCTAAAAGAAACATTATAATTTTCAAAAGAATATTAATATCCATCTGCTTCTCCATAGCATCCTTTTTCTCATTTTTTTTTTTTTTCCTATAAATATTAAATTCTATAGTTTCATGAAGCACGAAACTATTGTTGGCGCTAGCATCACATCAACCGTGTGCAAGTGTCGCGGAGTAGTCAATAAAAATATCATCGTGCAATCAGTTGAGTCTCGTGTCTCGGCACATTAGGCCGAGCCCCCCCCCCCCCGTGAACGTCGTCGGGCGGTGATATTTTTCCCAAAAATTATAATTCTCCAGTGAATAGTTATTTATTTATTACAAAAATCAACCAACAACAGCACTAGCCATGGATGCAGAGGCATTCCTGGACATGGCCAATCAGGTCGTTAAACTCAAAATGTTCCCTTATTTCGATATTGCACACGATGTTCTGTGTGCACTACAAGTGAGAGAAGATTTGGGACCCGGTAAGATCTTAAAACTCTGCGTGGAGCTGAAATCTAAATTTAAAATGGTCCAACCAACCCCTCAGAGACGTCTCTCAACCAGTCCTCATGATTTTTTTTTTTCTACGTTAAACATTTTTCAGAGCTTGAAATCACATGTTTCCACTCTAATTAACAGTTGAAACTCATAATCATTAATGATTGATCCACCACTCATCTTTCATTTTTTTAACTTAAATTTTTCAATTCAAAGTCGAAGACTTTTCTAAATAATCTTGAGGCTTATCATCCGTTTTTAGGTGATGAAAATTATTTTTGATAGGTTTTACGATGAATCTGAAATCGAAATGGAAATTTCTTCAGGATTTTTTTCACTTTAAATGAATGGAAACAATTAAAAAAAAAAAAAATTGATAGAAATTTCTACATAAATTAGAGAGTTTTTCTTTCACAAGAATTTCTGTTTTCTTCCCATTATTTAATTTTTCGTTTTATTTTGTTTACGTAACTTTTGGAGATTTCTTAAAATTAGTCGGCTCGGGGGGAATACTTACTGAGTAAAGATAAAGATTTCGATGTTTCTTAATTATAATAATCGTAAAGTTCTTGGCGCGATTTTTACGTTTCTATATTAACAGTTTGGCTACTGAAGCTGATCTATTTTCGGATTTACCTTGATTTTCTTGTCGGAACTGTATATCCAGTGTCATATTGAGGACTAATTGTCCCTTTATTAATCAATATTGGATGGAATATAATTGTTATGTTTGAGAATAATTCACTAGCGGAGTGGTAAAACAACAGAAAACTCAATTATTCCCATCTCGTTAAATACTGGATTATCTCGCTAACGAGTGATTTTGGGAGAAAATTTCAAAATACATTTTTTATTGAAAATTTTCTCAGCTATAAGAAATGTCCTTTCACATTTCCTCTAAAAATCACTTGTTTGCGAGATAAATTGACATTAAACAAAAAATAATAGAATCAGCTGGTTCTCTTATCTTCTATCTCTTCATCACTGAATTTGGATGATTGGACTTACTTGAACGTTCATTCAATAATAACAAATCAAATGATTAATTTTTGAGCTATCATCGAAGAATCGATTTTTTGAAAAATTTCAATGTTTCAAAAACTACATTATGGATCAATTTTCAATTGGTGTCGTTGAATAGCGCTTATAAATGTGTACATTCAACAAAAAAAAATCATGTAATTCAATGCATATGTCATGGAGAACTTTTCGATGAAACCCTTAAAGGGTCTGATCATGTACATACATACGGACATGGTCTAAAAATCGCATTTTCTGACTAATTGGGTCTTACTCAGTCAATGGAAACTTAAATTTTGAGGATTATAATGCTTCCATTCAGAAACAAAAAAAAAGAGGGAATGTTTCTTTATGATTAATGCTCTGCTTTTTGTGGAATCAAAGGCGCCCAAGCATTCTCGAGGAAGCATCCACTGTCATGCTGGCTCTCTACGATGCTCGTTGTATTCGCTGGAGGAATGTTATGTAACGGATTACTTGGAGAACCTATACTTGCACCCTTGAAGAATACCCAACAAGTACTTTTAGCTACTGCAGTCTGGTAATTCACACGAGGAACATTATCCAATATATCTATGATTAACGGAGAATCCTGATACTTTCATGTGATGATTTTGCGAATATCTTGGGAAGGAAAACGTTTAAGAGAATTCAACAAAATGCCTTTTTTTGTAGCTCTTGAAATTTCTTGCAAAAAAGGTCTACTGATCAAATTCACTGAACCTCTTTATATCCGAGATATTCGTAAAAAATAATCGTCGAGTTCATTCTTTCATTATTCATATGAGTTGAAAATTCATTATTTTATATTATTTTGTCAATATTTTGGAAAAGGCCTAGGAGAATTTATCAGAATACCTTTTTCGTAGCTCTTGAAATTTCCTACAAAAAAAGTTTCTTGATAAAATTCCTCAAACCTCTTAATATCCGAGATAATTGACAGATAAGATGGAAGTTTTATCCTAATCTGATTCCACCACATTATTACTGAATTTAGGAATGAAAAATCCAATCTTTTAAATCAAAAAATTCAATCTTTCTTTTCCTATTCTCCAGGTATTCCATTTTCTACATGCCATTCGACATTGGATACAAAATAGCTAAATTTCTTCCAATTAAAATTGTTTGTTCAGCTATGAAAGAGATTTATAGGTGAGATATTTTTAAATAGAATTATCAAAATTCTTTGATGAATCAATATAACCAAACGATAATTTTCTTTCAGGTGTAAAAAAGTTTATGATGGTGTCTCACATGCTGCCAAGCTCTATCCCAATGCATACCTCATTATGATTTTAATTGGAACACTCAAAGGTGAAATGATAATCATTTCATTAGTTCTTATCGATTCTTTCGATGTTAGAATTTTTTTTTTTTCTAATAATTCGATTATTTGTGATTGATTAGGAAATGGAGCTGGTTTTACCAAACTATTTGAACGTCTTATTCGAGGTGTCTGGACACCAACAGCAATGGAGTTCATGCAACCCAGTTTGTAAGTATATGAATATGTAGTTAAGTGGTGAGATAAGATTGATGAATTCTACTTTAAAATTAGTTTTTTGGTAATATCTCGGAATATAATAGAGATACCGAACTTCTTATAGAGATCTTTTGTGTAGCTATTTTCTCTACAAAGAACATCCTCATCAATATTTCGTTATCTCTCTCAGATTTAGAGATATTCATTAAAATTGAAAAAAAAAATTACTTCACGTACTAGCTCGTACTTTTTTTTGAAGATATTCATTTAAAAAATCACATTGAAACTGTTGTAATAATCAATGATAAAATTTTTGCATTACTTATTTTTTCAGCTATACCAAAGCATCCCTCGTGGCTTCGATTATCTTCGTGTTGGACAAAAAGACTGATATCATCTCAGCGCCTCATTCAGTCGTATACTTTGGAATTGTTATATTCTTTGTATACTTCAAAGTAAGTGAAAAAAAATTTTTTGTTTTGTTTTAAGTACCATTTTTAATTTTTGAGAGGCATCGATCCTTCCTTAATCACTGCGAAATGCAAGAGGAAAAAATATCAGTCAATAACAATAGTTTGAACAATTAATCTGCAAATAATTTTACGTATGTATACCTAGCTATAAAAATCAGCGGAATCGATTTTTTTTTTTCGCCCCGGCGGGCGGAAAGTGCACACTTCCCTCCCGCTACGCGGGAGGGAAATCTGACTTCCCGCCCACGCCGGGGCGAAAAATTCGATTCTAACCACGGAATGTAAAATAAAGGATCCCTACCCACGTGCTTATCAACCTCGCCTTCGGCTCGGCTGATAATTCTGCACGTGGGCAGGGATCCCTTATTTCACCTCCCTAGCTTAGAAATATACTATTTTTCAAAATTTGCAGCCTATTTGCAGCGAATTTTATATGCAAAAATTAATTTTGCAGCGGCAAAAATTAATTGAGAAAAATAAAATAAAGCTATCTTCTACGCAAGCTGGCAGTAAAATCAGTAAAATAATTTTTTATCAATAATGCAAAAGTATGGAGAATTTACAGCTCATAAAGAGCTGGTATTCTGTGTATTCCAATTTATTTTTTTATTTTTTTTTATTTTTTTTGAGGATTGAAGCTAGCTTCAACGCAAGCTAGCTATAAAATCACTCAAATAATTTTTTATCAATAATGCAAAAGTATGGAGAATTTAAAGCTCATAAAGAGCTGGTATTCTGTGTATCCCAATTTATTTTTTTATTTTTGTTTTGTTGTTTTGTCACGAGGCACTTTTACTGCACTCTCACCAGTGCCTGTGAAGTTTGATATTGTGTGTAGGGTGTAGGACTTTGGGGTGGAGTCCCAAGGGGACTCTTGTCGCTAGGCGACTCAAAGGGGATTGTGGGTGTTTTGTGAGGAGGTACGGGATTTATCCCTCCCGTGCCTCAGAGGATGGGGGTAGTGGATTAGGGAATGGATAGAGAGAGGATACGGCTCGGTAGAGGATTGAAGCGGATGGGGGAAGCTCGGGTAAGAGATAGGGATAAAGTACGGAGCGGCTGCGGGAAGCTATCGTCGTAGTTGGGGCGGCTGCGGGAAGCTAAGGCCGACCCGTGTGGAACTGCTGCCCGATTGTGTCCTCTCCACCAGTCCAGTCCGGAGGACGCGGGTGCAATGCTCCAGCGTACCACTTTGTTGTTGCTGGAGCCCGCGATAACCAATAATTCTTATAAAATATCTCAGAAAAGAAGGATAGGTTGAGCTCAGCAGAGAGGAAAGTACAAGAATTCAGAAATAGTGGCTCGGTTTATTATTCGAGAATTGAAAAGAAAGAAATGAAAAATACAAAATAAATTGCCTCAGGTATTTGGGCTCTCTACTGTAATTTCAATGCAAAACCATAATAATAAATGAAAATCAAATAAAATCAAAATAAACTTAATTTGAAGACCCGGCTGATCAGCTTACACTAGTCGATGGCTTTGTAATTCGGATTAAATGATAATAATACTTATTATTCCCCTTTTTTCCTGGTACTAATAACTCCAGAGGACATCCAGACAGGGACTCATCCCCTCAGCAACCCTCCCCATTCGTAAATATCATTATTTTACATCGATCTCTCCGGAATGGCCGGGATGACTGACTCTATACACTTCAAGAGTATGTCCGGATGTCCGAATGAGAAAGACGGTGCGAGGAGTCTTCGCTCGAGAGAGAGGTGCCTCAAGCGGCTGCAGGTTCCCTACGCCTATTTTCCCCCACTGAAGGGGGAAGTGCAACGAGCAAGTGTCCACGTGGGACACTTGTGGGCTACAATTGCCTCTTTACGCGGATCTACTAAATCGGATTTCTCTCTCTCTCTCTCCCCTGGAGGACTCTGAGTCCCTCTTTCCCACTCTCTTTTTCCCCTCTTTAACTCTGAAATAACGGGGTTTTTGAAAATGCGTAACTATTGAATCTCAGCCTGAATTACCCCGATTAATAACGATAATTATCCCCTTAAAACTAAATATATTGAATACTTTCCCGACTCCCACTCACACCGACTGTAAAATATCCAATAATTTATCCAATATTCCTCTAAACTAACTGCGCAATAAGATGGCGGCCCCGTGGCCACGCGACCAACGCGTGCTATGGGCACACGAATTACCCCGGAGTTTATCTGTGAAAATTGCGAGTTTATCCAACAAAAAATGAGTTTAATTCCTCAGTAGGATCTGTATTCCCGGTAACGACCCTCCGTAACCGCAATCACATCAGCAACAGTTAATAAAACAATGCCAACTCACTTGGACGATGCCTCTAATCAAGCCGGTAGCCGGTGACCACTTGTGGAATCCCCGGAAATGTTTTATTCAATTTTTATCACTGAACGGTGCTCTCAGGCTCTTCCTGAATTATCCACAATAGTTCCTCTCTCAATATAGATGCACCCAGTGCCACAAAATATTCAATAACACAGAGATTATTAATAAAACAACGACAATGAATATTGGTAACACGTGTATGCTTGATATATGAGAACGGAGTGTCGGCCATTATAAAAACGTCGTTACTCCGGCCACTTTGGCTGGTGAGATGGCGCCAGCTCCCGGTCAACCCGTGTCAGCTGACCTGCTGTTCTCTGTATCACCTCCATCTCATTGCGCCGCTTACGCGGGCTTTCAATCCTTTCCTCTTTCTTTCACTTCGTCTCTCCTTTTTGGACTCCAGAGAGGTTGTTCTAGAGTGTACTCTCTTCAGACCAAGGCCGTATTTACGGGGGTCTAGTTTATCCTCAGAGATCTAATTATCATTGGATATCAATTCGTACGTAACGTGGCTGTTGGCTTATCCTCACGGGATATTCCTGCACCTGGATTTGACGTCCTCGCTGTCCTCTCCGGAACTTGGATTACGATTACGCGAGTCATTACCGGGTTATTATCTAAATTCATATAGCTAGTCCGCGTGTGTGGTGAGGGAAAATAGTACTTAACTCTACTCAGATCTCATTTTTCCACACGTCCACTCGATATCCGTGATTTATTCTCACAGTTTTGTTGATGATCAATATTTTTTATTATTCGTGGGTGAGAAAACTCTATGAGGATCTCCTCAGGTCACTCACCAAGTGTCAGAGTTTTCTCACCCTTCATGATTAATTTTTTTTATTATTCATGGGTGAGAAAACTCTATGAGGGTCTCCTGAGTTCACTCACCAAGTTAAAGAGTTTTCTCACCCTTCATGTTCTTGGTGAGTGAACTCAGGAGACCCTCACAGAGTTTTCTCACCCATAAATAATAGGAGATATTAATCATGAAGGGTGAGAAAACTCTTAAACTTGGTGAGTGAACTCAGGAGACCCTCACAGAGTTTTCTCACCCATGAATAATAGGAGATATTAATCATGAAGGGTGAGAAAACTCTTAAACTTGGTGAGTGACCTCAAGAGACCCTCATAGAGTTTTCTTACCCATGAATAATAAAAAAAATTAATCATTAAGGGTGAGAAAACTCTGACACTTGGTGAGTGAACTCAGGAGACCCTCACAGAGTTTTCTCACCCATAAATAATAGGAGGTATTAATCATGAAGGGTGAGAAAACTCTTAAACTTGGTGAGTGAACTCAGGAGACCCTCATAGAGTTTTCTTACCCATGAATAATAAAAAAAATTAATCATTAAGAGTGAGAAAACTCTGATACTTGGTGAGTAAACTCAGGAGACCCTCATAGAGTTTTCTCACCCATGAATAATAAAAAAAATTAATCATTAAGGGTGAGAAAACTCTGACACTTGGTGAGCGAACTCAGGAGACCCTCACAGAGTTTTCTCACCCATGAATAATAAAAAAAATTAATCATTAAGGGTGAGAAAACTCTGACACTTGGTGAGTGAACTCAGGAGACCCTCACAGAGTTTTCTCACCCATAAATAATAGGAGGTATTAATCATGAAGGGTGAGAAAACTCTTAAACTTGGTGAGTGAACTCAGGAGACCCTCATAGAGTTTTCTCACCCATGAATAATGAAAAAAATTAATCATTAAGGGTGAGAAAACTCTGACACTTGGTGAGTGAACTCAGGAGACCCTCACAGAGTTTTCTCACCCATAAATAATAGGAGGTATTAATCATGAAGGGTGAGAAAACTCTTAAACTTGGTGAGTGAACTCAGGAGACCCTCATAGAGTTTTCTCACCCACGAATAATAAAAAAAATTAATCATTAAGGGTGAGAAAACTCTGACACTTGGTGAGTGAACTCAGGAGACCCTCACAGAGTTTTCTCACCCATAAATAATAGGAGATATTAATCATGAAGGGCGAGAAAACTCTTTAACTTGGTGAGTGAACTCAGGAGACCCTCATAGAGTTTTCTCACCCATGAATAATAAAAAAAATTAATCATGAAGGGTGAGAAAACTCTGACACTTGGTGAGTGAACTCAGGAGACCCTCACAGAGTTTTCTCACCCATGAATAATAGGAGATATTAATCATTAAGGGTGAGAAAACTCTGACACTTGGTGAGTGAACTCAGGAGACCCTCATAGAGTTTTCTCACCCATGAATAATAGAAAAAATTAATCATGAAGGGTGAGAAAACTCTGACACTTAGTGAGTGACCTGAGGAGATCCTCATAGAGTTTTCTCACCCACGAATAATAAAAAATATTGATCATCAACAAAACAACAAAACAAAAATAAAAAAATAAATTGGGATACACAGAATACCAGCTCTTTATGAGCTTTAAATTCTCCATACTTTTGCATTATTGATAAAAAATTATTTGAGTGATTTTATAGCTAGCTTGCGTTGAAGCTAGCTTCAATCCTCAAAAAAAATTAAAAAAAATAAAAAAATAAATTGGAATACACAGAATACCAGCTCTTTATGAGCTTTAAATTCTCCATACTTTTGCATTATTGATAAAAAATTATTTTACTGATTTTACTGCCAGCTTGCGTAGAAGCTAGCTTTATTTTATTTTTCTCAATTAATTTTTGCCGCTGCAAAATTAATTTTTGCATATAAAATTCGCTGCAAATAGGCTGCAAATTTTGAAAAAAAAAAAATCGATTCCGCTGATTTTTATAGCTAGGTATACATACGTAATAATTTTGTTGTTTTTTCTTGTTTCCAGTTATCATCAATTCTATTCAATATTCATGATCCCTTCGTGCCATTTGAGAACTTGTTCTGTAATTTATTCCTGGGTGGATTGATCGACTGGATGGCCAAATTTTCTGGTCGTGGACAAATAAAAGACGAGAAAGCTGACGCCAAAAAAACTAATTAAATTGTAAGTAGATCCTCTCAATCTCAAAAACTTAATTGCCATAAATATCCAAAAAACTATTGAAACCTTTCCTAAATACGTATTTATCTTGATAACGAGGGGCTTTAGCACAAGATGCCAAAGGACCTTTCTTGTAACTGATGAAATTTCGTACAAAAAATGTCTTTTAACATTTTCGAATAAAACCAATCGTTATGGAGATAAATGCATAATTGCACATATGTGTCCCAGGAAATTGGAAAAATTTGTTGATTACTTTTTATTTAAACAGAATAAAAATTATTTCTGGGATAGGATTCTAGTCAAGATTCGAAGTATTTCATCAACGACTGTGGTACCCACCCAAAAGTGCCACGAAAAAACTGAATTTTAAACCAAAAAATAGACGAAGTTGACAGTATTGTGCCAACGAAAAATACACAAATAAAGTAAAATAATTGCCATCACATATTAATAACTTTAGAATTATATGAAAATTATTCTTGCCAATATACGAATTAAAGCCCTCCAAGAGCATGAATCATACCTTCGAAATTTATACAAAAATCAGAAGGGAAATTAAATATTTTTATATATTCGTGCAATTTTTGGGAATTTTTATACCTCAATTAAGGGTATCTAGCTTGAAATTTTAACTAAGATTCATGTAAATAACAATAATTCCTTCCAATCATGAATTATCAATTTCAAATTGCAATCATTGAGAGTATTTTTAGATATGTTAAAGTAATAAAACAATCAGAACAGTTTTAATCAGAATTTTTGACTTTTTCAAGCTGTATTTGTGATTGAAAGTGCTGCGATGTTTTGAGAATTTTAACATGCAATTTCTATATCATGTAAGAGTTAAAGGACATTTTAAACAACATCTGTATGAAAAATAAAACATGTTAAATTATTGAATTATAAATTAATCATTATTTTATCGAAGTTTATCATTGAAGCTGTCGGTTTATCAGAAATATATCTGAATCTAGAGGAGATAGCGGAATTTTTATAAGGACCTTTTTTGTAAATCTCATTGCGTTCTACAAAAAAGGTCCTGATAAAAATATCGCTATCTCCTCTAGATTTCGGAATATTGTCCAAGAACTAATCTGAGATATTTATGAATAAATGGATAAATGTAATCTTTTCTTATTAAAAGTATTCTCTTTAATTTAATGAATAGATATTTAGCTGAAAAGTGACTTGAGAAAATCTGTACGGTCCCCACTGCCACTCTCATTCTTCCTCTTCCTAATTTCCATGTCTGTCTCCCTCTGTTTAACCTCAGGTATGATGAAATTCGTAGTTTCTCCTTTCTTCTCCTTGTTTTTCAATTTTTTACTCCGGTCGACGTTGAAAGAGAAGAAATTGGCCTCTCGTTTCGCCTGTGCTATTTCGGTGGTCAATCTTTGCTTATGAACGGCTTTCTCGTAGGCTAAACGTTCACTCAAGTGAATCCATTTGAATCTGCAAGAGTAAATGAAAATTCCTGTTGTATTTATGAACATTCTTTTAGATCAGACGTGAATTTTTTGTTATCTTTGTTTTTATCTTGGAAATGAATGAATTTAGGAGCAAATATCAAGGGACTTTTTTTGTAGATCAGAGAATTTTTAACAAAAAAGGTCTTTTGACATTTTTTCTTAAAATTACTAATTACCGAATTGATTTAATAATTAACAAAAGTATTCCTGTAAACTCAAAGTAAAAAATTATCTGTTATTAACTCTGCATTTATCTGAGAAACGAGTGAATTTAGGAGAAAATATCAAGAAACCTTGTTTGTAGCTGAGGAAATTTCCTACAAAAAAGGTCTTTGGACTTTTTTTTATAGAATCATTCATTATAGAAATAATTTCTTAATTGGTAAGAAAGTATATGTCGACGTAAATTATTTCACTCCTCAATTGATGAAAGCGTTCTGATCATTCAATCATTATTATTCCTTTACCTTGGAAGATACCTCATGTTCCAAATAAGATCGTAAAATTTACTCTTCTTCCTCGTGGATATTTGTGTGTTGTTCAGAGTTGCTGCTACGTATTTTGCGACTTTTTTACTCTCAAACTCTACCCAACCCTCTGTAAAGTACCTCGCCACTTTTTTCCTCTTTTTCTTTGGTTTGACTCCATCTTTCTTTTTCTCTTCTGGAAATTGTATCATCACTATCATCAAAAATATCTTTGTTCTCTAAATTTCTTAAATGTTGTTAATTATGCAATCATTAATTTCGAAAACAAGTGATTTCAGCGTAAAATTACAAGAGACCTTTTTTGTAACTGACAAAATTGTCCACAGAAAATGTCTTTTGAGACTTTGTACCTCAAAATCACTCTTATTCAAGATAATTCCTCAATTAATAGAGTGAGATCAGTCGTGAAATGGTAAAGGAACAATTTGTAGTTTAGGATAGAATTATCTCGTAAATGAGTGATCCCAATGCAAAATGTCAAAAGACCTTTTTCTAGCTGACAAAATTTTCAACAAATAATGCCTTGACTTTTCCTTTTAGAAAAACTCATCCTCGAGATAATTCATAAGTTAATATGTGGAATCAAAATTATTTTTCGAATAACTGCTATTCACCTGAATTACTCCCCAATTGCAAATAAACCCTTCCCACTTCCCCGTACTCCGAAAAAATCTCTCTAACAGTCGTTACATTCATGTATTTGGGTATCATGGATAAATAAATAATTCCACGTTTCTTCTTCTTCTCGATTTTGAGTCTTTTGCTCGAAGTGCCGGGTTCCCCATTATTAACACTTTCAGAGTCATTATCAGACATCGAATGACTCGATTCCTCTTCATTCGGCATTTTTAATTAATTTTCATTGTTAGTAAAAAAATTTAAAACAACAGTTGAAGATGGATGTAAATAGTTGGTGCAAATTTTAGGTTAGATTGGACACATGGGTTAGTTTTTTGGAACGCTGTCACGTCTCTTGTTGCATACAAAATCCACAACTATTTACTTCATGACTAGCGCCACCCCGGCCGCAAGCGGCCGGGGCGTTGATCATCATTTCCATTCGATATTTCAAAACGTTTTTCTGGTCAATTTCTCGATTGGATATTGATCGAGGGGTCCAGGAGGAATAGCTCCTCAATCGTGAGAAGGAAAAAAGTCATTTTACTATGTCAAAAGAGGGCAAGTGTCGGAATGTAAAATCGCCCCAAAGGCCTAGTCCTCGAAATTTGAGTTTCCGACTTTGATATTTTTTTTCGATACTTCAAAATGTTTTTCTGGTCAATTTCTCGATTGGATATTGATCGAGGGGTCCA
The DNA here is from genome assembly GCA_035578325.1 of Coelinius sp. EB29. Classification (NCBI taxonomy): domain Eukaryota; kingdom Metazoa; phylum Arthropoda; class Insecta; order Hymenoptera; family Braconidae; genus Coelinius; species Coelinius sp. EB29. Next base: position 2,398,340 of record JAOZGT010000009.1, on the reverse strand, counting down.
GGAGGAATAGCTCCTCAAGCGTGAGAAGGAAAAAAGTCATTTTACTATGTCAAAAGAGAGGGCAAGTGTCTAAAGGCAAAATAACCCAACCGGCCTAGTTCGCGAAATTTGAGTTTCCGACTTGGATATTTTTTTTCGATATTTTAAAGTGTTTTTCTGGTCAACTTCTCGATTGGATATTCATCGGGGTGGCCTGGAGGAATAGCTCCTGAATTTTCAAAAGAAAAATAAGTGATCCTACTATCGATAAAATATACTCCTCATCCATACCCAAAATACCCTAATACACAACACCTCTCCTCTCATTCAATTTTCATACTTAACTAATTCGATGACGGCAAGTCTCTATTTTTTTTCTGAGTAATGAAAAAATGTCAGATCTCTAAAGTATTGGAAGACCCATTAGAATGCCGACAGATCCATTATATCAAGAGGCAAAAAAACATTTCAGGCATTAGGTATGTTAACATCAGTGAATGATTACAACAACAGTGAGTAGTTTTTCTCACAGGGGCTATTTCCACCGAGAGTTAGATGAGAGAAGAGTTGGGCTGAGTTGGACTGAAAGTGCGGTGGAAACGGAAAAAAGTTAGATTTTTTACTGGTATTTGCCGTTTACACCGCAGGTTTTAGTCCAACTCAGCCCAACTCTTCTCTCATCTAACTCCCGGTGGAAAGAGCCCCACTGCCATAAATTACCTCGTTATGACGATTGTACCCCAGCGTGACTTGCTACCCCTAGGTACTTAGCCGACAATTGCACTAATTAAAAAAATGGTCTTATGTAGGTGATTGTACAACGTTAGTACATGATTGTACGAGGTGAAATTTCGTTAGTAGATTCATCAATTAGCTGCAATTAATTAATTAATTTTAGGCATGATGCTGGCCGACAAGAAATTAAAAATTGTTCAATTAATTGTCAAAAGGGGTCTATTTCATCGGAAATCGTTAGTAGATTTCAAGTTTTATAATTTCATCGTTTGTAGATGCATTGTTAGTTAAATAACTGTAAATAAACAATTGTAGTTAAGTATCCGCCCTTAAGCGATCAACCTGTATGGTCTCTATATTATCGACGATCATATCTGATAGATATTATTTATACATGCATCATGCGGTTCAATTGACTATAATTATTCATCTTCATTATGTAACATAATTGACTATTAGCATAAAGATTCAATCGTTAGAGCTGAAATTCCTTGCAGAGTGGTCCTGTTTAATTGTCAAGTGCAAAGACCTTTTGTCAAACCAATAATGTTCCAAGTTTGTGGTCAAAGAATAGAGTATTCAAAAGAGAAACGAAAATAATAAAACAAACGTAAAATTTTGGTCGATTTTAGAAGTAATTTTATTAAGAAATACTCTACACTTATTTAAATGCCTTATCATAATTTTTTTGCTTTTTTGTATGTTTTTTTTTATGGTAATTATTGTTTATAGCACTGTCCTATTCACTAATTAGAGGCAAGCTTCATTAACACATCTTACATCATCTTAAAATTAAAAGTAATGTATCCTTAAAACACGATTTATATTTTTTAACTAAATGTCCATTTGAATTTATTTATGCTATACTTAATTTTTCCTCCATATTGTTTAATCGAACGTAAATACTTGGGGTATCGCGAGATAAAGAAATTTTAATTAATTCAATTGTCTGATCAATTTAACAATTAAAATGAAAAATTAATGGAGATGATTGATTCGTGATTTGGAGACATTTTTGGAGGAAAATTTGGAAATGAGATCAGATTATTTTGCGGATATCTCTGAAACGGAGGGGTTTATCGGAAAATGTCAAAGAACCTTTTTTGTAGAGAAATCGATTCGCGACAAAAAAGGTCATTTGATATTTTTCTTTAAACCCACTAATTACCGAGATAAATGCATAATTAACGAAGGATGTCCAAAAATTGAATTTTTGAGTGCCAAGGATCAATTATGCAATTATCTCGGTAACGAGTGGGTTGAGGATAAAATGTAAAGAGACCTTTTTTATATAGAGTATCAAATTATCAATAGGAAAGATCTCTTGATATTTTGTTGTTAAACAATTAGTTAACAAGATATTCACGAAATAAACTGTATGAAATTGACTTATCTCTCTTAGACTGATTATTAATTAATTTTTTTCTCATTTATGGAACTGTACATTGAAGAAAAAAATTCATCTCTCAGGCTATTCGAAGACTTTGACCACAGATACGTATTTGTATTCAATAACTATTTGTTTTTCAACTCTCTATATATAAAATTCATTGACACATTAATTGAGTAATTGATTTTTTCTTCTTTCATGAAAAAAAAATCTAGTATTTGGACAAAAAAAATATGAGAAAATTTTTAATCGAGTGTTCTCATGTGTGAGGGTTTAACATGTGCACTTTCATCGTTTTATTCTATAATTGTTTTTGCTCTTTGTTCAGTGGAGTGTCACCTCTTTGTTAGAGGGACAAAAGCCTTGTAAGAAATAATACAAATAAAAAAATATGAGTAAATAAAATGGAAAAAAAACAGCACATATTTAGATGAGTCCAACGAAACGAAGAAATTCCACGAGTTTTGGTAATTTAGATCGTTTTCGTGGAATCGTATGAATTAACCACAGATGAGCGTGGTTTTTTTTTTGGGAACAGTGGAAATTGTGGACTTTTTTGAGGAGGAAGATGTAAATTTCGTGATTAATTTGGTGGTTCGAAAGTTTATATCAATTTATCTCGGTAATTAAGGGTTTTAGAAGAAAATATTAAGAGACCTTTTTTGTAGAAATTTCTCCTCTACAAAAAAGATCTGACATTTTCCTCTAAACCTACTCGTTCTCGAGATAATCTTCTAATTACTAAAAGGTACTAGATTTGAATAATTTCCATTACTTCGCAATTAGAAATTGAGAAAAATCCTCAAAAGTAAATTGAATGAATTTTTCTGATTGATACAAAAATGTCAATATTAAATTTCTAATTTTAATTAATCACAAAATTCCTAAATTTCTCTTTTACAAATGATACTAAAAAAATTTCATTTTTAATTAAGTAATGAAGTAGTAAATCGTAATTATCTCGTAAACAACTAGTCCTATCAAAAAATGTAAATAAACATTTTTTGTAGCCAATGAAATTCTAAAAAAATAATGTCTTTTGACATTTTCCCCTAAAACCCCTCACTCTTTAGATAATCTCACATTTCACCACCTTGCCCCTGGAAGACCAAGAAAATCCACAAAGAAAAGTGTCCAAAGACAAAAAAAAAATCTACCTGCAATACAGACTCCTTAAAACCGCATTAATCAGAGGGAATCAACAAGCAATAATCACTGAAAAAAAAAAAAGAAAATTAAATACGATTTGCCTCACTTCGTCTAAACTAATCAAATAAAGAGGTAAAGAGGTTGAAAAATGAATGATAACGATGTGAAAAAAATTAATGTCATCAGGCTTTCATCAAAGTCACTCTCGAAGAAAGTAATTCCGAGTTATTCCCGAATCTAAAAATATGAGAAAAGGAAAAGAAAATAATAATATAACTAGCGGACGGTCGCTCCGCTCCCGTCCGCTAGATTAAATTACTTTCAATTATTTGATGCCCTTTTTCCCCTTTTTTTTTTATTTATTCAGTCGTTTCTAATATTTTTGTCATCATTTATTTTTTTTTTCATTCATGAATTCATGAGAGCTGCGAAGCTAAGTGATTACCTTTTTTTATTAGTTTTCACATACAGTTTTCGTAACATTTTTTGCTGAATCATTTTTATTCATACATGATATAAAAAAATAAATACATTATATTTTTCAAAATTTCCTACAATCACATCAATTTTCCAGAATTTCTTTATATACTATATTTTTTATATAAATATTTTTGTCTTTTTTGTTTTCAACTCGACCTTCTCGACGGTGAAATTGGTTTTTATCATTTTTTTTTCATCAAATGAAGTGAAAAATATAGGAGAACGATTGGTCGAACAAGAGGAAAAAAATTAGATTTTTTTATGGAACCGGAAGGCTCAAAAATCCATTTTTGTTTTCTGAATAATGAAGAAATCAGGGATCGGCAGTAATAATTACTTTAGTAATATTTTCAGCTCTAATTACAATTACATTTGTAATATTTGTATGGAGATTGCCTATTTTTCTATTATCTCATCAATCTGTAATTGGGATTGTGAAATATCCGATAACTGAGTAATGATCAATTGCAATTGGAGGGCTCTCCATTGATGAATTAATCAGTAATCAAAACTACAAATAGATTGATTACTTCATTATTCATTAATAGGAACTAGAACATTACTTGTTGATTGGAAAAATGGTCAACCCCGAGTGAAAATTATCTGATTACCGAGTTAATCGTCAATCAAAACTCGCAATTTTTCGAATATTCAATCAATACGTAATAAAAATAGATAATTGCTCCATTACACAGTCAATTCAAAACTGGACGCGGAAGTTACCTGATTAACCAATCAATCATTAATGAAAAGTGAGAATTATTTCATTGACGAACTAGGGGTGCGACCGGTCTACGGAGTATTGTTGGTCGCTTGCAAGCTCGCTCCCGAATTTGGGTATGTTCAAGTCGGAGCGAACCACTGGGATTCACAACTAAAACTTCCCGGTTCTCATCACCCTATATATACATTAGACAAAAAGAAAAAGTAATTTTTTCAATGTTTTTTTGGAAAAATTCGAAAACTACTGGATCGATTCCAGCCAAAATCTAATCCGGTCTGAATTAGGTGGAGACACGTCGATTGAAAAAAAAAAAAAGTTAAATCGGACCATTGGTCCATGAGAAATCGTTAACCGAAATTTTGACCACATACATACCAGTAATACACACACACATACACACACACACACACACAGACAGATATTTTGTTAAAAACCATGGAGAAACATTATAAAGACCTTGAAACGTGGAGATATGATGAAAAATCAATTTTCGATTTTTGGGGTGATTACAATAACTTCCCTAGCCCGGGAAGTTAATAATTTTTCTATGAAAGTTCAATCTGAATTGATTACATAATCAATGGTTATTCATTATATATTCTGAAACTTTCCGGATTTTTGTTTCGCTTGGTTTATTGATATCATTAAATCATTTTCTCAAATAACTCGAGAACCACACGAGATATCAAGGCTTACGAGATTATTTGTCGAAAATTTTTCGCTTTACTATTTGGTAATTTACACTTTTTTTTGGACGAGACATCGTACATTATCAGCTTTGATTTATAATTGATTCACTAATTGAAAGCTTTCAATTATTATTGCTTATTACTCGATGAATCGGATAATTCTTAGTTCTAGTTACTCATTAATCAAGTAGTAGAAGAATTACACAGATTGATTGACAATTGAACGAGGAATTTATTATTTCTATTAAGTGATTGACGATTGACTTGATAATTGAATACTTTGCTCTGTCCGTTACTCATTGATCCAGTAATTGCTCACTTCCAAAACTAGATTAGTAATTGATAGAGCCAATGAAAAATTTCTATTTTTCTTGAGCTACTAATCAAATAATGAGACTAATTGGGACGATAAATAACAAATCAGTAATTTGATATCGCCATTAACGATTGAGCAAGTAATCATTAACAATTCAATGAAGATTACTCATTGACTGAGAAATTGATCAATCACAAATCTAATTACTGATTACATGAGTAATCAGTAATGGATTGTTGAAATTATTAAATTTTCAATTAATAGAAAAATTTCTTTCTCGGATTCTTGAATACCGAGTAATAGAATAATGGTAATTTGAAATTACCATTTTGCCGAACCCTGGAAGAAATTCCGGTGAATTTGATTTTTAAAAAAGTGAATTTGTTAGAAATCTTACCCAAAATTGAGGGTTCTACAGTCCGTACCGACGGCCATATTCAAATTTAACCCGAGCATCACCGAATCTCTCCGAGGGGGCCCATTGTGCCTCTAATTTTTCAGTTAGTACGTAGCATCTCAACGTATCGTATCGTATCGTTATTATCATTGAAATTCATCTTTAGTGTTTTATTATCAGTAAATTCACCCGGAAAATTAGCAAATCAACTCAGTGAACTTTATCGAACATTATCAGTGAACTACATCGAACGTTATCAGTGAACTTTATCAGTGAAATTTATCTAATCTGTACATCAACTTATTTATTGTGTTAAATATATATTGACTTGGCTTCGGCCTAAAATTCTCTGTGTTCACATTGTGTTTCCTCTAAAAACTTTTCCTCCACCCACCTCTCGACCACCCTGATCCTCACCGAAAATCACCCACATTTTTAACATTGGTCCTTCGAGCCGGATTTGAGAGGTCAACAAGTGGTGTAGTGAATTGTGAGTTAACATTTGTGCATTGGATAATCAACGTGAGAGTGCATCGGACAGTTATCGTGAGTGAGAACTTAGTGAATAAATTCAGGGGAAAATCAACATTAATTGACTTGGGTGCGTGAGTGCAATAAACATTTATCGCGTGTGAATAAATAATCCACGTGTTGGGGACGCAAAAGTGCCACGCCTTAATTCGGGGTTGTCAAGGGTAAGCCCACGGACAGTTAGCAGCAAAACCCTATTGTGAATATTTGGTGCTGTGATTCCGGGAATTGTTTACATTTCGCCGGGTCACTTATAAATCACGTGCACAGTCGGCTTAAGGCACGTGCACAGTATCGGAGATCAACGAGAAAATCATCGGAAGTGTTCGGACGACGTCGTGTAAGTCGCCAGTGTACTGCCTCTGACTATACGGCGCGTTACCAGGTCACTCACCGCACACAGCTGAGAGTGTATCCCCCTCTCTCTGTCGCGCTAGTGCTGTCTCACTCGCACTCGCACTATCAACGGGACACTCACCATGAAGGGCAAATCAACGAGGAGAACATCGGAGTCTTCTCAATTGAGGATATTGAGGCACATCAACGTGTAGTGGACACATTTTGAGAGAGTGTCCCTACCTATCATGAGAAGGTCCTTCAGGAGGTTACCAAGGAGTTGGACAACATCGTCTACGACAATCAATTATGGAAAGCAGTCTCCAAGAATATTTGGAACCCATGAGTATCAACAGACACGAATATCGTCAATCATCTTCAGGAGCGGTCTGTTAGACCAATTAAAACGGTTCTGGATCGAGTAGGAACCATCACCATCAACATCATTCGGAGAATCAACATCGACAGTTAACAATGGGAAGTCATCTACAAGAACATCAACCCCAGCACATCATCAAGGTAGTCATCGAAAGCAGCAAGCACTGGGTCACGAAACCAGTGAAATCAATAGCGGTCAACTCTTGACCTTGAAATTATCATCGAAATTCAACAGCAAGAAATCAGTCAGCAGATCATCTGGTCCATCATCGAACATCAACACAACATCTCAATTGAAACCATCTCTTTTTGGAATCATCTCATTGCAATAGTCAACGGAACTCAACTTGAAAACAATCCACAATCAGAACTGTACCACGTTGATCATATTGGAGATCAACGACAATCAGAAACGTACCAACTGGATTCCAATGGCGATACAATTGAATGGCCAGTTGGAGATCATCGACAATCAGGAAAATACCAGGTCAATCATCATGGAGATCATCGTCAATCAGACACTTACAACGTCGGTCGACGAGAGTAATTTCATGTCAACGCAATTCAGTAGCCTTCAACATGGATAAGTGTCGAAGCGACACTCCGAATCAACAGTCTACCTCACCTTCAACTTTTGAACCATCTACGTATTCATAAGGAACTTTCAACAACACAGATAATTACCAGTGAGAGTCCTCACTAATATCATCGAGAATCACCATCAGAAAGAACCATCCTCAACGGTAGAGATAGCTGAAGGGTCAGCTGATCTCGAGGTCAATCAACAGGGAACATCATCATCGGCATTACAATTTGGGAGCATGCATGACGTCGTCATTTGCCTTACAACCAAAGGGCGATCCAGCTGTTCAGCTCAACATCAGTGCCACACAACATGGGAAAACTGACGGCAATGAGAACCGTTCAATCGTAACTCAACAGTGATCAGCAGCGTCGAGGTATTCAACAGTTGCTCCACGGGAAAAAAAAATGTAACCTTTCAAGATCATCGAGTAATTGGGTTTCATCAGACTCATCATCATCTTATTAGAATTCTCAATCATTATCTGAATTCTATTTCATCGGACCGACACCTTTGACATGTACTAATGTCATTGGAGGCAGCTACATCGAGCTCCAACTGTTATGGATTTTATCTTCATGTGAAATCAACGCCAGTCAACGTCATGGTCATTCAAACCAGTTGACATCATCTTAATCGAAACTCTACATTTGAAACTCTATAATCCAAATTCATCGTCAAGAATCTCAACACAATCGATACTCACCTTCAATTCAAATGACATTCAACAATTGAGTGGTGAAGCCCTCAATTATTTGATCGACCATCAACATGAAGGAATTCAACTTCAATCGCTAGTAATCAACTTAATTAGCTAGTAATCTTCACGATCTTCAACATTTGATAATCTACAATCGAACTTCAACTTGATCGAATCCAACATTCATTCGACTACATCATCAGAAGTTGGTAACATCTTTGTGTGTCACTCTTGACTGGAAGAACTCATGACTCCTTCAGTTCGGGGTGAGTGCAGGGTGGAGCCATGCTTCGAGGCAATCATCATTGAGAGTTGGTCACATCTTTGGATCTCATGCTCGACTGATAGAATTCATGACTCTTTTAGCTCGAGGTGAACCCTGAGTAGACCAAGCCATACCTCAGGAACATCAACATCTGAGTGGACTTGACTGGAAAATATTGCAGTCCACATCACCAGAATCAACAGAATAATCACCTAATTGTTGAGACACTCATCAGCTCGACTCTAGTTAAGTGCACTGACTAGAACTCGGGGTCATCAACACAGTCATCACCTTCTGTTGCGACAGAAAAGGGGAGTTATGAGTCTGGGAAGACTCTTCACCAATCAATATCACCGAACTCGACGGCGACTGGGAGAATTTACGTCTCTCTCGACTCACCCGAGAGTTCAAGGGGAATTTGAGCGACATCATCACTTGGGACTTGACACAGGCATTATTGGAATGTCTCGACAGATCAAGCTTCACCAAACTATTGGAATCGTCAACGAATTCTGTGGATGGATGAGAAAATCCTCATTACCCATCAACTCACCACAGTAATCTACAGCACAACATGCGCATTGGGGCTATCAACAGGGGTACTTCATCGGCAAATCAACCAAGAAATAATTTATTAATCGATTCCTGAATGGCTTCACCTTCAGAAATGCCGCAGTAAATCACCACAACTTTATAATCATCTGGGTACATCAACGGAGAATTCATCTCTTGGGAATACGATTCATCGACAGTGAAAGTGTTGGGCTGCATGGGCAGCCTCAGGTAGACACTTTGCACTACCAGTCTGAGACTCTCAACTGAGCAACATCACCGGGTGTATCTACAACCCATGGGGGTTAAATGGGAAAGTAATCATCAGAGAAAGATACTCGGAGAGCTGTGGCTATCCAAGGTCAGTTGGAAAAACTCATGTCCTTGGAGCGCAGTAAATCTTGGCAAATCATCAGGGAAGAACGTCAACAGCTCAACAAATTGGCAATTTCACAGAGCCTCACCTCACCTAGCAAGCCTCATGTCTACACTTGCATGACTTGCTGTCGCATCGGATTCTTCATCGACATCGCAGCACCTCAACTTATCTCAAGGTCGTATTCAACATGGACAGTTGTTCTGGGTAGTGTCAAATCCAGAGTAACTCGCTTACGAAAGATCACCAATCCCCGATCAGGACGGCTGGGGGAAATGTTCGTTATAGAACACTGGAAACATGAAAATTTATCTCGGAAGGATATCAGTAGCAATCACGTACATCATCAGGCACTCAGCACTGACTTGAGAGGAATTTACGACTCCTCTGAGCCAGTTTGAGGTGACCTCCAACTCACCAACTATCTCTGTCCAATCATCAATCAACTGGGGCACCCACCAATATTGACTATGGGTCAAGTCTTCATCGGGAACAATATCAGATTGTTCATGAGTCATCAACATTGGGATTTAACTTGGCTAGACGGAGCCATTGAGAGAACATCATCGGAGCCACATTTTGGGTATCGATGACCAACAGCGGGGCTGCCATCGACTTCACCAACGAAGCTGGGGAAGCAGAGAACAACTGGACCGAGAGTTAAGTATCATTTTCCGTTATTTATCAATCTTGGAAATGATATGGCGCTCATCCATTGTTCTCTCCAGGCCATTTTTATCGAACTTATCGAGTCTACTGTCGACTGGGAAAATTTACGCCTTTTCCATGTCGAGGCTGAGCTCAAGGAACGGCAACACGGAGGAACATTACCAGATAATCACCGAATGGCTACCTTTACTCCATTTGTCGATGGAGATGGAATTTTACGCCTTGGTGGCAGATTGAAGAATACCACCTTGGATCCTGATGAAATTCACCCGACAATCTTACCCAGATACTCAACATTATCATCATTGGTTATTGCAGATGCTCATCAACGCAGTCTGCACGGGGAAACTCAACTTACATTGGCTCATATCCGACAAAAATATTGGATTATCGGAGGACGAGCTCCAGTCACCTCACACATCAGGAAGTGTGTAATCTGTGCAAGGTATCGAGCAGAGAGGGCTCAGCAACTTATGGAGCAGCTGCCAGCTCGACGAGTGACACCTGCCAGGCCATTTCTCCATTCTGGGGTAGATTTTGCAGGGCCATTTAATCTACTCAGATAGAGAGGATCAGGAGCAAATGCCAGGATGTATAAGGGTTACATCAGTGTGTTTGTATGCATGGTGACATCAGCAGTTCACCTGGAGGTGGTGACTAATCTCTCGGCCGAGGGATTCATCGCAGCCTTCAAGAAATTCACAGGGAGACGTAGCAAATGTGCTACCATGTCTAGTGACAGAGGATTGAATTTTATCGAAGCTCAACGAGAATTGAGGGAATTATTTGACAGGGCGTCAAGTGAATCCGAGAAAATCAACGCATTACTCACGTCCGATGGAGTGAGATGGAAACTCATCCCCCCACATTCTCCACATATGGATGGAAAGTGGGAAGCAGCAGTGAAATCTGTGAAATATCACCTACATCGAGCCATCGGATCCTCAACTCTGACTTACGAAGAACTTACAACTCTTCTGAGCCAGATTGAGGCGGTCCTCAACTCCAGACCTCTGTGCCCACTCACCAACGATCCAGAAGACACATCAGCCTTGACACCAGGGCACTTTCTCATCGGTGACAGCCTGACAGCTGTGCCCGAACCATCACTGTTGCAACTCAACTTGGGAAGATTGGATCGATGGCAACTCATCACCAGAAAATTTCAATATTTCTGGGATCGATGGTCAAAGGAATGCCTCCATCGATATCAAGCCATTTATCGATGGCGTCAACCAGGTCAGAATCTCGAACCAGGGGCCCTGGTTCTCATCACTGATGAGGTGCTACCTCCACCAAAGTGGCCACTCGCTAGAGTCATCGCAATTCACCCAGGAAGAGACGAGCTCACCCGAGTCGTTGACCTGAGAGTTGCTAATCCAGAGGGTAGTAGAGCTGCCCACCGCATCACCTCACGAGCAGTACATCGGCTGGTGCCACTGCCTATCGACGCTGACTGGCTTGAAGGTCAGCCAGAAATTCAACCACCAGGAGGACAACCACCAGGAAACGCTTCGTCATCAGGGGATGACGAGGGCGGACGGAATGTTAGAAATCTTACCCAAAATTGAGGGTTCTACAGTCCGTACCGACGGCCATATTCAAATTTAACCCGAGCATCACCGAATCTCTCCGAGGGGGCCCATTGTGCCTCTAATTTTTCAGTTAGTACGTAGCATCTCAACGTATCGTATCGTATCGTTATTATCATTGAAATTCATCTTTAGTGTTTTATTATCAGTAAATTCACCCGGAAAATTAGCAAATCAACTCAGTGAACTTTATCGAACATTATCAGTGAACTACATCGAACGTTATCAGTGAACTTTATCAGTGAAATTTATCTAATCTGTACATCAACTTATTTATTGTGTTAAATATATATTGACTTGGCTTCGGCCTAAAATTCTCTGTGTTCACATTGTGTTTCCTCTAAAAACTTTTCCTCCACCCACCTCTCGACCACCCTGATCCTCACCGAAAATCACCCACATTTTTAACAGAATTATTCTCATTTTACTTGTTTACAAAAAGTCAATTAAACTAATTAATAATAGTTAATTGATTAAATAATGGGCAATTATAAATTACTCTACAAGTACTCAATGCGGGAGGTAAAAAATCCAGAAGAAATCTACTGCTAATATCTTGATAGAACTATCGACAATTATCATGTTTTTCATTGAATAAATAATTTAAAAAAAAAATTCCCTCGACAATTTCCTCATTTTGTGCTGCAATCTGGACCTCATCAGAATAATAAACCATCCACGAGAAGAATACCCAACTCGAATACAAAATAATCTCATTAAACTTGTTGTTAATCAACTTAAAAAAAAAAAAAATGGAAGATAATGATGTTAACAATCGCACACGGACCCTCTTAAATCGATAATAATAATAATGAAGAATTATAGGGAAAAAAAACTTTTACACGGGGGATGAAACACAGGGATTTTCACCAAATGCAACCACATCATGAAAATCGATGTGATTAAAACAATCAAAATTTGATAATTATCCTTCCGAGAATGCAGGAGAAAATGCTCGATAATATGCTCCGAAATGAGCATGGCGTCGAAGATGAGCACATTTTTACCCCTTTGATTTCTCCGTCAACACAATTAACGAACGCGAATGGAATTGCTTTTATTATTTATAGTGTTTCCACATTCCACATATGTACAATTGCGTCCGAAGATCACCCGTTTATTAATTTTAATGCTGTAGAAGTTAATCCTGTTTAAATTTAAATAGAACTAAAAATTGAATAGATCCACTACATTGTATCTGTACAATCGTCGCATAAAGTTCGTAAAGAACGTGAAGTTGTGAGCGGATGAAGATTGCACGGAGTATAGAACCGAAATGAACGGACGGTTCGTGCCTTGGTTGATTTTAGTTTGTGCTCGAGTAGTTGCCGGAGAGGGGGAATAGGAGAGAATTTAGACAGTTTGCAATGCTAGCGACAAGGTTAGGATTGGTGGCAATTCTAACCAATTGAGGGAGACATTGAATAATTTAAAATTAAAAATGTTGTAAATAATTTATGAATGAAGCAATTATCTCGATGATGCATGAATTTAAGAAGATCCTCAATATTCCACCATAAAATTATCCGTTATCGAGATAATTACACAATTAATTAGAAAAATTCGACCTAATTATATAATTTTTAAGTTAAATAATTCAGTAATCGAGTAATTATCTTGATAATGAACGAATTTAAGAGGATACACAATGAGAATTTTTTTTGTCGATAATTTCAATCAACTCAAAAAATTGTCTCTTAATATTTCTTTCTAAAAGCATTCGTTATCAAGACAATTACATAATTAATAGAAAAAATTTGAACTAATTATACAATTTTCAAGTTGAATAATTTAGTAATTGAGCAACTATCTCGATAATGAATGCATTTAAAGGGATAAATTAAGAGACCTTTTTCATCGATAATCTTATCATCTCCGAAAATTGTCTCTTGATATTTCCGCCTGAAATCCTTTGTTATCGAAATAATTACACAATTAATTAGAAAAATTCGAACTGATTATATAATTTTTGAGTTAAATAATTTAGTAATTGAGCGATTATCGCAATAATTAATGGATTTGAGGGGATATCAATATTTGGATGCAAAAAGAACATTTTGTAAGTAGAATTATAGACAAACAACTGTGAAAATTATTCTTCTTCCATTGAGATCAAGCGTGCTCAGCTGATGTGGAAGCATCAGAGTCAGTACCAAATATTGATTTAAAAGAAAATCCTTCATAATATTATCCAAAATAGAATTATTAATTTATTATTCGTACCAATCATCTAATACTAGATATAATTCCAATCATTATCTCTCTCATTAATTGTGTATTTATTTCAATATTGAAGGATTTTAGGAGGATTTATTAAGAGACAATTTTTGGAGATAAGAAAAAAGGTCTCTTGATTTATCCCCTCAAATCCATTAATTATTGCGATAATCGCTCAATTACTAAATTATTTAACTCAAAAATTATATAATCAGTTCGAATTTTTCTAATTAATTGTGTAATTATTTCGATAACAAAGGATTTCAGGCGGAAATATCAAGAGACAATTTTCGGAGATGATAAGATTATCGATGAAAAAGGTCTCTTAATTTATCCCTTTAAATGCATTCATTATCGAGATAGTTGCTCAATTACTAAATTATTCAACTTGAAAATTGTATAATTAGTTCGAATTTTCTCTATTAATTATGTAATTGTCTTGATAACGAATGCTTTTAGAAAGAAATATTAAGAGACAATTTTTTGAGTTGATTGAAATTATCGACAAAAAAAATTCTCATTGTGTATCCTCTTAAATTCGTTCATTATCAAGATAATTACTCGATTACTGAATTATTTAACTTAAAAATTATATAATTAGGTCGAATTTTTCTAATTAATTGTGTAATTATCTCGATAACGGATGATTTTATGGTGGAATATTGAGGATCTTCTTAAATTCATGCATCATCGAGATAATTGCTTCATTCATAAATTGTTTACAACATTTTTAATTTTAAATTATTCAATGTCTCCCTCAATTGGTTAGAATTGCCACCAATCCTAACCTTGTCGCTAGCATTGCAAACTGTCTAAATTCTCTCCTATTCCCCCTCTCCGGCAACTACTCGAGCACAAACTAAAATCAACCAAGGCACGAACCGTCCGTTCATTTCGGTTCTATACTCCGTGCAATCTTCATCCGCTCACAACTTCACGTTCTTTACGAACTTTATGCGACGATTGTATACATCGACAAAAGTAATTGTCGATAATATAGAAACCATACAGGTTGATCGCTTAAGGGCGGATACTAAACGACAATTGTTTATTTACAGTTATTTAATTAACAATGCATTTACAAACGATGAAATTATAAAATTTGAAATCTACTAACGATTTCCGATGAAATAGACCCCTTTTGACAATTAATTGAACAATTTTTGATTTCTTGTCGGCCAGCATCATGCTTAAAATTAATCAATTAATTGCAGCTAATTGATGAATCTACTAACGAAATTTCACCTCGTACAATCATGTACTAACGTTGTACAATCACCTACATAAGACCATTTTTTTAATTAGTGCAATTGTCGGCTAAGTACCTAGGGGTGTAGCTGTCGGCCACTTTTTTATTTGAGTCGAGTCGAGTTGAGTTGAGCGGGAAATTTAAAAAATTTGAGTCGAGTCGAGTTGAGTCGAGCGGGAAATTTAAAAAATGGTTACTTGGCCGATACGCTACCGCGTATCTCGATACGTTGTTTATTTTTAGCGAATTTCATCACGATCAGCTATTTAATTCTCTTGAAATGTTCAAGAATTTTTCAATTTTCAAAATTTCTATAATTCTCCGATGATTGCAATTCGACAAATTTGAGGAGAAATCATAGTCGATCGTGATAAAATTCCCTAAAAATTAACAATGTTTGTTCTTCATCATTCTAAACACGGATTAAAGGAAGTAAGAACTCCACCATTCCTGGAATTGACGGAGCGGGAGCATTGGGAGCAGGCGAGTGCGAGAGAGACACTCAACGAATTCAGCTCCAGATTATTTTCGACCGCCTTTTGAGAATTGTTGAAAATGTTTCATCTTTTTATTGGTAACGTTGACATCAAATCCTATCGAAAAGAAAATTTCGAAAAATGTTCAAAATTTTGTGAAAAACCAAATTTTGAGGAAAAACAAATTTGAACCCTGCAAACTGAAGAAATATTTAAGGCGGTCAAAAATAATCTGGAGGTGAATTTGTTGAGTATCTCTCTCGCACTCGCCTGCTCCCAATACTCCCTCTCCGTCAATTCCAGGAATGGTGGAGTTCTTACTTCCTTTAATCCGTGTTTCGAATGATGAAGAATGAACATTGTTAATTTTTAGGGAATTTAATCACGATCGACTATGATTTCTCCTCAAATTTGTCAAATTGCAATCATCGGGGAATTATAGAAATTGTGAAAATTGAAAAATTCTTGAACATTTCAAGAGAATTAATATAAATAGTCGATCGTGATGAAATTCGCTAAAAATCAACAACGTATCTACATTATTCGGATCATTGATGAAATGAAATATGAAACCCACCATTCCCAGAATTGACGGAGAAAGAGTATTGGAAACAGGTGTGTGCGAGAGAAACACTAAGCGAGTCCACCTTCAAGCGCAAGGGTGACATTTCCGTCAGATTATTTCCGATCGCCTTTCGGGGATTGTGGAAAATGATTCTCTAGTTTAATGGCAACTTTGACATCAAATCCTATCGAAAAAAAAAAATTCAAAAAATTTTGAGATTTTGCAAAACAGAAAAAAATTGGTGATCAAAATTTTTGTTTTCCTTACTTTCTTTTGTCAAAATTGCCAAAAGACAGGGAGAACGGAAATTTACCGACTCCGAAGGGCAAACCGAGAAAATCGGGAGAAAATCAACCCTTCGCGCGTGAAGCTCAATTTGTTCACTCTCTCTCTTGCACTCACATGATGTCCCTACTCGCTCTCGGGCATTTCTCGGAATGGTGAGTTAAATAACTATTTTAATTCGCTTTTCGGAAATGGCAAAAAATATGTTTATTACTTCCTTCGGAGTTTATGTGATGAAAGAACTTTTTTAATGTTGAAAAATTGAAATTTTTCAAAATTTTCCATAATTTTAAAATTATTGCAATTCCGAAAATTCAAAGGAAAAAAATGTTCATTGCGATTGAATTCGCTGAAAATGGTTAATCGCAGTTTTAATTTTTCGAATTGCAATAATGCGAAAATTATGAAAATTCCAAAAATTTTCAATTTCATAACGAGGAAAAAGTTCTTTCATCACATAAACTCCAAAAAAAAATGAACATATTTTTTTCCATCTTCAAAACGCGAATTGAAAGAACTATGAAATCTACATATTTCATAATTATTTTAATTCGCTTTTCGAAGATGGCAAAAAATATGTTTATTGCTCTTTCCTAGTTCATCACATCAACTCCTAAAAAATAATAAACATATTTTTTGCCATTTTCGAAACGCGATTTAAAATAATTATTTAATCCACCATTCCGAGAAATGACGGAGCGCGAGTAGAGACAACATGCGAGAGCAAGAGAGAGAGTCGAATTAATTTTTTTTTTTATAGTTCGAAAAGTTTTGAACCTTCAACTATTTTTTTAAAATGTCCAAATTTTTGAGAAATTAATTTCATGTTAAATTGTAATTGAAAATAATAAAAATAGTAAAACTGGATTAAAAAACAATATCTCTATCTTATCGACCTCTCTGGCCGCCGCCGAATGTGCGCCCTGTTTTATCGCACCTCTCAGCCGCAACATTTATTGCCGGCTCCACCACCAGGAGTCGGATTTCGAGGGCATTTTGGTGTGATTAATCTTTTTGCCTGCAGGGGGCTACCTGTGACGGAAATCTCAATAAAGTATTTCCCCTACACTTTCGTATTTAATCGTGTATTTTCAAAAGTGACAGTTCATCAGAAAACAGGTTATATTTATTAGTATCAAGTTTATTAAATGAAATTTGAAAAAACGATGAATGCTGTGGGAGTATTCGGACTCGCAGCTATTTTAGCTGACGAGGAAGACGAATACGACGAAAGAATGATTAGAATTGTAAACTTGAGGCGACATCGACTAATACGAAGTGTAGCATTACCCTTTCGTACTCTGTCTGAACAACAATTCGCCAAGAAATTCAGGTACGATAAAAGTTGTTTGACATCCCTATCAGTTTCTTATGTGAGCCAGAGTAATTAAAATTTTCCTCATCGTTATGTAGATTTCCAAAAGAACTTGCTCATTGGTTATGTGAAGTAATCTCGCCTCGACTGCCGAATGATGGACGTTGCTCCCATATCTCAAAGGATATTCAAGTGAGTATGACGATTATATCTCATTATGCATTTCGTGAAGTGGACCATTTCAACAGAGACTGGTAAAATTCACGACCATGACCGTCAAAAATTCGAGTTTGGCAAAGTCGATCAGAATGAATTATCGTGCTCTTTTCGATTTGATAAAAGTGATAATTTTATTAACCATATTTTTTCAGATTTTGAGTACCCTAAGATTCTATGGAACTGGATCCTTTCAAGAGAGCATCGGCGACTTTTCATATACATGTTGTTCACAGAGTACCATGAGTCACATAATACATAAGGTCACTCTTGCAATCCTAACATTGCAAAACGATTGGGTGAAATTTCCTGTTGATCCTCAAGAATTACAGCGAATATCTGAAGCGTAAGAATTTATCCTGTCTCTGCAAAATTTATTTATAAATAGATATTACAATCAAGACTGGAACTCTAGGTTTGAAGAGCACATTGGATTTCCTGGAGTAATTGGTGCGATTGATTGCACTCACGTCTCAATGAGAGGGCCTCATGTCGAGAAATGGAATTATCTTAATTATAATCGCTACTATTCCATCAACGTGCAAGTCACTTGTGACGACAAACTTCGAATAACATCAATTGACACATATCCTGGCACCACACACGATGCTACAATTTGGAGAAATTCGCAAGTGAAACAGAGGATTGATAGGTTCAATGAAGAAGGCCAAGTGCACTACTATTTGATTGGTAAATCATTCTATTTATTTATTTTGCCTCATAATCATGTGAGAATCCATTGTGTCCAGAAATCTTCGAGTGGTGTTGATTCGATGTTTGCCACAAGTTCCTCATCTCAATATTCCTCGTCATTGCTGTAGATTGAAAACATAATATTACAGGTGATTCTGGATATCCACTGCAACCATCACTCCTTACCCCAATTGCAAATGCTGAAGCAAATAGTCCCGAAGAGGCCTATAATGAACGTTTTACGCATACTCGATCGATCGTTGAAAGAGTATTTGGGACGCTAAAGGGTAAATTCAAATGTGTTCAAAAACATAGGACACTCTTCTATCAACCAGGCAAAGCTGTTATGTTTTTTAAAGCATGTGCTATTCTTCACAACATATTAATCAACTACAGGTATGCAGATATAATGAGAGAATAAAATAAGCAGTACACTTACAATTTTATTTCATCCTATAGGGGACATGATGAGGACGATGGAGGCGATGAAGATGATGGCAATGACGTTGAGATGAATGGAGATAAAAATAGTGGAATTAGTGATAATCAGGAGGATCAAGTTGGAAATGGTGTTAATGACAGACTTGAGGCTCGGAGAGGCCAGCAAATGCGTGTAAATATTGTACAGCAATATTTTGCTCTTAATTAATTCCCAATATGTAAAAGAATATCTCATAGAATGTTTTTGAATAAAAGAAAAATTGTTGTACCTTAACACTTCGTAATCTTCATACTCCTCATCCTCGATCTGGCCAGTGTTTCCAGTCTCATTATCTATTCTCGAGCAATGAGCAGTATCTTTGTGTCTGTAGTTTTCATAAGAATTGGTGGCCCATTCTGCTGCCCTCATTCTGAAATCCGAATTGTTAAAAGAAAAAAGTTTAAAAAAGAAGGAACTCCACCTTTTTTTCGGTAAGGCAAAACCCAATGACACCAATCTATAATTCCAACTCACCTCTTTCTATTTTGGAAGATTGAGTTCCTTCCATAAGTCATCTGAAATGAAGAAACCGTAAAAACATGTGGAGTTTGGAAATTATCTGTTCATTAGTATCAAATAATTGAAGGAAATTTTTGAATTACCTTTGTCGAGCTAGATATATTATAATGAGCGAAATTAGATAAATCATCTGTTGCAGCAGCCATCGATTTTAATTGCATCCTCTTTAACAATGAAATCTGGGTAAAGGTTGCATCGTATCACTTTGAAAGAATATAAATGTTCCAAATTCTCGATATTAATCAGGTCTCCTGCATCCACTGAGAAATCCTCCAAAGTTAGAACCTCTAATTGAGGGAATTGGGCCATGTCCTGTCAATACAAGTTTACCATTGTTATTGAAAGTTACTAATATCAGAGTAATCAAGATTGTCAATTAAATAAAAAACATATCTGCATTAAAAATTGAGAAAACCTCACTCACGAGAAAAATTACATCGCTGACATCGTTAGATGCGAGACTGAGTTCTTTAAGTGTTTTTGATATGTGCTGATAGCTTTCCCAGAATGGGGGAGGTGTGTTGATGATCTCGAGGACGAGAAGTTTTTTATTTCTCGAAAAAATCTCAGCAAAATAAAAGTCATCATCCTCGTATGATCTTTGGAATTCGAGAGTCAGCTGTTCTAAATTCTCACAAGTATTTTTGACTTGAAGCATGAAATGTCTCCGATCCTTGACAAATAAATTGAGTACCCTCAGATACTTCCCACACTTTTTAAGAACCTCTGCAACTTCTCGTGATTTCAATTCACGAGATGTCAGGATCTGGGGGACATCCAATTCCTTCATGTGATACCATGCATGAGGTAGCAGTTGTTTCCATCTCACGCATACTAGAAAAAATGCATTTTTATCAATTACAAAAGATTCAAAACGTGGAATAATCTGAAAATGATGATGAAATCACAAATTCCATAAAAACATTCGATTTAATTACCTTCCTCTGCAACGATTTTGTCTCTAGCCTCTAAAGAAGAAAAAATCTCTAACAAACAGTCATCTGGTAACTGATTGATCTACATTTTCACAAACACAATCACTAATCAAAATTATCCCCCAAAATTAATTTTTGCTTTACAATCTTTTTTTCTCTTGATTTCACAATGTGCAAATAACCGTTGGAAATTTAATGCGTCATATTCGAATGTCACAATGATAGTATTCACTCCAGAGAGGAAACTAAGACCAATTTCCGCCACTAGTAGCCCTCTTTTGATAGAAAGTTTAAGTACAGTAAAAATGCCCTCGAAATCCGACCCCAGGGGATCCCTCTGACATAATGCTATAACTTTTGAAATTTCTCATTATGTTGAAAAAAGATAATAAGTTCATCCTTGCAATAATAAATATAATAGCATTATGTAATGGGTTATCAGAGAAATGTAAACCTAAAATTGGTGAGATATATTTTATTATACACGTTATCAAGTCTTAAAAATATAATCAACTAATTCGATTGACAGAAAAATGAGGTTATTTGTGATTTTTATTCCAATTACTTCATAGCCATAGTTGGAGGAGGAATTGGTGGAGCTTCAGCCGCTCATTTTATCAGCGAATTATTCGCAAATTCCGTTGAGATTGACTTATTCGAAGCGAATAAGATTGGTGGAAGATTGGCGACGGTGACGATTAGAAATAATGATTATGAAGCCGGAGGAGCTATTATTCACGATCGAAATCAACTGATGAAACGTTTCCTAAAACTTCTAGGTGATATTTTTTCCCTTCATCTCCTTTTGTGAAAATTTTTCTTCTCAAATCTACAGAATTCAAATCTTCAATATCTCCTGAAAATAATTCAAATGAAAGGAATTCGATCGCATTTTGAAACATCGAGCAAAGGGTTGAGGATGGCGCAAAATTGATTGAATTTCACTCTGGAGATCTCGAGGTATTGACGATTAAAAATAGAATTTTGTTAGACCATCAATGGAGGGTCTAATGAAGGGGATGAAAGAGTTAAATAACATTTTCATCTCTCCAGGATTAGAAGCAAGACTTAGCTCCTCTATTGAACTCTATGGCATATGGAACGGAGAAGATTTCGTTTTTCAAGAGAGCAATTATGAGTCCATAACTCTGGCAAAATTAGTTTATCGATATGGCCTGGATCCAGTGTACCTTAACAGATACGTTAATTCTGTCCTGGATGATTTTGAAAAAATTTATCAACTCCAGAACGATGGACATGGATATCTAAACGTAACCGACTTACTGGCGGCTATGAGTAACAGATTCCCAAACATGCTTCGAATATCAATAAAGAATCATTTACAAAATCTTGGATATTCTCTTCGTGTGATAGAAGAATTAGTGCAAACGACCTTAGTAGTCAACTATGGACAAGAGACCGATATTCAGAGTTTCGTTGGTTGTGTATCTGTTGCGGGGGCAGGATCCTCCCTGTGGTCAGTCAAAGGTGGAAATAAGAGGGTACATTTTTATTTTTCAATCCATTCCATATTTCAATAACAAAAAATGAACGAATGATTCATATTTTCCAGGTAGTTGAGGGACTCATTAAGAAACATGAACACATACGGACGAGGCCGTATATCGTTGAAAAAATTAGTCACAATGAGAAATATAATTGGTCTGATGAAATATCATCATTCGAGAATCATCCCTATACTCTTACGTATAGAGCAAGAGGTTTGTACTCAGAGATTAATGAATTCCAACTGTTTTGATAGTTTTGCCACATGATTTCTTATATGTTTAATTCCAGAAGAATCTGATGTATTAACAGACAAATATGATATAGTAATTCTTGCTACTCCTCTGACATCTGACCAAAGCATGCCCATCAACTTTGAAAATTTTCCGAACAATGAGAATTTCATGTTCTCTGGGAATTATCAAACGACATATGCTACATTTATTCAAGGCCAATTAAATACTACATATTTCGGTCTCGATGAACCTATTCAAGGAATTCTCAGCTGTAATCCTGAAAAAACCGTGATAAGCTCCTTGGGGAAATTAAGTTCAGTTGAAGGACGAGATTCCAATGTTTGGAAGATATTTACGCAGAATCCATTGAATTTGGAAATTATTGAGAGAATGTTTTCTACGGTATGCGGATGATCTTTTAAAATTCATAATGTAGAGGGATTCCATTTTATCAATTTTTTGTCTACAGATCGATGAGGAAAAAGGTCCTATTACACACGAGTGGAAAGCTTATCCAAAATACTCAATAAAAGATAAACCAGGAAATTTCAAATTACACAATGCTTTATATCATGTCAATGCTATCGAATGGGCGGCCAGTGCCATGGAAATGAGTGCCATCGGCGGAAGAAATGTTGCTATTTTGGCGTACAACGATTACATGGAAAATTGCAAAAAGTTCAGGGGATTTGGATCGAAGAAGAAGAAATTGAATTTGAAAACAGAAAAAACAGAATTGTAAACAGAATATTACAATATTCAAAATTATTAAATAATTAGAATAATAACAGACCTATTATTCTAACAGAAGCTGTTTACAAAGATACAAAGATACAAAGAAACATGCCGACTTATAGCACGAGGGCCCGTACGAATACAGGTCTCCCTACCAGGCCAAGAAGGTACCTGCAACTTTGTACTCCGTCAAGACCATACACGCCACTTCGATGAAGGGTCCTGATTGTATGGCCCATCGGGACCACGTCCAAATATAGTGTTTTTCGAACGCTAGAATTTGTTTTTGAGTTGAAATTTTGTATGAATTATTCCCAACGTATTTTAGGTTGTCTACCAACTCTAGATGTTGTTGTGAGATTTTTACGTTTACGAGATCTTGAAAAATTATCAAATACTGGTAATTCTCGTTTCTCGATCCAGCCACATTCAATCCAACCAAAATGTAAAATAGATCTGCCAGCGTTCACATCCCTGTTCCACACGATATGGCAATTTTTGCAGTTGACATACCGATCAGGTAACCGACTGACGTGACACTCTAGATTACATCTACTACATAACATTGTAGTCCTCCACTCATCAACAATTATCAACTCTGCATCCTCTGATTTTTTCACTGCATTTACAATTTTAGCTATTGGAGCTGAAATGTTTTTTCCTTTTGGCTTAAGGCCAGTCATTTTATATTGCCCTACAACTACCAGAGTTTTTAATTTTCCCTCCGTTTTTCCCTTCCCCCTCCCGTAAATTAATTCATTCGCCATTTTATCTACAGCCCTCTGTCTCCCTATATATTTATCAAATTTCATTCTAACTAATTTCCTTCTCGAATAAACTGGTTGCATTAAATGGAAAAATCTTAGTTTGTACTCGGCTACTTGTTTAAATTTATCAGGGTCTTTTAGATTTAACTCTTGTATAGTTGGTAGTCCTCCTGGCTCTTCTGGTGGCACCTCTGTGCGATATTCATTCAAAATTTGACGAAGTTGCCTTTGATAAGGACCTGTAAAAATATAAAAAAATCGAGTTTATTAAATTTGATGATAATGGAGGGAAAAAAAAATAATAATAATAATTAATATTTTTACCGGTAATTTTCTTGCGCTTCATTTCACGTTTATAATACCCTGACTCTTGATGGAAAGATGTTGCACCCATTCGTATACGTTCTTCTTTAAACTGCTGACCCGGTGAGTCCACCACAATCTCTTTCTTTGCCGCTCCAGATACAATCAACTTCTTCCCAGGATCACATCCAATATGTCGATCAAAATCATTACTATTCAATATTTTCTTCTTCTCCTCATTTTCCTTCTTCTCATCCACCTTTGGCCGTTTCCTACGCTTGCAAGTTAATGTGACAGCAACACCATCAGTATTTATTGTATTGTCGAAAGAATTTCGCCACTTTCTAGGAATGTTGATGACTTTCTCCCAAATATTCATCCTTGCTCCATTGTCCTTTGTATATTCACCAATTGGGCCTGGCCAATTTACCTTGTCGACACGCTTCAAAAAATCCAGCATAACAGTATTCGTGTAATACACATGTTTTATTCCAGGTTTGATGTACGGAGAGATGGGAAATGTGGGCATTACTCTTTCCAATTCCAGGAAAAATGGCACAAACTCCCACCAACGCCTTGTAAATTGATTGAAGTCCAAGTGCTTGTATGCACCACCATTGAATATACTATTCATTTCGTTGTCACGAGGTTGTCCATTTTTACAATCAAATAATCTCCTCATTAATTCTGTTGCTTTTCTTACTTGCTTGTGGCCATCTTTATCAACTCCCAAACACTCGATAAAGTAATCCTTGATTCTGGTTTCAGCAGGTTCAACAATGTTATTCTTGAATATGGTATCAAATGATGATGCACATTGTTTCAGCATATTTGCTCGTAAATCAAGATTGTACCGCTCTGTAATATTTAGTTCTTCAATCAATTCTCGCATAAATGGTTCAGTGGTGGTTTTTTCGCCAAAGGCTCTCATAAGGGTGTCAAATTTTGGTCCATAATACTCTTGTTTGATTTTTGGCTTGTCTTTCTCTGCTTCCTCTTCTAGATATTGCGCCAATGGATCCTCTTCAAATTTTTGGTTTTCTTCAATTCGTAATTGTTTCTGCTCCTCCTTGGATTGTTCATCTTTATATTTCTTCGGTCCATACACAATCCAATCGAGTACAGGGGAGTCGGGTTTGCGTATTCCATATTCAATTACCGTAGAAAAAAGGACTTGGATCTCTGACATGTCCTTGACGTCTTTTTTTATTTGATCCAAATATTCATTATTTATCCTCAATTTTTTAAGGCCCATCTTGGCAGAGAATTTCTCAGTGGGTGGCTCTTTTGGCCCTTCCTTTTTTTTTCCGTGGAGCCATATCTGTTGAAACAATGAGAAAAATTAAAAATTTGTTAATTGTTTCCTATAAGACAGTACAATTATTTTATGTTTATTATTACTAACCTCTGTTTAAGCAATCCAAATGAGGCCAATGTTGCAAATTATTGTCTATTTGTTCTTTTATTCCTTCCCATATCTGTAAATTAAATCAATTGCAAAAAATATTGAGTATATCTTTAATAATTATGATAGAGAAAACAAAATTCATTCATAATTTTTAAGAGGTTTTAATTGATGAATAATGTATATAATTCTATTTACCGTAAATATTTTGATCCATATTGTATTTGAATTTTATTGCTTTTATTGTTGCAGGATAGGTGGGAAATATTGAACGTGTATTTGATGCAATATTCATTTTTTAAAAATTTATATAATTAAATACGAATTGAAAAAAAAATAATTCAACTTTCAATTACTTTCGGGCCAACTTGATAAAAGTCGACCTGTTGCAAAAGTCCGTTGAATTTTATATTTTTTCTTCAATTTTCCAATTTAAAGGAAAAAAAAACAGTATAATTGTCAATTAATATGAATATTGAGGGAACAAAGGAGACGGTGATGGAGGGGGAGAGGGTTGGGAAGGATTCTATGCTGGTGTTGGTGTTGCTGTTGACTCTTATTTCACACCACTGCAGAGACAATAGCCTGTAACAGAGGAAATAAAATATACAGTGTAATCATTTTCATTAATTTTCCATAATTTTTTTTTTTTTTCTCAATTTTGATGAGAGAGCAATGCGCGAATAATTGTGAAATAAATGTTTTTTTCCTTCCCTTTACATTTACCACAAAATGTACCAAGATGGCGGTTTGGGTGACACCCGACCATCTAATGCATGTACAACTTATATTCCCATCAAATATCATCCCACTTATACCCCTAGCTATTAGTTGCTTTAATTTAACTTTTTTATTTTGAAAATCAATGAAATTTCAATTTTTTCCTCCAATAATAGGTTGATTTTGGGTATAAAAAAATCAAGTGTACTTACGAGTGTGTGTGTGTGTGACAATGCCGTGCAGGATGACGCCAACACTGTTTTTTTTTTTTTAAATTGGAAAATTGAAGAAAAAATATAAAATTCAACGGACTTTTGCAACAGGTCGACTTTTATCAAGTTGGCCCGAAGTAATTGAAAGTTGAATTATTTTTTTTTCAATTCGTATTTAATTATATAAATTTTTAAAAAATGAATATTGCATCAAATACACGTTCAATATTTCCCACCTATCCTGCAACAATAAAAGCAATAAAATTCAAATACAATATGGATCAAAATATTTACGGTAAATAGAATTATATACATTATTCATCAATTAAAACCTCTTAAAAATTATGAATGAATTTTGTTTTCTCTATCATAATTATTAAAGATATACTCAATATTTTTTGCAATTGATTTAATTTACAGATATGGGAAGGAATAAAAGAACAAATAGACAATAATTTGCAACATTGGCCCCATTTGGATTGCTTAAACAGAGGTTAGTAATAATAAACATAAAATAATTGTACTGTCTTATAGGAAACAATTAACAAATTTTTAATTTTTCTCATTGTTTCAACAGATATGGCTCCACGGAAAAAAAAGGAAGGGCCAAAAGAGCCACCCACTGAGAAATTCTCTGCCAAGATGGGCCTTAAAAAATTGAGGATAAATAATGAATATTTGGATCAAATAAAAAAAGACGTCAAGGACATGTCAGAGATCCAAGTCCTTTTTTCTACGGTAATTGAATATGGAATACGCAAACCCGACTCCCCTGTACTCGATTGGATTGTGTATGGACCGAAGAAATATAAAGATGAACAATCCAAGGAGGAGCAGAAACAATTACGAACTGAAGAAAACCAAAAATTCAAAGAGAATCCATTGGCACAGTATCTAGAAGAGGAAGCAGAGAAAGACAAGCCAAAAATCAAACAAGAGTATTATGGACCAAAATTTGACACCCTTATGAGAGCCTTTGGCGAAAAAACCACCACTGAACCATTTATGCGAGAATTGATTGAAGAACTAAATATTACAGAGCGGTACAATCTTGATTTACGAGCAAATATGCTGAAACAATGTTCATCATCATTTGATACCATATTCAAGAATAACATTGTTGAACCTGCTGAAACCAGAATCAAGGATTACTTTATCGAGTGTTTGGGAGTTGATAAAGATGGCCACAAGCAAGTAAGAAAAGCAACAGAATTAATGAGGAGATTATTTGATTGTAAAAATGGACAACCTCGTGACAACGAAATGAATAGTATATTCAATGGTGGTGCATACAAGCACTTGGACTTCAATCAATTTACAAGGCGTTGGTGGGAGTTTGTGCCATTTTTCCTGGAATTGGAAAGAGTAATGCCCACATTTCCCATCTCTCCGTACATCAAACCTGGAATAAAACATGTGTATTACACGAATACTGTTATGCTGGATTTTTTGAAGCGTGTCGACAAGGTAAATTGGCCAGGCCCAATTGGTGAATATACAAAGGACAATGGAGCTAGAGGGAATATATGGGATAAGATCATCAACATTCCTAGAAAGTGGCGGAATTCTTTTGACAATGCAATAAATACTGATGGTGTTGCTGTCACATTAACTTGCAAGCGTAGGAAACGACCAAAGGTGGATGAGAAGAAGGAAAATGAGGAGAAGAAGAAAATATTGAATAGTAATGATTTTGATCGACATATTGGATGTGATCCTGGGAAAGTGTTGATTGTATCTGGAGCGGCAAAGAAAGAGATTGTAGTGGACTCACCGGGTCAGCAGTTTAAAGAAGAACGTATACGAATGGGTGCAACATCTTTCCATCAAGAGTCAGGGTATTATAAACGTGAAATGAAGCGCAAGAAAATTACCGGTAAAAATATTAATTATTATTATTATTTTTTTTTCCCTCCATTATCATCAAATTTAATAAACTCGATTTTTTTATATTTTTACAGGTCCTTATCAAAGGCAACTTCGTCAAATTTTGAATGAATATCGCACAGAGGTGCCACCAGAAGAGCCAGGAGGACTACCAACTATACAAGAGTTAAATCTAAAAGACCCTGATAAATTTAAACAAGTAGCCGAGTACAAACTAAGATTTTTCCATTTAATGCAACCAGTTTATTCGAGAAGGAAATTAGTTAGAATGAAATTTGATAAATATATAGGGAGACAGAGGGCTGTAGATAAAATGGCGAATGAATTAATTTACGGGAGGGGGAAGAGAAAAACGGAGGGAAAATTAAAAACTCTGGTAGTTGTAGGGCAATATAAAATGACTGGCCTTAAGCCAAAAGAAAAACCATTTCAGCTCCAATAGCTAAAATTGTAAATGCAGTGAAAAAATCAGAGGATGCAGAGTTGATAATTGTTGATGAGTGGAGGACTACAATGTTATGTAGTAGATGTAATCTAGAGTGTCACGTGAGTCGGGTACCTGATCGGTATGTCAACTGCAAAAATTGCCATATCGTGTGGAACAGGGATGTGAACGCTGGCAGATCTATTTTACATTTTGGTTGGATTGAATGTGGCTGGATCGAGAAACAAGAATTACCAGTATTTGATAATTTTTCAAGATCTCGTAAACGTAAAGATCTCATAACAAGATCTAGAGTTGGCAGACAACCGAAAATACGTTGGGAATAATTCCTACTACATTTCATTTTAAAAGAAAAAAAAACCTAGCGTTCGAAAACTCTATATTTGGACGTGGTCCCGATGGGCCATACAATCAGGACCCTTCAATCGAAGTGGCGTGTATGGTCTTGACGGAGTACAAAGTTGCAGGTACCTTCTTGGCCTGGTAGGGAGACCTGTATTCGTACGGGCCCTCGTGCTATAAGTCGGCATGTTTCTTTGTGAGGCAACTGTTTTAATCACTAACACTAATACTAATGATTGGGCCGTCATGAAAAACTAGGCCTAGTTCTAATGAATAAACCGCAAGCATCATGCAAAAACTTTAACTAATAATATATCCAATGTTTTTATTTTCATTCTCAATTCATACGACAATCCTGCATGCAGTTTGAACATGTCTAGAAGGCTCAAATACAACCAACTAATGGATATGGATGTAATTTTTTTCTATTCACCTTACTACGCCTTATCACGGTTAAGTCATCTCTGATTCACTTTTTTACATTCAATTAATTATTCTCTTTGAGTTTTTACCTCTGAGGAGCAATATTAGCTACCATTCTCATTCAATATCGACATTAGTGTTACAGAGAGTCGGTTGCAATCAATTGTTGCAATCAATGACGTCAATTTTTTCAATTAACTCAATAATTAATAAAAATGGTTCATTTTTATTTTTTCATGCTTACATTGTTGATGTGTCCATCAGTTCTCGAAAGCCAGAAAACTTTTCTAGACAGTCCTGAAAATATTAAATTGCTGAGGATTATCAAAGAATCCTTCATAAATATTTTCGGTAAGTTTGTTTTAATTCCCTGACAATGAATATTTCAAATTGAAACAAAACCTGATATAAGTGTCAAAGATTGGGGACAAATATTGTATGTTAAATCATATATTCAGGTAAAACCGGAGCATCGGATAATCCGGTGTTTAAAGAAGCGCAAAGGAGACAACACGTACAGAAGCAAATTTCTGAGGATATTCCTTTCCCATGCAATGTATCTGGTAATGGCAAAGAATAATCTAATCATTTGTTCAGCATAAAATGATTTTCTTATCATAATCTTAGACCTACATTCACTCGGTCTTGATCTTCTCTTCAACATTCTCAATTGATACCAATAGCAATTCTCGATACATAGGTGGTAGATCGACAACCATACCGACTTCTGTAGATAAATTGAGACCAGGTGACATTGACATAATTGGATCGATGGGTGATTCTCTGACAGCAGGATTTGGTATATTTGGAACCAATCTCTTCAATATATTTGTAGAAAATCGAGGCGCTTCAGCCTTCGGTGGAGGGCAAGCAACTTGGCGGGAAATGTTGACACTCCCCAATATTCTCAAGGTTCTTAGCCACAATTATACACTTTTAATATAGGATTAAATTTTTCACCACTAACGATTCAATGGGTCTACCATTAGGAATATAATCCAAAATTATATGGATATTCTACGGAGGATTCATTCACTCACCAATCTGCATCACACTTCAACGTTGGTGAGAGTATGGCCATGTCTAGAGATCTTCCATTCATGGCCCATAATCTCATTCGAAGAATGAAGAATGATCCTCAAGTTGATATTAAAAAACACTGGAAGGTAGTATAGGTATTGTAGAATAATTTTTTAATGATTCAATAACATGTTTTCTTTATAGCTGATAAGTATTTTCATGGGAGCAAATGACATTTGTTCTGATATCTGCTGGATCCATCCTCCTTCAAAGATCCTGATATACCACAGAAATGATCTCATTGAAACTTTAAGAATTTTGAGAGATAATTTACCAAGAACTCTAGTATCTATCGTGCCAGTGCCGACTCTTACGCAGCTCACAAATATGAAGGGCAGACCTTTGATTTGCGAAATAATCGTTCATGTAGGCTGTTCGTGTTTAGTTGCCTCTCAATTTCGAAGTCAGCAAGATAAATTTGCAGAAATCCTAACAAAGTACGATTGCTAATTTTTGTATTATTGACCAGTTTCTGACTCGAATTTCTGGGGAAAGTTTCCGAGAATTCAAGGTATCCTGTAATTTTCAGGTTGTCTTAAAGAATTAACGATGGGACAAAATTCAATTTTCCATTTGTTGAATTTTCCTAAGAAAGCCTGAAAACTCTAAACCTTGGGTGGAATTCTAAAGATTTTCCATGCATACTAATTTCCCATTGACCCTACTCATTAGAATTTTATTTCATAATCCATAATTCTGGTATTAGATGGCAAGAACTTGACCAAGAGATTCCAACTTATCCTGAATTCCAGAAAGAAGATTTTAGTGTTGTAGTCCAGACATTCTCTCTTCATTCGAGTCTCCCATTGACATCAAATGGAAATGTGGATTTACGTTATTTATCAGCAGATTGTTTCCATTTCAGCCAACGTCTACATGAGAGATGTAAGCAAATTTTTTTACTTCATCACAAAAATTGAATTGATAATCCTCGAGATTTACATTAATTTCTTCTGATAGCTGCTCTCAGCGTTTGGACCAACTTGTTTGAAGCTGCGGGGGAGAAATCAGCACTATCATTTGATGAATCTCTCTTTCCCTGTCCGAAGGAAGAAAAGCCTTATTTCGCGACACCAGGCAATAGCTGAGATATTGTATGGAAAATTCAAATAAATTTTATTTTTTGAAATAAGAAAAAACTCAATTAGTCAAGTCGCTCCTGACTTGAATCGTGTCGGAGCCTGTCTGAATCAAGTCGCACCAGCGACTTCATTCAAATAGGCTCTGATTTGGTCCAAATGACTCCAACGACTCAAAATGATTAGGTTCTCAGCTTCATTCCAGCCGAATTGGGTCAAGTTGGATTCTCAGACTTGGACCAAGACTTTTTTTTGGTCGTGTTATCATTCATCATCATATTGACGGATTCTCAGAGAAATCTCCTGACTCATTGTGAATTGGGAATTTTTGAATTATTATTAAATAATAATTTATTACTTCTTATTATCGTTCGAGAATTTTCACGTAGTAAATATGAGGACCGGGTCATTGTCATTAACTTTCCAAGTATGAAACTATACTTAAATCTGAATATAGGAATAGTAGCGAGCCGGGAAGAATGGATCACCTTTAATTCCCAATAAATCCAAGATCGGTTGAGTGGAATTCGAATAATTCATCCCATTCATGCTGTCTGCTTAGCGGATGCTAAGAATTTCAGACGATGCATTCCGTCTCATCCTCTCTTATTGTTCATTTCTATTCGAAAATTAATCTTACTCTTCTCAGACAAAGGAAACTGATGCTAAAAATTGAATTGAAAACTAGTTCTAGTAGAATTTTTCTCTTTCACAAAAAAACAATTGCAATTTGCAGTGGAATTAAGGTACTCATTTAGGGAATTCAAAGTACACATAAAAGTGTCCTCAAATTAAGTGATGAACTATCTGATCAGTTATCAAAATCCTAAAAACAAAAGAATATTTCGAGTTAAAGACGTTAAAAAAACGGGGAGAAGATGGGATAAATTGATAGCTTACTCTCATGAGCCAATTTTCAAGCTCCTCTTGAATAAGTAATTCATCGTAATCCGACACATTATTGGAAGCAATATCTTGTTGACCCCCCGTTGCACCCTTGGCCTCCTGCGTTCGCATTCCTTTTGGTCCTGTTGCTTTGCTCTCATTTTCTGTAGGATGCGAACCGGAATGTGCTTTTGGTGCTTTGACATCTAATGGAATGAAAAAAAAAATTGAATATTTCTTAAGGAGGCCAGGCGAATCTCGACGAGCGAATTTTCAAAATATTCGACGAAAAATTTTGTTCTTTCAATAAACAGCATTAGGTGCTTACCGAAAATCACCTATAGAAAATAACAGATAAATGTAGAAAAATTCATGAAATCTGGTCGACCATTTACTGATCCGGGTCCTTGAAACCCTCCTCACAGCCGTCGTAACGAAAAAAATTGTTCGTCACTTGACCTAAGGAACTTTTCAGGCTCATATGAGTGCAGAACGAACCAGAAAAATTATCTATGGCCCTAAACAATTAACTATATTTGATGGCAACTTCACACGCATAATCAAAGAATTATTGGTGAACTGCCATTCACGATAGAGCCCAATTTTGCTCACTTATTTATCACAGTCCAACATTGAACTGAATAACTCGAATTGTCAATAATTCGATATAATCCGGTGATAACAACAAAAACGACAATTTATTCTACATGATAGAATATAGTGATAGGATCCTCCGTGCTCTTTTCGAAAGTCCAAAAACGTAAAGGGAAAACAAAAATAAAGATTGGAAGGGTTCTTCATATGCTTATAAAATTATTTACGTTTCCAGTCGTCGTGTTTTTCACTATCTTCCTCCTCTTCCTCTTCTTCCTCGGATTGCTCGCCCTCTTCCTCTTCCTCCTCTTCATCCAAATCTTCATCATCCTGTCCTTCATCGTCGTCATTCTCACTTTGACTCGGCGTTGGAATTTTTCCGTATTTTGCTTCTAACTTTGCGACCAATTCCGCGTCATCAATTTCTACAATGTCCTCTTCTTCCTCTTCTTCGTCCTCGGAATCTTCATCGTAATTAATATCTTCTTCAGTGCCTGAGTTGAGTTCGCTCTCTGATGTGTCTATATCCACTTCCTTCCGTTTTGGGATTGACGTAATTTGTGGCTCGGGATCTACGGAAATTTTTTTTTTAAATTACCTGCCAGAAAAAAACGCTGAGGAAGTAGAGTTTTGAATCACACAAATGATTTTTCTGCCCTCCGGCCAGAAAGCGTCAACTTCCTGGCCGCTGCGCTAAACGAAGTTTCCGCTTTCTGGCTACGTCGAGCAGAAAAATAGTATACACACCTTGGCCAGTAAATAAGAAAGCCTCAGATCACATGTTTGTCGACCTCGGCTTCGCCTCGACTGACAATTACATGTGATCTGAGACATTCCTTACTTTACTAGCCGAGGTATGTAATATACTATATTTGAATCAAATAAATGATTTATTCAATTCGAATAAATAATTTTCTAGGTGAATTCGCTTACCAGCTCGAATTTCACTTTACACACGACCTTGAACCTGACGTAATCCACCCCCTCCCCTGCCCCTCAAAGCGAGCTTTAGTGAGTATCATTAAAAAAAGTATGTGTACGTATACAAAAAAATTCACTTTCTACACTAGTAACACAATATAGTATTCTTAGTTAATAGACGATCATTCCTGATTATCAAATATTTTTATCCTTGCGGGTCTATCTTTGGAGTTTTCTTATGATAGATTACTCCAGAGTTATACCCTTTGAAGGACGATTGGTTGAATTGGAGCTGTTATCTTTACCTCCGTGTTGCATTGGTTTCTCTGCCTGTACTTTAGGGATGAGGGGTGGTGGTGGTGATATAAGTGTATCCCTTCTTGATAGATCTGGAGGACCTACTCCATTGGACTCGGCCAATTCGGCGTCCACTGCAAATTTAAGACAATTTGTAACATTTTTTCAAATTTAGTAGTGACGTAGTAAAAAATAAGGAGGAGATTCTGCTTTTCTCTTTCAAAATTCAATTTTCTACAAAAAAAAAGTCTGACATCACTTATCCTTGGCATGAATTAATAATTTGAAAAACAAAACCAATTTGGCTTATTACGATTGACGACTTCGTTGCTGGATTCATATAGTCGCTAATTATTACCAATATGAATAAACTCATCAGTCATACTTACTTGCATTTTCATTGTTAGTTTCCAACAAAATACAACGATAATCACATACAACATGCTCACATTGAAAGATTTGCATAATTAACTAAGCGCTTGAAATTAATAATCATCTAAATATTTATTACATTTTTTCCACTTTGCTGCTGTTGTTGACTCAACAAAAACTCATTTGAATATAAATAACATTTACCATTGCTCCATCTTCTAATGAGAACAAAATGCGCAGCCACAACAAGTGCCACACCAACACCAAACTTGACTGCCACTGCAATCATGACATTTTTTCTTTTTTCGTAATTCGGATATTTTTTTTCGTCACACTACGACTTGGATAAATCAAAGTGTTTGCTTTTTTTTTTGTTTTACTTATTCTCTACTTTATCCTTATCTACATAATTTGATTATTAAGAGCATGGAGGTCCTTTCGATGAATTCTAATAGTAATTTCAAGAAATAAATCATTGGGGAGCTTACCGCTTGATTCTTCCTCTATTTCTTCTTTCCCTTCTTCCTCCGGCCCTGCGTCTGCTGGATCATGATTTGTGATTTCTTCAATTTCAAGATCATCTTCTATCTAGATTCAACAGTGAATAACTAGTAGAATGAATGAAACAATTGAGTAAATGGCAAAAGTGAATATGAAGTAATAGATAGTGAACCTACTTCTTCCAGGGGTTCATCACTGTCGTCGTCAATTTCATTGACTCCAGGAATGCCCATAAATTCATACGACATGTCTTCCTCATCATCTTCCTCATTCAATATCAACGAAGGATCTACTCCTTCGATACTAACATTGAGAAGTTCGTTCGTCCCTTCTCCCGATTCTCCTACATCATCTTCTTCGTTCCCATCAACTTCAACATTGTTACTACCGGTTTCTTCTTCATCAACTTCCTCCAATGTCCCAGAATCATTTGGTTCAACATCATCATTTTCTTCACTAACACCATGTGATTCATCATAATTGTCTTCTTCCTCTTCGGCTTCGTCTCCCTCTTCTTCAGTTCCTGCCTCCTCTTCGTTCAATTCTTCTTCTGCTTCTTCCTCTTCTCCTCCCTCTCCCCCATCACCATGTTCTTCAGAACCCGCAGCCCCTTCCTCTGACCCTTCCTGATCACTTTCTTCCTCATTCTCATGATAGTCATCTTGATCCTCTTCGTGTTCCTCGTCCTCTTCGTGGCTTACAGCTTTATGATTATCTTTATTATGTGATTCTTCTTCGTGTAGAGATACTGAATCATCTACCCAGCCTTCAAATATCATTGCCCATCTTGATGAAGCTACTGGAGTGTCAACTAGAAACCAAAAGGAATTTCTTCGTTACGTATTTAATGATAATCCAAAAGGAACAGATTAGAAATCATTACTATCGGTTGATCCTCTTGTCTCAAATATAATTACACCGACGAGACCCACAAGAATTGAAAATAATATGAAGAAAATTATCCTGGCACACCAATGGCCCCCAGTCCCTCTTTCTTTATGAACATGTATCGTAACGTTGTCCCCATGATCCGAGGATCCAACGAGCGTCGGTGGTGGAGTTCCAGCGTCCTCATCTTCTGAAAAATCAACAAATAAATGTATCCTTGTATTAGATAATGATTCTAATGTAGTTCCTTCGTTTTGTGGAATATGTAACAAATAGAATAAACAAAAAATCATACCAAGACACTCTATCCTCTGTATATGGTACTCGTGATCGGCTAAAAATCAAGTTTGGTGTGTTACCACAAATTTTTAATGGGAAAATTGAAATGCAGTATTATTTATAGTATCTTTGATGAGATTATTGGGTGTGTGGACTACCGACGGAATACTTGATCGCATAAAGATTTTGAAATACAAAGTTAAATTATCATTTTTTTAAGCTCACATTATTAGAGATGGTTAAAATTTGAAGTAATTTTCGGGGAATGATGATAAGTTGTTTGATTGCTCATTTCAACGACGAAAATAAAGACGATGGATATTATTCTAAAAATAATCCTACCCACCGTATAACTCGCGTTACGAAAGTTTTGTCATCGCTCACCTCTTTTACGTTTCTTCTCTTTTCGTTTTCTCGGTTGCACATCACCCGACATTATATTTTCAGTTTAAATCAATGAAACTAATTAGTTGCTAGTTTGAACTTGAGAATTAATTGGAAAAAATTGCATGAAAAACAAGAATAATTGAGAAGAAAAATTTTGAGTTGCTGTCGCGTGCGGTAGCGCTTCAGCAGCGCAACTAGTGCTCAAGCTCGAACGTCACCGGGATGCTTGCATTGGTCCTAATATCAGGGAGCTTATTGATATAATGTGCTCGCTGTTACCGACTCTCATAAATATTCCAAATTAGGGGAATTAAATTTAAGGTGAGATAATTTTTTTTTCCTAAATAAACTGTGGATTTTTAGGCTTTTTCTTGGATTTTCAGTTTTTTTCTTGGATTTCTAGATTTTTTTACTGATTATCTTGAAAACAGTGAAAACATTGAAAACACTGAAAATCCTGAGAACACTGGAAACATTGAACACTAAAACACCGAATACACTGAAACACTGAAGCGTTAGCTGAATTAGAATTTTATTATATAGAGAGACTATGCATCCGAGTCGATGAAATGGAGATGAATTCAACTTTTTTATTGAATATTTTTTTATTGGAATTTTCGTCTACGTGGTCACGAATAAAAATTAACAAATGCCATTTTCCTCAAAATAAAAACTTTTCGGTGAAAATCGAAAATTAATTGTAATTTTTTAAGAATCCCATCAAAAGGGATTCTTCTTTACTCATATCCTATGCTAATTTTATGAGAGTAAACGAGCTGGAATGCCTTAAAATCGATATTGAAGTTTTTTTTTTTTTTTTAATGATTGAAAAATACACAAAAAACGTAATCTAATTTTACCCCACTCCTCTCTCCCTCAGTTGTCCTCGTATGTCTCAAAAGCAACTACTTTGGAGATTTTAAATTGCCGCTGGAGTTTTGAGCGTCGGTCAATGAGATTCCCACCTTGCACACCTTGAAATCTGTATGTACTATATTGTTTAGTGCAGTAAAGTGCAAAATGTCGCGCTCCCTTTTATAAGGATTGTGATCCCTTCCATGCGACTTATTTCACTAGATATTTTCTAATTCAACATTTCTTTTATCACATTCTTATTCACAATTCAGACGGGTAAGTGAATTGCAGTTTTGAAATCAAGTTTTCAGGTTCACATATAAAATCTCAAATTAAATGCAAAGTACTCTGGAACGTGTCACAGGTTGCCGGCCGGTGACATTTTGTGTGTACGTGTCCTTTGATCTAAACTTATCTAAATACAAATGAAAATCAGGCGTGGAGATTCTTATAAAAATTAGAAATAATCAAAAGATAGTGAAATCCTACGCCCAACCCCGATTTCGTGGATCGATGCATTCTAACCTCGTTGAGGGCTCAGTGAGCCTTACGAGACTCATAACAGAAGAACAATTTTTGGAAATCCAATTAATTTTTCAATTATACCAATTGATGAATGGCAAACACTAGTTATCAAACAATCGATTGTTTTCCATGTTCAATTCGATAAGTGGGAGTTCATTTTTGGACATTAGGTGACAGGACAGTGAAGATTACTTTTATAAACTTGTTATTCATTATTGTTCATTGTTTCAGATAAATAAAGAAAATTCGAAATGGTTTCGTTATTGAGAGTCAAGGGCCTCC
This sequence comes from Coelinius sp. EB29, assembly GCA_035578325.1. Taxonomy (NCBI): domain Eukaryota; kingdom Metazoa; phylum Arthropoda; class Insecta; order Hymenoptera; family Braconidae; genus Coelinius; species Coelinius sp. EB29. Next base: position 2,359,622 of record JAOZGT010000009.1, on the reverse strand, counting down.
GAATGTCTTCACAGAAACAAGAGACCCTTTTGAAGTTGACCATTCTCTCAATGGCTGCTGTATTATGTACGTATTTTCATCCTTTAGACTGTGTATTATAAAAAATGTTTTCAATATTGAAAACTCCACATACTCAAACCCATGGAAACCTTTGTTTTTCAGCATTTGCAACACGACTATTCTCAGTCCTACGATACGAGAGTGTAATCCATGAATTCGATCCTTATTTCAATTATAGAACAACAAAGTACCTTGCCGAAGAAGGTTTCTATAGTTTCCATAATTGGTTCGACGATAGAGTATGGTACCCACTGGGCAGAATTATTGGAGGTACGTAATATAAATTTTAATGACGGAAGGAGAAAATATGATTCAGTAGCGAAATAGTAAATCATGACAATTAGAACTTTCCATTTTCCTCGATTATACATTTATCTCAAAAATAATATGGTTTTTTTCTGCTATGAATGAATGATATAAAATGATATTGAGAAAAATGTAGAGGATCTTTTCTGTGCATGCAAAAATTTGCCATAAACAATGTCTCATGATATTATTCCCTAAAATCACTAATTACCAAGTTATAATGAAAAGTCCAACCAAATTTGAAATATCTACTCCTCAACTTTTGCCAATTCACTGCTGAAATTAATAATTCATTTACAATTTCAATTATAAAATTACAGGTACCATATACCCAGGACTAATGATAACATCAGCGACACTTTACCAATTACTCCAGATGCTGAACATTCCAATAGATATTCGTAATGTCTGCGTATTCCTTGCGCCGTTGTTCTCTAGTTTTACAACAATTGTTACCTATCTTCTGACAAAAGAGCTGAAGGACTCAGCATCGGGTCTCTTGGCTGCATCAATGATTGCCATAGTCCCAGGCTATATTTCAAGATCAGTAGCTGGATCCTACGATAATGAAGGCATCGCTATATTCTGTATGCTCTTCACTTACTACATCTGGATAAAGGCTGTGAAAACTGGTGCTATTTTTTGGTCCACATGCGCTGCCCTCGCATACTTCTACATGGTATCCTCCTGGGGTGGCTATGTATTCCTCATCAATCTGATTCCCCTCCACGTCCTCACGTTAATGGTCACTGGACGATTTTCACATAGAATTTACACGGCATATAGTATACTCTACTGCATTGGAACGGTCCTATCAATGCAGATTTCATTCGTTGGATTCCAGCCAGTGCAAAGCTCTGAACACATGCTTGTTAGTATTTTTTAACTTGAAGATGTCATGGAGATTCCTCTAAACAAATTTCTGAAATGATCTACGAAAAAAATCCTTTTTCTTTTCAAATCGAACGAAATGATCAATTCCATTCTACAATTAGTTTATGAAAAACATTTTTGGATTCCAGAGAGATAGTGAAATTTTCGTAAAGACCCTTTCTTTTCTATCAATCATGTATTCAAAAAATCATGTTTTTATTTCAGGCCCTCGCAGTCTTTGGATTGTGTCAAATTCACGCTCTAGTGGACTATCTTCGTAGTAAACTATCTGAAAATGACTTTGATCTATTATTCCGGGGACTAATTGCCTCAATGCTGACAGTGTCCTGCATCGTAGGTGGAGTTTTAACAATCACCGGAAAAATATCACCCTGGACAGGGCGATTTTATTCACTGCTCGATCCGTCATACGCAAAAAATCATATTCCAATAATTGCTTCGGTTTCTGAGCATCAACCTACCTCATGGAGTTCATTCTACTTTGATCTACAAATCCTAGTGTTCCTGTTTCCAGTCGGCCTGTACTTCTGCTTCTCAAAACTCACCGATTCCAATATTTTCCTCATTCTTTATGGAGTTACGAGTCTCTATTTTGCTGTAAGTATACTAGAAGTGAGGTTGAACATCAAATTATGTCATTGATGAGTGATATTAGGAGAAAGAGTACAAAAAAAAAAAAAAACATTTTTCGTATGAAATAAAAGCACATTCAGTTGTGGAGTCGTGAAATAAGATGACTGAATTCAATTTCAGGATTCGTTTTTAAGTAAATAGCTTTGAACCTGAGAAAGATGGAGAAATTTTCCTGAGTACCTTTTTTATTAAACCAAAATAAGACCTCCAAAAAAGTCTTCACCAAAATTTTATTATCTTTTATTCAATTTCGAGATATTCAACTAAAAACAAAGCCTGAGCGAAATGAATGTATGACGTTTCATCACTTAAGATATAGAACAAAATTTCAACATTTTTTTTTTTTCAGGGTGTGATGGTACGTTTGATGCTAGTACTAGCCCCAGTAATGTGCATCCTGGGAGGAATTGGAGCATCATCATTGTTATTAACCTACATGAAACAGTTGGAGAGTAACAAAGTTATTGACAAGAAATCCCGGAAATTCGAAAGCAATTACATCCTTCGGAATGAAATTTCCATGTTATTCATAGCTATAATGTGCATTCTATTTTTCTCATATACACTCCATTGCACATGGGTAACTGCTGAGGCATACAGCTCACCAAGTATAGTATTATCAGCGAGATCACCAGATGGCGGAAGAATGATATTTGATGACTTCAGGGAGGCCTACTACTGGTTGCGAATGAATACACCGGAGGACTCGAAAGTTATGTCGTGGTGGGATTATGGATATCAGATAACTGCCATGGCTAATCGTACAATTCTAGTCGATAATAATACCTGGAATAACACGCATATATCGAGAGTAGGCCAGGCTATGGCTAGTTCAGAGGAGAAGGCTTATGAGATCATGAGGGAGTTGGATGTCAATTATGTACTTGTTATTTTTGGAGGATTAACTGGTTATTCTTCTGATGGTAAATCAATTTTTCACTAGTTCAGTAATTAATTACTTATTAATTAATAGCAAGATTCAACACAACAGATTATATTTCAGCCATGTTCATATCCATTTATTTCAACTTTATATTTTCAGATATCAATAAATTCCTCTGGATGGTGAGAATTGGTGGGAGTACAGAGGAAGGAAAATCCATCACCGAATGGGACTATTACAATCCTTCCGGTGAATTCAGAGTCGATAAAGATGGCTCACCAATTCTACTCAACTGTCTCATGTACAAAATGTGTTACTACAGATTTGGACAGGTATATACAGAAGGTGGAAAGCCATCTGGTTACGATAGAGTGCGTAATATGGAAATTGGAAACAAGGACTTTGAATTGGAAACACTGGAGGAGGCCTACACTACTGAACACTGGCTTGTGCGCATTTATAAAGTTAAAGACTTGAAAAACAGGGGTAATTAGAGTAGTTAAACAGAATCATTTACTCTCGGGAACACTCCGGATTTCCATCACTTCCACATGTCTCTGACTCTTATTATCATACGACAGTGATGGTATTATGAATCTACTTCTCTCTACTCTTCTTTTTTTAATTGAATTAATTTTAAGCAGTACAGTTTACTACATGCTAGACATATTTTGAAATATTTTACATACAGCCAAGATTTTATATGGAAAACAAAAAATTATTGAGGATGATGAATAACTCGATACGTCAATGCACAAATATAAAAAAAAAAATTTTCATTAATTTTTGTATAAAAGATTTCCTATTCTTTCCAACTATTAGGATGAATTTTTACAATTTAAGAAACAATCGTATAATGTTGATCAATAGAGCTTGCCGATTTTCAAGGAAATGTTATAGGAATGAAAAATCAAAGTCAATTAAGGTGTCATAAAAAATATGAGTATTTATGTGGTATATTAACAATATACAGTTTATAAGTACGTACAAAATAGGAGATTAAACATGTCAATTGTTAATCCCATTCTCCGATGTACATAGCACGTGGTGTGGGCGGTATGACACCTCTCGTGGGTATTGGTAATCTTCCATAAATATGGTTGTACGGTGAATCTATTCGATCATCGGAATCTACAAAGCAAGTGTTTCTTTTATTATGGCGAACCTAGTGGAAAACAGAGTATAAAATTTAGGGGGAAAAATTGAAAGGTTCCATCATACGTCTGGATAAACACTCACCTAGTCCACTCTCAAAGCTCCTAGCATGGTACATGATTGGTGGTCTTTTACTTGGTGCATGACTTGCATAAATTTGTGATGATTGACTACTAGTATATCCGGTTGGGCCGGCGTATGATGGTCTTGTGTGGCCATACAGCGGATGCATCTTCGGTTGTTGTTGACTATTTTTTGCCATTTTAACGAAATTTGGTACACGCGCACGTAGTCCACAATAGTAGGGGTCATCGTACTTTTTACTGTCACTCTTTTTGCTTTTTTTCTCATCACCAACTAAAACCGTGGGTCGACCGTTGCTTGTACCGTAGTCGTCATCGATATCGTCATAATCAGGCTGAAAATAAATGGTGAAAGGATTGTAGTACCATTATTTTCAAACATAAAGACAACATGAGGTATTGAGACATGAGGTATGGAGAACTTGAAGGGAAAATGTTAAAAACTTTCCCCCTCAAGATCCCTTGTTTTTGGAAAAATAAATAAGCAATTTATGAAAGTATTTGAATCGATTCAATAATGCTATTTCTACTATATTCAAGAATTTTTCAATCCCATTCTCACATTGACAAAACGTGCAATCGGAAAAAGACACCTGTAGATTCAGAAAATAATCCGCCTCAGCCTCAATTAATCCGAAAATATGGCTATTAATAGTGATTCATATGACTGATGACACTTACCTTAGGAATGCCATGGCCATAAAGATTCTCCCTTGGCGGAAGTTTCGGCGGTCTTTCCGCCCGTCGTTGATGGTAACTCGAGGATTGTCCGTATATTGATTCGTGTCTGGGGTCTCTGCTTATGTCTCTGGCGTCACTGGGAACGGAAGGCGAGGAGATACCCGCCACGCTGTAGGGATCTTCGTCGGGGATTGGAATTCTTGGGCGATTCTTGATATCAACGGGCCTTTGGAGTGCTAAGACTGATTTCAAATAAACATTGATGAGCATTGGCTGAACTTTTTCAATAGTTTAAAGTAAATTCAGCAGTAAAGTCGTAAAAAAAGATGAGACAATGTTACTTCAGGATGAATTTTCGATAAATACAATTTCCTTTAGTTGCAGCAGAATGGACCCATCTCATTTTTCCACTTGACAACTGAGGCGATTGACCCAATTCAGTAGTGAATTGGTGAAATGGTTTAAGTCAATTTCATCCTGGTGTCAGTTTTTGATGAATATCTTGGAGATGGCGAAATTTTCGTTGTGACCTTTTTTGTAGAGTACAATGAGAGCCACAAAAAAGGTCCTTATAAAAATGTCTCTATCCCCCATAGATTCTAAGATATTCATCAAAAACTGACCCTAGGATGGAATCGACTTAAACCGTTTTACCAATTCGTTACTGAAATGTTTTGCTTTCCTCACCTGGTGGCAATTTTGATTTCAGCATATCTAAACCAACAACATTGACAATGAGTACCCATACAGGGCACTGTAATAAATCTGCCTCAGTGCGTACAAACACAATAGCACTTAGACACTGTTTCTCTAATCGTCTTCTGTCTGGATAAGCTCGCCTCGTTTCCTTCGACAAATTTGTTTGGTATTTGTTCATATCAAAAAGTTTTCCTGGCTTCTCGTGCTCTAAAGCACCTTGGGAATTTCTCAGGATTTCTCCACCAACGGCGTTATCCTCTTGGTGTGTTGTTTTAATGTAAACATTACTCTTACACAGTCTCTTGATGAGTATATTCCCTTGGTCATCCATTTTTATCTTTACTCCTTGATTGATATGCCTTTTGGCTTCCTCTGTTTTTGGATCCCTCATTGGGTTATCAAAGCCACATAATCCTATCCTGCAGATGAGCATTAAAGAACAATGATGAATAATTTTTTCGTTGGAAATTCATTTAGCTACAAGTAATGTCTTTTGACACTTGTTGCTAAAATCACTTTTTTCCCCAGATGAATTGATAAATAACAAATAATATCGAATTTGACTTTGAAACGACAATAAAGACATACCTTGGAAATTCGGGAATATTTCTGAGTATAATTAATTCTAGGCATATGTGACCGACTAATGTTTAATACGATTCACCTCACGACATGAAAAACGTGACTGGTAATAAGAAAGAAAAAAAAGGTGGAAATGAATTGGGTCATAGCTTTCGAGCCTAATGCTCACCTAAAACCATCAAAGCCATCATTAGAGCCATTGACAGTGAGGACTGGTGCTCGTGCGTAGGCTTTTGCTACTCTTCTGTTTCGTTCGAAAACAATCACCTTTGCCCAAATCTCATCGTCTATCTGATTCCACTTGTCCAACACCTCTTGTATATGGTCCTAGAATTGAAGAACAACACAGTTAGCTTATAATTTTAGTGGTGAGGTAGTAGAACGATATAAGTGAATTTCACTTCATAATTATGTTTCAAAGAAATATTCCGGAAATGAAGGAACAAAGGGGAATTATCGCGAGGACATTTTTTTTTTGTAGAGAAAAATGGAAGCTAGGAAAGAGGTCGTCGTGAGAATTCCGCTATTTTTACTATTTTTTCAGATATTTATCAGAAAAAAAATCAACTGAGAGGTGAGTTCACTCTGCTACTGATTTTATCATTCAAATTTATTTTTTTGGGACCGAAATACTTTCAAAGATAATTAATTCATAGTCGTAATTGGGTATTCAAATAAACATGATATTTCCAGTCACTCACCTCTCCAGATGAGAATAAACGAAACTTGTGGAGGACAAAGATTGATGCTCACCTTGTACAACTTGTCCAAATTATACCAGACATCCTCCTCTTCCTGATCCTCGTACTGAGCGTCAGCGAGGTTGTCCCTCGAACGGGATAGAATTTTTCTTCTCGATACCATCTCCTCTCACCTTTGTACAAATGCTGTTGCTCTGCGAATCATGAGAAAAACAAAACTAGTCAGGTACTTTTTTTTTTGTCGTCTCTTCATGCATGATAAGGTGCATGAAGAGACGACAAAATATTGATATCAATATTGATATTAATTCTAACTCGGTTTGAACGAGCGGCCCCGCCTTCTCCTTCTCTTTTTTGAGAAGCTCCGTCCCCCTCCATAGGACAACAATCAATTAAATCGACATAGTTCTCGTCCTTATCATGATAAGGTGCATTCTATAGCTTTCTCGCGGCTCTAAAACCACTCCATGACTTCAGGGTTAACATAACTTTCGTGTTTAAGGATAGAGATACAGTCGTATGCTACATTTTTCCAGGATGAATAATCCCACGAGTCTCGATGGAAATCCTTAGCAAAAAATAAATAACAAAAATGCTTTTCTTTTGTAATTCCATTCTCGTGTGCAATTGGCACTCCTTGCAGACCGGATGTGAGAAGAGGAATTGAGACCATGATGGCCTTTATATTCGGATACTCATTATGGAAGTTATGTGTAGGGAACGAGAATTATGCCCTTGGCGAAAAATGAGATGTCATTTTGAGCAATTTAAATGGTATTCACCAATTTGAAATTCCAATAGGATTATCTAAAAAAAATATAATTATCGATCTCTCATCTCTCCATTAGCGTAAATTCACGAATTTTATTTTTTTCCCCTCCCATTTCACCAGGAATTCAATTATGAAATCTATAAAACTTTTCAGCGTAAGACATAAATGAAGCCTTTTGATAATGTATTGATAGGAAGTTCATGAAAAAATTGTTCCTTCAGAAAGTACCGTCATGAGCCTATTCTAAAGATGGCGTCAGCATTTTTGTTTCAGAACTATAAATGAGATCAATATAAAAATTTCAGCACAATTTAGACTCGATGAAACGTTCAGTATTATTAATGGTAATCATTGCGAAAGGAAAATAATGCGAGATGAGGATCTTTGATACATCAGATCACGGAAGGGCTGGAACCTAGAAAAACTACTCATGTAAAAAAAAATCGACGAAAAATCATGATTGGAATTTTTTTACCGTTCAGTACATTCTGTAATGATTAAATTTCAATAGTGAGACGCGAAAAGGAAGAAAAACTAGTCGAGCGCGAGATTATACGACGATGAATTAATTCACTCAAATGGAAAGAAAATTCAAAATTCAGGACACATAGAGCTCTCGAATATTGAATGAAAAATACTCGAAAACGAACTGAATTTCTTCCTCAATAACATTGATTTTATTCTGAAGATTTAGTGCAAAATTTAGTTTAAAATGAACAGTATGATCTCCGTATGAGAATTCAGCATGTATTATCTCGATTGTTCACTCAGTATAATTGACTGTGAACGAAGAGAAAAGAATAATGTTGAATTAGGAATAGTTGACCGCTTAGTCTTTTTGTTTGAATGATAAAATTTCGATTAAGGACAGACGTCAAACAAAATTTTCTAAATACCAAATGAAAAACCCTCATGAATTGATTTTTTTCCTCAATAATGCCGACCTTTGTCTTATCAAAATTTAGCTACTAGAGTGACGAAATGACCATACTACTAAAATTTCAAAGGTAATGAAGATGAAAAAAATGAAGAAATTTCTGGAATCTTGGAGAAATATCAGTTGAAAGTGTGAGTAATAAGTCAGAGAGTTGTGGATTTGTACAGTGTAATATTAAATGTTTCGCCTGCACCTAAAACTTGGCGACTTTCACTCGTAATAAAAGGCGAAGGCCTAACTCCGCAGCGGTGCGGGAGAAGACAAGAAGTTGAGAGAGTGGAAGGAGTCAGGAGCAATGGCTGAACCGCTGCGCAACAGATATACACTGCGGCCTCTCTCAAGCCACATATATACATTAAATACACGTATAGAGAGATAAATACATTTAAGAAACAAATGCTCAATAGTATATAAGAGAGTGGAAGCTATGGCTCCTGGGCTGCTGGTCGTTTGGTCTCCCACTGTACATGTACATACATACAGCAAGAAAATTACGGCTGGGTATAACGTAACCTACGCCTCGTTTCTATTCCAAACATCCAGAGGTTCTCAATTTCCCAATGAGTTTCTCGATGATAAAGTATTCATAATTAGAATTGAATTGAAGAGAAAAAAAAAATTGTTCCTTCCTCTTCTAACTATTATACGTTTTATTGACGGTGATGTACTGGTATTATACGATCGGATGAGTGCTGTGTCCAAGGTGGACGTGGGCGTTCATGTGTTGAAAAGAAAACAAGACACTGGGGTACCGTTAACTTTGTCGATGTACAGTCAATAGATGTATAAAAGAGACACAGGTAACGAATCGTGTGTATTGCTTGGCTCATTGCCACGTGTTAAATTTACTAGAAAAGTTGATGATAAGAGATAACGGAAAAACGACGACCACCCTTGTGAAAATGCGAAGGAAGAAAGAATACAGGAATTTTGTTATTCCAGGTATGGAGTGGTAAAACAGGATGAGTCAACTCAACTCCAGGATCAGTTTTTGATAAATCTAATTTGGATAGCGGAATTCTTCACAAGCATCTCCTTTATAAATCTTACTTCATTTTTAGATTACATTCTGTTCTAATTATAAATGCAATTACCATTAGGAAAAATGTTTTACAAAGACAACCCCTTTAGAAAATCCAATAGGAAAAATTATAAAATGCGAAATGATAGGGAAAAGTTTCCTTTTTATTGTGAAAATGTGGGTTAAGTTTTCCTTTAATCACATAACTCATTTGATACGAGAAATCGTGCCACTGATGATGGATGGCAGGTAAATTGCCCACGTTTCGACCCTGTTTCATCCCGTGTTTACAGGAAATACAAATCTCAATAGGAGTGAATAGGTAAAATGATAACACTCGGGCAATTTTCTGTTCTTAGCAAAAGCCCATTCGCGATCGATGATCGTTGGAGCATGAAAGTTAGACTTTCTAAGCTCAACGTAACGATCAAAAGAATTTCACGTTGGTCACGCCCGCCTCGCTCTTTTTCATACAAGGCGTATTACTGGATTTAATTAAATAAAGAGGGAAAATAAAGAGAGAGAGCCGTATTTGTTATAAGGATTTACACATTTCTGACTATGCAGGTAATTTTTGTGAGCGTTAAGAAGTATTTATAAATATATTATGTTTACAAAATTCTTGTCCTTCGATAAAAATCAATTTTTGGAGAAACGACTGACAGCTTCCCCTTCTCTAAGAATGTATATAGAACATAGAGCTCTCGTTTCTCCACTTCGGGTCCTTACGCCTTGCATAATTAGCCTTAAGAAAGGAATTACTAGTTGCTACACTTTTCCCTCCCCCCGCCACTTCCCCCCTAGCGCTGTTACTTTTATCTTCTCTCGTTTGTTATAACGTCTCTAACATTTTCTTCATTTTCTGTATTTTTTATCAAAGAAAACACGATTAAATTATAATGACTTAAATTCGACATTTTTATTAATGAAACATGCTAAGAGAGAATGTCAAAACAACTTTTTTGAAAGTGAATAAATTATTAAAAAAAAAAAAAAAAAATCTTGTGATATTATCCCCAAAAATCACTCATTTATGGGAGATGACTGAGTCTTAAAAAAAATGTAGAAAATTGATTTATATTTTGCCATTTTCACAATAGTAAATTTATTTAATTTTTCTTCCAACATTTGAATAGAAACACAACCATTGCCTCCCTTTCTTTTCTTTTTCTTTCAATTATATCTGCTCTGAATACCACTCGAATCAAAGTCAAATAGAGAAATTACATATGTGTTTTGATGAATGTTAACTTTGACCTCTTTATTTGCTTTTCCGTAACGCAATTTTAATTGCACATTCGATAATATATTTTTGTAATCACTGATGCAAATTTTACTCTCTGACGCATGTGTGACCTTTTCACAGACATGAAAAATGCCCCGCTCAAATTTATTAACTGTCAGATATGGTAAAAGTTGTCTCAACTATTAAGATTTCTCATTTTCTCCAATTTCATGATTCATATATAAACCACACAAGTACGTGAATGATTACTGTTAATGCTCTCATCAATTTTGACACTGGACAATTTTCGACTATTCTTTCATTTTTACATACGTGCGTGGTTGAAAAAAGGGAGAGGAAAAAAATCCGTTGGTGTATATCAATTACGGAGGTGCGCGCAAGACACCCGAGGCGTTTTTATATAACTTGAGCAATTTCGTAATAATATGAACCCAAGTTGGTTGAGCGAAGGAGGAACGAGGGGGTTTTGTAAACGGAGAGAAAGAGACGGGCACGTTATACACACTGTTTCTATATGTTTCGAGATATCGTGTTTTTTTCCAGAGAATAGTATGGGGAATGTAGTGGGATAGGAAAAGTAAGTACGGACATACCAAGCGAAACTGTTTCAAATATTTATTGAAAAATGCCTCAATTATTGGCTATTGAAATTTGACATTTCTTCCTCTGACAAACACGAAGAGGAAGAATCCTCAATTTTTACTAAAAATTACATTTTGACTTTTTTAAAATCTTTTAGGAAATGAAAGAAAAAAAAAATTGGAAAATCATATTTATGGCGATTTTATTTCTTGTACAACTGACTTTGCTCTACAAAAAAAAAGCCCTCGATATTTCGATATCCCTCTTGACTCTTCCTGTTCTACTACTTTGAGCAGAAGGGAGTTCCCAAAAATTTGAAAAATGTTATACAATTTTCACGAATAAATTAGTTTTTGCTATCGAAACTCAGTAAAACTCTCACTTCCGATAGAAACTCGGTAGAAAATTTACATAAACATAAAAAAAAACCTCATCATAATACCATTACCCACAGTTGAGTTTGGATGAGAAGGAGGTCAACAGTAACCACATGCTACACTGTATTAGAATCAAAAATGACATTCTTCACTAGTAGAAAATTTTGATGAAAAATGTGAGAGAGAATAAATCTATAATGACGTGTTTTATTCTCGCACGACGACAACGGCGTCTCATCTCTCGCTATGGGGCTTTCACTTGCACGAAGAATGCGAAGGCTGTCGAGGACGAAGGCACCAGTTCGCACAACACACAGCCACAAACTGCCTTTAGCCTGGCTATATTCCGCCACACCTCTCTTGTTTTCGCATCTCTTTCGCAGTGCAACAAACCTCAGCGAATTCAATACATACTTTATTCTCAAAAAAACAGAGAGAATTTCCAACGTCATCATAAAATCCCAAAATCAATATCGAGTTCCAAAAGGAAGAAAAAGACCGGGAGGCAGAAGCAGAAGAAGGAGACAACCCGAGAGGGACCAACGGAATATAATAACGTAAAAGAAAGATTCTAGCGCATCGTATAGAGGCATTTAGCCGGATTTGGAGGAATTTCCATTGGAAGAGGGCTTTCACTCAACTCTTCCGTGCATATGCTGAACATAAAGGCGATGATAAGTTCTCTTGTAGGCAAAAGTCGAGTTTCATGTTTCACAAATTTACAATCAATATCTCACAATAAAATAGAAAATTAACAACATAATTTAATTAGCCCGATAAATATTAATTCCATTCTATTTTATTTATTCGTTTGTGAAGCAGTAACCGTCCGTGAGAGATGATTTGTCGCAAATATTGTCAGTAAATTTCATGAAATAACAGAGAGCTTGTATGCGACCCTTTAACAGCCGCATGCCCGTATCTCTCCAAGCCTCACCATATACATGTATATATATTTCCAGGGAGATTTCAACGAGTGGAAGAAACTGGTTATCCCAGGCGCGTAGGTCGACTTGTACTTTTTCAATAAAAAAATAAACGAAGCCCACAAGAACAGAATTTTCTTTACCAACTCAAAATACCAATGAATTAATTTATAGTGGCCTCACGATTTATAATTTACCATTGAACCGTTACCACATTATCAAAATTAACATACCAATCGAATGACAGCGGCTCGCTTACGCCGTTACGGTACTCCAATATGGTCCAACTTTAATGTCACATACGTTCTATCCACCCAGTTATTTTCCATTCGTCCATAATCCTTCCTCGTGATACTTTTGTACCTTCACTTCTGTATTTATTATAAATTTTCAAAATAAATTTTACTACACTGAAGATGATAATTCTTATGCTACCGAAAACAATAAGAATTTAAATTCTTAGCGCGGGAAAATCACATATGTCTTCACAATTCAAATTAATAATTAACAATTACACTTCAGTCTTTATGGTCATTCTATGTTCCAATTATATTCTTAAATTTTGGATGAAAGTCATCGAAATTAATCTGGAAATGTCCAATGGTCGATTGGTGGTACCGACCAGCCGTTCCCGTGAAACAGCCAGTGAGTGAGAGTCCCACCAAAACGTTCACCATGTTTCCTTACAATTGCGCATGCGCGTCTTTATCCCGGTTCCCCACTACGAATCAGTTTTATACTATAAGCCATTGCTATAAGGTAAACCACTACGAATAAAAAAAAAAAAGAAAGAAAAAACTTCACCGTCACCATCACAGGACTAGTCCCCCCACCCCTCTCGCAATTTGACTCGGTAGACTCTCGAGCCTGCCGACGTGACGTCAGAAATAGGACAAGGCGCTTGTGGCCTTTGCCCGATACACACAGTTGAGTAGTGAGAGGTATAGCCAGAGGAGGGCCACTGAACTGCCTTGCGAACCGGGCTTTTTATTATTTCTTCTTTTTATCCCCCTGGTTCAAAGGCTTTTTTTTACTCGTCGCCAGAGGGATAAGAGAGAGCTGCAGGGTTTTGTCCTTGCCTGGGACAAAAATCAAGTGCCAGCCGGATCTTTCAAACTTACACTCAAAAATCAATGATTTTTCTTTCTGACATTATGTTCGGCTTGTACGGCTTCAAAATTTCGCTCAAAGTTTCTCAAAATTCAAGATGCTCCTGGAATCTTTAGATTTTCACAAAAGATTGGAGATAGACTGGAATTCTTTTCATGGGCATTTGATCCTTTTTTTTTCAATTCTTGTTGAAAAATGGAGGACTGTCAGAATTTCGCCCGATAGAATCGTTGCATTTGGGAAATCTACACGATATTCAAATTCAAGCTGTCTAATGCTATACTTGGTCAGGATATTTATTTATTTATTTATTTATTTATTTATTCATTTATTTATTTATTCTGTATAAAGGCCCAACAGCATAAAGCCAATTATAAGACCAAATCATATAATACAATATATACATTACAAAGAGGAGAACAAAAGCAATATAAAATACAAAATAATTTGCAGAACAGCGCAGTAGTGACATGTATATGAACGATATACAAAATATAAGAATGATGACAGTTGCTAAGTTATTACTTATTCAGACCTTAGAGATTTGACATAATTAGTAGAGACTCGAGTAATATCAATTAAGGGAGATGATAGGATATATCGAGATAGCCATCGCTAAATATAATAAGCTGGTTTACAGCTTAATTAATATTAATTTATTCGGCACAAAAACCAACGAAATTCTCTTGCAAATGCTGTTCTGGACTGTATCTCTGATGAGTCCATTATTTGTTCTATTTGCGATAATTTGATGACTTGGCTTGAATACGAAGGATTTTTCATTGAAAACTTCAGTCAGGAATGATTAACGATGGAATTCATTATAAATCTTTTGAAAAAACGAAATTCATTGGAATCTCTAAATGTGATGAATTCGGATTTTTTATTCTATTTTCATTCGTGACGGTAAAAAAACATTTCTTTCCTCTAGTAGATGTCCTCTCAACAGTTTCCAGGAAATTGTTAAACCCATGAACGAGATAAACTTCTAAACCTACGTTACTCATATTTATAACCTCCGAGATAAATATACAACCTGGCTAACATCCAGAATTTTTAAGCTCTCTTGGGTGTTTCATCGTCAGGCACACGCGTCGCAATGTACGCAATCCCCCACTGCTTAGCCTAGTCGACCGTAATAGTTTTCAATCGTCCCCCGAGAGTTTGTCCCATGCTAGAGTCCCAATATTCGGTATTTTTTCATCAATGTTACAATCACAGGAGTTTTCTGACATACTTCATCTAGATCGGAGTAAAATACATTGGTTCAAAATTATCTGTTGTATCAAGTGGAGTAATAACTTATGTGTTTTTACCTCAATATATTAGTCATTCCCAATTTTCCTTCTTTGTTCGAAAATTCTCGTGTTTGAATTTTTCTATTCGAATGCACAACCAAGTGATTATCCCGATGACTCTATCATCTACAGAATTGAATTACGTAATTTAATTGCGTTTCACTTTTGGAGATTGTGTTACATAGAAATGTGAATGATTCTTTGTAATTATTTGAAATGTTTGTGTTAGAAAGAGATTAGATGACGATGATTGGAATACAATGTGTGATGTGAATAAAAATGTAAAGCCTGCATTTACCAGTGCGCCCTATGATAAATCTAAAGATAGATGCTCGGTTGAGATCCGAGTAGAGGTACTTGAGTGCAGGGGAATAATTTGTGAATAGTTGATGGGAAGGGATTATTTGTTTCTAATCCTTGAATGATTCATGAAATAATAAATAATTTTAATAATGCATCATCATTCTTTTGGATCATCAAAAGGGGATGCCCTGTGTCCTTTAGGTTTTCATCCACAAGTGCGATGGCCAACGCGATGTAAACGTTGCTTCAGGTACAGATGAATTTCCCCTTTATCCATTTAGTTTAAGTGATCGTAATGTGATTGCTCGCGATTTCGCTCAACAGCAGCATAATCAATGATTCGACAGAGACTACAAAGATCATGCTGGGAAGAAAACAACCGGATTACAGGCGAGCATCACTTCGTCCTCACCGAGCTTATCCAAATGGGAATCATCTTCTGGGCGGTAATTCAATTCTATTTTTTGTGTGATTTTTCCACCTTTTCTTCCAAGATGTTCGATGCTTTTTTTTTGCATTTTAAATGAAAGCCAATTGGCAATTTGCTCCTTAATGGATGCATAAAAAAGTGAATGCCAACGTTTTTGGTAATTATCGATTCATCTCAGGAATGAGTGATTTTAAAAGCCAAACTTTTCTATCCTTTATCATAAAGTTGATTGACAATGAAACATTGTCTTGATTGTTAACTTTTTATTCATGTTCTGATTGGTAGATGGATCAATCGATCAATTAATGATTTCCATGACTACGAGAATGTTATCGTTTCGTTTGTATGGAATTGCGCGCAGTTCATGTGTAGTTTTTGTTTTTTTTTTCTTATTCATGTGTAGTTATAACCTTTTTTTTCTTTATATTTTCTCTATTTTCCAGTTTTTCCCACAAGTTTTATATAGCCCGGAGGCAATTTACGAAATATTGCACGAGAAAGAATCGAAAAGACAATACGTTTGGTCAGTCGGGATTTGGGGTGAATTCTACAAGCAAAATGGTTAATTTTGAAATTTTTTCTAATTTGATCCTTTTCCAATGCTTCTCGCGAGTTCTGAGTAGCCGGGCACCGATTATGAAGATATCAAACGAGAACGAATCGAAAAGACAAAATTTCGGGTGGGCCGGTTTCGGGGGTGAGCCATTCTCCAGTCAAAAGGGCCAATTTTGACATTTTCTCTAATTCAACTTTTTTCGATTTTTTTCCGCGAGTTCTAAGTAGCCGGGCAGCTATTTTGAAGATATCAAACGAGAAAGAATCGAAAAGACAAGATTTTGGGTGGGCCGGTTTCGGGGGTGAGCCATTCTTCAGTCAGAAGGGTGAATTTTGACATTTTCTCTAATTCTACTTTTTTCCAATTATTTTTGCAAGTTCTGAGTAGCCGGGCAGCTATTTAGAAGATATCAAACGAGAAAGAATCGAAAAGACAAGATTTTGGGTGGGCCGGTTTCGGGGGTGAGCCATTCTTCAGTCAGAAGGGTGAATTTTGACATTTTCTCTAATTCTACTTTTTTCCAATTTTTTCCGCGAGTTCTGAGTAGCCGGGCAGCTATTTAGAAGATATCAAACGAGAAAGAATCGAAAAGACAAAATTTATGATGAGTCGAAATTTGGGGTGAACTATTCTTTTTAATCAAAATGGCCAATTTCGGAAAATTATCTACTTTAACTATTTTGCAGTGTTCTTTATGAGGTCTGAGTGTTCGGGCAGTAAGTACAAAAATATAACAAGCTTTCATATTCGAAATGTCAAGAAATGATAGAAAGTGTATGATTATGCAGAAAATGTATAATTGTTGTGCGCTACAGTGCTTACTGGAAGGTAGTCGCGCGCGTCAGCGCGATGATGCCCTAGTAGCTCGATAAATTAGAAAAAAATTGTCTCAATTTTATTGGAGTGTTTTTGGAATTGTTTAGCTCCAAATATAATCTGATGAGTAATTTATTCCGGATGCAAATTCACCAATTGCAATTCATTTCTATTCATGAATGGAGAAGAAACCTTGAAAGTGAAGAGTGAAAAATGCCATTCAACCTGTTATTATGAAGATATTTTTTTCTCATTGATACATTCTATTTCCATTTGTTTATAGTTCTAGTGACGGCTCAGAGAACAAGAGAACGTGGGCGTCAACATCTAATTTATCCAAGGATGAATCAACGAAACCAAACACATTGCCAGCTGAGGAGTGGAGCAATTCGGCGGTTGACATTTCCAGTAGAGATATCCAGACAAGTAGTAATAGACCAAGGAGTTATGTGGGATTAGCCTCCGATACTGCGGCCTCGTTTCGTCGTCATTCCGTTGATGAAACAGCCCTATTTGCAAATGATAGCTCCGAGGCGAGACCACAAAAGCTGCAAATTAGACAGGTGATTGATAAGGGCTTCAGTGGCTCCGAAAACGACGTGTCGTTTATTGTACAGGTAAATTCCTCATTGTATTCAGAAATAAAATTTCATAGTAAAGTGGTAAAATAAGATGAATCAATTTTGCTTATCGATATGTCTTCAGTTTTAGCTGAATATCTTGAAACTTTGCAAAAAAAAGTGAGCCGTCGTGGGACGCTTGGTAGATGTGAAACATCAAGGGGAGGGGGGGGGGGGGGGGTGCCGGCGAGCGACGCGCAGACTGGAGTGGAGGGGAGCGTCGCCTGCAAAGACGACGCCTACTCGCTACTTTTCTGGCAACGCGCCATTAAATTAGATGTTTCACATCAAAAAGTTTCCAAAAAAATTTCTCTATTCGCCATTAGCCCTCGGTTGGTCACCTCATGAGAGCGGCGCTGACCGACCTATATATAGGGCACCACAGTAGAGCGAGTGAGATACTAGAGGTAGGGTGACCAACCGAGGGTTAGTATCGAAGATTTTGATGAAATAATGCATATCAATTTGAGTTGACTCATCTCGTTCTACCATTTCGCTACTGAATTCTTTTGTAGGCATTATTTTTTAATTATGATCCTATAAAATTATGTAGGTAAGTAAAACAAAACAAAATGCAGAGAATGGACCTGATAAAATGGAAGGAAAAACAGAAATTGAGAGGCTAAAGATCCAATTAGCCGAAATGAAGGCGCGCTGCGAGAGGGTAGAACGCGAAAAAAGTGAAATATTGCTGAGAAGATTGGCAACCATGGACTCTGTATCTTCCAAGACTACGAAGAACTCGGAAATGTCGAGACTACAGAAATCGGTTAGAGAATTACAATCAAAAAACGAGGGTACGTGCATGTTCACCAATTATCCTGGAAAAAGAAGAGAGGAGCTCATTTTTTGTTTTTATTCTTCTCAAGCCTTGAGCGATGAAAAAGCCACGCTCTTGACAAAGATTAAGAGTCTGGAGAGGGAATCAGGTACGCGACATGGTACCACGAGGGGTGAACGGGATAGGGCCACAACGGATGACCTCAAGTCGAAGCTCAAGGCTGCTGAGACACTTTGTGAAAATCTTATGGATGAGAATGAGGATATGAAGAAGGAAATCAGAGAATTGGAGGAGGAAATTTATGAGATGCAGGATAATTTCAGGTTCAGTCTTTGCAATTTATCGACATTTAATTGACACTATCATGCTAATTTTGAATGTTGTAACTTTCAATTCAATGCAAGGTAATTTATTATGTAAGTTGAGAAATCCCAAGAGTTGAGTTTCTCAATATTCGACAAATCTGGCAATAGTAACAATAATTTTCAGATTTGTTGAGGAAATAATAAAAGCCGCATTCAATTGAATTATGAATGAATGATGGAGAATTTGAGATATTAATCACTTTAATTTTCATTGAGTTTGCGGAAAATTCACTGATTTTCTTCTTTTCAATCTTCTTTCCACAGAGAAGAACAAGCTGATGAATATACGAATCTTAGAAAGAAACTCGAACAGTCCAACAAAAATTGCCGAATACTTTCTTTCAAACTGCGAAAAATTGAACGTAAGGCGGAACAATTGGAGACAGACAAAACTGAAGCCGAAACTAAATATGAAGGGGTAATAATCCTTCATCACTAATCATTCCATTTATTATTCCTAATTGTTGCGAATATACAGGTAAAAATGATGGAGGAAAATCTCAAAAAACTTGCGATTGACTTGAAAAACAAGGGATTGAGCAAATCTACTGGATATACTACAAATGCACAGTTGAAAAAGATGATGGAAGACATGGAAAGAGATTTGGGTAAGCTAGTCTTATGCCTTTCTATCAAGTTTCAAAATGACGTTGAATCAAGTAGATTAATTACTCTGAAAGTTGGGATCTCTACGGCGGTACGACAAAATTTGTACATACAATCAAAGTTGAACGGTTAATTGAGACCATGAAAACATAGTGTAGTCAAACTAGACTCAAAATTTGGCCAATCCCGAATTAAATTCTCCGCCTATGGAAACTTATGCAATCAGCTGATCGTTTTCCGAGATTTAATTTATTCAATAATTTATTACGGGAGAACGAGGGAACCTGGAATATTGGTTATCGACTCAATTTTGTAGAGAATTTTCGCCTCTACACACTGATATTTTTTTCTCAACGATTGATTGAGTTTAGTTGAAGATATTTCATTTTTTGGCATTCGTGTAAAAACCCATTTGTTTTTAATTTTTTCAAAAATTAGCCAATCGATGTGTAATTGAGGATTTTAATATGTTGTTCAGGGCATTTTTATCTATCAAATGGTATTTTTTCATACATGGAGGTTTAATAGTGGCACTCAAATGCTAGATTGACTACACTAATAAGTGCTGCGTCAAAATATTCTGATGAATGTATTTTGTTTCATTGCAGGTAATATTTTTGGAGGTACCTACGTAATATCCTCAGGCAATGATGTACCAAGTATATCTGAACAAGACAACAGCTCCAAATACGATAAATTGTACAAAGAGCATGAAATATTACAGGCAAAATTAGACAA
The DNA here is from genome assembly GCA_035578325.1 of Coelinius sp. EB29. Classification (NCBI taxonomy): domain Eukaryota; kingdom Metazoa; phylum Arthropoda; class Insecta; order Hymenoptera; family Braconidae; genus Coelinius; species Coelinius sp. EB29. The sequence goes on along the minus strand of JAOZGT010000009.1, from coordinate 2,339,461 downwards.
AGCATTGAAGAGCCTGGCCAGTAGTAAAGACACGAGTAAACCACTGGAAGCAAACAAGGCTGAGCTACAAAATTGTAAGTCCATTTTCTTAACTTTTTCACAGTTATACAATACAATACAATATAATTAATCATTAATCTATCATCTCAGTGAAAAAGAAATTAAACGAGGCAACTGCTGGTCGTGAGATTGATCGCAAATCCTGGGAATTAGAAAAGGCGAAACTGGATGAAGAAAAGGAGAATCTAAAATCCAAGTTATTATCACTATCTGCTGAAAAATTGAAAGTTTACAACGAAGTGTTGGAATTAAAAAAAAACTTGGCAACAGCGAAATCAACAGAGAAAAATAACGTTAAAATGGAGATGAGTTTGAATGAATTGAAAAAAGAGTTGAATACTGAACGCGAGAGGTGTAAAAAGTTGCAAGAGGAGTTGTCGATGTCGAGTGAGAAAGAGAGTAAAATGTCAAAGAATTTAGCATCAGTGAGTTGGCATGTTTTCTTTCGATAAAACGAGTATGTTGGATTAAATTATAAGAGATTTTTTTTCATCATATAGGTGGAACAGGCGAAAGTACTAACTGAAGGTGAATTGAAACGCATTAAATCAGAATTTGATAATTCAAAATCCTCGATGGCGATGAAGATAGCGAAATTGACGGGAGAACTGATGGAAGTTGTGAGGGATCGTGATAAGTGGAAGGCTCAAGTGGAGGAGGATAAAGTCGCAAAAGACACGGAAGTAGGAAGCCTGAAGAAAAAAATGGCGGCACTGGAGGAAGCAGAGAACAATATCAAAAAAATGAATGAGTTGAAACAAAACTATAACGAAAAAATTTCAAGTTGGTTCTTTCTCAAATTCAACTCAGTGGAAAAGAGATGGAACGAAATAAGTCAATTTTTTTGCGAGATCAATTCTTGCTCGGTATTTGACAGTTTGATGAGAGATTGCAAAATTTCAATTGAGACTTCTTTTGTAGAGGAATTTAAGAGCTATAAAAAAAAAGGTCTTGAGGAAAATAAGTTGACTTATCGCGTTTCATTCCTTCGCTACGCACCCGTTTAACTGGGAACAAATCGACTAAACATAATGATATTTGTTAACTTGCAGTTCTCGAAGACGAATTACAAAAAGGTCAAAAATTGTACGACCAATTACAGCTAAAACACGCTGCACTCCAGGACGATAAACAGAAAATTGAAAATGAAAAGGAAGCCTTCCACAAGTATGAAGAGGATTATTAAGAAACCTCAATCAATTCAAAGCATTGTACCATGCATTGAAATATCTTTCAATTACAGAAAACTAGCGGAATATCAAGTCAAACTAGAAATGACAAAAGAACGTCTGGAGAGTTTGGAGAAACATCACAAATCCAAAGAAGAAAAATGGAACGAGGAAAGACGTCGGCTCCAGGTAACAAAATTATTATACCAGTTCGAGATTTTATTACATCTGCAATCGTCTCAATTCTAGGAACAACTCAAGGAACGCGACAAGCCATCACTGACTAATAGCCATCTAGAGGAATCCCGAGAAGAGGTCAATCGATTAACGAAACAGTGCGAGTCCTTGAAAATTCAACTGGATGACTTGAAAAGAATCGTAAGTATGACACAAACGTGAGCAAAAAAAAAATGATGATAATAATCGATTGAATCACGCTCTACAATGAATGGAAAGAACGATGACCTGGCAAGCAAACTGAACGATTACAACGCAGTTACTAAGATCCAGAGAAATCTATCTGCCGACACGTCAGCCCTAGACCAAGAGTTACGAAATACTAAGGCATCACTGGCTAACGCAGAGAAAGCAAGGAAGACGGATTTGGCGCAGTGTAAGATGCGCTATGAGAATCGAATAAAGGCTATAAATGATGAGATACAGTCGATACAAAATCAATTGTCACGATATAAACGTGAGAGAGACACATACAAGCACATGTTGGAGGGTGCACAGAAGACGATAGGTGAATTGAAATCATCAAGACAGAGAAGGCAGTCGACTACGTCGACTGGTAAATCAGATGAGGATGAGGAGTCTACTGGTACAAATGTCTCGACATTGGAGAGACAAATAAGCCTTATGGAGGATGAGTTATCAGAGAGTAAACTCGAAGCATCTAAATTAAAGACAGAATTAATTTCCGAACGATCTGCTTGGCAGATTAAATTATCGGAGCTTCAGTCGAGAGTTAATGAGGTGAAGTTGTTTGTTACTTCTATTTATTACTAGTCGTCGAATGTAGACGAAAGATCATTCAAATAATTGCTCATATATTTCTAAGAATATCAGGTTAATAGACTAGTTCAATTGGTATGAAATATTTTTGATCATTTAGAAAGAGGGAACGATGGAGATTAATTTTATCGTTTCTATTATTTGATGTATCGGAAATTATCATTTTCCCGAAAAAGTATTTAGAATACCGAGTGGTTAATCCCGATGGAATAGTGATTAAATGTTAATTTGATATTATAGTTTTCATTCGAACCAGAAATTTCAATCCAATATTTAGAATGAAGTACTTCAAAGTTAGATAAATTTTTCACTTGGAATACTGATTACGTGAGGCTCGTAATACTCAAATCTCAATTACAGCTTGAAGAGGATAGGATATTAGTGAGTGGTAGAACGAAGATTCCTGGATTGAGAGCGCGCATTGAGTTGGCCTGGCAGAAAGAACGGGAGGAACAGCAAAAACTATTACAAGAGACAGCGACTCTTGCAAGGGATCTACGGCAAACGCTGTATGAGGTCGGTCATATACCACAGTTAAAATTGACACTCCAATTGAACCTTTTACCATGTTTCCATGTATTTAAGCAAAAGCTTCTTCATCGACATCAACTATCCCCCACCTACATTAATACCATTACCGATTCTTTCTTCACTCATTCCTTTTTATTTAATACCATAATGTGAAGTGGTTCTGTGTGCGCATTTATCGGTATTTGTTATAAACTGCATCGTTAAAGGTCGAGAGAGAACGTGACAAGGAGCGTCTTGAGAACAAACGGCGCCAAGAGCAAACGAAGAAGATATATGAGGAGGAGAAAGAAGAGACTAAGAAAAAATTAATCGAGGTAATGATGCATTTGACAGTACTTTATCAACATTTATTAAATTCATTCATCATCCAATTAATTACTTATGATTTATGAATTTTACAGCTGCAGTGTGACCTTCTTGAGCTGCGAGACGCCCACGCCAAGCTGAGAACGAGCAATGAGAAGATGAGAAGAGAAAAAGAACGTCACGAGAGGGAACGAGAAGAACTCAAGGATATTATTGCGAGTAAACGTCGTTTGGAGCAGAACGAAGCGAGAAACATGAATACTCTTCTGCGACAGGTCGACGAGCTGATGAAACTATTCCCAGAGTTAAGTGGAAAGGTTGAGCATACCTATACACCGACACCACCGAGGAGAACCAAGGGACCAAAGTCGAGAGAGTCTTCACCAATGTTAGATGGTAAAGAAGACAGTTTCAAAGGATCCTCGAACAACGTCGGTGGAAAAACAGAAAAATTGGAGTACACTATTAAAAAGCTAATGGATGTAGCTAAGGAGATGGACGAAGCAAAACGATCAATGGAGAGTGATAATACATCTAAAAAGAAGCTTGGCAAAAGGTAACAATTCAAATTATCAATTAATTGTCACATTGAACATTTTTTTTAACAGTGAATTTCTCTCAGGAGGTGTGTTTTAAAAAGGCATCGAGAGACTTTTTTTTCTACTGACATTTTCCCTTTAAAATCATCAATTATCAACATAATTTGATATTCCACAAGATGTAAAAAATTTACTTGTACAACACGATTGCATTTTCAGAGCAAGTTCAATTGACAACGACAGTGGACGTGGTTCCTCCTCGAGTCGTTCAAAGGCCAGCCTCAAGCGCAAAAGTTTATCCTTAGAACAAACGTCTGGGAAAAATGACCAAGCAATCTGGGGAACAGACAGTAATCTATCCAGCATGGCATCCCTCGATTTTGATGTAGATGCTCGTCGTTTTGGTAACCAACGGGACTCTAGTGTCGACAGGTGAGCATTATAAACCTTTAATAATTAAATAATTTGTCATTCGATCTGTAAAACAATGAATTTTCACAGTCGCTTATCCGGCGGTTCTACCAAGAGTGAAATGCTTCAGCGTGATAAGAAGTACAATAAAAATTTTATAAGAAAAATAACAACGAAATTGACGAAATCAGCCAGCATGGACGATCCGAATAGTTCTTATGATTATTCACTCCAGGTATTTCCTCATTCATTTTCTTACTTTATATACCATCAAAAAAAATTTTTGTCATAAATCATACGTCCCTCGTAGACTTCCGGCTCAGAAGCTAGTATAATAGAGGATTCGCACAAAACAGAGAAAAAGAATCTGAAGAAAAAACTGACCAATATGTTTAAACGCGGCTCCAAAAGCAATGGGTAAGATATTATATTGATCCATTAAACAAAATGTTTACGAGCTACTTTGGTTGAGCATTCAGGTTGGACAAGAAGACACAGGAAGACAATAGGCCCCCCTCCAGGACATCAGACGCATGAAAGACACCTTCACTAAATGATCATCCCAGTCACAACTATTTCTAGTCAGAATCCAGTTTGAAATGAAAAAAAAAAAAAAATATATAAATGTGTAGCATTTACCTTCACCATTGTTCAAGGACCCATGTCAATGATTGAATGAGAAATAAAGAAATGGAGAAAAAAAGTTGAATGAAGATTGTGGGATGAGTCAACCGATGAGAATAGTTTGATCGTCGAGAAAACGATAAGTAGGCACTTTGAGATTGGTTGGGGCGGGTCCCTTTCGAATTCTCCCTGCAGCGTCGTAGTGAGAGCCGTGACAAGGGCAATAAAAATCTCCAGGTATCATACCAGAGTTGGGAATTGGTACGCATCCCAAGTGAGTGCAAACACCGACTACAACTAACCATTCGTCGGGCTTGTGCACTATTGCCTCGTCAGTTTCAGGGTCCCGGAGTACTGATATGTCCATGCTTTTTTTCTTGATCAATTGTCGCTTGGGACCTGCATACACGAGACGATCCATATTTGATTCCCATTATTTTTATCTCTTGTTTTTCTTCCGTTATCAAACAACACTGAACCTGTGATAAATGAACACTGGCTTTCCCCTCCACTTGATAACTGACACTTTGCCTTCGGGAATCGCTGAGAGACTTACTTCCGTTGTTGTTACGGCTAAAATATCTTTTGAAGCATCCATGTACTTTACATAGCGCGGCAAGTGAGGGCGGAAACATGGGGATCTTTTGTGGAGTCTCGACGATCTTTGTCAAAGTTCGGAAAGTGAATGTCATTGTGGGCTAATTGAGACAAGACATAAAGAGAATGAGTTTAACGAAAAATAACGGTACTGGATGAGTTGAAAATCATTATTTAAATTCCTGCAAATGGAATTGGAATTAAATCCCGTTGTTATTGTCACTCCCCATGAGGCGTTAACCCAATTGGATTATAATTTTTTTTTTTTTCAATTTTTATCCGACCAAGTTGAAAAATGAATATTATAATATAAAGCAATAACAGCAGATGCAGGTGAAGGAATCAATCTCCACCAGCGATTAGTATGACATGGGTCTCACGAGGAATACATTTCAGGCATGTGGTCCAAAGAAATTCATAACTTGAGAAATTATACATTCATCTATCTAACATCCATACCTATATAATAAATGAGTAGAAATACTTTTACCAAATTTGATTCTCCAAACTGATGAATTTGAGGCCTTGAAAATACGAAAAACGGGACGATGTAACATTTTTTTCTCTTCTTGGAATACTTAAAAATATCTCAAATATATATTAAAGGCTTTTGAAATATATCTTGGCATGTAGCCGATGATTTTCAAGCGGTTTTGAAGCAACTTGTATCTGTCGGCCGTATGCTACCGTGTCGTGTAATTCATTTTGGATTTCATAATAACCGAGTGAGCATAAAGTGCAGCATCAGAAGCACTGTTCTCAATAATCCTGAATGGAAACCTGCAAAGGATCCATTTTATGATTATAAAGCTGAGGCTGAGGAAAAAAAATGTAAACGGACTCAAATATGCATTAAACGTACCCTTGTTCACCCATTATTCCATAATATCAGTTACTCAGAGGCTAAGAACCGCGTGAGAACGATGGAGTAGGGTGCAGTTGTTTTAACACCGAGTAGACAGGGTGATGGTTACTTTACATTTCATTGGAAATTAACTGTTGAGATTTATCAACACATTGATGTTAAAGAGACTGGTGAAGTTAATTAATTTTCATTCATTGTTTCTTATTGGAGAATTGATCGTTCATGAGACATACAACCAAATAGAAAAATTAAGGATTTACGAAAGAGTATTGTTACGCATTAATACCATTTTTCGTTTATTTGAACGGGAGAATTTTTCATAGCCACAAATTATTTTTACTGTAAATATTCTATTAACAAATATGGTAAAAGTATAAAAAGAGAAAATAGTACCTATGATATCGTTAGTGGCCAAGTAAATTCCTAAATACATCTTGAAGGCTCCCTCCTTGCTTTTTGAACTGACAACTTCTCTAATACACGTGATGAATATGAAATGAATAGAGAATAGAGATAAATGAGCAGTCATTAAACTGTATAGCTTCACTAGTGAATTGATAATAACGAATGAGAAACTAATACAATTATTCATTAACTAATAAACTCTCAATAATGAAAAATGATTTCAAGATATTAAAATTAATTATATCTATTATGAAAAGTTGCTCATTGGATATAAAGCAACAATGAAAAAGAAATTCTTGTGTTTAATCGTCTAATTATTGAAATAATATCTCTATTTTTTACAATATCTTTATTTTTAAACTAAACAATTAATTAAACTTGAAACAAATCCATAAAATGTTAATAAATTGTCAGACTAAATACTACTCCTACTAAATCTTCGGAGCCTTGACGATGATCTATTTTGGGGCGCCCACGTATCCAAACGTCTAAGATGATTCATATTTGGTGTAATAGCATCTGACACTACCGTGGACACATCCGTTGTATGTCCTACATCGTTGGAATGCCGCTTCTCCCACAAATGTACACAACACTCAATTAAGAGAGCCAATAATGCGAGTAAAGTCCCAGCGCCTAGTACAAGAAACATTCCTTGTGTGTCATCGAGAGCCAATGCTCGCTCCTGGACCGGGATTTTCCGTGTTTTATATTCTTCTGATACCTGGGAATGGAAACTGTTGAATGACCTTCGACTCTCGTCATAAATTCAATTCTCTTTGAGATTAGGAATCACTCACAGGCAATAATAAACCCTCAGCAGTCCGTTGAACATCCCACTCGACGTCCCTGATGATCTTCTGAACAAGACCCGACTGTCGTGCGCGAATAGTTACCTTATTGAATTCTTCAGTGTAAATCGAATCTTTAGGAAAAGCAAATGTTACTCCAAAATTGAAAATACATTCTTTACTTATGTGCATCGGCGATCGCATCGTGCTCCAACTGCAAAAATACATTTTCTTTTTTTTTCTCATTATTGTATTTAAGTAGTTATGAGGAAAAACACAAAGAGTCAATTTCAAAGAGAAATGAGTTTCCGATAAATATTAGAAAGAGAAGTAGAGAAAAAAAATTTGATAACTTTTTTTGGAGAGAAAATTGAGATCTATAAAAGATGTCCTTATACGAAAATTCCAATATTTCTTTGAAATCCGAAAATATTCGTGGAGTTTTACTCGCTTAACCACTTCACTACTGAATTAGTATACCTGGGTGTGAACTCTTCTTGAACAATGTATTCAAGCAGAATTTTGGAGCCGAGAAATGCGTAAGACCAGAAAAATGCCTCAGTAATATTTGCAATGCCAGACTTAACTGTTGAAACATACTGAAGATCCTTCAGTAATTTTTTTGCTACTGGATCATCGATTTGCGTCCAGTTGAACCAACTCTCCCATCCGTCATGATCTGCATCGAGAAAAAATAATCTCACACATCAGAGTGAAACTTTTAGAGTTACAAAGAAGGTATCTATAAAAATTCCATTATCTCCCTCAAATTCCGAGTTTTTTTTTTCAGTAGAATTGACATATTCTATTTCACCGCTTCATAGCTAATTCATAGAAATTTACCCAGTGTTCCTATCCCGTAATTTTGCTCTAACAATTGCTCAATTGTGTCGATTGGTTCAGGAAACAGAGGCACTGTGATAAACGCCATTATAGATCCAGTGTAGCACGACGTGATGATAATTGTGAAAATCCAATAAATACCTGAAACGAAGAAATAATTATCGATATTCTTCAAAAGTAACAAGAAAATACATTTGCAATGTAATTCGTACCAATTAGAAGTGATGCTGAATTCTTAGCAATTCCGGTATCCACAAGGGGATTCTTAATGACGAAGCTATTGGTAAATGTACTAAAGACATACCAAAACATGTGCATGAATCTCGAGGGATGAGTAACAAGAGATAATACGCTGTAATTTGTGTTGGTAGTGAGTGGAATAACGGCAATGACATAAGCGATGATTACCAAGACCCAGACAGCTGGTTGGAAGGGTCCCATTATGGCGCGGTACTTTGGCAGGGCCAAGGATGCCTCCGATATGAAGGTCGCGCAATCCTCCATGTGAGAGAAGGAAGTGTCGAATCTCGTTGTGATATTTTTCGTGCGATAAATTGCACCGACGGCTAGTGTCGCTACGCGTTTTTCGACATCCATCAGTGCAGCGTACACAGGGCTGTAGAATACTTGAGAAGTAAGAGTATATGGAAATCATAACAATCTCATTGAAATTTTCAAATCGGCAGTGAAATGGTAAAACGGAATATATCAAATTGAAGATTTCTAAAAAGAATTGTCGACTTCTCAGAAATGAGTGAATTTGGGAGAAAATGTTGAAAGACGTTTTTGTAACTGAGAGCATTTCCTGCAAAAAGTGTCTCCTAGAATTTATATGAAACAACCGGCCGAGTCAAAAAATTCAGATGGTTTGTGGTCTAAATAAACGCACGTTCGTCGGAAGTTAGACTCAAAGTTAAATTCTACGATCCAAAACCGACGAATGACAAATACCAAGATCGGTTTTTGGTCTCATCCCTTTTATTACCCAAGTTGGTCTATTCCGTTAACTCTTTGAGGTAGACCAAATCGGTGTAGACCTTACACCGATGAAAGTTGAATTGGAAACTTCAAAGAATTTTCTCAGTCCCTCAAACACTTAGAAAAATTTCTGGGATGGATTTTTCTTCTAACTACCGACGAGAGTTCCGGAAAATTCTTGAAAATCAAGTCAGTTCTGAATCTGGAAGTTAAATTCTACGTACTGAAACCGACTTGAAAATCCGACCAAAACCCGACTATTTGAGGTAGTTCGACTAAGATTAAATTTTTCAACTCGGGAAATGCGAATAATTGATTTGTTCTGTTTCAGGCTATACCAATCAATTAATTATTAAAGTCTGACAACCTCGTCAAATCTGTAGGATCTCGGAAATCTGCAGTGAAATTAAGCACTTTTCCCAGAAGTAATATCATCCTGATGTCAATTCCATCCCAATTGATATGCTCTTGAGTTTTTTGATCCCTAGGGTAATTCATTCGGACATTATTATTGGACATAGATCATGATGAAATAAATAATAACCAATGTTTACGTTCTTATTGCGAAGGGCGGTGTGTGGGCGGTGGAGATCAATAACCGGTGACCCTTGAAACCTCCTCTGAGCTTCTCTGGGAATAGATCGATATTTTTGTGTGTCATGTGATCCTTTATCCAGGATGTTAACAGAACTGGTTTACTTGAACCACTTCCGTCTGTGTAAAGTCTATGAGTATATAAGAGAAATGATCCTTCCTAGAATAGACGAAAATATGAGTTTTTATTTACTACTCAAATGAAAATAATAAATCATTTTTTTAAATTTCTGATCGTAATATCTCATGTAAATTTCCAATATTTCAGGTTCCTAATATTGGAAATTACTGACTAGATAGAAACGAATAAGTGGCAAAACAAGTCAAGACAATTTACTCATAGGTCAGTTGTTCATTTTTTGGAGAGTAAAGTGACAAAAAAAGATCTCTACGAAATATTTCGCTATCATGAGTGAAGTTGAGTTGATTTATCTCGTTTCACAACTCCACTCACTGGAATGGAATAACATTTTTCATGGACTAATAAATATTCACATCGAACCGTTAAAGGAATATGAAGTTTTTCTGCAATTTCGTAAACAAAATTGAATATTGATAGCCTCGAAAAATCAAACGAGTGAATAAATGAATTGAAGTGAACCAATTTTATAGAGACGTCATATTTCTCTCAATTTTATGGTCATTTCTGGCTCAAAACGAGGGGAATCGTATTAAGAATAGGGTGGTATGCATAAGTTCAATACCACCAAAGTGAGCCTCTTTCACGTGGACCTGCACATATATCCGCATCAAATAGGGATAAGAAAAAAATTTTAAGAACTTCTTTTCTAAACAAAATAAAAACTACAAAAAAAGTATTCAGTAACAACTGAACTCTTATATATTTTTACTACCGAATTATAAAATTCTTGTCTTCTGCTTGGTTTACCTCCGTTCTTCTGCTTGAACTATGAGTAATGATTAATAAATTTGTGTAAGATCTGGAGATGAAACTTTTGAGATACTCTTTCACAGTCCACGGAGGTGAATGAGTTATGAGAAGAACTTTATTCACAGTTCCCTTGGCTATGGCTTTTCCAATGTCGTTTATATTTTCCAGGAAAATCATGTAGTTGTAACACTTATCCGTCGAAACAATGGGCGCCTTCAACGTTGTATTTTTGCTTTTGTGGACAAATGAAGCAAAGGGAAGACTCGTATATAGACCCTTGAGCAAATTAGACTGCTGTTTGCTGTTCTTGTCATCGTAAATCGTTATTATAATGCAACCACCAAAGTATACTTTAAGGATGTGGCTGAGAAGTCGCCCTAGACTGTCTGTTCTTGAATCACTTTTCATCATTTTTCCCATGTGTACCGAATGCGGAGCTACGTTCACTAATCCGGAGGAAATGAATGAAACTATCATAATGTAATTCATTATTCTCATGATGATTTCGATAAGTCCAAGGAGTCTTTCATAACGGTGCACCTGAACTGACTGAACAAACTATATCAGTTGATCCGGTTTATATATCTGTTAAGGTATCGACATTGCTGTTATTACTTTTTTCATATTTATTGGACATTAGGAGAATTACTCTTCAATCTTTCAGGCAGCCAAGGCTGTAACATCGATTTCTCATTCATCCATCTGATCATGAAAAATAGCAACTTGACCGTAAATTGTATTTGGTATACAGGTGATGATTAATGCAATAACTATGGGGAGGTACAACGAGATTAGGACAATCATCTGGAATGCTCAAGCATTTCTCAATACTCAATAGATACATTTCGAATACATTGAGGAGATGTATCTAGATTTCTTGTCTGGAAATAACTTGCAAAGTCCACAAAAAATTGTTTAGTTGAAGGAGATTTAGATCAATATAGGAATTCTGACTTGCCAGTGATCGGGAGTTGGATTGATTCAAGACGAAAGACGTTATTCCCTTTTCCAACTCGAATCAAGTCGGCACCCTAGTGGAATAGGATTTTTCCGTGCGTGAAAAAATTTCATTGATAAAAAAAAATTTATTTAGGCTTCCCAATCGTATTTTTGATGCTACATCCAGCCATTCAACTATAATTTGAATAGAGTATTTTAATCCGTGACTAATTGATGAGAGTTGTATCTACGGGATAATAGGGCAAAATGGAATAGCTAGCTCATTTTCACTTTTATAGTCTAAAAGATAGCATAAGCTAGGCGTTCCATTTAGTCATGCACAGTTTCACTTGACCCCATTTTTCATTCCACCATTGGGGAAAAATTATTTATCAAATTATTTATCAATACCTTTTGATTCTGTCATTTCACGTCAGGTTTTCAGTTGAATCTAGAGTCTATCAAAGTCTATCAAGTTTGATGATTATGGCTTTTCAGTGGCTGCACCGAAAAAGAAATTCGTAATTTATTTGAATCCACCAATCAACATAAATACAGAACTGATTGATTCAGAGCAATTATCAGGCACTGAAAATATATTCGATCTGCTATTTTTTTTTTCTCAGTGCAGTGCCATCACCCAGATATTACAGAGATACCTGGAAAGAAGGCTGATTAATATTGAATCGATGTGACTCCTACCATAATACCAACACTGTTGGACCAACTTAATCGGTCTTGTATAGACTTGTAGAAGTTGTTCTGTAAACTTAAACAGTGCAGAGTCGAACATAATTTATCATTGGGTAAGGATTTGAAAGTTTGCCTAGTCCTTGATATTTTCGGAAAAGAAATTCCTAATATAATTCAGTCAAATAAGAACTTTTTTCGGGCTGAAATAAAACATGACAGAACTTTTTGAGAACTTAGAACACCGGGAAATTGTTTTAAAAAATTGACCGGCTGACCTTTTTTACTTTGGGCCGTGAAAACCACAACAGATACGGTAAAAAGATATAAGACTTAATTTGTAGAGCATTAAATTTTCTACGAAAAAGTTCACGGGAGCATATTTCCATTTAGAAGCGTAAAGCTGCCAATCGCACTCAAAATTGGAGCGCGGAAAAGCTGTTCTTCCGCCACCGCCGCAAAGCCTATCTTAGTTGCAAAATGCAAGTAACAGAGGAAAATATCTTGACTATCTACAGAATGCTTCCACGAAAGGAATTTTTTTTTTAATCCTTTGTTGAATTTTTAACCTTCCTAACATTTTTTCATTTTCCACCTGAACTTTATCATTTGAGCGCGCTTGGCGACTCAAACGCTTCTAAGTGAAAATATGCCCCCGCGGACTATTTTTGCGAAAGATCTACTGCTCTATAAATTAAGTCCCATGACTTTATAGCGTATCCGTTGTTGTTTTGACGGCGTAAAGCAAAACAGATCGAGCGGTCAATTTTTTTATAGTAATCAATTTTTTTTCAACAATTTCTCGGTGTGCTCAGTTCCTAAAAACTTAATAGGTATGTGTTTTCCACTATTTTTCATTATCATCTTTGATTTCAAAAATTCGACTGGACTACTGGCTATAATATAACGGCGAAAAATCAATCCTGCCATCTACCTCGAGCCCACTGAACCTTGTGAGTTTTAAAATCTCCAGTGGTCAAGGAATCAACGATCTCTTCATTACCTACGCAACGAGTCTTTCAAATAAGTCTTGCAGGGTCTGAAGAATCCTCACATCATACTCGCCGGCATTTCAGTGTGTTATGCATCGGAGATTTGGAGAGAAAACGAACGTATAAACAGTTCTCATTTAATTCTCGAGGGACAAAGAGCTTGACAATGGCTCCCAGTGCTGTGAAGAAATCGTATTCCAACTCGAATTTATTTTACATCAATGGTGATTCGATGAGGTTTTATCTTGAAGGATACGACGATTCTCAATTTCATATTATTTCGAGAATTGTGGAGGTGAATTTCACATTTTTATTCCCAGCATTGAAGCTCTCATCTGTAATATTTGTGAAGTATTTTTTTTTTATTATTCATATTTATTTATTCAATCAGGCTCATGGTGGGAAACTGTCGTTACCCGATACAGACACCATTGTTTTCTCGGAACCTGGCCTCTACGCACATACCGATCGACGTAGATTCCATATTAAATGTTTACGTGACAGTATAGTGCACAATAAATTACAAGATATCAATAAATATGCGTGAGTACCACCTTCAATAACTCTCTCGAGTCGACAAGATTTTAACATTCTGATTAATCATCCATTCGTCTCTGGAACGAGTAATTGTAGAAAAACATATCAAAATACTTTTTTTTTGTAGCTGAGGAAATTTTCAACGAATAAGGATCTTCTGACAATTTCTCATGAAGTGATTTATTCTCGGTGTTATACAAAAAAAAGTCTCTTGACTTTCATTCTTTATCGTGATAATTCAATGTTCCACAAACTGCGAAAGATAAAGTATTATTCTGTTCTGTTACGTTTTAACACTTCCTTTCATCCAGTGAATTCAAAGAATTTTCTTCAAAGACAGCCATAGTTTTTATCCCTTTCAACTAATTCATTTTTTCTTTCGTTTAGACTCCCCTGGAAAATAATTCAGGATGAGAAAAACAGTTCTTCTCGAAAAGATACGAATGTGGAGAAATCGTTGCAAGAAACTATACTCCCATCATCGAAAAAAAAACTCGAGTCTTCTCCACACTCTCAGCCTTACGTTCTCATTCAAGATTGTTTTTCAACCCATCCAGCGATCCTGAAACAACAGAAACTCAGCAATTCATGTGTAACTCAATCACAGAACAGCAGAAATGTAACAGAGAGAGAACAATCAAGCGTCGTATCAAGTTCCCGAGGTAACGTAACTCCTCCGGTTGTCCAACCGAAAATTGCTGACAAGGCATCTCCAATTGCTGCTAAAGCCAGAAGTTCCTCTATCAAAATTCCAGCCATTTCTTCCTCTCATGATATTTCTCCGCCTCAAAAATCGCCTTCAAGGAACTCATTTATTAGAACCAATAATGATAAAGTAATGAGAGAAACGATACGATCATGTTCGCCAAAAAAGTCTCAATCTGTTGAAATTATCGGAGAAGTTCGTAGAAAGCCAGCAGTTGTTCCAGAAATAATTGAGATAAGTGATTCTGAGGACCACAATGGACTGAAGGAAGGTATAGAAATCCCTGGAAGAAAGTCCTCTGAGAAATCCCTGAAGACACCTAAATCTACTGTGGATTGGAAAAGTGTGACAAATTTTGATGGTCCAAATTCGTATGCAGTCTGGTCCAGTGCTGGCCCACCAGGACCACCTGATCTCAGTGATTCAGATGATGAAAAAAAGACAAATAATCCGAAAATTTTGGGAGGTAGAAAAATTAAAAAGGAGAAAGATAGTGAGAATACTCCAAGGACTAGGGAGGAGATGAAACGCATTCGTTATAATGACTGGGACACTGACTCTGATGATGCAGTTTCCAGCAAATCGAAAGGTGGAAAAAAGAAGAGACTGAAGAGGAGCTCTTATGAATATGACAGTGGGTGAGTAGAAATTGAAGAAATTAAAATAAAATTGAAGAGATTTAAATTATATTCGATTTAATTATTTGTATCTTTTTTTATGGCAGCACAAGGGGAGCTTATACTGAAGAAGAAAACAGAAAAATAATTCAGTACTTGATTGACAATGGATTGATTTCCAAATCTACTGAACTTCACGTTTGGATGAAATTTTCTATAAAAAAGGTAAAAATGAAAAATCCATTTATTCATAATTTCCTTGTGAGAGTATTTTTATAAAGTATTTTTTCTATCGACAGATCCTAACGAATCCAGTTCGAAAACCAGAGTCTTTGAAGGAATATTTTGAAGATCAGCTGATCTTCAATTTTGAGAAATACACTAATGATTCAATTGCCCTGGAGGCGTTTAGCAAGATCCGAAACAAGTTGATTTAATCTGTTCAAGGGGACCTCGAAACAACGTTGTAACAAATACAATATATTTTTGGTGCTATAGGCATATTTATTAAGTGAATCTCAGAGAGTAATTAAAGATACAAATGAATTAGAGAAAAAGACATTATAATGAGAAAATTCTTAATTAATTTTCATTCATTATCGGAAGAATTCACTTTGAACATTCGAAAATAATTTGACTTTATTAATTAATGTTCTGCTAGATTATTCAGTTGAAGTAAATTATCTACATAAAAAATACGTATCACATTTACATTTGTTCTGTAATTGTATTCTGACCAGAGTATCGCAGGCTTCAATGAGAATACATAAAATTCCAATAATACATACATTTTATTTATCAATCACTATGAATTTCCAATCCTCATTGATCATTCAAGATTTTTGAATGGAAAAGTCGTGACAAATAAGAATATACACTTGAAATATCATTTGTGAAACACTGGTGCAATCATGCATCGTCCGTTTGATTTTTATCATTAAGTAATTCAGTATTTGCGTGATTAATAGATAATTGTTCTTTCTTAAGATTATTCTGAAGACCCTTTCGACGTTTATTGCGTTTATGTACACAATAGAGAGAAATAAATAATACAGTGAGGAAAACTGAAATACATGAGGCAACAAGGATCCATGTGGAACGAGCTTTGATTGATTCTTCATGAATCTTTAGGACATATTTACAACTGTCAAACAATTTTATGGTATCATTTGAGATGATTAAATCATTATGGTTGGTACATTTTTTAGGATCGGTAACACATTTAAATTTCTCGGGATACAATTTAATTTTTCTTATCGTAATCCACTCACTGAAGGCATTGCAACTGCAGTCTCTCAATGCGTCTGGATTATTAGAGATATCGAGGCTCTCCAGGGAACAGAAAATGGCAACGTCCTCAGTTTTGAGTTGCTTTATCATATTTCGAGAGACGTTTAAGTACTTTAATCGTGGTAAAATACCAAAGTGAGGTAGTGAATTCAAACGATTCGCTGATAAGTCTAACAATTCCAAATTTGAATTTTCAGCAAGACTAGTTGGTTTTATCGATCCATCACCGAGTCCGTTGTCTGCTAGGTAGAGACGTTTCAAGCTCGGAATGGTGAAAATACTCTCTGGAAAAGCAATAATGCCATTTGTGTTGAGGTTCATGACTTGTAAGTTGCTTAGACCTGCGAAGGCACCTTCCTCAATGTTCAAAATCATGTTTTCCATCAGATACAGGTAGGTCAGGCTAGTGTAGGCGGAGAGAGTATTGTTGTTTAGGTGTCGCAAGCGATTCACTGAAAAATCCAATATCTGAAAAAAGAAGAGGGAGAAATTTATTAAATTCTCGGGGCCATCTTCATTCGCCTTTTGTTCGTTTGGATGTACATTGCGAATTTTATGAATATCTTGGGAATGGGGGCTTGAAGGAGTAAACAAAGGAAGAGAGAGTCGAGAGAATTCCTGATGGAGAATCCTGACAATGAAATCTTCCCAAAAATGCTGATACCATTTTCGAGTTTGCGCGTGATAACTAGAATGACTGAATGAATGGAGAGTCTAAAATATAATTTTTTTTTTTTTAAATAGCCATATGCGTTATTTTTATATGTGATTGTTGTAAGCCTCAACTTTCGACTATTTCAATAATAATAATAATAATAATAATAATAATAATAATAATAATAATAAATCCTACAATACAATCGTAGAACTAGCTCAAACCGTCTGTCAAACCTCCACAAATTTTAGACCATCATAATACCCTCAGAGTTTCCTTGAATTCCGTAATCTCTCCGGCTTTTCTAGGCATCCTTGTCACTTGGCTGGCGCCTCGACTGACGCCCAATTCTCGATTTTAAAATATGGCCATACTCGACAATACCTTGAGTTTCTCTCTCCATTTCCTATATCATCCTCAGGTAGATAGAAGGAAGGACACTAGACTGATTCTAATATTGGAACTAAACAAGTGGCGTCGAATTTATCTCATACACTTAGTTGTAAGACGCCAAATACATTTACCTATTTCGCAGGAATTCAACTCATAGTCATGCGAAACTTTTTTTTTTTAAATTTTTCGCTGAAAGTGAATATTCATCAGCGCTATGCATTGAAACTTAATCCATTGAAAGGTCTTAGAGGTATTAGTTTTGTTTTCTCGCAAATTAATTTTTCCAATGATTACTCGGAAAATAACTGTTGGATCAGCTTTATTATAGCTCAAAATAATTGACTCAATGACATTTTGAACGGGATTGAATGTTATTAACTTTGCACTGGTACCTTCCTGAGTTATGACCGTAAATATAAGTGGATTCATGAGAAAGAGCGACATTGAATAGATTATTTTCAACGGTCAATAACTCAAAACCGGGGGCGAAGGAAACTTTACACCATTTTCAAGACATTTTTCTTGGGCCTAAAATGAGGTAATGTGCATCTCAATTCGAAAACATTCGTTTCACTTTGTACTGCCTAGAAATCCTTTCCAACTTCATGTACTATGAAAATCTTATGTTAGCATGAAACGATTATATTATATCTCGATTCTATATCACGATTACAAAAAATGTGATTTATCACCAATTTTTCAGAGTTAACAACCATTTATTACTCTAAGAAATATGAAATAACCCATTTCTGAAATTTTACGCCGCATTATTACACATGAGAAATGTATTGCAGATAACTTACCGCATGAACTACGCATTCTCGTAAATGAATACCTTGTAGTTTTCAAGATAATTGGATTCCTCCATGAGTCTCATTTTTCACGTGATTTCAACTGATTTAAATTCATAGTTGAACTTCTGTAGAAAGACTCTGAGGTACCATGGAAGTGGGTTGGGTGAGATAATTGAAAGGCAGGGAGAAAATTTCAATGGTAAACATCTAAAATGAAGCTTCCCTTCTGTTTTCTACAAACTCTACGAGCATCACAATTTTTTGTTTGTTCACGAAGTATGCTATTAATCATTCTTAGAAATTGATAGAAGTAAAGATGAGTTTCGCATTTACGCGTTCCAGAATGAAATTTAAATAAAATGTTTCAAGGAATCTTTTAACATATATATTAAACTACTTCAAAGTTATACCTCGACGTCTGTCCGAAGATTCTTGGGAATTTCTTTATAGTTCAATTCTGCGCATTTCGCCTGCAGCATCCCTGATATTTTGCTGTACTGACATCTCCGTGGTTTTGGATCACGATCTGATAATAAAAGGGCACCAGTCTGGTATTCAAGTGCCAGAAGTTCCTCGGGTATCGTTAACGACAGGGTCATCCATACCAGGAGAAATTCAACCACCACATGGGCATTCATTACTGCTGCATCTGAAATTCAACGGGAAATTTTTAATTTCACGTGTGCAAAAAATAATGAGAGAAGGAGAAAAAGAAGAGTGGATGAAATGAAAAGAAAATAGGCGAGGACAGTTAAAAATGGGGTATGATGGGGGAAAAAAAATGAGATGAGTGGCACTCGGCGGGGTTGAGCTTTGATGGGAAAACCTTGAGGCACTCTCGTCTTTTGCGCTTCAAAAATAGGACTTATCGTTTAAACTCAGCCGCCCAGTACTCGGAAAGTCGACTGATCCCATTTTTTTAACATTATTTCATTCACAGTTTGCACATAATGCCTTGTGGATTTTATGAATAGAGTGAAATTTATTGTTAAAAGTGGCATGAGAAAACGAATGACACGTATTGAAAAATCTATTGTTGAAATGATCTGAATTCTAAAATCATTTTGTATGAATCGATGGGAACATAATTAATGACTACTATTCCTATTGAATGAAATATTCAATACTCTGTGAATAAATCATTTCAATTAGTGGTATAATTATTCATAGAGTTCAAAATTCAATTCTGATTAGCAATATTCATCGATCAGATTTGTTTTACTGAGTATTTCAATAATCTACGGCTTTTGAAATAAAAACAGAGAAAATTAGTTCAGCCTGAGTAATACCCTGTTTACGAGTTCATTCAGTAGGTCAGGAAATATGGATGCAATTCGTCAATCATCCGTTGAAATGATAAAGATTGGATTTGTATTGATTACTATTTAATGAACATGAGAGTGTTGTAGAATGCAAACATGGGATAATTGTTTGGCCTGGGCTTCACTCCCTCCAAGAGAGTTTATTTGTTTAGGGTAAGAAGCCCGCAGGCGTCAGTCACCAACTGCTCTCAAGACTCTAATAAAGTATCGAATGAGGCGTTTATTTGCTGTATTATTTTTTCAAACTCTTCCCACTTCTTCACCAACTCCCATCAACAAGCTTCGAGCCTCTACTGGCATTTCGAAAATCACCCCCCAATGAGTCGATAAAAAACTTTAACACTAAATCATGAGTATGCGAATAATCTTTGACTTTTTAGAGACTCTTTATTAACAGAGGATAATCAATCAAATGAAATGAATAAAGTGTGTACTGAATTTCCTCAATTGTCTCACTTATTTATTTGGATACTCTGAATTTTCTTTTGTCCCTATTTCTTATATCTTATTTCCCCAGTCTGTTAGTTAGGGAATCATGAATTCAGTAGCGAAGTCATGAGGCGAAATGAGCCAACATAACTCGAGGGTGAGTTTTTGATGAATATCTTGGAATCTCAAGGAGATAGGGGAGTTTTCCCCAAAGACTTGTCTCCCCGAGCTACATGGAAAATATGAAAAAATACAGTAAAAACTAAAATTTTGACGAAATTCATTGATTTTACCATCTCATTGCTAAATTACAGAAATTTTGTTCGTTCAAACAATTTTCGGAGATCATCAGAAAAGTGAGTTTCACGTGTCACTTCATCAGCCTGAGAAAATTACTGAATTTCTTGCGGACATGGAAAAATTGGATTCACCAAAAGATTGTAAACATCCTTGGATCTCTAATCTCAACTATCTATCTAGATGACCTACAAATCACCGAGAATCTCTCTTCGACCCAGTTTAACGATTTTTTTCTCACTCGTCGACATAATCTTTTAATCGCCATGAGCCCCCTCCACTGTTCTACATTAAAAGCCCCACCTCATCCACCCCTTAACGATTTTTCGTCTTTTTTCCTCTGTTTTTTTTTTTTTAATAACACCCGTGGGCGTAACCACACACGCGAGGGAGCTCTGGATGTTGAGACGATTGGAGAATGCTAAAATGCGCTATTTCGGGAGAGACTACGGAGACCGCGAAACCACTTAATTTATTCAAGACTTTCTCACCCAATTTCTCCCCTTTAAACCCCTGACATATCTCTCTCTCTCTGTTTCTCTCTCTCTCTCTCTCGGAGAGAAAAGTTGGAATAACACTGCACGTATGACAAAAATGTAGTAGTGTTATCAGAATGACAAGATCTCTACGATAAGATATACATACGTCGATAAGACGTCGAGGAAATTAAAACAGAGGTGAAATAAAACAATTGTTGAATTGCAATTCGTATCAAGGGCCGTACCGAAAAGGGAACTCAGTGTTATCGCAAACAGCGAGAAATTGGGGTCGATCGTTACGCCAATAGAGCCATGGAAATATCCGGTCTCTTAGGGGAAAAGGCCTATTTTCTTCCACCACTTCGTAGTTAGTAAAGCCAATTAGAGGACTTTTTTATCCTCATTTCCCTGAAAATTCACGGGGCGAACAAAATTAGGAAAAAAGTAATCAAATTGTCCGTCATCGAGAAATTCTTATGAACGATCCGCTTATCATCAGGTAATTAATTTACAGAGAATAATGATGAATATTTTCCTCGATGAGAGAAGAAAAAAATTCAAGAATAGAATACATGACTAATGGTAACGTTGAAAATTCAAATTAGTGTGTAAAATGCTGACACGAAAGAGAGAAACGTCTGACGAGTGTTTCTCACCCGAAAACTGTCGGAAATAAACGTGGAAACGTTCAAATATTATTACAACTACGATTTATAGAGTCCATCCGTCTATCCAGTACAACTTGAAGAGTTTCGTGGTTGACGTGGAGTATAAACTATACTGTTGTTGATATTACCACCCCAGTGGAAACAATGAACACGTTAGATTAATATCAACGAATGGATGATTCATTCTCATCCCTTACGCACCTGTCTGTACCACGTGATTTATAAAAGTAACTACAATGACAAAAAAAAATCAATGATTTTGGGGTGTTGTTGGTAGGAAACTACCCTCCCCCCCCATGTTGTCTTCTACTTTTTTTTTTTTTTTATTGACTTAATAAAGGGATAGAATTTCTCATGCTTCCCCTCCGACAACTGAAGGGGATCAAGTTGTTTATTTATTTTTTCTCAATCGATTCGACTCTATTGCGTGGTTTCATCCTCAAATAACACGAATGGAGTTGTTTTATTTACTGCGAATCAGATGGAAACAGTCTCGAGAATGACCAGAGTTTGTTAAAAGCCCTGGTTTAGGTATTTTCAATTCTCCATGTGGATCACACTACACACTGTCAATGATGACTCGAGAAACTCTAGAGGTGATACCTAGAAGTAAATAGAGTTGACAGGAAGAAAATGCTCAGGCTCAAATATTACATCACTAATGTGTACACAACTCTAAAATTACTCATAACTCATATGTAAGTGTTCTCTTGTGTGAAATAGCAAAATCACAGGTATGTTGTTAAACTCTCTGAAATTACTATATGAGAGAATTGAGATGCGTGATTTGTTTGTGTTTTTTTTTTTTTACCGGGGGGACCACGTGGACTGGAGTTAATCTTCATCACTATGTGATAAAAAAGAAAATAATCATTGTGTGTGTGTGTAAGCCCGTACTTTTATTATTTATAAACTAATCTGGATTCTATCAACTTATGATGGAAGTAAATTCCTAAGTAAATAAGAAACTTATTCAATGGAATTCCCCAACGTTTCACCAATTCTCGAAATAAATTGTAATTAAATTCTTCGAAAATAATATTTACCTCTTCCAAAATCTTTTGAAAATTGGAAATTTTTCTTCAAAAAACTGCTGAACTTGTTTCTAACCACCAATAACACCCTCTAACATATCTTTCCATTTCTCAATGTTAATCTCCCCTCACATAATTATGTAGAATAAAGTCCAACACTAATCCAAACTGACAAGAACACCCACAAACAAAGTTATGAAAATAACTTGGAAAAATTGAAGGGAAGATAACAACTGTGATGAATATTTAAAAAAAATGTACTGCCAATAGTTGATACTAAAAGAGCGAAGTATTCAAGGCAGCGTCTGACTAAGTACTGGAGAGTCCGTAGGAGAGAGAACTCTATTCTTGCGAGACGAGAAGAGGGGAACGGTGACGGCAGCGGTCTACCTCTGTTGCCTTTGAATTTGGAATCCCCTTGGTTATTCTCTCTCTTTCTCTGTCTTATTATGAGGACGGCCAACCCTCCTACGAATGGCGCAGCATGGTCACGAACACATGAGAGGGGTTGCATTGTAAAAAAGGGGGAGAGGACCCTACAGTAAATCCACCTGGGCTCCCCACGCCGCATAGCCTTCTTTGTTACAGGATTTCTGCGTCTCATCTCTTGTGACCTTCAAAATTCTTCCTGCATACGAGAAAAATAAAAGAGAAACATCACAAATTTTTAAAATAAAAAGGGCATTTTCCAGGCATTTTTTCATCTCACCATGTACTTGGACTATTGGTTCATCTTGAGGGTGGTTTAACTGGGTCGTCAGGGATTATTATTGGAGTGTGTTCATGTACCGATGACGCATCAGACATTGACTATTCGTAGTAACTTGCTTCGAGGAGTGATTACGAATATCACACGTGCCTAATCTATTGGATTTCATTTTCATTATCTTTGGCTGATGTTATTTCTCAATTTTCGTTTCCTACGAAACGAGTGAAGTTTAACGTATCGTATGATGACCCCCTTGCTAACCTTTCCAGTGATATTTTTCTGATGTATCGAGTAACCGAGATATCCAGTGAAAGGAAATATTAACAACATTTTTCTTGTTACGAATTTATAAAGAAAAGTGGATTGTTTGAGGCGCAATTTCATCGGTGGCGAAGGAATTACACTTTTGTTGATCAATAGTTTTTTTTTTTTTTTTTCGTGGTCAGTATTATTTCAATTCAATAATATAACACCAAACTTGATGATTTTGATTGATTTTCAGTGGCCAAAGTTATAAACCATTTACCCTGCAAATGAAGAATTTTAGGAGAACGATTATTGATTGCACCAAGTTATACGTTACTACTGATGTCTTTATTTATCAGTAGTTCATTTTTTGCGTAGATATAACAACAATAAAAGCCAACAAAAAAAAAAAAAAAGCTGAGAAATAATTCAGTAGTGAATTGGTAAAACGGTTTAAGTCGATTTCATCCTAGGATCAGTTTTTGATGAATATCTTTGAATCTATGAGAGATAGAGACATTTCTACAGGGATCTTTTTTGTAGCGCTCAAGTTACTCTACAAAAAAGGTCTCTATAAAAAATTCTCTATCTCCCTTATATTCTGAGATATTCATCGAAAATTGACGTAAGGATAAAAACGACTTAAGGATGTTCTGCCTACATTTTTGACATTATAAGGAAATATAAGAAGTTGATGAAATTTTTTTGTAAGATTCTTCAATCTATTGAAGAACCGCATGCAAAATTTCAACTTTCCTGCGAGCTGCATAATAAAGTTATGATTTTTAAAAAAATATCAATTTAACACGTGTTCTTATGGAAAATTCACGAAAAGTTAGTGAAATCGATGAAAAATAGGCCTAGCGTAATGAAACTCCGGCTATAGATCAATCGTTATGTCACGGAAAAACGTTATATTCTTACGCATCCCTCAGACTAATAATTAGTAATAAAAAATGCCAAAATAAGCGAAAATTTACCTTTCTTGCGCGCGCAGCTGGAAAGTACGACAACGTCGCAACATATTCAACGAGAGAGGGGCAGCGCGCAAATTACAAATCTGGGGTATCTGGGGAATGAATAAACGTTTACAGCCGAGTGTGGCCTAGTCAACCAATGGTACCAGCCCGTGTTACCAAATTTCTCTAGTTCCCAACGTTGCCGCTGTTAACGACCAGATTTATTTTTTTTCAAAAATTATTAAATTGATTGTTGGAATTTTTTTGATTGATCCTATGAATATTTATTAGGAAAAAGAGTCATGAGGAATATAATGGCACCATAAAAGTGACCAAATATAACCTTAATGGGGTAATTTAACATTTCATTTTTTCGTGCTCAGAGGTTGGAATTCCCCATAAAATCCTACCTTTCCCCTACAGCTCACCCCCCCGTTGCAATCAAGGCAGAACATCCTTAAACCGTTTTACCAATTCACTACATACTGAATTACTGAGCAAAAGTTTTTCGTCAAGTCTACTATTATCACCTCTGTCTAATCTCAACTCCAGTGAATCAACCCATATTCCGTCATTCATAGTTGTTCTTGAAATCGTTGTCTTATATGTAATCATAATTCTGTCCTTATTCTTCACGCAATGATGAATAAAGATGATCTGTCTTGAGAATAAAAAACAGGCTATGAATAGTATTTTTATTTTCTAATCATGAAATCTCTCAGGGATTGCAACGCCTTGAACTGACCTGAGAAAAAAAAAAGGCAAATAAAAAACGAGAAAATTAGAATTGCTTGACTAAGCGCATGATGTTGTTGGGATAAGCGGCTGTACTCATGAATAAAGGCCACGATGATGTTACCTCCATTTCCACTTATTCCTATCACGTGTGTTACAGGGAAGGTAATCGTCCATGAATGTGATATAATTACGCGCCGTTCAAATTCATTCTCATTTTATTATTCATTCTTCACATATCAATGAATTATCAAAACAGTTATCACTCTTACCGAATGAAGATGAATCATGAATCAACTCATCGATCTGGTCAGTTGCAGACAGATGGCGCTGGGAGGAGATTTTCTTGGCCAATTTCTCAGAAAATACCTCAAGCGTTACCTCACTCAAAGATCGCCGGGAACACGAGTAGTAACGAGCAGAAACACGAATCAGACAAGTTGAAACATGCTACTGACCATTCATTCCACTGATTCAGTCTGATTCAGTCGTGAGTTGTCTATCGCCAGTTGCAGTGGAGCCCTTTGCAACTACATTATTAGCAAGTTTTTTAAAATCATTTTCGTGATTTTTTAATAACTCTTATTCAGTGTGATACTAAACTCTGTGTAATATTTCGATATTGTAGACTGTGTAAACTATTGCCAAATTCTCATTCAGTGGAAAAATTAATTTCGGAGAACATACATTCCCGGCGCGATAGGTTAGGATGACACAAATAAAAAACATTCGAAATACTTGAGTTGAAATTCAAAGGAAATGTGAAGTTTTTTTATGCCAGGAGATACATTCGTTGTTAGTGAATTTATACAAAATAAAATAAAATAATCATATTTAATATCTAATATTTTAAAAGGATAATTTAACATTTTATTCAGTGATTGAAGAAGATGTGAATGTGATAGAATTTTGCCTCGACAAAATTAATGAAAATTCGGTGAATGATGGCATTGTTCAGATGTGATGCCAGTTGGTGTCTTACTTTCCTGTCAATAACCGGCTTTTACCTCGTTGCCGGGGGGCCACCCCCCTCTCGTGACAACGAACTTGAGGAGTACTGTTCTGTTCACAAATTTGACAATCTTCCTGGCGGTCTGAGTTTTACAAAAGAAGTTGTGACGACTGAGTATGCCAATGTTGGATCATTCAAGGCAATACACTGCTGTCTCAGGGGTTACCGTAGCATTGAATGGTGAGTTTTTTTCTATTTTTTTTTCTTCTAACTAATTGAGAAGAAAAAAACGTTGGCATGATACCTCATTTATTATTATTATTCTTTTTCCTCAGTCTAATGCGACTCTCTGACTCAACACCAGTTACGTAAAGCAATTTCTTAGAATTTTTTATTCCGTGTTTTGCATTTCTCAGATCAAATCGTTCTGTCAGCTCAGAGAAATTAGCATTTCAACGTATTTTAGAAAATTTATAATTTCGAATTGGCCAATTTCTCACATTCATGAGTAATTAAAAGCAATAATTACTCGCCCATGGAGAAAAAAAAAAAAAAAAAGAAAATAATGATGAACAGAAACTGCTTAATCAGTTCGACGTAAATTTATTTCTAAGAATCCATAAGAGGGTCACTCAGCACTCATCAACGATAAACCCACGATATTTCCCCCTTTTCCACTAATTCTTTTTATTGGAAAATTTTAAAACAAAGAAGAAATTTTCAATGAATTCACCTGATTCCTTCCACTTCATAATGCTCATTTCATTCATAGAGCATGAAATCAGCTTTCGGTGGTTATAGTCGGATTAAACATTGACGAATTGAGGTGATTCCACAGTATTTATAGATGGTGAAAATTTCACAATATGCTAATGACTCCAAATTTGGATCGCATAGGTATGTGTCGTTGAAAATTGAAAAACACACGAAATTTCAATTTTTGAGGACGCATATCTTAAAAATGGCGTAATCAAAATCCTTGAAATTTTGAGATTCCCATTTCCTCGTATCAAACAATCCGTATGATCCAAATTTAGTGTCATCAATATACATATAAAAATATTTTCACTATCAATAAATTTTGTAGGAATACCTCAAACTGTTACATGGAAAATGGCATCGATGGGGGTACAAGTTCTTTCCACGAATTTTGTCGTTAGGTCGGCTTTTCT
Source organism: Coelinius sp. EB29 (assembly GCA_035578325.1). Taxonomy (NCBI): domain Eukaryota; kingdom Metazoa; phylum Arthropoda; class Insecta; order Hymenoptera; family Braconidae; genus Coelinius; species Coelinius sp. EB29. The sequence goes on along the minus strand of JAOZGT010000009.1, from coordinate 2,312,224 downwards.
TTTCCTGGATACCGATGTCTCTGGCTTTTCATTGTAGAAGTGGCATAAATCCCCGGCAAGAAGCGTGAAGCCCAACGGGGGGTAAAAATTTTCCGAGTATGAGGGCTGGCAGAGTGGAGAGGGGAGAAGGATTGCGATGAGCAGAGGAGACGGGAGGTACCCGGCAAACACCAGCGGAACAAAGGGATCTCGCAAAGGCTTTTTCACCCACTCATTGACCATCTTTTTCCATCTTTTGCATACATATTTATTTTTTCTCCTTTTCCTGTTCTACGATGGGGCTGCCTTGTATACCTACTTGGTACAAGCTGGGAAACGACTCTACGAGGATTCCATTATACTGTGGACAAACGAAGCAATTGCCAGTCCATTATTTACCCAGAGTCCCTTCACTTCTCCCTCTCTCTCCAGGTGCAAAAGGTATATACTTGCTGTCTCGTGCGGCACACTAGCCAACCAATTTTCGCCCCTCGAGTGCGATACGACTGTGACCGGGTGTTTGAAAAGATTTCTTCCAGAGGCCTTGAAGCAAAGAAGAGACACCTGTTACTCTATCATATTCTATCGTTTATTCCCTTTGTATTTCGAGTGGGGAAAAAATTATATTTTATTTATTATTGGACTCTAGATGACTTGATGGCACAAGAATGGAGAAAATCCAATTATGAAATCTATTACTAATTTTTTTATTCTCAAATGATGAGCAAACATTTCAACTATTTGCGTATATATATATATTTTTTGGAAGAAAAGATTAGGTTTCTTTTTCCAGTAAATACTTTGGACTGGTATATTGCAAAGGGAAGATTGTCATGAGGCCCACCATTATAAATAATGATACTTGGCGTGTCTGTCGGCGCGTGTAACAGGGAACAGAGAAAACTTGAGGGATTCGCACACTGACTATGAGGACATAACAGGTCGGTTTTGTCGCGCGAGACAGCCGTTCACCGGCCTATCGTCACTCCGAAAATAACGGTGGGACCATAATCACTTCGTAGAAACTTTGTTTTCCCGTGCTTCTCGCACAGAGACAACTTTATGCCTTTTTTTTCAAACTTTACCTTTTTTTACTTCAATTTTGTTCTCCGTTTTTGTTACTTTTTGTAACAACTCTCATGCACACAAATTTTTCTCGTTTTTCCATAGAAGATGAAGTTGAAGTTTCTATTCAATGGTTGAAACTCGATGTTAACAAATGCTACCTATTAACTGCAAGTTGAAGAGTGATGAAGACTTTTTCATTGGAAAGCGACCGTCCGCGTTACCAGACTGAATCCCCCCACAGTTCAGTTTCTCCTTTCGTGGAAATATTTTAGCTGTAAAGTAGGGAATTGTATTATAACTCCAATTTGGTATTTTTGCGAATTACATATTCACAGAATGTCAAGAAACCACTTCCCTACAAATAATGTCCCTTTACCTCTTTTCTAATGATTCTAGTGATTTGTTGACTCTTTCCCTCTTCATTCTTTCACTTTCTTCCAACACCGAGTAATGCAATCATTTCATAAAATACATTGTCCACTTGGATAAGATTCTGACTCATAGTCACAAGATGATATAACTGAGACTTTTTAAAGCAGAGAGAAGCGAAAGATTGAATTTGTCCACATAATAGTTTAGAAAACAAAAGAAATGAGAAAAAAAAACAAGTGGCTTATTGCTCAATCTTTCTCCCTAGTATAGTTGATTTTGCTGATGAATCAACAATTTGCTTACGAATGGACCTGGTGTCAGTTAGTAGAACAATCTATCACTTATATATTCATAAATTAAACATGAATTGTGAATTGGAGACGACTGATTAATTTTCTCTATTATCTCCTAATGGCTCTAGTTCCTGCGAATTATAATTAAACGGGGTTATTTCGATATTTCAATGAATAGCGAACAAGAATATTTCAATGCGTGATGGCGGTTGAATCCATTGGAATGAGAAATTTTTGAGCTATTGTCGACAAAATGAATTATCACGTTATGGATCAATTGATTACGTTGGATGGCGCTCATAATTGTCTACATATATCTCGACATATATTCTGTAAAAAAACAATTATGATGAAATTGAAGAAAAGTATATTTTTTCTTTCTCTATTACTATTATATATAAAAGTTTTGTATGATGCGGAAGTTAGCAGATGAATTCCAGCAGATGAGACGATTCGAAATTGTAGACGAGCCTTAATGTTCACTACACTATATATCGTCGCCGTAGAGTTAAAAGGGCGTAAGTGCCAAAATAGTTTGATTTTTCTTTTGTAATAACAAAGGGGCGTATGTTTTTTTTTATCTTCGGAATTAGATGTACTACCCCCTAGGAACGATTTTAGTTGATACATTTTTTGTAGTAAAAAATGGGCGTAATTCCGTGAAGTTAATCACAAAGAGGCGTATCTCCAGCACATACACCCCTTTGTTTTTAGCTGGTCTAGTTCATCTTAAAAATAAATAATCACAAAGGGGCGTATCTCCACCACATACGCTCCTTTCATCCTATGATAAGCATCACATGTAATGTCAAAGGGGCGTAAGTTTTATTTTTCTTTAGTTAAAGGGGCGTAAGTGTGAAGATATGCCTCTTTCTTATTACAAACTGGTCGTTACGGGGTTTTTGGCACTTACGCCCTTTTAACTCTACGGCGACGATATATAGTGTAGTGAACATTAAGGCTCGTCTACAATTTCGAATCGTCTCATCTGCTGGAATTCATCTGCTAACTTCCGCATCATAAGTTTTGTCCGTTGTTAGTTGTCTCAACAGCTTATGCAAAATTTTGATGATGTACAAAATTTATTTTGTGGCCGATCGTCGAATTCGTCGTGTTGGAATTTTCAACGGATTATCTTGAAGGGAACTAATTAGGCCATGCTCACTCACCCTAACAAAAAAAAATTAGAAAATCAAATTTTGAAGATTACAATGATTCTATTTGTATAATAAGAGAAGAAGAAATGAGAAACACGTGCAAACGTTGAAATATTTTTCACTCGTTTGTATATGATGACTGGGTTTTATCTCAAGATTTAGTGTCTACCACAGAATCAAATAATCCTTTAGTTTCCTCGGGCCTCTCCCAGGGGTTCAACCGGCCTACGGTCAAGTTTTTGTCGCAATACCAAGGGGACCCCAACTTCTTTTGGGTGGCTTTTGTCTCATTTATTTCCCGCACTGTCTCAATCTTTATAATTCCAGCGATGACTTGAATTTTTTTTATTCCTGTGTTATAAATAAAAATAAAGGGTGAAATAACATGAAATAAAATTGACATAACATTGTGGAATTTATGAAGAAGGGGAGACCGGAATTGCATTTCCTGTGAAGGGAGGGGTTGAGGTAAATGCACTGGTGCTTTGTCCTCTCACATGAAGACACGTGAATAAGACATATCCGCTTAATGGATTCGCATTACATACTAAGTAAATACTGATTAATATTCAGTGAATTTTTCAGGTTAACCCTGATAAATTAATGAGTGGCTTTGTTGAAAAAAATGTCGATTTTATAGAATTGAATATTTAGTATGGGGTCATGATGTCTCATTCTGCAACAATATTCTTCCTTCTCCCGTTTCTTTGTACAATTTGCATAAATCTCATTTAACATTCATGATTCATTTCTATTACGACTGGAGATAGGAATGTTCGATTGAAAAGTCTGCATTTTTCACGATAGGATGCTCTCTCTTATACATTAGCAATTGGAAATTGACAAAAATTAAGAAATCAAAGTTAAAAATGTCATACAAGATTGAGTACCAAAATGGAGTGGTAAAACGAGAAGAGTCAATGATGATCAGAGTATCGTTTTGGCTTTGGTTTTGGCCGAATATCTCAAAGTGTGATGCAGATGACAAAATTTTTTGCAAATAAGATTTTCATGGAAATTTCTCTATTATCATTGTATTCAGAGATATTCGTCAAAAACTCAATTTAAGTTTAAATTGGCTTGTCTCATTTTTATCAATTCGCCGATGATTTGAAAGGAAATTTGAAATGATTTATCAGAGATCTTACATTCAATTCTCAAGAATGTTTTTACTGTGAAAAAAAGCCGCATAATGTGTGAGATTATTCGTTTTACGAGTTTTTCCCGGCAGCGCACGTTATAATCACTCCTTCCCTTTCTTCATTTCACTTGCAATGAATCTCAACTGGTCCTGAGTCAACTTTACATTTTTGCTTCCGAATGGAAGCATTGTCATTGACCTATTTTTACATTTTCTAATTTTGGCTGGAAATGATGTAGAATGGTCTGAAACGTAAAAATACGAAGTTTGGAGCCAATGCCCGTCTGTTGGCGTGTCTACTCGGGGTTGCCTTTTCCTTAAATTGACCTATTAATTGAGAAAATCATTTCCGAAAAATCTGAAATTTTGTCAGATTGTTGGTATTAGTTGGAGCTAATTCTTGGCCAAATTTTAGCTCGATCGATTGAGTAGTTGTAAGTCGTTTTTTGTGAATATCTCAGAAATGACCAAACCTATTGGCTTTTTTTTTCAAAATCTTCGTCTCGTCGTCTACTGTCTGAATCAACCAGGATATATATACCAGTCGATGCAAGGTTTTAGAGATATGGCCAATTTTCTTTTTTTTTGCGGAAAATTCTTATAAACACGCTAACTTTTGAAAAAATTGAGATATCAACTTGAAATTTGGCATGAAGGTGACTCTCATGGTCGTAATCTTTGGTATTTAAAAACAGCTCAATCGGGCAGGTGGTTCCGGAGATATTCAACTTTCGAGATATGAAATGCAAAACATTTACTATAATAATACGCGAAAAGGATTGAAAGGACCATTCGGAAGCGCTCCATCAATTGATTGATGGCGAAAAAAAAACGCACACGTAAAATTAACAAACTCCACAACCGCAAATCTGTAGTTACAAATCTATAGTCGCAGGTCGCTGCCGTCTACTTGTTTTTTTTTTTTTTTCATTCGGAAATCGATTGCGATTCCCTCAATGCACGTTGGCGTGTCAAATTTCGCAGAATTACCAGCGTAACTTCGTGCTCTTATCTGACCTACATCTATCTATTAATTATTGCAATATCCTCTATTATCAATTTTTACAACGTCCAGGCAGAGAATTGGATGTGTCAAACGAATACAGAATTTCATTTTGTGGGAATGATATTCGAGCTGAAGGATTTCACATACCTCGATGACGGTAGCCAATGTAATGAGGAATGGCGCGCGCGTATACACGCAACCAACCATTTCCAAGAAGTCCGTAATAGGCGGCTGCGTCGGTGCGAGAAAGTATGAAATACCTGTGCAACGGTCGCTAACGAGTGAAAAAAAATGTTAAGATCTATATAAACATAAATGGAATTGGCTTTCGAGGCCTTTTTTTTATTTCTATTGTAGAAAAATAACAATGGAATATATTTTTCAACGAAATCCTTTCAACTCACCTCATTCCATTAACTCATATTCATTTTCTTTTTGTTCTCCCTTACCCTTCCTCATCTCCATCTTCTTCGTCTCCTTCTTCCCCTCATTTCGCTCTTTTTTTCCCCCCGTTGGCCAGGGGGAGGGGGGCAGCAGAGCCAGACGCAAATTAGCGAAGGCACTCGGGATAACATCAGGAAGAGGACTCGTTCTCAGTTCAAAGAAGAAAGAGAAAAGAAAATTAAATAAAGATCGATGTAACCAAGTTTTAAAAGACATCCCATGAGTGTATGAATAAAAGGAGCGCACGCGCGAAACAAACGTTTATACTCCTCTCTTCTTCCTAGTATTCTCACGGTGGCACAGAGTAGGGAAGGAAGGGGGGGGGGCACCAATTATCCCTTTTTCAGAAGACAATTATTGCGTCGCTTTTGAGCTGTGCGCAATTGCATTGAGAATGAGTCTTGCACGATTGTCACAACAGAAAAATTTTGAACATTTTTTTTTTTGGGTCTTCTCCTTTTCGTCTTGTTGAATTCTTCCTCGTAATCGGTACAAATGAAAGAAAAAAAAATTTGTGGAAGTTTGAGAGTCTTCCAGGAATCGCCGAAAATAATTGATGAGCAAGGCACATGCTTGTGTGCAATGTATGAGATACTCTCACACATGTTAACACAAAACACACGGGTTTGACTGGACGCTCGCCCCGTGTGATCCATTTCGAACGAAGGCGAGGGCAATCTTCCACTTTTCTCTTCGTAGAATCGTTTTAGAAAATAAAAATAACAAATAATCAACCATTGGTGAACCCTTTTTTTCCATTTGTTGCTTTCATTGCACGCATAAGTCATGTACACGCAATGTGTCGTACAAAGTACATCTCGATCATCTCAATGCATAAAGTTTATGATTAGTATGATTCCTTACGAGGAATTCACTCTTGCAGTTGGTATTATTACATCAATTTGCAGAAAAAGGGCTCAATTGGATTTTTCAGAACAAGTTAATTTAACACATCTCATGGGATTGGTAATTATTTTGATAGTGACTGCTTTTAGAGGAAAATAGCAGACATTTTCTGTTAGAAATTGAGCCAACTATAAAAAAAAAATATATCTTTTGCATTTTTTCCTCAACATCATTTGTTATCAAGATAATTTTACACAATTGAGTCGATTTTCCACAACTTATTAATTATTATATCCAGAGTTATGTATCTTGATGATGACTGAGTTTAACATAAAATGTCAGGAGAGATTTTCTGTAGGTGGATAAGTTTTCGAGACAAATTGATTCCCAACATTTTGTCCCAAAGCTTTCCTCCTATGGGCTAAATTAACAATCGATAATAGTATATTTCTAACCTAGGGAGGTGAAATAAGGGATCCTTTATTTTACATGTCGCGGTTAGAACCGAATTTTTCGTCCCGGCGTGGGCGGGAAGTCAGATTTCCCTCCCGCGTAGCGGGAGGGAAGTGTGCACTTTCCGCCCGCCGGGGCGAAAAAACATAATTATTGCTGCAAAAAAACTCCATCTGAAACATTTTTTTAAAAAAGCTTGATTTTTTCCCCTCAGGTATAAGGATGACAGAGCATATCCGTGGCCAGGAGCAGTGAGCCACTTTATTCTGTACCCAGAGAGTGCCAATCAGACAATCTATACACAGGAGGCAAGGCCTTCGGATGCTGGTAGATACTCGTGTAAAGCTCGAAATGACACAGACACACTCATTGGCGATATTAGCCTCGAGATAGTGGGTGAGTCTCGAGGTAAATCAAACAAACAAAGCTTTAACACACCATTATTTGTTTTAAAGAATATCACTACTCCTGTTTGTTTCCTTTACTTGGCAGGTGAAGACACGAGTGGTTACACAGGTAAACCATTGGTAACATATAAACCAGTATCACAGCTGGTGCCACTCGGTGGTGCTGCCAGACTATTTTGTGAGGCGTATGTTGGTAAAGTCGATTTACCGGACGCAAGAAACTCGGTTACCTGGGCAAAAGCTGGAAATAATGCTACTGTGCCCAGTAGGGGCAGAATTTCACAGCATCAAGTCTCGAGGTAATTTCTAAAAACAATTATATGTAGATGCTGCAATTGAATATTTACCTACGCGAAATATTTGCCATCTAATATCATTCAAACAAGATTTATTTGTATTTACCACAAATAACCGACGATAATACATGAGAAAAATTGTTACAACGAATCCTTTTGTAATCACCATGTCTTTCTTTACCAAGAAATACTACATCACTTTGCTCATTTCTTCCATGAAATTACGATGTAAATTGAAAAAGGATCTTGTGGTGAACCGCCATTCTCTTTTTTTTTTTTTTTCTTCTGAATCAAAAACTTGTGGAGGAGCAGGACAAGTGAAAATTGCAATAGATGGCAATGGTACGTTAGAGAGTCCGAGACACGTCGACAAGAAGTTCGGAATCTTTCATCGGTCAGACCCCGCACCGTCATTACTCTAATGATACCTTTCCGCTGTTCTTCTTCCGTTCTTCCAATCTTCTTTCTCTTCCTTCATCCCTTACTCTACACAGGACTCTCTATCGTGAATTACCAGTATTTCGGTGGGAATTTAATGAATATTTCAATGGGACAAAAATTGTTTGAATATATTTAGTTTGGAGTATTATGAGTAAAATAGTGAAATTCCAAAAAAGAAAGTAAACATTTTGAGATAATTCTCATTCTGATGCTTTATTAAGTGTGCAAAAAAACTGATTCACATATTTTAATTAAATGAAGCAATTTACATATATTTGTCGGTAGCATGAGCAAGAAAAATGACTCAAATAATTATTTTTATCTTAAATCTTCGTGTTTTCTATAGGGAAGACGAACAAATTATTGGATCGTACCTGGAGATTAGTGGAACAACAGTAGAAGACTATGGACAGTACGAATGCAGAGTCAGCAATGGTGCTGATGAGGAGATGACACTATCAGCTCACATTTATCGTCATGGTAATTGAGCGCCTCATACTTTCACTATCTCCAATTCAAGGGAGCTTCAAAGAATTGAATAATATCAAGTTTTATATATTAAAAAGCGTCATTTGATAGTCAACGATACAAATAATGATTTTTTTTTTTAAATACAGAACACAGATACATTCTTGGATTGAGAAATGGATCGTGGAGGAAGGCACTGATGCTTGGAGTTGTCGTCTTTGTCCTTTTTGCATCCATCGTTGCTTCTTACATCAGATGCTGGTTGCCGTTGGCTGTACTCTGGCGCAACAGGTTTTCACGCCTCGAGGAGAATGGTAAAAAGTTATATTTTCACATCATAATAGATTTATTCGTTACGAAGATATTTTTGTTCTTGGCCTTCTCTTTCTAGACTCGAGTTTTTACTTTCATACATAATTTTACTGGAGAGTCAAGAGGAAGTGCTAATACTTGAATAACACTCTAATTTTTTCTCTTCATCTTCACTAGATGGAAAAGACTATGATGCTCTTGTATGTTATCACGAAAAAGATGCATCAGTAGCGTTGGGAATACTGGTAGCGACATTGGAGAGTAAATATTGCTTCAAGTGCACGACACTTGAGCTTTCCCACTTGAATTGCAACTGTAAGTAATTATATTGTAATTCGATTCTGTAATAAAAATGTCGATCAAGATTAAGAGATATGCAAAAACAAATCAAATTCAATAAACCAGATTGGCTTTATTTAATAAGGTATTCAGGCTTCTGGAATTAAAATTTCCATTCAATTACTTCCAGGGAATAAGGAAATATCACCACATGCAGCCTCTGCTCGTCGTTTAATAATAGTCCTAAGTCCTAATTCGATACAACAGCCGTGGACAGAGGGTCACGTGAGTTTGGTCCTCAAACATATATGTCAAATTCCCACGAAATCAATTGTCATATCTCTTACTGATCTTCCAAATATCTCAACGTTCGCCAAGTTACCAGCAAATTGTGTTGACCCTGCAAATCTTGGAATTGTTCTCGACAAAATGACAATACTCAGATGGCATGAGAATAAGAGGGAGAATTCAAGTGATAATAAATTCTGGTGGAGATTGAGACTTCTCTTGCCAGTAGTGAGGCCACCATCAAAAAATTCTGAAGAGTTGAGGTGTCAGAATGTCGCCATGATCATTCAGTCAAATCAGACTGATTCACCTGAGTTGAAGGTGCGCTCCCCAGGGAGTTTCGAAATTCTCGTTTAAATTAGTATTATCATTGTTTATATCGTATTACTTGTGATATAAAAATCATAATGTTTTTCGATTAAGCGTTAAACGCCCAGACAATTCAATTCATCAATTCCATCCATTATTAATTGAATAATTGCAACTCAACATTCCGCAACTCTTCGTTTATATTTTATTGCTTTGTACATATACGTGACTGGGTACATAAGTTCGCATACCATTTATGTTTCTTCTCTCCACTCTAATTTATTTAACTAGGTGATATTTTAAGCTAAAGTATTTTAGATAAGTTATAATGAGCCAAAAAAATCCTCAAAGCCAATTTAACTTTTCTATGTTCTGTCGTGAGGTGCAATAGGATAGGTTTCTGGCATATATTGGACTGATAGTGATGGAAATTTATGATTCCTCAATTGAATCAACACACAATTTAATTTCAATATCTCTAGAGTAAATTGAATCAATGTTTTTTTTTGTGGAAAAAATCATTTTCTTTCACCTTGGAAATCATTGAAACTAGTTGAATTCTTGAGGAGTAATGAAACCATTGGATTTTTATGTAATAAATGTAATAATTTGGTAATTTCTCCAAAATTGTAAATTGATATCAGAGGCAAGAGATTTGAAGAGAAAACGTCAAGTCATATTCTTTTTTGAGGTGCATTAAGTTTCAACAGGAACTGTTTCTTGACATATCCCTTACAAAACACTCATTATCAAGATAGTTCGGAATTCTACTTCACTAGACAATTGATTTTTCTAATTTTACTCCATTAAAAATTTCAATTCTGTTAAATTTAAAAGTAATTTTTGTTTCCCCTTAAAGAATTTGCATATATATTTTTTTCAATGTCAGTATTACATTGCGTATTGGTGCCTGCGAGCGCCTTATTGATTAGATCTTACCTTTTTTGACATTCTGAGATAAAACGGTTTTTGCGTGAAAAATGTAACAAACTTTTTTTTTGTAATTTTTAAACATTTTCCTCTTTTTATGATGTTCACAATAAAACTTTAGGTTTTTGATAAGATTTTTATTGAATTTTCTCCCATTTTTCTCCATTTTGTTTCAGAGAGGATATGGTTATTTTTCTTAAGACTAGAGAAATTTTCAATCAAAAATGTTTTTAAATATTTCCGTATATATTTACTCCTAATGAAGATGATTCAATGTTTTTATGTTCTAGCCCTTCGCTACTGAATTAATTTTCTAAGTCATTCATCCCCTTATGAACTTACCCTTTCGGATTCAACTCACTTGATATCTCCTAAATGTCCCCTCCAGCCATATACCATTTGAATTAATTATCAATGAAATATATCCATTGAATGAATAAGTCAATATCGAATGTGAACGCTAATTTATTGAAGTACACTTGGTTTTTCTTACAAAAAATTTCTTCCCGACAAATTCTATTTTTACAATTCACACTCACACAATAGAAACAATCATCATCATTAGACTGATTCATAAACAACAATATAAATTAATTATTACAAAATATTGACATGAACATGGTATTATATAATATTAATTCACCAACTTTGGCTAGTGCGATCGGCACAAAGACAAAAAAAAAGAAGGTAAAATAAAATAATTCCAAAATATTTGACATCGCGTTGGTTCTGATATTTTTCAAAGATCATTTAATTAATTACAAAATAGCGCCAAGACTCTCAATATCGACAGTTAAAAGGGTAGCACAGTGGACATCAATTATTTTTTAACTTCCCGGGTAGGGAAGTTATTGTAATCACCCCGAAAATCGATTTTTCAACATATCTTCACGTTTCAAGGTCTCCACAATCGTTTTGGACCATTTTCAAACAATGTCTGTATGTCTGTATGTCTGTGTGTGTGTGTGTGTGTGTGTGTGTGTGTGTGTGTGTGTGTGTGTGTGTGTGTGTGTGTGTGTGTGTGTGTGTGTGTGCGTATGTATGTTCGCTGTATGTGGTGAAATTCTTCGTTAACGATTTCTCGCGAACAAATAGCCCGATTTGTTTTTTTTTTTTTTTCAATCAATGAGTCTTTATGCAATTCAGCCCTGATTAGATTTTGGATGGAATCGATCTAATAGTTTTTCTAATTTTTGCGAAAAACATGAAAAACAGAACTCGTGAAAATGTTAGTCACTGATTTTTCATGAGCAAATGTTGCGATCGTGGTAATCCATTACCCAAATGGAATATCTACGGGTTATCAAGATCTAATTAAATCTCCAGTGGAGTTTACGTTGTGATTTTCGACTTTTGTTGATTTGTTTTGAGTTCTAGATAAACAAAGTGAAAAAAGTACCATTTTATCACAATTTTTTCATTTCTTCATAACGGATTTTATCGAATTGTTGGCGCGAGTAGCCAAACCGGGAAGTTTTTTGTGTGGCCCGATCGGGTCACACACACCATGGGAGCGAGCTTGCGAGCGACCAACAACGCTCACCTAGTTTAAAAATAATAATAATAATAATTGAAGTAGATACATATAATGATAGTAAATACATATACGCATTGTTGCATTTTTATAAAATGTCTAAAAATACTTTGAATCATTTATCGATCAAATTGTTATGTACATGTGAAATGTTATAACACGAAAATTTCTCCAAGTAACAGTGGGTTCTAAGTATTGGCCCTTGACAATCAACTACTTCTTGCCATCATGTCATATCTCTTCAGGATTTCACAAATTTTGTTACATTGATATTTTTTTCAACAGTTTTTTTTTAAGTACACTTTCTTGAGTAAATAATCTAAATTCTTTTACGATATACGATAAGAAGATAAGTTTGTCGATTTTTATCTCCCAGAAACCTCTCATGGAAGAAATTATGAGCATCTCAACAATTCAGTATCGAAATGGTTAAACAGGAAAAATCTCCTCAACTTTGGGCTGAGTTTTTGATAAATATCTGTGAATCAAAGGGAGATGACGAAATTTAAATAAGGCTATTCTTTTGTAGATTATACTTTGTTTACAAAAATTTGTCCATCTCTTAGATTCCAAGATATTTTTCAAAAACTAATGATGAAGTGAATTATCTTGTTTTACTACTTCGCTACTGGATTAATAGTGTATATCAGCAGAAATAACCATGACATTATTTGAAAGAATAATCTTGATTGCAACTTATCGAAGGATTGAAAAATGACTCTACTGATATCTGTTAAATTCATATTCAAAGATTAAATAAAATAATACTGCGTGTGTTATTTTTTGTGTATACATGTATATCACTTGGTTCTCACGCTACATGATATCTGGAGAGTCAATGGGATTCTTACCTGAATATCAATGATCGATATCTCAAAATAATAATCGATCATTGAAACGTTCTTTAAGGCACTTTAGTTCAAAGCTAGCGGAAATTCTGTAATCAACTACTACTCATAGTAAAAAAAAAAACTCAATTCCTTCGCTTTGAAAGAATGCATTTACAGGGACACACTCACAGAGATGTAGCTGGATGACGAATTTTATAATTTTGTTTCGCAACAGCTGTCAAAACATCTTCCATCATTCTACCAGTCTCTTTCACCATACTCGATAAATAACCAGTATCATTTTGGAGAAGTATATGCGGATGATCAAATTCCTGTAATAAACATGAAGATGGAAAGTAGTAAGATAAAAGTATAAAACAGATCCGTCATTCCACATTGTTAATGAATAATAGGAAAGTGGTAAATTGCGATATATATCACCATTGATTTTAGGAGAAAATGTCAAAAAAACTTCTATTGTAGGAATGAAAATTTCCGACGGAAAATGTATTTAAAAATTTCCTCAATGAAATTTCAACTTACCACCACTTGTCCAGCATCCATCACCAAAATTCTATCACTGTCCATAACAGTATTGAGCCTATGAGCAATAGTCAGTACCGTACATTCAGCAAATTTGGATCTAATAGTCTTCTGTATCAATTCATCAGTCCTAGGATCGACATTAGCAGTCGCCTCATCAAGCACCAGAATTCTATTATTTTTTACAATAGCCCTAGCCAAACAAACCAACTGTCTCTGTCCAACACTCAGATTGCTTCCACCCTCATTAATATGCGCCATCAAGCCCATTTCCTTCAATTCCACATCCTCAAGTGCAGCCCATAGTAGATTATCAGAGTATGTATCAAAAGGATCAAGATTTCTTCTCAAGGTTCCTGAGAACAAAAACGGCTCTTGTGGAATTATACTAATCTTCGATCTGAGATCATGTAGACCTATTTCCGATGTTTCCACTTCATCAATCATGATACTTCCTTCAACATCAGCAAGTCGAAAGAGTGCAGAAATGAGTGATGATTTTCCAGCACCAGTTCTCCCTACAATTCCCACTTTTTCCTTTCTCCTAATCTCAAAATTAAGATTTTTAAGTACTGGTGGCTCGTCAGGTGCATACGAAAGGTAAACATTCTTGAATTGAATTTTTCCCCCCTGTGGCCAATTCTCATCTGGCTTTTTATCAGGTGAACTCTCTAAAGCAGGTTCACTCTCTAGATTTGTATATTCCAATATCCTCTCGACAGAAGTCATTTGATTTTCCAACTCAGCACTCTGTCTCATACCCCACTGAAACATTCCGGTCAATCCGATACTCTGGGTGATTGCCAGTCCTACATTACCACCTTCAGTGTTTTCAGCACCATCAGGCAGTATCAAAAAGCTCAATGTCACTAATGCAATGTAAATTAAACAGAAAATATCCAACCAAAAGCCAAAAGCCCGTGAAGACGCAATGAACATGTACCAAGCAGAGGAATGTAAATCTTGATGTTGATCAAATTCTTTCGTGAGAACTGTCTCAGCGTCAAAAGCTCTAATAGTCGCAAGACCCTGGAGAGTTGCATTGAGGTGACTGAAGACAGGAGATCTAGTGATTCCCTCCAATCGTTTGACACTCCTACTTGTAGCTAGATAAATAACCCTCAAGAAATAGAAGATAATTCCAATGATTGCAGTGGGTATCATGAGCCAAGGATTAGCTATACCAACAACCACAATAATCCCAATGAGTGCTAGTCCAATTTGAACACAATCGATCAACGCCATTGGTAGTAATTCATCAATTGATCCCATATCCTTGGAAAATCGATTTAAAACTCTTCCTGAAGTATTTGTATTGAAGAATCTCATGGTAGCTCTGCTGATGCTCCTGAACATTTTGTCATGTAGCTTCTGTGATGCCTTCATACAGTACTCGAAGAATGCAAAGGAACGAACAAGCGTAATTGTTATTGTTGCAACAGTAAGTGCTGAGAAGATGTAAACACACGTATCTCTCTCGAAAATCCTTTCATAAACACTTAGACCTGGATCAGTTGAATTTGTTGCTACTTTATTCATAATTTCAATAGTGCTATTTGAATTTCTCGATTCCTGGACTTCCTCTTCAAGATTTACCCAGAATGCAATAAAATAATCCCCACCACTAGCAGCCAATTGTGCTCCAATGCAGAGGAAAAATATTATCATTGCTATACAACAATTACCTCCAGCTGTAAAATAAGAGGCATAAATATGTCCTCCAATACTTCCCTTAGTCCTCATCTCAGCAATCTCATCAGGTTCCATTTGAGTTCTAGAGTTGTCATTTGTCATTATTGAAGAGACAGAAGTGATGCTGGTGCGTCGAGAATTACTCCTGCTTGGAGTTGCCGAGGTACTCTCCTCTACTTGTGGCGCTGGATTCTCTAACAATCTGCCAAAGTCAATTCCTCGAACAGCTAATTCATCGTAAGTTCCATCAGCTTCAATTTTCCCATCTCTCATAACGTAAATTTTCTCAACATTTTTGAGAAATTGAATCTGATGGGTCACCAGAATTCTCGTTTTACCTCTCAAATATTTCTCTATACACTCTTCAAACATGTGTTTACCCACGTGAGCATCAACAGCACTCAGAGGATCATCAAAGAGGTAAATTGGAGAATCTGCATAAACTGCTCTTGCCAGATTAATTCTGGCTCTTTGACCCCCTGACAAACTTATCCCTCGTTCTCCCACGATTGTTTTGTCACCGTAAGGAAGAAGAGAAAAGTCTCTTTTTAATTGACACACTTTGACCACTTGGTCATATCTCTTTTGCTCCATTTTTCTACCAAAGAGAATATTTGTCCTGACTGATCCTGCAAAGAGCCAGGGCTCTTGACTGGCATAAGCAATATTGCCGTGTACGTCGATTGTTCCTTTTGTAATATTTAATTCTTTCAGAATGACATTTAATAAAGATGATTTACCAGCACCCACTTGTCCAACAACAGCCACCAATTGCCCTGGCTGTATATTCATATTTATATCAATTAATGTATCTTCGTGTACAGTTCCTGACCATCTCGCAGAAACATTTTGTAGAATTACTGACCCTATTTTCTCTTCATCCAATTTAGCATCAACATTTTCATTGGCTTGCATATTTAGTGTATATGTCTCTGAGCCATTTTTATCATTCTGGTTCTTGTATACGAAAACTTCGTCATACATGAGAAAGTCTTGAAGACGTTTAATTGAAACTGCTGCTTCAGCCATTTGAGTTATTCCCTGTGGGAAAAATACTGTCATTGTTTGCCTCAAAATATTGTAGTACGCAGTTATCATAAAAATTTTCTTTGCATTAATTTCATTGTCGGGACTCAGGAGGATATACGAGAGAATAGTCAAGAAAAGGGATGATCTTGTAGTGAAAATTATGAAGGACATGACGACACCTCGGATGTATGATGTAGCTCGAATGACTTGAATCTCTCGTTTTCTCGCATTTTCAATCAAGGCACTGAATGGGTGTTCCCAGGTGTACATTTTTATCGCCTGAATGCCGGATATGATTTCATTTGTCAGACGAACACGTTCATCAGTTCTAATTGCCGTACGTAAACGTAGGACTGATGATCTTTTTCCCAACCAACCCTGAAGAGGAATGAACATCAGAAGAGAGGCGACACCGATGACTGCTGATATGCCAACTTCTTGGTACATGAAGTATGTGATTATGGCAGTTTCCAGGGGTCCTATCCAGAGGTAGTGCAGGAAGATTATTGCCACGTCAAATCTGTTGACGTCGTTGGATAAAAGATTGACTGCTTGTCCAACTGTTGTTTTCCCCAGGGCTGTTCTTGAAAGTTTGAGGGCTTTTCTGTAGATCAAAGAGCAACAGGCTACTCGCATTTTCATGCCCATGTGAAGGATCGCCATCATGTAGGGATGTACAACGAAGATATTAACTGCTGAGCATAGAATAATTCCTCCTGCGTAGAGATAGGCTCCAGTTTTTGTTACCACTCCTTTGTTATTAGGTGAGTAGAAACTCAGGAGTTCACCCAGGGCGAGTGGCTGTAAGACCCTGTGGATTTTATCATTTTGTTGAAATATACATATTTATAATTTGGAGTGAGTAAATAGAGAGGCCCTATTTTGAGAGTATTTTACTCAGTTTCAGAAAAATTGTTTGATACTTTCTCTTTAAATCATTTGTTGATGAGACAATTCTGTATTCAATAAAGATGTAATAATCTGTTGCATTAATTTGCAACCCTTTGCTAATGAATTTTCTTCTTATTGGAACTAATGGATAGCTTCTTAACACTCGAATGAATTTTTCTCATTAGTCACTAGAAATTCTAACTATAAAGTGTTAATGGTGTTATCGAACAAGGGTTAGACAAACGAAGATTTCCAGGGGTTCATTACAAACTACATTAGCCTGAGGAAATCAAATATGCTTGTCATTCTTAATGGGACTTAACGACACTTTTATCTCTTCATGTCTCCTGCCATAGGCATCACCGCCTATCTCTGGCACATAGGGGGCTTTCAAGGGACGATAGTAACTGATGAGCATACCAAGGAAAATTGGTTGCAGTAATCTACATTGTAGAGAAGTAAAATTTAATATCCTTAATCAATAATCGAATGAATTTCCTTTTGCATAATAGAATGTGTAGTTTTTTCTGGGAAAAGGAGGAAAAGTGACTCACCTGAGGACAATTTCCATAATCGCCAAGGCAACGCCATAGAGGGCAATTTTCACGCCAAATACTTTGATCAAGACACGATTTAAACTCGGTGTTTGTTTCTTCTCACTGGGTTTCCTTCCTTTCTGTCTTGCTCTCTCTTGTTTACGATTGAACTGCTCCAATTCTTTTTCCCATGCTGCTGATATTTTCTCACCCAGGTAACTACTTTTGTGCTCTTTCAATGGTTGTGTAAGGTCGTCTATTTCAAGGTCGCGTTTGTAACCGACGTAGAATGTTTTCAATATCCACCTGGATCAATACATAAAATGTTGAAAAATTATTGAATCTAACTAATTATTATGGTTTACTATACTCGGCTACTGAATGCTCTTCAATAATGAGCACAGAAATCATTGTGTACCCAAATAACAAGACTAGATACTAATATCATATATTTGCTGATAATCAATCACAAAGACAAATTCGTTTAATCGATGGACTCACCCAAACGTGAGTGCACTCAATGGATTTGCCTTCTCTCTGGGATTTCTTCTCTTCTCGGCGGCGTCCTTTCCATCCATTTTTCAATCGGAATAGCGTTATTCCAATGATTCAAAACAGGCAGAGATAATAATGTGCATCTGTCGATAAAGTGTAATAAAATATATTCACTAAATATGATAAAAACTCGGCTTGAAATTATTGATTACAAAGTGGGAATTAAATTAAGCGATAAGAACGATTATTTGTGACCAATAGTTTTATAGAAATGCCTCGTAAGTCTCTAGTAATGACCGGCACATGACATACGAAACAATACGTGTCGAATGGACTGGTTGACGCGTGAGACTCGAAGCAACTGACTAAAGTACAATGACTACTGTCGAACAGTGAGACAACGATAATAGCCTATACATTACTGCCGATATCAGAGAGTAGATATAAATCTGGTGAGAGAACCTCCATCGAATGGATAATAAACCATAAATGCAACTCATCTTTCTAGGAATGTGATGAAACAGTCCGTGGAATGGAAAAAAACGTGAAAATTGAAAAATTTACTTGGTCATTGGGCCTCAATGGCAGTTAATACTCGAACAATAAGACTCTCAAGTGGTTTGTAAACCTGTTCCATTTCAGAAATCTGACAAATAAATCACTTGAGTGTGGGTCATATTTCCAAGGCAATGATGAAAAAAAAAAATCAATTAAATAAACAAGGATAATTATTATCCGGTAATTCGAAGAGAAAATGTTGGAAAAATAGAATAGTTAATTGAATTTAATGGATACGTGTAGCACAACAGTGAAATATATGAGATAAGAGAATAAGTTAACTCAACTTTAGAGTTTTTTTCAGATAAAATGTCTCTTAAAATTTAAGGGAGATTGTATAAATTCCATAAGGGATCTCATTTTGTTCCAATAAAATTTCATTAGATTCCAAGATATTCTCCAAAAAATGATTGTCATCAAAGGAACTTGATTTATCCCTCTTTATCACTTCAGTATCTCTCAACCACTATATGCTCCTAATTTGAACATCATAATCAAGACAAATATAGGATAAAAATTAAACGAAATATAAACAAGTTCAGAATACTGAATTTGTTGACATCTTGTAAATCAGTCTGTTGATAAGATATCACATAGAATGTAATAAAAGAATTTGTGTTTATTGAAATCAACTTGCTATTTGTAAATTATCGCTTGTAAATGATAGAGAAAATCGATAAAGCGTGCATCCGCACGACTTGGTACAAACATTCATTAGGAAGCTTTCATTTGATGACTTAATGTATATTAGATGTAGATGTATATTCCTTACATAATACCTTTTGTCGAGTGGCACAATTTGTGAGACGACAAGTTACATAAAAAACATTTGAAATGGATAAATATATTCTGGACGACCATAAAAAAAAACTATGTACACAAAAAACTATCTTCCAAAATGTGGCCTTTGTCAGATTACAGTGATTATGAGTAAAACCAAGTAAACGTCTATGAGGAAAATTCATGTAATTATATGAAACAAACTGTTATTGCCGGCAAAGAGCAACCTTGAAAATTATTATTTATCAGTGTCAAATCAACACAAGTATTTTTGAGTAAATCATATCAAAATTGTTGCTCTCTGATGTAGTCTGAGTCAACATAAACAATAAATGAACAATTGAGACATTGGAGGAATTAACCAGACAATCTAGAAAGAAAATATCCAATAATCCTGTCTGACATATATTTTACTATAGAATGCAATGAATATATAATCACAATTTTTCCTGCAGTTGCACTCACACAAATCAGGGAAATTTGAAGAGAGATTTACTCACCTCAATATGATACTTCACACAGGAACAAGGTCTGTAATGTGTAATTGTTCAACTGACGTTTGTGGGTTATTCGTTAACCCTGGTTAGGTGAACACGTGATCTCTAGGCTGCCCAGCTGATGGCTTTGTGTGTAACACGGCTTTGCGCGCTTGTCCGTTAGATTAGGTATATATGTTTGATTTTAACCTACCAGCACGCGCGCTATAAGAGTTTTTCTCTCACAATAATTTTCACACTACCTATAGGAAACATGCCCTAAAAATAAAAATATTTGAATTAAACTTTTTTAATGCCTCAATTAACTATTTCTCTTTCTCTTGAGATCGGTTAAAATCCTCTAGCACTTATCAATAATTAAATAACAAATATTTTATCGGAGGCGGCCGAGAAATGTAAGAGATTCTCTCACTGCGCGCCTGAAGGCTCTCGGGTGATCCGGAACTAGTGCGACAAAGACAGACTATTTCGGGAGCGGTTACTGAGAGAATAGCGCACGTGCTGATGGGTTAATGAGACATGTCTCATTTTTCTTAAATTATTTGGCAAAATTGTTGGTTTTGACGTTTTTTATATTTCTCATTACTCAAAACCCATCGTTGCTACACTTGTAATAATCAAAGTAAATTATTGCATGGTCAATACTTTCTCTGACGAACCAAGTACCGACGATTGACAAAGTATTGACCTTTGAAAATACAGCGATTATTTTTTCCAATGGTTTTTATCACTACGTCTTTGTTGTTGGTTGCTTCTTCGATAATTTATTGACGCGCATTTCATTGGGAATTTTTAGGAAAAAAAGCCAATGGAGAAAAGAGCCCACCGAAAAGAGGGCCCAAAAATTTGGGGGCCTTGTAAGCTAGTAGTTATAAAAAATACTGGGAATGATCAATAGAATGCAAGTATTATTAATTCAAAGTACATGGCTGTTTTCTGTTACATTCATAAAAATGTGAACTAAGAATTTAATTAGTTCCGAAGCGTGACTCCATCGAGATTTTAACAAGCCGTCCTGATACGCTTTGCTCGTACTCCAATCAGTCTGGCATCATCCCGTGCGGCACGAAAAGTTAGGAATGCTGAGAATTTTTTCTCCGCTTCCCCGATAGACCGAGCTTTCGCCTTTGGCTCACCCACAAATTGAATGGGAAGGGGAACGCCCGTAACCAGTGCAGCTATTTTACAGCACTCGGAGCTGGTCTCTCCCTTCTTGAGCTGAAAGATGGAATGAAAATTGTTAAAAAATTATTTCATACATCCTGAAAGAGTCGAGAGAAGTGTTGAAAAAAGGTTATCGCCTTCGTTAGGTTGCTGGGATATAAAATCAGCTTGGCCATGTATTCCTTCAACCGGTTGGCATTTGAATAGAGAGACTCAGTGGACTTGTTCCTTCTCCTGTGATCCACCGAGATCCCAATAGTTTTTACAAAATGCCTATTCAGGCCAGCTCCTTTCAGCTCCTCTAATCCAAAACCACGTCCAGCCCTCACTTTCGTATTATACCGAAAATGGTAGGACAACGCACCACTGGGCGTAAAAACCCTCGAGGTAAAATAATATTATCTTCATAAAGGGGAGAATATCTTCTGATATGCTGCTATTTTGATTTCCCAAAGGGCAGATTATGAACAAAATAACTAGAATTTTTCAATGATTGACCGAATGATTATTCCCCCGGGAACTCGACGAGAAATTTGATCTTGAAAAGGCTGGTGCCAAAATATTCTGATATGATTCCACGTTGATTTTTCAAAGTGCAGATCATGAACAAAGTTACTGGAATTTTTTCTGATTTTCTCAATCACTATTTCTCTCAAGACATCAACAAGCAATTTGATCTCAAAAAGGCTAGGGCCACATAATTCTGATATATGATACCACTTTGATTTCCAAGTGTGCTGATTATGAATATAACTCACCTGGGAGCAACTCCTCGAGTTATTTTGAGCATACGACGTGCCTTCTTCCTGATTTTCCTGGCTGGCTGACCAAACCAGGTTTTTCCGTCTCCTTTTACAGATTTGCGAAAGTGAGCATTAGCAATGATATTGTTGCCTTTACCCATGATGAAACTAGACTGACGAAACTGTAAAAAATTAAAGAAAATAATCAAGGGTCCGAAACCTCAGCAGAACAAAGCTAACCTCTATCATCACCAAAAAATACTCGAGGAGTAATTTCGTGTAGCGGAAAAATGCCGAGAGAAATCGCGAAATTACAAAAGAATATCAATGCGTAATTTAGGAATATTTTTTTCTTTAATAAATAATTTCAATTGATATTAGGCAATTTTGTCAGTAAAATTTGGATACTCACTGGCTTTTTCTCTCGAATAGTTGGCGTGCGCACGCTGCATGCGCTGATGTTGGGAGCTTAAGCGGCCGGGGCGTTGATCATCATTTCCATTCGATATTTCAAAACGTTTTTCTGGTCAATTTCTCGATTGGATATTCATCAGGGTGTCCAGGAGGAATAGCTCCTCAATCGTGAGAAGGAAAAAAGTCGTCTTACTATGTCAAAAGTGAGGGCAAGTGTCTAAAGGCAAAATAACCAGACCGGCCTAGTCCGCGAAATTTGAGTTTCCGACTTTGATATTTTTTTTTCGATATTTTAAAGTGTTTTTCTGGTCAATTTCTCGATTGGATATTCATCAGGGTGTCCAGGAGGAATAGCTCCTCAATCGTGAGAAGGAAAAAAGTCGTTTTACTATGTCAAAAGTGAGGGCAAGTGTCTAAAGGCAAAATAACCAGACCGGCCTAGTCCGCGAAATTTGAGTTTCCGATTTTGATATTTTTTTTCGATATTTTAAAGTGTTTTTCTGGTCAATTTCTCGATTGGATAGTCATCAGGGTGTCCAGGAGGAATAGCTCCTTAATCGTGAGAAGGAAAAAAGTCGTTTTACTATATCAAAAGAGCCCGTGTAAAAATAAATTCTTCCAAAAAACTTCTTGAGAATATTCCAGCGGAATATTCTAAAAAACTTCCAAAAATGAGACAATTGAGAATTCCAAAAAATCCAGAAAAAATCTTTTGGCCCATAATTGCTAGGGATTGAGGAGAGGGTTTTTTATTATAATAAAAACAAATTTTTTAACAATTCGTATTGTCTGCTATGTGAACAACTTTGGTTCTGAGGGTGAGGAAACTTTGACCTTGGGTTTAGACATTCCGGGGCACCCCAGAAGACTATCTCAGCCATCGAGAATGATTGAAAAAATCATTGACTAATTAAAATTGGTTATTTAGCAATTTCTATTGTCTGCTAGCTTGAAAACTCTGGTTCTGAGGGTGAGGAAACTTTGACCTTGGGCATATATATTCCTCGGCACCCCAGAAGACTATCTCAGCCATCGAGAATGATTGAAAAAATCATTGACTAATTAAAATTGGTTATTTAGCGATTTCTATTGTCTGATAGCTTGAAAACTTTGGTTCTGAGGGTGAGGAAACTTTGACCTTGGGCATATATATTCCTCGGCACCCCAGAAGACTATATTCCGCTGGAATATTCTTAAGAAGTTTTTTAGAAGAATTCATTTTTACACGGGAGGGTAAGTGCCGGAATGTAAAATCTCCCCAAAGGCCTAGTTCGCGAAATTTGAGTTTTCGACTTTGATATTTTTTTTCGATATTTCAAAATGTTTTTCTGGTC
Organism: Coelinius sp. EB29; assembly: GCA_035578325.1. NCBI lineage: Eukaryota > Metazoa > Arthropoda > Insecta > Hymenoptera > Braconidae > Coelinius > Coelinius sp. EB29. Next base: position 2,288,695 of record JAOZGT010000009.1, on the reverse strand, counting down.
AATTTCTCGATTGGATATTGATCGACGGGTCCAGGAGGAATAGCTCCTGAATTTTCAAAAGAAAAATAAGTGATCCTACTATCGATAAAATATACTCCTCATCCATACCCAAAATACCCTAATACACAACACCTCTCCTCTCATTCAATTTTCACACTTAACTAATTCGATGACGGCAAGTCTCTATTTTTTTTCTGAGTAATGAAAAAATGTCAGATCTCTAACGTGTTGGAAGACCCATTAGAATGCCGACAGATCCATTATATCAAGAAGCAAAAAAACATTTCGTGCATTAGGAATGTTAACATCAGTGAATGATTACAACAACAGTGGGTAGTTTTTCTCATAGCCATAAATTATCTCGTTATGACGATTGTACCCCAACGTGACTTGCTTTATCAAATCCAAGTGTTTTTTTTTTCTTCTCTTCTAACGATTTTGAAAGAACTTGGAGAGTATTCAATTATTTAAAAATTCGTTCCTCATATCAAAACTCCAAGTTCAATAGTTACGAATTGTCTCATTGCAAAATAAATTTTTTTATTGCAAGAGGTATGGCCTTTAGGCCTTTTACACACCCTTCCCAGAGTCCCACATACAAATTAGTTTCATTTTACGTAGGTTTAGTTTTAATTTATGTTTATCGCTGCGCCCATTCCAGGCAAATCTCTAATCACGGGCTTACGCTCCAGTTGTCGTATAACCCTGTAGGTGATAAGAGAGTATCTTACTTTTCTATATTCCTCAAATAACAGATAATTTCACTTGAGATCATTCTCCTTATAATTCATAAATTTTCGCTTATCCTGAAGTTTACATCACAGCACTGCACACGTATCACTTATTTCTTCCATTCAGCCTTTCTTCACTACTCCAGTCAACAGGCTACCCTGGTTATTTCCTCCATAATCTTCAGTTTATCTCCCCCTCTTGTGACTGTGCTTCTTTACATATCCTTTCGAAGGCACTTATGTACCCGCACAGTTCTTTCTTTGGTCTACCTTTCAACGTCTCCACTATACACCGTCTGAAGTCCTCATTCCTCGGGATGGTCCTCCACTCTCTTACTGGATCAACCCAGTGGGCACTGATCTTCTGCTGCGCAATCACACAAGCCCATACGTGGTCCAGGGTCTCTTCTTGCTCCTTGCAAACTCTGCATGTCCAATCCACAAACCCTTTCTTTCCTGCTTTCCCAACGTTTCCACACCGTAGTCTAGCCCACACTTCTTTCACCCATCCATCCATACCTCTAAGTCCCCAGTATTTGGCTCCTCTCTCTCGGTTCTGCTCTCCCAACTCCTTGTATAAATTATTGTAAGTGGAGGCTTCAATCCTCCTCCAGTTCTCCTCACGTTCTCTCCCCTTCAACGTTTCCAGACCCTTCTGGAACAAGATATCTACCTCTTCTCGACTCCCTCCACTCCAAAGCTCCTGGAAGACCTCTGTGATTTCCATCTCGCTCAACGCACTACTCATTCCCTTGCCCCATTTAGACGGGTTGTTGTTCAGAATTCCCCTAACTTCTTCTCTGAGGCAAATTCTAGGCCATCTGTCTTCCTTCATACTCAATATGTCCAAGATATAGCGACAGGCTCTCATTCTTGCCATACTCTTGGTGCTATATCTGCCCGCTTCCACTCTCCAGATATAGTTGGAGGTATTTCTGGCCACTCCCAATGCCATTTTCACGCATCGTGCCTGCCAGACTTCCATCTCCTCTCTCTCCCAAGGGAACTAACCCCCGCTCTCTTCATGATCCCCCACACGGTGTTCGAGGCAAGTGTCACTTTGCCAGAGGTGTGTCGAAAGTGTCTCGTCGACCCCCCTTTGATCGAGAACCAGTATCCAAGATACTTGAACTCCTCTACTACCTCAATCCGTTGCTCTTTATATACCCATCTTTCTTGTTCCAGCTTTTTCCCTCCATTTTTGAACACCATAATCTTTGTTTTGGCCTCTCTTACCTCCATCTTATTTTTATCTGCCCATTTTTCTAAAGATTCCATCATTCTCTGCAGCTCTCTCGGCTCTTCAGCTACCATAGCTACATATCTGCATATTTCAAGCAATGGATCTTTACTTTCCCAATCCAGGCGCCACCTTCTTTCTTCCGGATCCATTCATCATCAATATCGTCCAGCATGATGTTAAAGAGGGTGGAACTGAGGGGGCAGCCTTGTCTCACACCGGTGGTCACTCGGAACCTGTCTGAAACTCCTTCCTCTGTGATCACTTCGCAGGTGGTGTTGCAGTATATTTTTCTGATCATCTCCAGTATACGTCCTCGTATTCCTGCTTCCCAGAGTTTTCTCATCATGATGTTTCGATCCACCCTATCAAAAGCGGCTTTGAAATCTACGAAAGCTACATAGAGTCTTCCACCTTTCTGTTTCAGTCGGTTATGTATCAGCGAATTCAGGGTGAAAATGTGTTCTCTCGTTCCCCTCCCTGGGCAGAATCCCGCTTGACTCTCCTTCAGAAGCTCTTCTTTTTCCACCTATGAGCTGAGTCTGCTGGTCATTAGATTAGCGAGGATCTTGTATCCGGCATCCAGGAGAGATATCCCTCGATAGTTTTTAGGGCAGTTCCCATCCCCTGTCTTGAAGATTGGATAGATCCTAGCTATCTCCCACCCTTCCGGCAGTTCACAGTTTCGCCAGATACGATTGAAACTATCTAGTAAAGTTGTCATCATCTCTGGGGGGACAGCCTTGATAAATTCAGCTGCAATTCGATCCTCTCCCGCCGCCTTCTTATTCTTCATCCCCCTTAAAGTATCTTTTAACTCCTTGGCTGAGAAATTTTGGTTGAGGTGACTTTTCATCCTCTCATCCAGCAGCTCCTCCTCACCTGGCTTCCACTCTTGCCTGTTCAAGAGAGATATCTCGGCCTCTTTCCCAGGAGTTTCTCCAAGCAGACTAGCAAAATGCTCTCGCCACTGTTCTCCAGTGATATTCTCCCCTTTTCTACTCCTTCTTGGTCTGAACTTATTAATAGCAATCCACCATTCTGCTACCGTTCTACTTTCCTCCACTTCTTTCAGCCGTTTATCTGCCCATTCCTTTCTAGTGGCTTCTATCATGGCTCTCAGCTTTTTTCTTTCTAAATTCAGCTTTGTTTTGTTACTCACCGACCGGATCTTCAGGAATTTCTTCAAGCACTGCCATACTACTTTCCTCTCCCAATCAGCAAAATTAGAGTCCCAGTACGTTCCCAGAACGTATCATGGGTAGCTTGGTACGTCCCAGGTACGTACCCTTGATAGCTCCCAGACACGTTTAAAATGGAAAAAATAAGGGTCTCAGTCGCGTTCTAGAACGTTCCTTGAAAAGCTTCTTGTACATTCCGGAACGTACTGGAACATTTCGGCAACGTACCAATTCTCCAGGTCAGAGAACGTTCTAACAGGATATTGCAGGAAGCTCTAAGGCACTTGGAGGATGTAAGGGTGAGGGAGGCATATATTAGTTTGTCAAAAACAAAATATGTTGAAAATATTTTATTCAAGATCATTTCTAATTCCAAACAATTCAAAATACAAAATAAGATATAAAATTTATACGAATAAAAAAAAAAAAAAAAAAAAATTTATACGGATATAACTCTAACAAAAAAACTGACAAGAATATAACCTTATAGATAAAACGATTTCTTCTCATCATCCGATTTTTGAGAAATGAATGACCTTCAGTTCAATTGAGAAATTTTAGCTGATTTGAAAATGACGTACCGAAAATCCTTCGTAGAAGCATTGGGATTTTTTTTTCAATGGTAAATCATCATATCGTCGCCGTAGAGTTAAAGGGGCGTAAGTGCCAAAATTGTTTGATTTTTTTTGTAATAACAAAGGGGCGTATATTTTTTTTTATCTTCGGAATTAGATGTCTACCTCTTAGGAACGATTTTAGTTGATAAATTTTTTGTAGTATCAAATGGGCGTAATTCCGCGAAGTTAATCACAAAGAGGCGTATCTCCAGCACATACGCCCCTTTGTTTTTAGCTGTTTCTGTTCATGTTAAAAATAAATAATTACAAAGAGGCGTATCTCCAGCACATACGCTCCTTTCATCCTATGATAAGCATCACATGTAATGTGAAAGGGGCGTAAGTGTTATTTTTCTTTACTTAAAGAGGCGTAAGTGTGGAGATACGCCCCTTTCATTTAATGATTAGCATAACACATAATGTGAAAGGGGCGTAAGTGCCGTTTTTTTTTAAAGTGAAAGGGGCGTAAGTGTGGAGATACACCCCTTTCTTATTACAAATTGGTCGTTACGCCTGTTTGTTAGAACTTTTGTTTTAAAGGATTTTCGATCAGGAATTCGATGAAAAGCCCAAAAGCATCGATTTTGAACATACGCCCCTTTGACTTTGAAAACTGGGTTTTTGGCACTTACGCCCCTTTAGCTCTACGGCGACGATATTTTTGAATTCAATATCAATATTAATACGCTAATTAGGGTATAATTAGTATGAAATGTATGTTCATACACGATCAAACTGTATATGCAGTTGGAGAACTGCCGCCGTACCTCATGTCTAATATCGCTATAGACCATATAAAATCTGGAATACGAATATAATTAACTTTCTCATTTATAATTCCTGGAAAATTCCTAATCATCCTGGATATCAATTCATGTTACAAATATCGTAATAATAACATCCTAATACATCATAGACGCAAGAAAACATAACCTCACATATGCACTCATTTCGCCTGAATGCCACGAGTGTTTCACACTTTTCACACTGTCAAAATACTCATTACCACTGGAATTGACTGAAGAATACAATTTTCATAATTTCTCATGTATTTCAATCATTTTCATCACATTAAAACTAGAAAAACATCCTTTGTCAGTCACTTGATAATGAATTAGACGCGTCTCCACCAAAGTACCAACCGTTAATATGACGCGTCTGCGCAATTCGACGTGGCCCTAGACTCCTGTGTCGTATCTCTCCTATGTGTAGGTTATTGCTTTGCATGTGTTGTGTACATACACTGCTCATACCTCAATTTTAAAATTTGTAACTCAAATAGATGGCGCCGATCGATGTATATGTACACGGCTATACATGCTCATTTCTTGATTGCATATGTATGACGCAGGCATATTCCCTGAGGTCCTATGCGCATTTTCACAGCAGGACTTCTCGAATCATTGAAAATCATGCACATTGTCTTATATGGATGATATCGAATGAGATTTAAATTTTGTTTGGTTTTTTTTGCAATACCTGCCGAAAAAGGTCACTTTTCGGCACGGTCTTGCGTGCGTAAGGTGTTAACACTTTGCCCTAAAAACTACTCCTCAAAGTGACCTTTGAACTGGTATGCAAAAAACAGTATGTGCAATATGTGCATTTCCAACATGTATAAATAGAAATGTTCCCAGTTATACCATGCCAGTACGTTACTAGCCCATTCAAAAACGGGACGTTCTGGAATTGAGCACATCAAAACACTCTAGGCATGTATAAATTGGAATGTTCCTAGTGATACCATGTCTTCATGTTCACAGCACGTACGAAATCGGAATGTTCTGGAATGGAGAACATGGCAAAATTCTAGGCATGTATAAATTGGGATGTTCCCAGTGATACCACACCTTTACATTCCTAGCACATTTAAAATCGGAACGTTCTGGGATTGAGCATATTGAAACATTTTGAACATGTAACAATATAAATGTTGTCAGCTATACCACGCCAATACGTTCCTAGCACGTTCAAAAACGGAACGTTCGGGAACTGAGCCCATCGAAAGATATTTGTCACGTTCTCTAGGAACACGATCTAGAATGTTCCCCCCAGTTCGTCCTCAGAACCTCCTCATTCGAGTCCGTGAAGATATGAACCACTCATACATTCCTGGTACATACCCAAATCGTACCAGTGGAACGTATCGGTGGGAACGTATCTGGCATTAATTCCGGTACATACCCTTGCTCATTGGGCTGTTCTTTACACCCTCGGTTAAACCATTTGACTGTTACTGTGTCCTTGCGGGGTTTTTTGCACATTTGAGTATTTTTAGCTGCTTCCAAGATACTTCCCTTAACCTCCTCCCATGAGTCAGTCATCAGTCCCTCCTCTGTCTTACGTTCCCAGGATTCCAACATCTTCTCCTGGTAATCCGTTCGTCTCTCCTCATTCCACTTCACTGTCTCTTCTGCTCTCCTACTGGGCCTGGGATCATTGAGCTGTTCCTCCTCATTTTCTGAAGAGAATCCGAATGTCACTGGTAGGTGGTCCGACTCTGTTCTGGGGATCACAACCACCCACTCCACTTTCGGTCCATTGCAGTATTCCAAAGTCAGTACCAGGTCCAGTACTGAACATCCACCTTTTACTAATGTCAGTGTTCCCATCTCATCCCCCTTGGCTCTGACATTTTGGATAATCAAGCTCACTTCCTCGCACAATTTTAATAGTTTCTTACCCTCATTATTCAATTCTTCGTCCTGCGACACTCTACCATTAACCAGCTCACCTCCCGTCTCGATTACTCCTTGCTCCTGATCGATTCTTGTGTTCAGGTCGCCCACCACAAAAATCGTAGCTCCTTCTCCCCCTCCACTCAGCACCATCTCCTTCAGTTCCTCTCTCATTTTACCTATCCCCACATTGTTATAGACCGATATTATCCAAATTATATCACCTCTTACGTTCTTCTTCAATACAAAGCCAAGCCGCCATTCCTCAATATTCCAGCTCTTGCTCATGTTCTTCCTTATTCCCAGCACATGACCCCCACTCCCTCTTCCTTTAGTATGTGCCTTTATTGCTGGTTTAGCATACCACACATGATCTTTTCCGCATTTTGTCAATCGTCTTAGAAGATATTCTTGCCTCTTACTCTCTATCCACGTTTCCTGGACCAGAATGATGTCATACTTCTTTATGAAATCCAAGGCTAGCCACATGTTCTCTGCTCCAGCTATGTTCCAAGTCACTACCTTAATATCATTCTCCCCACCTCCCACGAAAGGGCTGCTCCGCCCACGAACCATTCAGATCATCCCACGTGTACTTGTGCTCATTCACCCATAGCTTCTGGTATCCTCTCCTCACTTTACACTTGTCTTCTTCCCTTAACAGCTCTGCCTCCTCCGATATCCATTTTTGTACTTCTCTCTCTCGGGGGGTCCAATCATCTTGGATCCAGATGTTAGTGCCCCTCAACACAGATTTTCTTCCCATCACCACTTTTTTAATATCCATCGATCCTAATGTGACCACCACGTCATCTCCGATCCTCACCATCCTAGTGATTCCCGGATCAATCCCCATTCTCTCCTGGAACACATAATTGATCTCTTGCTGCAAGTAATCAGCCTTAGCGTGTAGTCCACTGATCAGGATATTTCTTCGTCTCTTCCTTCTCTCCATCATTTCACAATCAAATTGTTGTCTTGGTAAGGGTTGTGGGGGAGGGCACCTCTGCTTCACAACTCGCTCCCCCCTATCCGAGCCATGTGTGTGTTGCCTTGTATTCGATTCATCCCTATCAGTGTCCTGATAGCCATCAGGTATCTCCTTTCTGTACCTATCTGCCGGAGGCCCGTGGGCATCCTCCGCATGTGCCCCTCTTCTAGGCCCCTCCTTGTGTCCCTCCTGACGATCTGCATATGTATTGCCATTTCTGTAATCCATGTCTCCCCAGGCATTACTCAACTGAACAGTACTGTGTGCGTCCTTATACCTTCCCCCTTGTAGTCTGTCGGGTCTAGGTACTTGTATTCGTTCCTTTCTTGACTCTCCCTCTTCTCTAAAGTCCTCTATTCTCTTCCATTGGTTTCTGGGGACTCTCCCACTAACGTCAGGGTTTACTTCCCTGTTGGGCCACTGGGGAACGTTGTTATTCTTGGGGATAGTTTCTCTTTGATTTCGAGCTTCTTGGAGTTCTTTACTGACCCTCGCCAGTTGGTTCTTTAATTCCTTCACTTTAGCCTCTTCTTCTTGTAGTTGGTTTCTTATTCCTATCTCTTCCCTTTTCAATTTCTCTTCTTTCTTTCTCATCTCCTCTTTCGCGTTTCTCAACTCACCACACTTCTTCTGGAGCTCGTCCCTTGTCTCTCTCAGCTTTTTCTGAGTTACATCCCTCTGTTTCCAAACTTCATCTTGGAAGCTTCTGGCCTCTGCTATAAATTTCCTCAGCGGGCTTATCTCATACTCCAATTGTCTCGTTGTAATTTATTCACTTGTTCTGATCATATCATTTTCCCCTTATACCTTATACCTTCTCTCCTTATTTTGAATATGTCGATTGGATTTTTTAATCGTAAATGAAAGCAAATACAACTCAAAAAACTCGTGAAATTTATGCCGGGAATTTTCTATCAAAAAATTGCAATAGAATAAGAGTGAATTAATAAAATTGCGTAAATTTTTCATATCCAAATGATGAAAACGATTTTTTTCATGAAAATGGAGCATTATTTCCCCATACCCATGAAATTCAACATGGCGATCACCATGACGAACCAATCACGAACATCCATAGACATATAATTATGTCTATGGCCGCGCATGCATTTTTGTGAGGGTTTTCATGAGAATTCTCATGAAAATGTACTATTTACTAATAGGGTCCCTAGAATTGACCCAATTCCCTATAAATTATTATCATTTACGGGGCGACTAATTACAAACTACTAAAAGGTTGAAAAAATCTGATCTTGGGGTCAAATGAAAGGCCATACCCTCCCCCATGTCGGTAATTAGGTCTAAAGGGTGTGTTATGTCTGTACGAATTATAATTAGTGTTTTTCAGTAAGTGGAATTTGTGTCCGCCATACTAGACAGGTGGAATGAAGTGGAACAATATTGGACAAGGAACAGTGGGAACTTCAGGGTTCTCTTTATTTGCTTAATGACCCTGTAAATTATTATCATTACCCTTTGAATCCTAATTACCGATATGTGAGAGGTTATGACCTTTCATTTGACCCCAAGATCAGATTTTTTCAACCTATTTGAAACTTGTAATTAGTCGCCCCGTAAATGATAATAATGTGTAGGGAATTGGATCAATTCTAGGGACCCTACTAGTAAAAAAAAGTAAAAACATTCGTGCATAGGCCAAAGGCCCGGCTATTTAAAACGGGGGGGGGGGGGGTAGAACCGTTTGGATTTTTACAAGTCTACTAACCGGTTTGCATACATCGTCAAGCACGTGTCAGTGTTTTATTTACTTTGAATTCGGAATAACTATTGATATTGTTTATGAAATATAGAAATTGACAATGGTACCAGAAGACAAAAGTCATGGGAACTTCAAGAGTGAGTTCAATATACTGAAAAATAATTGAAAAAGTAGTCGATAAGTGGAAACAATTTGATTATTTTGTATTCAACTTTCAGGTTTATGGTTAAAGTATGATGTCGGCAGTTCTGATAAACATCAACTATTTATCAAAGAACATTCAGTGAGAAAACAAGAACCAGGACATCCAAAAGGACGTACATTATTCGTTTTAAATGTTCCTCCTTATGTGACCAACGATTCTCTAAAAAGAGTTTTTATGAGGCATTGTGGGGGTGTCACTAATATTAGCTTACATTCAGCATCTGGAGGCTCTCGAAATGGTTTCAAAACTGGTTACATAGTATTTGCAAAAGAATCTTCATTGAATAAAGCTCTTACTCACCCAAAGGACTTGACGGTTGTCTTAGAAACTGAAGAAACCCCACAAAATCTATTGGGAATATCAAAGTGGTGTAGGGATTACAACAAAGAAGCAAATGTTGACGAACAAACTACGAAGGAGGAAATAGAAAAGTACATGGCAGCCTATGACAAGAGGATTGAGGAGCGTTTGGCTGCTAAGAGTACCCAAGAAGATGCGGATGGATGGGTGACGGTTTCGAGTAAAAAGAAGAGAGGACAATTTGCTCCGAGTAGAAAAGAATCAACAATTGATAAAGTGCAACAGAGAGAGCAGGAGAAGAATAAAAAGAAGCAGTTGCTTAACTTTTACACTTTTCAAATTAGAGAATCTAAAAAACAACGTGAGTGAATCAGACAATTGAAACTAAAATAGAACATCAATTTACTGAATCTAGTGAAATCATTCAATTTGTTTTTTCATTGTTTTTCAATTTTTAAATTTATTTTTTCTAGATTTGGCTGAATTAAGGAAGAAATTCGAAATGGATAAGCAGAAACTCCAGCAGCTGAAGACAAAAAGAACTTTCAAACCTTTCGCATGAATTATTCCGACTGTTTATTTGCTAAAAAATATATGAAATTTTGTTAAACTACAGCTCCTTTATTTCCATACGTCATTAATGTCCACTCGATGAGAAAATGCCTGGATGCGAGAGGTTGTAGAAGGGCCAATAATTCTTCTAGAAAGCAAAACAATTTAATGAACAATCAATAAGAAAAAGAATAAAAATGGTAAATAACAAAGGCAAAGCTCTCACGTTTGTTTCCGTAAATACAATTAGCAGACATTGCAGTACTGACGGCCTGCGCCAATCTCTCCATCGCCAGATCTCTCCAAGATTTATTACCGGTGTTTTCAGTCTCTCCTAATAGTGTTGTGAGAGCTTTAGTGGTTTGCGCCAGATGTTGAGCAGAAATGGCATGTTTATTACTACCACTGTTTTTCAATCGTAGAACTGCATCCATCAAAAGTTGTTGAATCTTTGAATAAAATTGATTACGCTTTTCTATGATGGTATTTTCTGCATTTTCTGATTGTAATCTTGCTGGACTCAATATACACCACCTAGATAATCAAGAAAAAATTTTTTCAAATTGAATTTTCGTCTTTGAATTGTGTCGTCAATCGTTTTGAGAGTGATAAGTCAAATTCTAAATTTTTAAAAAAATTATTCATTCATTTCGACGAGTAATTTAAGGAAAAAATAACAAAGGACCTTTATTATGGCTGAGAAACTCACTGTGCTAATTGGACATTGGATTTTTTACCTGAAGAGTCCAGCAATAGGCGTAATTGGAGCCATAGGAATTCCCCCCAAAGGTAACGCCGGGTTATCCATCAAAGGAGTTGCCAGCAACCCTGGATTGTCATCAATCCAGTCTCCAGCAAGTTTCAACAATTTATTTGGAGGATCCTCGAGTTTATATACTTCTCCAATAGCTGTTAGTAAATTAGCAGTGAAATGCGGCACCAGAGCCGGTAGTTTTTTCAATTTATCAATGGAATTTGGTGTATAAACGAAGTAATCATCAAGAATATGCTTCGCTAATCCAACACTCTGAACAGAAGTCGACCCCAATTGTTGAATCCACATTCCTGAGGAATCCAACACTGCACTATTCTGTGTTGCAATTGCCATTGATATCAAGTTCCCCAGAATCTCATATCTAGGATATTCAGCCGGAAACAAGAGTAGAAATATCGCATTCCTTACTGCAGGACTGTGATCAGGATTTCTGAAAAATTCACTCAGAACTTCGATCAACTGAAATTCCTGGAGTGCTCGAGTCTTCTTCTGCTGTTTCAATTTTTCAATTTCACCGAAAACAAATTCATTGATCAATTCCGTTTGTAGTTGGATTTGTCTGTATGCTGTTGAATTAGCAGCTCTGGGCATTTTCGCTGCAAAAAATATTATTTTATGAGCTTAAATAGCTGAGACAGAGGATTAATTTCATTTTGACATTGAATTTTGATAAATTTATTATGATAAATGTCATTTCACCACTTGGCAAGTATGAATTTCCTAACCTTACAGGTACTTACCTATTGCAATCAGTGCTTCTTTGGCACAATGTGGGAATTCCAATTTCCTCAAATAATAATAGTTGAATTCACCCTCTGGCATAGAGTGATTTTGTTGCTGCGTTGTTACATAGTTCATTTTATTATTATGGATTGCTTTGGAATTTGAGTCTCAAAAAAATGTAAACAAATCTGCTATCACTTGACTGGTCAGGTAGAATTCTGTTTTACAATCCAAATATATATCATTTAGCTGCCATTTAACAGCTTTGGGAGCAAACGGAAAGTGATTGTCAAACACTCAACATAAATGTGGATCTTCTTTCACTGCAATAAATTATATTTTCAGTGATAAATACCGTCAAACATGTCTGGAAAAGCGTCCAGACCCTATGAGGGAATTCGTTACAGTTCTGACAAGCAAGTGGTGGTCTTAGATATTGGAGCAGCGTATACCAAGTATGTCCAACCCCATTACTTTGATATATAACAATGAAAGAATTATTTTTTCTTTTTCATTAATTCTCATTTTTTTTTCCTACTAGATTCGGTTATGCGAGTGAAGCTACACCCAGAGGCATAATCAGAACGGAAATCAAATGCCCAGAGACGAACAAAATACGTCCAATCTTCAAGTACAACGGTGTAGAAGAATTATATCAATTACTCGTCGAGTTTCTTCATGCTATTTTTTTCAAGTAAGAAAGAGTTCTTTTTTTGCTCGATAAAGAATCATTGATTGGCTATTGAAATGGTTGAAACGAACAAGTCGATTTCTGGGAATCGAAAAAAGATAGCATCATTTTGGTAATGAGCTCTTTTGTAGATTTTATTTTACTCTACAGAACAGGTACCTATGAGGATTTCCCTATCCATTAGATCCATTGAAAACTCACGTTGAAGTTGATCTATTCTGTTTTTTCACTCTACTACAGAATTTTTTCCGAATTAATGATACTTTTTTTTTTGATAGACATGTTGGAATAACGCCGAAGGACGTGAAACTGGTTATTTTGGAGAGTCTCTTAACACCTACCAAATTCCGGGAAACTTTGGCAAAGGTTCTCTTCAGGCATTTTGAAATTGCTTCTCTGATGCTCCTACCAAGTCATTTGGTGACAATTAGCACTCTTGGATGGGATACAGCTTTGATACTGGATGTGGGCTATCAGGAGGCTACTCTCATTCCTGTTTATAAGGGTGTCCCTATGCTAAAAGCCTGGCAGAGTCTGCCATTAGCAGCTGAAGCTGTTCATAAGTAAGAAAAACTTCAGTCTCGGTTATAATATTCAAAATTGATGGATAAAACTTCAAATAATATTAATTTTCGTCAATCTTCAAACAAATTCCAGTCGTATGAAAAAGGATTTCAAGGAATCACTACCACAGATTGAATTCAACGAGGAGCTTATTGAAGACATAAAAGTGAGAACTTGCTTTGTAACGACCCTGGAGCGTTCCAAAAAATTGGAGAGTGGCGACCCGCCTACCCCACCCCCTTCAGTCAAGTACCCAGGATTAAAGACAATAAATATCCCTGGCCACATAAGAGAAAGAGCATTTGAATTACTGTGGGAGAGGGACAACGATAATCTATCGATTCCAACCATGATTCTCGACTCACTAGTCAAGGTATTGAATTCATGGGATTAAGAATGTTGTCGTATAGAATAGAAAATAGAAAATTCAAGGAAAACATTTGATTTCGTTTTAGTGCCCCATTGATACGAGACAGCAACTGGCGGAGAATATTCTTTTGGTTGGTGGGACAGTAATGGCAAAGGGTTTCACAGCCCGACTCAAGGCAGAGCTAATCTCGATTGTATCGAGTGATTTATACTCTGAAAAACTAAAAATTAGGAATTTCAAGTTTCATACTGCACCCTGCAAGCCCAATTACACTGTCTGGCTGGGTGGAGCTATTTTTGGAATTGCTGATTTACCTTCGAGGTGTATTTTGAAAGAGAATTATCTGAAGAATGATAGAGTGCCAGATTGGGCTAGTCTTTTGGATAATAAGCAAGAGGGACCAAGTTCTGGGATTTAAGGAGAGATTAAGTACGTTAATTCAAATACATTGTGATTTGTACCGAAATTTTGGGTGAAAGTTATTAAATTATTAATTGAAGATCTGTTGCTTTTGCTAATCAGGCAGAATAAATCAATTTAATGTCAAGAAAAGTTTTCCAAGAATATCTCGGGATCTAAATGCGAGTCTAAATGGACTAATAAAATTTTTATAAGGATTTCTTTTGCAGAGAGAATTGAGATTTCGCAATTTCCTTTAGATTCAGACTGCGGCATTATGCGCGCTAACGCGCGCGACTACCTTCCAGTAAGCGCAGTAGCGCACAACAATTATACATTTTCTGCATAATCATACACTTTCTATCATTTCTTGAAATTTCGAATATGAAAGCTTGTTATATTTTTGTACTTACTGCCCGAATACTCAGACCTCATAAGGAACACTGCAAAATAGTTAAAATAGATAATCTTTCGAAATTGGCCATTTTGACTGGAGAATGGCTGACCCCCGAAACCGGCCCACCCAAAATTTCGTCTTTTCGATTCTTTCTCGTTTGATATCTCAATAATAGCTGCCCGGCTACTCAGAACTCGTGAAAAAAATTGAAAAAACAGTTAAATCCGTCTTGAGATCACATGAAATCGGTCAAAATGAGTGAAATTGTGATTTCAATGATTTCGGATGATTTCAAAAGAAACCTCATGGAATCAGTTGAAATCGGTTGGAATCAGTGAAATCATACAATCTAAAATGAATGTTAAATAAGAAAAAAAAAATCAAAAATGAATAGAAAAGGAATGGAAGAGGTGAAAAATTTTTGATTTAAATTTGATGACCTGTCATGATCAATATTTTTTGAATCCACCGACGTATTCTTTTCTAACTTTTTGAGTAGTCTGTGGGGAGGGTACTGATAGTCTCTGGGAAGCGACAGCCCGAGGAGGGCATTTTGAGTGGAGGATGGCTCACCCCTGGAACCGGCCCAACGAAACTTTTGTCTTTTCGATTCTTTCTCGATTGATATTTTCAAAATGGCTGCCCGGCTACTCAGAACTCGCGGAAAAAAATAGAAAAGAGTTGAATTAGAGAAAATGTTAAAATTGGCCATATTGACTGGAGAATGGCTTACCCCCGAAACCGGCCCACCCAAAATTTTGTCTTTTCGATTCGTTCTCGTTTGATATCTTCAAAATAGCTGCCCGGCTACTCAGAACTCGCGGAAAAAAATAGAAAAGAGTTGAATTAGAGAAAATGTCAAAATTGGCCATATCGGCTGGAGAATGGCTCACCTTCGAAACCGGCCCACCCAAAAATACTTCTTTTCGATTCTTTCTCGTTTGATATCTTCATAATCGGTGCCCGGCCACTCAGAACTCGCGAGAAGCATTGGAAAAGGATCAAATTAGAAAAAATTTCAAAATTAACCATTTTGACTAGAATTCACCCCAAATCTCGACTCACCAAACATATTGCCTTTTCGATTCTTTCTCGTGCAATATTTCGTAAATTGCCTCTGGGCTATATAAAACTTGTGGGAAAAACTGGAAAATAGGGCAAATGTAAAGAAAAAAAAGGTTATAACTACACATGAATAAGATAAAAGCAAAAAACCAAAAACTACACATGAACTGCGCGCAATTTAATACAAACGAAACGATAACATTCTCGTAGTCATGGAAATGATTAATTGATCGATTGATCCATCTACCAATCAGAACATGAATAAAAAGTTAACAATCAAGACAATGTTTCATTGTCAATCAACTTTATGATAAAGGACTAGACAAACAGGCGCGCTAACGCGCGCTGCTAACTTCTCATGAATAACATCGTTGTAGTCAAGGAAACTGTTGATTAGATCCATCGACCAATAGGAAGACGAATAAAAAGTCAACAATCAAGACAATGATTCATTGTCAATCAACTTTATGATAAAGGATATATTTATTGAAAATTGCTCATTTTAAAGATCATTCTCTAATCCGATCTTACTTGGATATTAGTTTTTGGAGAATATCTCTGAATTGCAGAGACATAGAGAAATTTTTTGCAAGTCCTTTTTTAAATAAACCAATTGAGATGTACAAAAATCTACTCCCGTTTCAGCGATATCCATCAAAAACTTACTTATTGTGAGGTTTATTCAAGTTAATTCCATTTTTCAATCAGTTTTTGGAAAACATTGGAATTTGAGAGAGATAGCGTAATTTTTAAAAATTGAAATGAGAAAATCTGTCATGTCCTACCTCAATGAAATTCATAGATATTCATTCAAAAAACTCATCCTAAAGGTGATTTTACCCTTCCATTACTCTACTACTGCATTCGAGGTGTAAAATTTTGAAAAAAAAGTCAGAGAGGAATAATTACATCAGTAATTGGAATTTATTTTTCTTCATTTAATACAAGAATCCTGTAATTTAAAAAATACTTGACACCTGGGAATCGTCGATTAATTTTTTACAGCGTAGTAAGGAGTGTAAGTTTCTCATTCAACTGAAGTTGAGTTTTAATCAACTGTGACAATGCAACGACCATAAGTAAATCCTTAACGTTACTATTGAACATTTCATCGAATTGATCGCTCGTCATTTTGGGCACCGAGTGTACCATATCCAAGAGGGCCCTTCCAACCTGATTATCTGGCGGTTGTTTACCAGCTAGAACGTCGTCCACGTACATCAGAACTTGTTCCAACATGGAAGCGAGTTTGGAGCTTGCCTCTGCTATTTGAGCGAGATCCATCATTGGCTCAACAGTACCACCAGTTTTTGGTCCTGAAGGTAGTGATTGGGTCTTCCGACAGAGTTGAAGACCAGTTATTTCAGGCTCATAAGATGTTACCTATAAATTGAATATGATTCGATCCGACATTCTTGTTAATTGTGCATTATCCTTCGGAATAAGTTATTCTAGAAGAAAATATCAAGAGTCCTTTTTCTCAGCCCGAGGAATTTCCAACAAAAAGTGTCTCTTGAGATTCTCCTTCAAAATCATTCATATTAATAATCATCGAAATAATTCAACATTGAACAATTAACGAGATGTGCAAAAAGTAAATAGTTACGTTCATTTTTTCCATTACTCAATTGTTTTTTTTATTTCTCTCGTGCTAAATGGTATAATATCTACCAATGAATTGGAAAAAGCAAGGAAATTTCACCTGAACTTTGGTTGGAGTGAACATGCATCCCTGTTTGCCATTGGGTACACCAAGTTGTACGCAAACATAAGCCTTGATTCCCATTCTGGTTGTATTCATAAGAGTCGTATCAACGGTCAAATGCACTGGATTATTGCACTCCCTGGCATAATACTCGTGAATGACCGATGAATGAGTAGTAACCTCTTTACCAGTTGCCCACCAACCAACGATATTCTCCTGTCCATTTACCCTGTGATTCAAATCATAGAGGTCCATGGCATAACTGAGCTCAGCTTCGACCTGGTCATCGTACTCCTTGTGTGGAACGCAGAAGCAGTTTGTCACTTCCACGACGCCCTTTTCAGCGGTACCTGCGGCATCATCATATGGACATTTTTAGGTTACGTGAACACATTTTTGTGCAAAACTGACGTTTTGATAAAGTCTAACTCATTTACTTTTTGATAAAGAAAAAAACTTACCTAAAAGCGTCCCTATGACTCTCTGAGAGTCGGAATTACGTCGCTCGTAAGCATCTACGATCTGAAATAATGCTACAGGGTGTACCTTGACAGTGAGGTCCAGCGCCATGTTTGTGGAGAGAAGGGAATTGTCGAATTGTTCACGCATCTCATCCGTGCGTGGTTTGTAGTTCGGCGCGTTATCATGCGCAATTTGAAAATCGATAAAATGAAAACAAATATTCAATCAATTTGTTGGGTTATTCTAGAATTGTCCCCAGAAATTTCTCTCTAATAGAAACCAGTCATTATCAATTATCTGTTTGTTTAGAAGATAAACTCAAAATTCCTCGAAAAGGAAGCATATAACTATAATATTTCGATGGATGGAATTCATAATTTGTAGATTATCCCTGGGGTGGAATCATGGAGAATAGAGACCAGGAGGACGAAATCCCTATTGCTAGAGATAGTTAGTTCAGGAAAAAAAAATTGTACGTGAAAGTCATCATTTATTGGTAAATATGAGAAAAAAATGAAAATAAAAAAAATGACCAATGGGGAACATCTATATAGATGCAATTGACGTCATTGCTGACAGTTTTTCCTGATGACGGTCATTTTTGCATACAGAAAAAAATGACCTGACGGACGGTCATTTTTTGGTCATTTCTCCGTCAATTGACCGAGTTCTAAAAATGACCGTCATTTTGCATCTCTAATTTAATGAGAATAAACCTTCATAGTTCCTGAATTGCACACCCAAACACTGCAGCGCTACAGTTCATGAAATTTGGCGGTAAAATGAGTAGTCAACACTTGTGGAAAAAAATGGAGTACAGAGGAAAGTGTAATTTTGTTGTTTTTCCATGTGATTTGCAGTGAGAGATATCTGAAGAAATATAAATACGCATTTTAATAGTTTTGAAAGCTCCTAGACAATTTTATTTAGTGCATTGGTACATTGACAATTGGATTAGTTATTTAATTAGGATGTTTTCTGGGCTTAGAAATGTGGTGCTGGGTCATTAGTGTCATCATAAGACATCATTGTTGATAAATTTAGAATAATTTTAATGATAAAACAGTTAAATACTGAATTGGTGTAAACGATTTAATGAAATTCTGAGGATAATTGAACAAAAATGGAGTACATAAAACGTAAAAGATACACAGTAAGTGTGGCGAATGAAAGTCTCAAGGAAGTTTATCCCCACGATGTTCAATTGTACAACTATGTACCCATGGGTCTCCTCAACTTTACCGAATTCAAAGACCTTGGGATGGAGAGAAGGGAGATACTCAAAATGATAGAGTTGATCATGAGCAGAACAGACGTCAAGACTATTGAGGAACGCAAGATTGCACTGACAGCTGCTCTGAGGAAGGATGGGTATCATCACGCCTCAAAATTGCTGAATGGTGCTGGGTGTGCTTCACACACTGATGCAGAGTTGGAGGCGAGAAGAAGGGATGCTATTTCTCACATGATTGCCAGAGTTGCATATTCACAATCTCCTGAGTTGAGGCGGTGGTTCATTTCTATGGAAGCTGAGTACATGAAGCTTAGGCTCTCATCATTGAATAAGGAGGGGATGACTCAACTTTTTGCCATCAATAATTTTCAGTATGACATTGTAAGATCAAACTAGAATTATTAAATTTAATTTCAATTTTTTTTTTTTTAGATGAAGGGACAATCGGTAGAAATGTCAAATTCAACTTCCTTCGGTTGACCATTTCGTTACTGAAATGTTTTCCCTGTGAAAAAATAACGTATATTTAGACATTGAACATTTTTTTTCACAAACTAATCTTGCAGTCGACTACAAGATGAGAAAAAATTTGAAATAATCTGTATATTGTATCGATGATTGAATTCATAATGCAATAAAAGCTCGACCCAATTTTCTAATACTTCTATTCGATGAGTACTGCAGCTGATATTTCGAGAAACAATTATGGGATTTGAATATTGACTGAAAATTGACATAGTTTTCACTTTTATAGCAACTGATTTCTAATTCACACCAGCTAAAATTTTGAATATATTTCTGAAATTTTGAAGATCAATTTCTCATACAAAATTTTCTAATAATCATAAAATTCATATTACTTGTGAAAAAAAATCCACATTTTCTTTCTGTCAGGAATCGAATACAGTTATTTCATCAAATTCCTCAGACGACAAATAGAATCAATGTTAATCAAAAGCAAAATGAGAATCCTGGATTGTCATCATCGAACTTTCTAATTATATTTTCAGCTAACAGAAGATGAGAAGGATAAATTTCGGGATCAACTGTATATATCATCAGCAAAATTATCGAGCATCGATAACACCGACTTTTACAAAGTTCCGTTCTATAAAGTCTGTGATTTGATCAGAGGTAGGCGGGTATTTGTGTCCAATGGTATGGCATTTACGCCTCAGTCGGAGCTTGCGTCACTCTTCATAACTCATTTCAAGGAGCATCTCACGCGGGAGTTCGAAGTGAGCAATTCAATTCGTAAAAACCTTCACTATATAAGTATCCAACTCTAATTACCGCTATCTTTGTCATTATGATATTTCCAGTATGCAACTCAAGAATTCTACAGACTTCAGTGTGATGCCAGGCTCTTTGAATTCCTCAAGAATCTTCCTAATTATTTCGCCGAGATGGAAAGAGTCGTGTGGTCAAGTGAAACAACGCCAATCGAATCCCTGGACGAGGTAAAAATTGAAGGAAGAAGAATTGAAATATTTCAATGCAACAGGAAATAATCTGGATTTTTTTCTAGTTGTCAAGGACTTCCTATCCATTATGCATGAGAACACTCCACGAAGCATTGAGAGTTAATCATCATCTGAAGAACCAAGGACGCGTCCAGTATATCCTTTTTTTGAAGGGTATAGGTGTTACGATGGATAATTGCATACAATTTTGGCGTACGGAATTCACGAAGAAAATTGAACCTGAGAAATTCGAAAAACAATATGCTTATGGCGTAAAATTTTTGTATGGGAAAGCTGGTAGCCATCGAAATTACACGCCAATGGGTTGTAATAAAATTATAACAACTGCAGCTGGGCCTGGAGAACACCATGGATGTCCATATAGGTCCATGGATAGTGAGATACTTCAACAGAAGTTGACTGGATACAATTTGCCTGCTTCTGGTAACTCAATTAGTTTTAGTAACTTTTTGAAAAATCGAATAATTCAGTCGTCAAATGTTCAAGAGTAATAGAGCTAGTCAATTCTTCGCATCTTATTCATCGTTGATTTATTCCAATGATGAAATTGTTGGAAATTTATCGAGTTGAAAAATATGCCTTCTGATATTTTGTCGAAAAATCCCTTTTTACCGATATAAATACATATTTCATTAAGCAAAGTCTTGAAAAATTGGTAATATTGATTATAATACTTGGTAATGCTACATATTTCATCTCTATGTACTCTTTTTGTCTCAAAATTTCATCCACCTTAGATTTGTCGCTTTACAGAGACTATCATCAGCCTACCGAGAAAATATTCTGGAATTGAGAAAAAAATCTAACAGCAGGATGACTTGTTTAATAAAATATACACTAATGTTCCTTTAATTGTTTCAGGCGTGTCTGAGATCGTCGAGTTGGCGAAGGGAGGCCACTACAATCTCGCCTGCGCCAAGTACTTTGAGGTGACTCACAAATGTCCCTCCGAGCGTCCTCTTATGCATCCAAATGCCTATTTCTCAGAGAGCAGAGAGGTGATTGCCAAAGTTACCGGTAATAATGCAGGTAAGAATTAATTTTCATTGCAATGAAAAGTAACCGATGTCATCACTAAATGCAACCATTAACCATGTAGTTTTTTGCCTGCCAGACATAACAACGGATGACAAATCACATCGACTATCAAAAATGAAAAGTGAATCTCAATCACAAGGACGATCACCAGTTAGAACGCCGGTACGTTCGTCAATTAAATCAGCATCTAAGAAGAAGAACATTAAGGATGATCCGAGTGATATCGCAGAGATGCTTCAGGAAGATGACGAGTCGTTTATGGAACTCACTGATGTGGACTTTTGAAATTAAATCAATAGCAAAAATA
Source organism: Coelinius sp. EB29 (assembly GCA_035578325.1). Classification (NCBI taxonomy): domain Eukaryota; kingdom Metazoa; phylum Arthropoda; class Insecta; order Hymenoptera; family Braconidae; genus Coelinius; species Coelinius sp. EB29. The sequence goes on along the minus strand of JAOZGT010000009.1, from coordinate 2,267,266 downwards.
AGTCTTAATATTTTTGCTGATGGATTTATGTGCATTCATCTTGGAAATGAGTAGCTTTAGGAGAAATGTCAGAAGATTTTTTTAAATCAGGAAATTTCCTACAGAAAATGTATTGAGATTTTCTTGAATAATAATTGGATACTCAATCAACTACTGGGTTATTTCATGATCATTTTTAAATATATAATCCTTGCAATTGATCATTCGGCTGGGTATTCAAAAAGGCTTAATGGAAATAATATGTCTAGATTCTAAGATATGAGGTGAATAACTGTGTCATATCGCGTACGTATACGTACGCTGAATGCTCTCCACGACTATATTACCTCTAAAGGTCACGAAACACAGGACGATCTCCTTCCCCGCATTCTCATCTAACCACTCTCTCTAAAAAGAAAAAAAAACTATGACACATGCTCATTTTGTAGGATTTGAGATCATGAATACCGTTCTCTTCATGGAATTTGAAACCTTCATACACTGGTCATGACAAGTTGTTATTATTATCGAAACCAAAATCGAAATTTTCATTTCTACGTATTTCTTTCGGGAGCACGTCTAGATATTTCGCGTCAAAAAAACCCAAAAAAAAACTTTTTTTTTTAATTTTTTGCAATAAAAACGTAACTAATCTAACTTATGCAAAAAAAAACTTATGTAAAAAACGTCTTGTATAATAAAAACTCCGTCCAAACAACCTGGTATGAAAAATTTTGTAATAAGCTGTGCTTTATGAATCAATTTTTGGATGGAAATGATTTGTTTTGGTTTTAGAACCAAGCCAATCGATACGAGATTTATTTCTGGCAATTTAAGGCCTTTGTGGAGAGAGGGAAACAATGAGTCTCTAAAATGAGACTGAGTGGTGCAGGTATTGACGCTACCGGTGTCGTTTCAGGCGGAAGGGAGGGGGAGAGGAATGTTCGTTAGAGATCAGATAGAGAAATACTCTATATTCCTGAATTATTCATTTCCCTCAATAGTAAGATATTAAGTAGAGAGGGAAATAATGTATTTGAAGGAAGAGGGAAATAGTGTAATATGTAGGCAATGGTTGGTAATAGATAATAAATTGTGTTCATTATATATTTATTTTATTTTATTTTAATTGTACAATTTTTCGAGTTTTTTTTTTCTTTTGGGAAGAATCGTTTTTGGAAAAGTTGTTTTCGAGTCGAGTTATTGTTCGAGTTGTTTTGACGGAGTTTTTTTGACGCGAGATATGTAGATATGGACCCTTTCTTCCACTCTGTCCTCATTTCCAACATTTTCTGCTTTGGACATTATATATTGAAATTCTTTTTTTTTCTATGCACTTCATCTTTTGTTCTTCTGTCAGAAAATTCTTCGCATGGGTTAGAAAATCCTATTACCTCCTACCTTTTCTTTTCATTAGAATCATTGGCAGCTAGAGCACTCGTATTTCGAAATCGACAAGAGACATGCGAGGCTGAAGACACATCGCACAAAGTGAAATGAATGAATTCGCATTTTCGTTGTTCAGTTCAACCTCTTTTAATAAAAAAAAAATAAAAAAAATTCAACCTCTTTCAGAATCTGTGGGAGTCAATCGTCAATTTTTTTCGTTTACGTCCTTTAAATACAATTGAAATTGTATTGTCTTAGATAAATTTGTTTCTTTATTTGTGTTTAAGACTTTTACAACTTTGTAGGGCACATGATGATGCAGAAGGCATGAGCGTCATATGTTATTTCAGACATATATGTATTTCTGGTTTATGAAAGTAAGCATTACCGTTGAAAATGCAAAGTGAGTTGGAACACAAAAATGTGAAAATGTAAATTTCGTAAGTAAAGATGAATTATACAATCGAAGGATCACTCATATCAACTCATCGCATAATATAATTTTCTTCCTCTCTTATGTATGAACGAGACTCACTCATTCATCATCCAATTCCTCCGATTTGCCAATGTGAAAAAAGTGCAATTTGAACTTTCCTGCTTTCTCAATAAAGTAAGAGTGATAAATACGCTGTCAAGTAAATAATTTCTCGTCTTTTTAAATCAATAATTTGCATTTTTTGATTGAAAGTCGATTTCAAATCAAAAAGTGAAAAAAATTTATGGGATTGTCAATGAAAAGTCGGGTGGTTCTTGAGATATTTTTGTTTCTTCTTAGTTTTTTAAGATGTCTGACTAAATATTGGTTAAGGGGTCACCTCGGTGAAATTTGAAAGTCCTAGCTCGGGCTTATTGGGACCCCATTGATTGACTTTTGATATATGAGGGGATGTATGAAAAACTATGAAAATTCGCGGACCCGACCCATTTCGTCCCGTATATGCACGAAAAGCGTCGTTTTTTGTCTTTTCACCTTAAAAATGCTCCACGGTCCGAAATTTTCATCCGATTTTGATTTGTTTTTTCGAAATGTTTGTTATGCTTCAGAAAACAAAGTTAAGTATCCATTTAATTTTATGTACCCTAGAACATTAGAAAATGAATTTTTTAAGTTCTCCTATTTTCTTCGTCTTTTCAAAAAACCTCAAAATTCATCATTCCGAGTGATTGATCATTCTAATCACACGTAATATGAATGTTATGATGGAAAAAATTATGAATTTTGGGATTTTTATCTTTCTTTGAATTTACAGGGATTTTTTGAGTATTTTTAAGATGAAAATACAAAAAACGACGTTTTTCGTGCATAGGCGAAATGGGTCGGGTCCGCGAATTTTCATAGTTTTTTATACATTCCCTCATATATCAAAAGTCGATCAATGGCACCCAAACCCGAGCTAGGTCTTTCAAGTGTCTAAGTCTGAGACATTTCAAGCGACTTCCAAGCAAGGTCAAAGAGCCGACAAAATTAATTGTTTACTGACAATGTCAGGAAGATGGCAACTCTATATTCCTTTTAATTTCAACTTTAATTAAAATTAAAGAGATCATTTCATGAAATCAATTACTCCCAGGTGTGTATATTTTCATGATTGTGTTCTCATTTGAGCTCACTCCGTGATTCCCGGAGTGAGTTTATCGAGTTTATGACCTCTGGCATAACACGAATAAAACGGAGATGAACGGGGATAACAGTAAAAGGGCTGGGTTCTTTCGGCTACGGACAGAATTCACTTCATTTTATTTCATGAGCTCTATTTACCGTTTAGTTGGACCGATTCGGTAATGTCTAATATTTGTTTGGGTTAGCTCTTTTAGAAAGCATTCTATTGTAACTCGTATAATGTCGGTATTGCATATCATTATCAGAGATCCCTCCTTTTCCTCTTCATTCTCTCGTTCGCTACATTCGACTCACGATCAACACTTTCAATAGATTTTTCTGTCCCTTTGTTTCTTTCCCCATTCGATGCGCCAGCCGCACCCGGCATATCTTCCAACTTGATAATTATCGTCCTCGTCACCGAAAAGCCTCGAGTGCCTTATCTCATACCCGCAATGGACACTCGGCATTCTCGTCAGAGCGATCCCAAGTTGCTCAATTTTTTAGGTGAGCCCATCGAGTTCTTCGCATTCTCCCATTAATGATATTTTCCAATCATTTTACGCCTAATGACTTCCTTGATGAAAAGATACTAAACTTCAGTTAAGGATGTTCTGCCTACATTTTGGACATTATAAGGAAATATAAGAAGTTGATGAAATTTTTTTGTAAGATTCTTCAATCTATTGAAGAACCGCATGCAAAATTTCAGCTCTCCTGCGAGCTGCATAATAAAGTTATGATTTTTTAAAAAATATCAATTTAACACGTGTTCTTATGTAAAATTCACGAAAAGTTAGTGAAATCGATGAAAAATGGGTCTAGCGTAATGAAACTCCGGCTATAGGTCAATCGTTATGTCACGGAAAAACGTTATATTCTTACGCATCCCCCAGACTAATAATTAGTAATAAAAAATGGCAAAATAGGCGAAAATTTACCTTTCTTGCGCGCGCAGCTGGAAAGTACGACAACGTCGCGACACTTTCAACGAGAGAGGGGCAGCGCGCAAAATACAAATCTGGGGTATCTGGGGAATGAATAAACGTTTACAGCCGAGTGTGGCCTAGTCAACCAATGGTACCAGCCCGTGTTACCAAATTTCTCTAGTTCCCAACGTTGCCGCTGTTAACGACTAGATTTATGTTTTTTTCAGAAATTATTAAATCGATTATCGGAAATTTTTTGATTGATCCTATGAATATTTATTAGGAAAAAGAGTTATGAGGAATATAATGACACCATAAAAGTGACCAAATTTAACCTCAATGGGGTAATTTAAAATTTCATTTTTTCGTCTTCAGGGGTTGGAATTCCCCACAAAACCCTACCTTCCCCCTACAGCTCACCCCCCCGTTGCAATCTAGGCAGAACATCCTTAAGATCCCTTTTCATGATTCAGGAAGAATCACTTATTATCATGAATTGACTGGTTCTGGTCTGTTCTACCTCCTTCACTACTGGATTCGAATATTCAAGTTCAACATAAATGAAGAAGGTCAATGATTCGATCATAAATCGAATTAAAAATCCGAACATATTGACAGTGATTATGTAACTTTCAATTCAGTGTATGCATGAAAATAACTAGAGAGATGATCGAAGAATAGGGATGTAACGGACAAAACTGACCGGTCAATTGATCGTCATTTTACCGGTAAATTACATGTAATTGACCAAGAGCAAATTACTGACAATTTTTGGTAAAAAAAAATGACAAACCCTCATGTCACAAAAATGACCCAAAACTTTGCTGACGGTCAATTTGCATCTAAATAAACTACTCGATTTTTTTTTTCAACGCGAGTTTTTAATATTGGCGGTTCATATATGATTGAGAAAAAGATGATGATTCTCAAGACGAAGAGAGTTCTGGATCTACTGCAAATGAATTTAATCCCGACGAATATTCTGAAGACGATTGATTCGAACCTTCAGAGTTCACTGCTTCGTTTTATTGTTTAGAAACCAAACTCACGATTGTTTAAGCTGTTTAAACTATGTAATATCTGACGAAATGAATCTGACTCTAAAGTTCCTATTTAGTTCGTAAATAAAGAATTTTATATAACGTTTGACATAATGAAGAAGAGTTTAAAAACTTTTATTTGTCTAATATTGACATCGTCGTTCACCTGGTATTTTGACTTCTGAGAACCATAAAAAAAGTTTAAAAATTCTGCAGTGATAAAAAAATGACCAAAAAAATGACCAAGTACAAAAATGACGGTCAGTTTTCATCTAGATGAATCATTTGTCCCACAAAATGACGATGAGATTTTATTACTGACAATTAGGAAAATTGACGGTCAGTTTGCATGGGGAAATGGGCGTCAGGTCAGGAATGGTCAGAAAACGGTCAATTTACCACTGACTTGACGCCCATAAAAAATGACGGTAATTTTACATCCCTATCGAAGAATATCCCAATTAAAAAAATAGCCTACGCACACGCGAAACACTCATATTAATACGATCACAACTGTGACTTGGTATATTCATCGACGTTTCGAGTGCGAAGATGCATCATGGTAGTTCACTTTCAGTGACCCGATTGGTCCGACCTTCATGAGGCCTCACAGAGTGTACCCGGACGATCTGTATCATTCTTAGGCACTCAAACTGGCGCAATCATTTGCTCTAGTACTCCCATCGCTCTATTCCATCGGGGGGTATACCCTAGACTTATGCGATCACTTTTTGAGTTGGTGGGAGGAAGACGATACCCAGACCGATGTCTGGGTATATAAGATCCGTTTCATCCTGATAGATTCACAATTACGATCAAACTTGGGTTCTTCAAGTCTGAAAGAGCTTGAGTATCCAAAAAAATCAAATTGGATTATATGAAGAAAATAATAAATTGGAGCTGAAGAGGGAAAGATCGAGAAGGAAAATCTTTCGTAGAGAATAGTTAGACAAAGAGCAATCATCATGGCAAAGGTAATAATTCAATCCTATTAAAACTGCGTTCACGAACTTTTGAATTTAATTACCAAGGAGGAGGGAATAATTAAACAACGCTATAACCAAACGATTATTTCAATTAAGAGGTACGTAGTAACGCTGTTGGCAGTAATTGGCACGTGCTACACAGCGCGACTTAACAGTGGGTATTTACCTCCGGGAAATGCAGCGGGAGCTGGTGGAGCTGGATTGATTCCAGCCCCTAGACCTGGCCCAGGTAGGCTAGGTGGTCCTGGTAGATTGGGTGGAGGTGGAGGATTTGGAGGTACGTACTCATCCATTATTCTGTTTCTTCGATTTTCTCCCTTCTATGTCTCCAATCAAATCATATCTGAACTGTGTTACATAATTTACATTTCCTTTTCGTAAGTGAATTTAAATTGAATACAGGTCCAGGAGTCAGTAGTCCTGGTGCAGGTGGATCGCCAATTGGTGGTGGGGGTTCTGGACAACAAATACCCATTGTTTCCTACTCGAGTGAGAACAATGGCGATGGCAACTATGCGTTTAGCTATGAAACAGGAAATGGAATAAGTGTACAAGAATCGGGCCAGGCACAAGGCGAGTAGTTTTTTTATCTGGTGCCCCTCATTTATATATTTGAATAGAAATATGTATATATTTTATTATTGTATTTTTTTTTTAATTTTTTTAAATTTTATTATTATTTTTTATTTTTATTTTGTATATTTACTACTCCTTGATCGAAATATTCCGCCCATCAATTTTTTAGTTTCTATGATTTTTTTTTTGCATTTTTTTAGTCCAGATAGTTTTCATCTATTTTTTTTACTTCCCGAGAAAAACATTGTAATTGCACGTTTTTGGATCTCTGCAATTTTGCCTGGAAATCATCTAAAATGTTATGAAACGTGAAGATATTATATATTTAGTTTAGAAAACGACTGATATCATCGATGAAGATATGAAATTATGACTCATAATTAGTATCATTTAAGTCGAACATTGTGCAGAATTTGAGCTCAGTTTATTATTTCCTGAGATGTAGCTATCTTTCGAAAAATCGTTTATCCTCTAAATCTCAAAAACTATTCAATCGATTCAACTTTGTTTTCAAAATATTTTTCATCAAAATATCTATTAATATCTATAAATATTTTTATGCCAATCGTGAATAGTTACACATTAATTGCTCTTTTTCGTTTTTTTTCCTCAAATTAGTATACGCATGATGACTCCAAAAATATTTGAGATAAAAAGTTCAAATGTGTTCTAACTACCGCCGTTCATCTCTCGGGAAGCTCACTATCAATGGAATTGGTAGAAAGAAAAAACAAATGTTATAATAATCATAATAATACAAAAATAATGATGACAATGGCGCATTTCTTTCAAAGCTTACCATCTGCAGCATCAGAGCTAATGCCTAGTTGTTTTTCTTCTGCAGGCGAGAGTGAAACTGTTAGCGGTTCATATTCTTATACTGGACCCGATGGACAATTATACACAATTACGTACACTGCTGATGCTGAAGGTTTCCACGCTCAGGGTGCACACATTCCAACACCACCACCCATTCCTCCAGAGATTCAGAGGGGAGTCGAACTCTCTCTCGCTGCTGAGGCAAGAGGAGAAAATCAGGACGGTGGAGCTGGACAGAGAGGCTCTGGGGATGGATATGGTGGAGGTAAGGCAGGATGTGTAGCTTTAATTTGATTATTATTGGACGAATCGCTTTTCATGTAATTTGCCGGAATTCCTTTTTTCATTTCATTCATTTTCTCAAATTATTTTATGTTCATTCCGTTTATTCAAGTTTTTTTTTCTTGATGTGAAATTCGATATTTTGTGATGATACTCATTTTTAATTGATGTTTTCTTAGGAGCTCAAGGAGGTAGCGGAGGTGGCCGTGGTGGTGGCGGTGGTTCATTATACCAGGGACCAAATTCCTATCAAACAAGTGGAAATGCTGGCTATCAATACTAAGCCAGGTATGAAACTTAGTCATTGACATTTCGTGAAGCCTGTTCTCATTCCTCCGTACTATTACCCAATGGCAAACAGACTTGTGTACATAAATGACATGCGATCGGTATATCTTATTCCATGTATTGTAATTATGAGAGGGATGACAAGTTCATCGTCTTTGCTCTTCTTCGTCGCTTGTGATTATCATTCTTTATTCCAATAAAAATGTTTTGTAGAGAAAACAGAGTATATTCTTTCGTTGGGTGTATATTTAATTGTAACACATAATTTCTCGGTTTCTCTAAACTCATTGACTTGGGTGCAGAGAACTGGGTTGAGCTACCAACCGGGCGCGTCTCCAGGTAGTGGATAGGAGGACGATCAATTGGAATAGTTAAACCTCAAGTGCCTGCAGATACCAGGTGACCTCCGGGCGTATATAACCAAGTCCCAGGTATTGACGGCTTTGTCGGGTGAGATCGCATCACCGTGATATTTCATGGCATTTCTATGAATATACATAACGAAAACTCAAACCGAAATCTTCCTGTGGGATTGCAATGAATCAGGGAGACAATACAATAGACTTTGGCCCTGAAAAAAACAGGGTGAAATATAGCGGCGCCGCAAAACGTCGTTATAAGAAGGAACAGAAAGATTCAGGGGCCGGTCTAGACCCAGAGACTCAAATAGTATTTCACCCGGCTCTAAGATGGGATTTTAACTGAACGAAAAGGTCATGGAACACTTATATTCGGTGGAACTTACTATAATTCTAGATATTATTTTCCGACAATCATTTTGAATTTTAACAAAAATATTTTGTAGAGAAAAGATATAGTATATTTTTTCATCATGTATATATTCACTTGAATTAACAAATATACAATGATTACAATGAATCCGTACAACATATTAAAAATGATGAAAATAGTACGTTAATAATAGTACGTATTGTTAAGAATAACATTTAGTTCGAACTTAGTTCCTAGTACGCAATGCATCGATTTTATTACAATTCTCGATGCACATGTTATGAATCATTTTTTTTCCAAATTTGCACATCTAGTTTGAGACTGAGACTCTACAGATTATAGTTTTTTCGTGTCGCCGGAGTTGAGAAACCCCGATTTGGCGTTCCTCCAGTCCCATGACACGAAAAATAATGTTCACGCTCGCCATGGAATACATATCACCCTCCCCCACGTTCTTGCCATCCTCGCCTTCAAGGCAATCTTGCACGTGGAGGAGCATGATCTGTTTTCCAAAGCTTGGGCATGAAATATACTATTTTTATCAATATTAGATTAGAAAAATAAATACTTTCATAATTAATACCTTAAAACATCCACGTTTTTTTCCAATTCTCCTGTCAAATATAGAATATTTATTTTTTCTTGTCCTCATATAAATATATAGGCATTTATTTATATTCTAGTCTTTGCAACAATTGTATGGAAAATTGCATATCACAGTGAAGAGAAATTAATGAACTTTTACATTTTTCTGGCATGCGTATGAAACCAGTGCTTCCGCTCTTGATATTTCGCAGGAAATTTCAGAGGATGAAGTGTCTACAAATTTGTACACAATTAGCAAATAGTCATATGCCAGTATATGTAGGAGTAAAGCGTAACGAACCGAGTCGATTTTTCATTTAATATTGAATTATAACATCTAATACCACAATAACTCTAAAGCTATCAGATATTCCCCTCAAGTTCCCTGCAAACAAACGAACCAATCGGGAAATACCCGATGATTTTGAAATTCGACTGGTATTCGAGGGATTATTTTTCCATTCAAATTTCGGCTAATACTATTGCACCATAGGCCGAAATCCACAGTTAAAAATTGAATCTAACAAATTCGACAACACAACAAAACAATCGTGAGAGAATGAAATAATTTTGAAGGTTTTGATTTGAAGAGTAATTGAATTGAAAAATGATACATTACGATACAAGTGAAAAAAAAAGTAGTTGTCGACGAATGTGAAGGTTACAGATTGAGCCTGAGGCAAAGGCTTTAATCACACTGGTCAAAACTATTTCGTTTAGAGAAAAAAAAGTGCTCCTTATTCAAGTTGTATCGTGAAACATCTGCTAACATTCTCTCCGAAAATCGCTGATTTTTTAGATGAATGAATCATAAAAAATTCATCGGTTCATTGCTTTCGTATAGTTCTAGAAATACTGGCTTCACATGGATCATAAGAGCATTATGCGACATCAAGACTTCGATTGAGGCTCCTTTATACATTCTGAACCCTGGAATAATTGAATGGGAAGGACGAAAGGCGAAAATATGACTCCATGGATGGACAAATTTTAGAGGCAGATAGATTTTATAATTTTGAATTTTCAGATTCGAAATTCATGAAATTGCTACGCGAATTCTGACGAGAAAATTTTGATCAATTCAAAGTATTTGGTTATTTCAACTTTGTGTATCAAAATTGGTTGTTAGTTAGTACCCGTAGCATTTTTTGTTATATATCGACATTTCATATAATGGCAATGGCTTAAGATGATATCTCTAATAAGATGGGACGAGGGGATCATTTGAAATTCGTTCGATTCATTTCATTTCTAAACCGGAAAAAGAGTGATAAATAATAATTCTACAAACTTTTCAATACCTAAAAATGCCGAACGATGTCTTCCGTGCCGTTTTCCTGATCGTTACGTGCTCGTGCAAATTGAATGAACAATTGCTCGAGTGTTGAAGAGAGAATAGCGAAATCTTCGATGCAACTGTAGTCATTTTTCAATTCATTCAGCAGTCCATACATGATCGTCCAAGTGGCTTTTTGATCGGTAACGTGGTAGCCAAGGAATCCTGAATTCTCATCGATCAATTTGCACATTAAATGGCTCTCGATTCTCCTCTTGATAGTCTCAACATCAGCGTAACTACGATTGGGAGAGAGCTTCACGTGGATATTGTAACCAGCGCCAAAGCGTTGTTTCAATTCTTGACTAGCACCAACGCAAACTAGCTGACCTTTAACCATAATGACGAGCCGATTGCACAGTACCTCACACTCCTCCATACTGTGTGAAGTTAGAATAATTGATTGTCCAGAATCCTGACAGACTTTAAGAGTATTCCAGAGAGATCTTCTTGCTGCTGGATCCATACCAGTCGTTGGCTCATCCATCAAAACTAAAGATGGATTGCCAATGAGTGCCATTGCAATATTCAATCGCCTCTTATTTCCTCCACTGTATGTACTACTAGGCTGGGCAGCACATGCAGTCAGATTGAGTTTCTCAATCCACTTCTTCACAACATCATGTACTTGATCTCCTGGAACACCTCGAAGCCTTGCGAATAAGTACAAATGATCCCAAGCATTCAGAGTTTCAATGATAGCATTTTGCTGTGGACAATAACCCATTTCCTGCAAATATTTGATTCGATTGCTTTCAATATTGAAATTCCTCAGCCATATCTGTCCGTTATTGGGCACTTCTTCACCAGTCAACATTCTAAATGTAGTACTCTTGCCTGCCCCATTCACCCCAAGTAGCCCAAAGCACTCACCTTCTTTCACCCTGAAACTGATCCCCTTTACCACTTCAAGATTTCCATACCGCTTCCTTAAATCATAAACGGAAAATACATTTTCATTTACATCATCACTAATTCCGTTGATTCTTCTTCTGATAGCATCGGCGACTGTTGCCTTCTCCTTTAACACCAATTCATCAATTCCTACGGTATTTGTTTCATGGGATTTATTTCTCACCGTTTTCATAATCACCCACTGAACAATCCGCTGTTCGATTACAAAAATAATTGCACAAAATAGGAAGAATGATCCTACAAGATACATCATATTCGTAGAGAGACTAGGAGAACTTTTCATAAGATTGTCATCGAAATAAGGAAACGGATTTTTGCAGTCACCATTATAACATTCTCTTCCACAGCATGTATCCCCGATAATGCATGAAACTGCGATGAATTCATTAGTCATCCTTCGACACCTAGCGTTTTTCGAAACAATCGTGAAAAATGTTGAATGTCCATACATGAAACTTAAAAAGGGAATCAACTGAAAGATCTTGCTCTGCACTCCTCTGAATTCCTTAAAAATAGAATTATCCCAACTCGTTTCAACAATGCCAAGAACCATTTCTATTAATCCCAGAACTGATGGAGTAACACTTTGGAAAATCATTGTAGCATTCAATGTCCTCTTTAGGAAGCTGACGGAATAAACAAACGGCAGCATACTCAATCCAAACAGCAACATCAATCCCATAAACACCAGAATCTCAATTTCTCCATAGAATTTCGTTTTCAGGGATAGATCCACCAGAATAAACGTGGTTAGAAGAAGTAGACTCGAGATGATGTACTGAACGTAATCAAACAAGAACATACTGGCCCAATACGCAAATTTCGAAGCTCCAGTCATATTTTGCAGCTGTTTAATCCCAGAACGAGCTTCCTCGAGAGGCTGAGTGACATGTAAACCGATCGCTGGGGCTACATACACAATGATAGCTACTGTAATCATCCAACCATCGACGATCTCTCGTTGCTGGATGGCCCAAGATGACGGAAGTTGTTGGACTAAAGTTTCAATCTTGTAAGACTCGTTATTGGCTACAGTTTTCAGAATAGCATTAGAAAGTGCATTCAATGTTATTGGAATACCTAGATACGCAGTTCCCGAGTAGAACCCATGAGCTGTTATATTTGGACCAGTCTTATTCAACTCAGCAGAGATTATGTACTCATTTCTATATTTACCGATGTCTTCATTAGCTACTTTCAACAGGGCACTAGTTACACTCATGGGGTAATCCCCTCGAATTATCTCTGCGCTTCCCCCAAATTGACTTATACTTTTGGCGTACATAGAGCCCAAGTCAACATCTGATGATTTAACAAAAGCTGCCGGAGAGTTGTAAGACCTCAATGTCAGAGAAATTGGGGTCTCTTTGGCAGCTCTTCCGCCAAAAGCCGCCAACATGACTGTACATGCGAAGCAAGGTAACATTAAACTGAACCAAAATGGCCAAAGACTTTTCCGGATCGATGTGACTTTCTTTATGAGAAAGGCGATAAAACATTGACGAAAATATTCTAGACTCGTGATTTTCTTTGAGCATGCAATCTGTTCTCTCGTCTCAACTGCATCAGTCTCATCCCTCGTTACTCTCAGGAACACTTGCTCTAATGTTATCATTGAAACGCTCATTCCAGTTATATCCAAGTCTTTTTGCGATGATTCCAAAAAATCCAGAGCCTCTGGCAACGATTCTACCTGGGGTATAGCTAGAACCATTTTACCTTCGTCTCGATTTACTAACTGGGCAGGAATTTTGATTGTTTGAATAATCTTGGACCATTGACACCATGGTTCTACAGATAGTGTCACTTCCACTTGTCCGTCTCCATATAATTTCTTCAGGAACATTGAAGTTCCATAACTCTTCAATCTTCCAGTGTGCATTATCGCTATTCTGTCACCAAGAATATCAGCTTCCTCCATGTCATGTGTGCTTATTATTATTGTTTTTTCACCCCTCATTTTGAGCACAATGTCCCAAACTTCACGTTTACTCTCGGCATCTATTCCAGAAGTCGGTTCATCTAGAATCAAAACATTTCCATCGCCTATTGCAGCCATTGCGAGACACAGTCTTCTCTTTTGACCTCCTGATAACTGTTTCGGTGTGAAATTTCTTTTCTCTATTAAATTCACTTTATTTAGTAAAATATCAATTTCAGATTCTAATTCACGTTTCGTTTTATTACGGGCTTTCAGAGTTCCGAAGAATAAGAGTTGTTGATTGAGTGTCAATTCTGGAAAGACCATGTTCTCCTGTGGACAGAGGCCGATGTTGTTTTTTATGCTCTCAGGATGTTGTTGTATGTTCTTACCGTCTAAGAGTATCACACCCTCCGTTGAACTTGTTAGACCTGATAAAATGGACATCATGGTGGTTTTACCGGCACCATTGTGACCAAGTAGAACTGTTATTTGACTTTTATAAAAATCCATTGATACTCCTTTAAGTGCATCTATTCTAGAGGATTTAAACACCCCCGTTGTGTAGGTTTTCTTCAACCCTCTGATTCTTATTCTTGGCTCAAAAGTGCCCTTGGGAATTTTTTCGAATTCTTTTCCCACACTATTCTCTTCTTCAAAATCAATTTCGCCCTCGTCATTGCGAATGTTCTTTTGACTTTGGAAACAGGAGAATGGGTTCTTGCTTACTCCGTATTTACCTGGATGGACTACTTGGATTATTACCGCCATGTAGAAGTTGAAGAAGATACCGATGATTGAGAAAATTAGCATCATGCCAATACTTCCTTCTGTTGGGGCGTCCATTGAGCCAACTGAGAACATATTTGACCAATGAGCGCCAACAAGTTTGCTCTCATAAATGGTTATTTCCTCAAACATTCTTTGAAAGAGGATGGACGGACATATTAGGCCAATGTACAGGAGGAAGTGTTGAACAGCAGCAGAGGAGGCGAAGTTGGCAACATTATTTAGTATCGCAAGAAACATGAAAGTTGCGAAGATGCCATTTGACGCTAGAACAAATAATGAACCATATAAATTTCATTTCTGTTTGATTTTGGATGTGATAAAGAAGTTTTATTTTTGTTTTGAAATGACCGACGAGGGCTCAAGTGATATATCTACATTTATATCAGTAGATTAATATAGCTAGGTTTATCACCGACGACGGTGGCTGTGTGGTTAGAGCGGGGGGTTAGCACGCGGCGGACGACCCGGGATCGATTCCCGGTTGGAGGTGGGGGAGAGAGAACAATTTGAAAACCTCCAATTTTACAGTTTAATGGAATCTGCCCTAATCTCCTAGGAGAATGAGGAATTCTGTCCATCAACGCTATAAGTATTGAATTCGGATCCTCGAATTGTGCTACAGTATTTCAGGAAAAAAAAATTCATGAAAAATGTTTAATCTGCTGACAATTTCCAGCGGATAGCTGCAAACTGAAAACTACGCTCGAATCCCCAGGATTGTCGATTGACTATATGTGAGTCAAAAATTCTTAAAAAGAAAGAAAAGGTATTATAATCAAAGTGATAGATCCTTCTTTGCTTTCCCTGAAGTGATGAATATAGCTTGAATCTTCTCCATTTCAGAGCAAAGAGAAGGTAGTAACCTTACCTTCGACTGTAAGAGTTCGAATTTAGATAAACACAATGAGTTTATTCATATGTTTAAAACCATCACCATCATCATCAACTTACGTTTCCAAAAATACGATGACAAGTGATAACCCAAGGAGACCATATGACAGAGATTGAAAAACAGCACCAGCCATACAACAATAGGATCTCCATACGTCAAAAATGGAACGACTTGTGGTGGCATGAAATGTCTCATGATCAACACAATTGGAGCAATATAACAAATGCTGAATATTGCTGCACTTAGAAACCAGCTGGAGAGGTTCATCTTTGTGCTCACTCCACTAACAGACATGAGAATATTGACCCCAATATATTTTTCATTCGCCGGGTAGGCAATCTCGATGCAGAGGATGATCATGAAGATGAATTTTATAATTTCAGTGAAAATTTGTCCTCCAATCGCTGTTCCTCTATCGACCTTCGTATAAGGAGGATAAGGCATTTGCTGGATTGATATTACTGGTTTATAATTCTGAGGTTCTGAAGAATTTGTTGATACCCAGTTAATATAGGCTTCATCAAGGCACAATTGTACTGGTATAATGGAGGGGGGCCCCATAAACTCCTTTGCTATATCACCATTCTCTTCTGGATCGTACAAATCTTTTTTGATCATGCCTTTCGTTCTTATTTTGTACTTGAAATAGGTGGGCCTTAAATCATCGGCTATAGTCTCAAAAACGATCCCCAGAGATTCCACACGGAAATCGCCAACTTGGTCACCGGTCAAATCCTTTACCATCGTTTCCTCATCTGCTGCACCAGTTAAATTAATAGTTCTTCCCAGGCACATTCGCGTGTATTTCATCAAATCGATCGTTGCACTTGTTTGTGGTGTAAAACGAAGAATGTATGCATCCGTCACATAGAATGCATTCAGAATTTCTTGTTTCGATTGAATTGGATAATAAGTGATATTATTCACATATCTTGCTGAGTTATCCGTTATCAATCTAACTGTCTGTGCGATAAGAAAAATACCTATTGGAATCAATAGTTGAACTATGAAGGTTCGAATCCAGTATTTTTTGCGAACTTGAGAATTCTTCTTAAGGAGAAGGAGAAGTATCCTCATTATTTCGTTCATTGTTTGATTTTTTTATATAGATGTATTGGTTTTCTGAGGTTAATGACCCTGAATTCAGTTTCCGCCAGGTTTCCACACGTGCAAAATTCGTCTATAACAGATTAGTGCGTTATCTGGAAGCGAAAATGCAGTAGAAGTACACCGAGACCTTCAATATTATCAGATTTCTGATAGTTTCGTTGCCTAGCAACATAAGATATTTGTCAAGCTTTGCAGGTGTTATTGGGTAATTAAAAATCTTCGAGGCTATGCGGGGAGAGTTGAGGGAAATATACGATCAATTTAGAAGGTCAAGCGGTATTATTTCGGTTGAGCGAAGTGAATTTTCAATAAAAAAAATCAGAAAAGCACGATAAAAACAATTACCAATTTTATCAGCCACAGATGAGGTTCTCTGACTCTTTCTCCTGAAATGACTTATTCTCAAGACAAATGGACAAT
Organism: Coelinius sp. EB29; assembly: GCA_035578325.1. Taxonomy (NCBI): domain Eukaryota; kingdom Metazoa; phylum Arthropoda; class Insecta; order Hymenoptera; family Braconidae; genus Coelinius; species Coelinius sp. EB29. Next base: position 2,250,675 of record JAOZGT010000009.1, on the reverse strand, counting down.
TGAGGAAAAAACTAGAATTTTATTTGTTACTATTTACGATATTGCCACTGGATTGCAAATCTGCTGACGTGAAAGCCTCGCAAAAATTTTGGATCCGAGTATCAGAAAATTCATGAACTGATTATCCACTTGGGGTAGAAACGTATAATCTCATAACAATTGGGAGTTTATAATTTAAAACCATTAATACTAAATCGTTGAGACTAAGATGGCCGATATTATCACTTCAATTGATAAGACAATCGCACCTGCTTATATCTGATGCCTTCCTATCCCCCTCCTTCCTCATTGATTGGTGTCATCAGCCATGTGTTGAATTTTTTTACAATATTTAATATTGATTCATTGAAATAACTCTTCCAGAGATAGTCGATAACGAGTAATCGAATATCCCTAATTAAATATCATTCTTAAATTTCATACGAGTATTACAAATGCCTTAAAATTAGCCCTTCAGCTTCTCAGCACATGTAGCAATTCGTTTTCATTTGAATTCGAGAGTGTGCAAACTCATCCGAATCTTTCTCAAGTTGTTGACGGTTAACGATCACTTTTCCGTTCAGTACCAAAGTCACTGTGCACAACTGTATTAGCGTTCCAGCGCTGCATTATTTTTTGCCATTTCCATTTTCAATTGAAACTAAGCATGCAGTAGTGAGTTTGTAGCAGTTTATATGGGGAGTTTGCATGAATCATCTTAAGACTCCAGTTGTGTTTGTAAGTAATTATCAATTTGATATCATTGATCGAAATTATCAGCTACTTCAGGATCTAAGAAAAATTTACGATGAAATATTCATTTGTTTTCTCGTTTGGATTACGAATAATTGCAGATGATTGTACGTCCATTATCAGCAGCTCCGATAAAATACAAATAAAAAGTCGGGATAGATGATTATTCAATGAGTATTTCGCTTTCCTTTTGTTTAATTGTAGTCCGCTCTCACTGTAAGTGGGCTTTAATAGAAAATAGATTGATGTGAAGTCAGTGTAATTCCATTCGATTGGATTATCAAACAAATGTATTAGAAAAGCTGGATATCCATAACCAATTCTCTATCGATATCATAGACTATCTTATTATAGCAAATGAATTGTTTATCAGCGAAAGAGTAGATTTACGCGATGGTTCAGAATTCGGGAATTTTACTTATGTTTGTACATATTGCATTCGTACCAGGTGGGAGGATGAGTTGCCTCTTCATTGCACATAAAAGACGTGAAACAAATGGGAATTTCACTTACCTCTAAATATTGAAAGAATTAAACAGGAGCACCTCTGCCGCTTTTGGCCCACCATTTCTTAGGCACGTTTCTATTACCCTGCTGCCAATCATCAGGTGCTCGTGCGAATTGAATGAACAATTGCTCGAGTGTTGAAGAGAGAACGGCGAAATCTTCGATGCAACTGTAGTTATTTTTTAATTCATTTAACAGTCCATACATGATCGTCCAAGTGGCTTTTTGATCAGTAACGTGGTAGCCAAGGAATCCTGAATTCTCATCGATCAATTTGCACATTAAATGGCTCTCGATTCTCCTCTTGATAGTCTCAACATCAGCGTAACTACGATTGGGAGAGAGCTTCACGTGGATATTGTAACCAGCGCCAAAGCGTTGTTTCAATTCTTGACTAGCACCAACGCAAACTAGCTGACCTTTAACCATAATGACGAGCCGATTGCACAGTACCTCACACTCCTCCATACTGTGTGAAGTTAGAATAATTGATTGTCCAGAATCCTGACAGACTTTAAGAGTATTCCAGAGAGATCTTCTTGCTGCTGGATCCACACCAGTCGTTGGCTCATCCATCAAAACTAAAGATGGATTGCCAATGAGTGCCATTGCAATATTCAATCGCCTCTTATTTCCTCCACTGTATGTACTACTAGGCTGGGCAGCACATGCAGTCAGATTGAGTTTCCCAATCCACTTCTTCACAACATCATGTACTTGACCTCCTGGAACACCTCGAAGCCTTGCGAATAAGTACAAATGATCCCAAGCATTCAGAGTTTCAATGATAGCATCTTGCTGTGGACAATAACCCATTTCTTGCAAATATTTGATTCGATTGCTTTCAATATTGAAACTATTTAGCCAGATTTGTCCACCATTAGGCAGTTCTTCACCAGTCAGCACTCTGAAAGTAGTACTCTTTCCTGCTCCATTCACCCCAAGCAACCCAAAGCACTCACCTTCTTTCACCCTGAAACTAATTCCTTTCACTACTTCAAGTTTTCCATAATTTTTCATCAGATTGTGAACTAGAAAAACATTCTCATTTTCTTCCTCAAAAATCCCATTAATTTTTTTATTCACTTCATCAGCTATCAGTGCTTTCTCTTTCATTACCAACTCATCCATTCCCATTGTATTTGCCTTCCAAGTATTTTTCCTCCTAATCCTCATCATTATCCTCTGAACAATCTGTTGTTCAATTATGAAAATCATTCCGCAAAATAGTAAGAATGATCCTGATAAATACATCATACTAGTACAAAGACTTGGAATGTCCTTAATAGGACTCTCAATGAAATATGGAAATGGATTTTTGCAGTCGCCATTGGAGCACTCTCTCTCGCAGCAATCATCTCCACTAATGCACGCAATCTCGATCAATTCATCAGTCATCCTTCGACATCTGGCGTTTTTCGAAACAACCGTAAAAAATGCTGAATGTCCATAAGTGAAACTCAGATACGGAAACAATTGGAAAAGTCTGCTTTGGACCCTCCTAAAGCCATTGAAAATATCATTATTCCAGGTAAATGTCACACCGACGAGGATCATTTCCACGAATCCGAGAATCAATGATGACACACTCAAAATATTTATTGTAGCATTCAATGTTTTTTTCAAAAAGCTAGATAAGTAAACCAATGGTAGCATACTCATTCCGAATAGTAACATCAATTCCATAAATACAAGAATTTCAGTTTCTCGATAGAAATGAGTTTCCACCAATATATCAACCAATATGAAGGAGGCCAGAAGAAGTAGACTAGATATGATGTACTGCATAAAATCAAATAGAAACATTGAACACCAGTAAGCAAACTTCGAAGCTCCAGTCATATTTTGCAACTGTTTAACGCCAGAACGAGCCTCTTGCAGAGGTTGAGAGACATATAATCCCAGAGCTGGTGCCAGGAACACAATGATAGCCAATGTTATCATGGGACCATCGACATCGTCTGTTCTCTCGATGGCCCAAGATGATGGAAGTTGTTGCGCTGATATTTCAATCTTATAAGATTCATCATCAGTCAGAGCCTTCAGGATAGCATTTGCCATTGCATTTAATGTTACTGGAATCCCCAGATAAGCAGTTCCAGAGTAGAATCCATTTGCTTTTATATTCGGACCAGTCCCATTAAACTCAGCAGAAATTATGTATCTATTTCTGTAGATCCCGATGTCTTTCATAGCTGCCTGTACCAATGCATCAGTTACACTCGTGTTTGACTCTTGTTCAATTATGTCTGTTTTTCCTCCGAATTCTCGAACACCTCTTGCATACATATGTCCCAAATACGAATTTGACGATTTAACGAAAGCTCTAGGGTAACTGTAAGCATCCAAAGTCAGTGGCATTGGAGTCTCACGAGGTCCTGTTTCTCCAAATGCCATTAGCATCATTGAACAAGAGAAGCAAGGTAGCAATAAGCTGAACCAAAAAGTCCAAGGATTTTTCCTCACGAAGATAACTTTCTTAATCAAAAAGGCTCTGAAGCAATGCAGAAAGTATGGTAAGCCTTTAATCTTCTGTGAAGATCGTATCTGATCATTACCATCAACTTGGTCGGTTTCCTCTCTAGTCACCCTGAGGAACACTTGCTCGAGAGTTATTATTGAAACACTCATCCCAGTGATGCCCAATTTTTGTTTGAGAGATTCTAGCTTATCCAGAGCTTCTGGTAATGATTCTGTCATAGGTATTGCAAATACCATTTTACCCTCATCCTGATTCAATAGTTGAGCAGATATTCCAATTTCTTGAATGATTTTTGAAGAGTCACACCATGGTTTAACGGACAACGTCACCTCCACTTGACCATCACCGTATAATTTTTTCAGAAACATTGAAGTTCCATAACTCTTCAATCTTCCAGTGTGCATTATCGCTATTCTGTCACCAAGAATATCAGCTTCCTCCATGTCATGTGTGCTTATTATTATTGTTTTTTCACCCCTCATTTTGAGCACAATATCCCAAACTTCTCGTTTGCTCTCTGCATCCATCCCAGACGTTGGTTCATCCAATATCAAGACGTTTGCGTCGCCTATTACAGCCATTGCGAGACACAATCTTCTCTTTTGACCCCCTGACAACTGTTTAGGAATGAAATTACGTTTCTCTGTTAAATTCACTTTATCCAGTAAAATATCAATTTCATCTTGCAATTCGCGTTTAGTTTTCTCTCCTGCTTTTAGGCTTCCGAAAAAGTGAAGCTGTTGGTAGACTGTTAAATCTGGAAAAACCATGTTCTCCTGAGGGCATAGACCAATGTTGTTTTTAATAGTCTCAGGCTCTCGTCGAATATTCTTCCCGTCAATAAAGACAACCCCTTCTGATAAACTAGTCAAACCGGAGAAAATAGACATCATTGTTGTTTTTCCTGCACCATTATGACCGAGTAGAGCGGTTATTTGTCCTTTGTAAAAATCCATTGATACCCCTTTCAATGCGTAAACCATCGATTGCCTGAACCAACTTGTTGAGTATACTTTCTTCAATCCTCTGAGCCTTATACCTGGCTCTAAATCTCCCTCAGGGACATCTTCAAATTCTCTCTTTTTGATTTTTGTTTTTTCAAAGTCAATTCTATTCTCATCATCCTCAACTTTATGTCGTTTTTGAATGAAGAAGAGTGGATCTTGACTGACTCCATATTTACCCGGACGCACTGCATAGATGTAGACTGCCATGTAGAAGTTGAAGATGATACCGATGATGGAGAAGATTAACATAACACCGATACTTCCTTCTGCAGGGGCATCTAGGGTACCAGTTATAAACATGTTGGACGATTTCACACCTATGAGTTTGCTCTCGTAGACAGTTATCTCGTCAAACATTCGTTTCAGGAGAATGTTCGGGCAGATAATACCTACATATAGGAGGAAGTGTCGGAAGCCTGGACCGGTAGCAAAACGGGCGATATTGTTCAGTATGACGAGGAACATGAAGGTTGCAAATATTCCATGAGAGGGTTTCCAGAAATATGAAGACAAATGATAACCAAAGGAGAGCACATGCCAGCAGTGAATAAACAACACTAGCCACACAATAAACGGATTTCCATAAGACAAAAATGGAACGACTTGTGGTGGCATAAAATGTCTCATAATCAGCACAATTGGAGCCAGGTAGCAGGTACTGAATATTGCCCCGCTTATCAGCCAACTGAAGAGATTCATCTTAGTGCTGACCCCATTGACAGACATAAGAATATTGATTCCAATAAACTTCTCATTGGCAGGAAAAGAAATCTCGATGCACAGAATAATTAAGAAAATGAATCTAATGATTTCTGCAAAAGTCTCTCCTCCAAGAGTTGTTCCTCTATCGACCTCTGTGTACGGAGGATAAGGCATCTTCTGAATTGAGATTTCGGGGTCGTACTTTTTCAATTTCGAAGTACTTGTGGTGGAGACCCAGTTAATGAAGGCTTCATTAAGGCACAACTGCAGTGGAATTATCGATCTTATTGTGAAGTGATCAGCTAGATGTCCATTCTCTTCAGTATCATACAAGTCCTTCCTCAGGGCACTAGACATTCTAATCTTGTATTTAAAATTATTTGGTATTGAATTATTGACAATAGTTTCAAAAACAACTCCGAATGCATCAACATGTTTTTTATCGAGAACTTGATCCCTCGTTAAATCCTTTATCATTGTTTCCTCATCTTCAGCACCATTGACATTCGACTCTAGAAGGTGTAAACATGTTCGTGTGTAGTGCATGAGATCTATCGTTGCGGGTATTTCGGGAGTGAAACGAAGTGATGTGTCTGTATGAATTGAAGATAGGATTTCTTTTTTAGATTCAATCTCATAATAGCTAGTTGTATCGATGAACCTCGCGGAGTTATCAGTCATCAATCTTACTGTTTGGCCGATTAGAAATAGGGCTATTGGAATCAATATTTGGGCTACAAGGGATTGAACCCAGCGCTTCTTGCGAACTAAAAAGTTCTTCTTGAGGAGGAGCAAAAATATTTTCGTCGTCCTTGCCATTGTTCCAGTTCCCTTTACTGTTGATTTTAATTAAGTGATTCTGAATATCCTTTTGACCTAAAATTGGACATTTGGAGGTACGGGAGAGACTCGTGTACTACCTGGAATCAAAAGCGTTTCATTGCATTTTTGCATTATCCATGATTGATTTACGTCGAGGAAAAATATGAACGGTCTAATGATTTTTCAAATTGATAAATATCAGCATTCGGAATGCTGAATCAAGGAGTGAAAAAATGAGAAGAAACTTTTTTTGCTGAATATCTTAGTACATGAGTAAGATGTCAAAATTCTTATAGATACCTTTTTTGTCGAGCGAAATGAAAGCTACAAAAAATGGTAATCATCGAAATTTCTCCACCTTCTTCAGATCCAAAGGTATTCATCAACTCACTCTCGGCTTGAGTTGATTTATCTCCTTTTATCAATTTGATACTGAATTACGTTCATTTTTGGTCTCTATAATTATCAGAAAGAACATGAGCCAAGGGAAAACCCGATCGTGAGAGAAATAAAACCCGTGTCGAATGATAATTACTATTTATAAATAATAAAATGGTTTGAAGAACAATGTTAATCATTAGTATTCTATACCATCTGCACAAATTAACATTCTAGGTATTCTATACAATATTCGATGACGTTACGTTTCTATGGAAACATGAGTCATTTGTCAGCAATATTATCAAATATCCATAAGGCCACTCTGTAAAAGGACAAACAAAAATCACTGAGAGCTAATAAAATATTCCAAACACTATAGTGTAAAACCTTAATACGACCTTGAGATATTTTTCTCATGAATGGAAGAATCTAGTGGCAAATGTCTGTTGCAAGAACGAGGAGATATGGTGTCCTAATTATTAAAATTAATTCATACCAAACTGTTGACAATAAAACTGACATAACTGACATCCGTTATGTTTTATTTTAGTCTTGTGTTGATGTTATCGTTTGTCCATTATTTTTTTCCGCACTGATACTGATGAGATAACCCACGGTTCAGCATTCAAAGAATCAAAATTCAATATAAATTCATTGAAGTGACGTTTTGTTTCAATCACGTTATAATATAATAATTAATAATACAGAAATTTTTTTAATAGAATGCACACAACACACAATGGAACTGCGCCCATTGACCAGAGGCCTCATTTTCACATTGATACACTACGGCAATGGAATTCAGTAAATAAGGTCAGAATCTACTTTTCCACCAGCGGGTCACTAGCTAGAGCAACCGAGTATAATTCTATCGGTCACATAACCGTCAGGACAGGGGTCAACACCTCCCTCCCCTTCTCCGCCTAACTTTTAGAATTCCCTAACTAATAAATTTTCTACATTTAGTCCTTACGCTAGTGCGCATCCTGTGTAAGTTTTGGGGTCCGTGAGATAACTTGGGTGGAATTAATGTTTTTTGGGTCGCTGATTCCGAATCTGTTGGTTATTTTTGCGAAAACGTGTCGCACGAATTGTTATTAACAATTTAATTGTTTAAATCGCTCCCGCAGCCAAACTATGGAAGGTAGGGAAAAATTTTCAAATTCAAAACTATCCCGAATTTAATAAGGAATAATTTTTATATCATGTTAATTTTTCGTATCTCGCTTAGATTATGAGATATAACTAGGTGATTGATCGCGCGACTCCGCGCCGCGCTCTCGGGATGGCGCGCGACGTACACAGGGCCAAGTTGGTCGCACGGAGCATTATTCTGTGCATATTTTTAGGCACTTTCTTTTTTTTTTCACTGAAAATCTAGGAGGTATTTCTCCAGGACCCCCCGATGAATATTCAATCGAAAAATTGCAGCCATAAACCTTTTTACATATCGAAAAAAAATATCAAATTCGATAATTCAAATTTCTCGAGATAGGCCATTTGGGAGATTTTCCATTCCGACACTTGCCTTCACTTTTGACATAGTAGGACCCGTTTTTTTTCAATAAAAATTTGCCAGGTATTTCTCCAGGACCCCCTCATGAACCTCCAATCGAGAAATTGAATCCATAAACCTTTTGACATGTCGAAAAAAAATATCAAAGTCGAAACTTCAAATTTGGCAATTTAGGCCATTTGGCAGTTTTTCCATTCCGACACTTGCCCTCACTTTTGACATAGCTCGGACACTTTTTTTTCACTGAAAATTTAGGAGGTATTTCTCCAGGACCCTCCGATGAATATCCAATCGAGAAATTGACCAGAAAAACCTTTCGACATGTCGAAAAAAAATAAGAAGTGTCTATTCACACGGTCCACGGTAATTTTTACCGTGGATATACCGGAGTTTTTACCGTAGATATACGACAATTTTACCGTGGATATACGATTCGAACTTCCAAATGGCCTGATTCACGAAATTTGAATTATCGAATTTGATATTTTTTTTCGGTATGTAAAAAGGTTTATGGCTGCAATTTTTCGATTGAATATTCATCGGGGGGTCCTGGAAAAATACCTCCTAGATTTTCAGTGAAAAAAAAAGGAAGTGCCTAAAAATATGCACAGAATAATGCTCCGTGCGACCAACTTGGCCCTGTGTACGTCGCGCGCCATCCCGAGAGCGTGGCGCGGAGTCGCGCGATCAATCACCTAGTTATATCTCATAATCTAAGCGAGATACGAAAAATTAACATGATATAAAAATTATTCCTTATTAAATTTGGGATATTTTTGAATTTGAAAATTTTTCCCTACCTCCCATAGTTTGGCTGCGGGAGCGATTTAAACAATTAAATTGTTAATAACAATTCGTGCGACACGTTTTTGCAAAAATAACCAACAGATTCGGAATCAGCGACCCAAAAAACATTAATTCCACCCAAGTTATCTCACGGACCCCAAAACTTACACAGGATGAGCACTAGCGTAAGGACTAATTAATTTTTCATAAAATTAAATATCTTCAGACTCAGCTGTTTATTAGTCAACAAGTTTTCCTTGTGGAAAAATTTGCATTGAGTTCATCAAGAACATTATTAATGATCCTTGGAACAATCACTTTATTTCGATACTCAATGTCAAGTGTTCCACATCTTGCGGATTTCTGGTGCACCTGTGTATTGATAAATTGCACAAGGGTACTCAGGGCATGATTATATTCATCAGAAAATACCTGCAATGAGGAAAATAATGAATAACTCATTTTAAAAGTGATGAGATAAAGGGTGACTGACTGTAAGCGAATAAAATCCAGGATTCTCCAAGTGCCTATTGATGTACATTTCTCTCGATCTCATCACCGCTTCGACATAGAAATTCATCAGGTACTTTGGTTCATCGGCTCGCTTGAATCTCTCAAAAAAATGGTATTGTGATTCATCGCTTGACTCAGATATCAAGTCAGTTGGAATTTCTGCATTTTCTTCGAAGGCTTTACGGCGATGAAGGAATTTTCTCATACTACGTTTCCTTTTTGACTCATCGTCGTCTATTACAATATTCTTGTGTTCGTCTAGAATTACCTGAAAGTTATTGCCATCAATTAACGCATCATCTATGTGAACATTCAGCAGATATCAAGTATCTATAGTGAAGTGGTAGAACTAAATAAATACATTTGGCATAGAGTTTGGTTTTTGCTGAATATCTAGAGATTGAAGAGTGATAGCGAAATCTTCAGGGATATTTTTTTTATTGTACTCATTTTGCTCTATTGAAAATTTCTTATAAAAATTCCATTCATTCTGGCGTCAGTTTTCAATGAATATCTAGGAATCTGAGAGAGATTTTTATTGTAACCTTTTTTATAGAGTAAAATGAGAGCTATAAAAAAAGTCTCTTTGAAACGCAGATAAATTTAAGGGAATTTTTGAGAGAATAAATTGAATGAATCATCGAAAATCTTCGGGTAGTCACGAGACCCTTCGGATCAACGGTCAAGACATCGAGAAGACGCTCAACTCCCCCAGTATTAATTGTTCTCTAGCTAAATATGGTGAGAGTAAGAAGTCGTCTATTAGCATTTGAAGCATTCAGTTAGAATTCAGAGGAATAGCAATCGTATCAGTTTATACAGCATAATTCAATTAACTCAGAGAATCTCTATTGTTCATCAGTCTAAAGAAGATCAGCAAATTAACTGCAGTTTAATTCTATTTAAAGATTATTAATTATCAGTTTCATCAGTCAAGGTCACTCTTTCAGTTATTTTCCAATTAATAGTTTCTTTTGAGTAAATTAGTGCAATTCAACTTCTATACATTCCACTATTAACTTTTCTTTTCAATTGTTATTATTTCGAGTCATTTTGAACGCATCAACTGTAAATGAGTGTAAATATTTCACGTTAAACGAGTGGTGAAAACCACAGAATAAATCGACATCAGTTATAAGAAATTCAACATATTTTCACATTCGACGATTCACACTTATCCTTTTTCCACCACCCACATCCACGGCAAAAATTAGCTTCCATCTCAAACAAGGTCCTTATAAAAATGTCTCTATCTCCTATAGATTCCAAGATATCCATCGAAAACTGACCCTAGGATGAAATGGACTTAAACCGTTTTACCAATTCGTTACTGAATTCATAGATATTCATAAAAAACTGACTTATTACTTTATTAAGTTAGTACTTTTAGATCGGAAAAACGTTGGCTCGAAACATTTTCCACTCCCTCACTATTCCCATAATTCTCTTCAAACTGAATATGTTTCTCTGCAATAATTTCTCTAGCCGTTTTAGTAACTCCTGATAGCATCACTCGGCTCTGGAGAATTATATCTGTAGCAGTTGCTCCAGTGCCTTGAGGCCTTACATAAATGCAGTAAGTTGGTATATCTAAATCTTGAATGATCTCACTGATAAGTTGAGATATAAAATTCGTTCTGCTCACTGCTGATTCCACGTGATTATCACATGACAATCTCCCAATCGTTAATGCTAATAAATTTTCTACGCTGTCTTTGATCCAAGTGAATATTTTGAATTTATCGCGGATCCATTGTCTGTGAATTTCATGGTTTTTTGTCATGACTAATACTAATTTAACGTTTGGATATCGATGCTTCAGTTGTATTGTTGCAGCCAGATCCATTTGAGTTATTCCAATTGTATTTTCATTTCGTAACGCCGCAATTTCTTCAGCGTCTGTTCAATATTTTATTACCGAAATGGTCAGATGTATGAAATGCTGCTTCTGTCCTTATTTAATTATTTGGATTATCATTGATTTTTAGGAAAAATGTTGGAAGAAATTTTTTGGTGAATATTTTTCCAACTACAGGAAATATAGAATCTTCTGACATTTTTACTTAAAAACACTTATTATCGAGATAAATAAATTATTAGTGAGAAAATTCTTATTATTACTAACATTTTCTCACAAAATCACTAGTGTTTGGGATGAATACATAATAATAATGCATAATGAGAACAAAAATATCAAATATCCTACTGTTATTGTGATAATTTTTCCTTACGGAATCCATAGCTATCTCCAACGAGTTCTTCAACTGTCAAAAATTCCCCATTTCTCGCCATTGCGTTGAAGTGATCTCTCCCCACAAACTTATAAGCCTTTACCTCATCATGAGGAGCTGAGAATTCTCTCGTTGTATAACTTTTACAGTATTTCACCTTGACTGGCATTTTTTCAGCAATAGTGAGACCCATAAGTATTTTTTTAACAGCTGAAGGTCCAGTCAGAACAATCAGGATGGGATCAGACTGATCGTAAGGAGTGACACTGCTGTCAATTCTCGGAGGAATCAAGTGCTCCAGCAGAATCAATTTACTGAGAGCTTTGGAGGATAAGAGATCCACCGGTGGATTAAATTTTGTTGTTGCAGATACTTTTTCAGAAATTGTGACTTCACACCCGTCAATGCAAGTGAGAGTGGGCATTGAATGCAAAAGAACTTCCCTGTAGTATGGCCAAGTTGTGCAGGAGTTCCCTCGAAGGTCGATTTCATCGAGGAAACCTCTGACACTTGATACTCCCAGTAGATCAGCTATTTTATTATGTCTCAAGTCAACCAATCGGAGGGAATGGAAAGCGTTGTGGAGAAAAAATAGAGAAGAAATCTTATTGTTATTTAAAAACAGAGTTCTGAGATTTCGAAGATTGTCCAATCCTTCACTCAATGATGATCGGAATTTTGTGATACGGTTGAACTCTAGGTTCAAATTTTCAATGTTTAAATTATCCAAGTTTCGAACGGTGTCGATCAGATTGTGAGATAAATTCAAATGCTTGAGGTATCTAAAAATATAATTATGAATTAATCATTTTAGTAGTGAAATTATAAAACGAGATAATTCAACTCAACTTTTGATTGAGTTTTCAAGAATTTTTTTTTATTCTAAGAGAGATGTTATGTAGAAATTTGGATAAGGATGTTAGTGGATTATATTCATGGAAATCAAGTATCTACGTTCAATTTGCAGATGTTGAGCACAATCAAAGGTTTGAGAAAAATGAATTTTTTTCTTTTTACCACTTTAGGAATTAATTTTTGTACTTGAGATTTTGTAATCCTGAAATGAATTCAATAGAATTGTGTGAAAGATCCAGATGAACGATGCTCCACAAGCCTGATATGTCATTAATGATCTTAATGTTATTATGGGCAAGATTTACATGTGTTAAATATATTGAAGGTGATAATTTCGACAACGATGCCAACTTATTGTGAGACATATCCAGATAGACGAGGTAGGGCATTTTGAGTGGTGATGAATCGTTCAACTTGTTATGAGAGAGATCCAAATATTGGATGTATCCATAGTTTTGTAATTCTGTGATATCTGAAAGATTCTGGAAGGAATATTGACGAGAGAAAATTTTTTACTTGAATTTTGTCACAAAATGATTTTGAGATGTCAGTCGTTCAGACCGTAACTATCAGATCATTTTACCATGTGGCTCAAATTACATTTTGTCAGAGCATAACTGTCATCATGGGGACACTTGGTTAGCAAATTCAAACGGCCTCTAATTAATCTATGAGACAAAATTTCTTTCTCTTCTTCTTCTTCATTCAAATTCCATCGGCTTTCAGAAACTCGCCTCCTCTGCTCTCCGGACATTTTTTTAAATTTTTGTTTGAGCTCTAGGAATGAATCCATAACAAATGAAAAAAGGTCCTGAAAATTGACAGTTGTCGTTCGAGAGGAAACAATGAATTCTCTTCCTCCGAGGTTCATTTTATTTAATATCAGAGATTTGCTGGGTTACTCAAAACTGTAATTCTAATCAATGAGTTTCTTCTATCAGTCTCTGAATTTTATTGTAGGAAGCCTTGAAAAGTGGACTCTCTGTTTCAAAGTTTCCAAACTTAACCGATAATGGTGCCAATCTTCCGATTCTGTGATGTCGATCGCTCCTCTCTTCTTGTAGAAATCTGAAGCGGGGTTCCATTTCAATACCGAGAAGTCTAAACGACAACAATTTGTATTTACGGCTTCCTAAAAACCAATGAAAAAGTGGAGGGATTTAACGATGAATATTTACGAAAATTTCTATTGAATATTTCAAATATAATCCCAATAGAATTTTCTCTTGATTTTTTCACCTCACCTTTCCAACTGCATCGAAAAGTGAACTCCCAATTCCTTGTCCTCGAACATTAGAAGTTACGTATAAATCCTCCAAATACATGGCCTTTCCACCCCAAGTCGAATAAGTAAAATAGAAAAATGCATAGCCAATTAATTTCTTATTTTTCTCAGCGACGAAACACCGAAATAACGCATGATCTCCAAATCCATCTTTCTCTAATGCTAGAATGAAATAAAAATTTTAATAACCTCAAATGTTTAAATTATTTAAATTGGGTGACATGTACTAAACTGTCTGCTCCAATTTTTGGGCCATCTGGCATCCTTTCAAAATCAGCTAGTTCCTGAAAAAAATGATAATTTTTCAACATTTTTTAAACAATGAGAACTTTTTTGGGAATACAACAAATAATTTTCCATGTACTTGAATTAAACCTATTATTCCTTTGCAATCTTCTCGCTCTGCAGGGCGCACCGTAACTTCCTCCATCCTTTAATCCCCTCTTGATAAATATGATTATATTGAGCTGCAAACTCAACGGATTAACTATTTCTCTGAAGCAGATAATGAAAACTCTCAATCACGTGACGACGCAATCTCAATTTTCTATGCGATTTATTAGCTGGAATTCTGGGAAGAATTTTTATAAGGAACAATCAACGAAAATTCCATTTCCATTAGGGCTGAAGGTCCTTTTGGGCAATGTGGTTAGTTGCTTAGTTGAAAATGAAAATTAAATGTTATTTTTTCCAGTGGAATATGAATTTTAAAATGTTAATATCACGTTGAAAATGACAGTGGTAAAACAAGATCCCCATCAGCAAAGAGGAATCCCGTCGTTATTATCACCAAGAACCAAAGCCCAAAGGCGTTCACATGGTGAGATGATAACAATAAACTATACTACATATTAAATACATGGTATTTACAGTGCAGTGTACAGTGTAGTAGTGCAGTCAGTCTATATATATCATGATGGTGCCTGTTGCCTGTCAAAATAAGAAGAGGCGTCAGAGATTATAGGGAATCTCTGGAGGCGTCTCTCTCACTCCCAATCACTCTGAATTTGATTTCTCAATCACTCCAGTCCGAAATCATACACAATCATTTATAAACATGAAAGGAGTTGCGATGCTTGTTCTCACAGTTCTGCGTAAGTTATGAATTCAGTAGTGAATTGATAAAACGGTCTAAGTCTATTTCATCCTAGCGTCAGTTCTCGATGAATATCTCGGAATGTAAGGGAGATAGCGAAATTTTTATCATAACCTTTTTTATAAAGTACAATGGGAGCTACAAAAAAGGTCCTTATGAAAATATCTCTATCTCTCATAGATTCCAAGATATCCATCAAAAACTGACCCTAGGATGAAGTCGACTTAAACCGTTTTACCAATTCGCTATATCTCAAGGAAACCATTACTATGAATGAGTGTTGATTTCTTTAGAAATAATTTCTTTTGGTTAATTTCAATCAATTTCTTCCAGTGACTTTCCAATCAACAGAGGCTGGAATTCGTTCCAAGATGTCAAACTATAGAGATCGCTCCCAAAGGTCCAGTTACAACACCCGAACTGGTAATGCCCAGGAAAAACTTAAAAATCAAGAATCAATGTCAGGGAATGTTAGAAGAGGCAGTGGACTCTCTGCATGGGGAATCATAGGGATAATCCTTGCAATAATTGTCATCACTACGACTGGTTACTATGCCTTTGTATTTTATCCCTACCTCTGCAACAAAGAGCGCAATTACGATATGATCGAGCTTACGAATGTTGTTTGACCATGTGTGGCTTAAAATATACTTCATACTCATTTGGAACTGAGGGTACTTCCCTGCGATTTAAGACAATACATATGAGTATCAGACTGAAATTAATCATATTCAATAATTATTCTCTATCAATGATGGAGCTATCACAATGCATTTCATTTTGTACAACATTTATTATTCAATAAAAAGACAATTTACAGTTAATGATACCTTTCACTCTTCTGTCATATATTTTTGTAACTTTATTGTTTCAACTCATTAGAGTTTCAGTAGTGAAATGATAAACGTAAACGACCTGGCAAATATTGAGTTATCTTGATGCGTTATTTTATGAAAAAAGTCAAAATACAGATTTGCAGGGATTTTTGTCAGCTACAGAAAAGGACTTTTGACTATTTATATGATAATAAAAATGTCGGAATTGATTTTTTACAGTTTGCAACTTCACTGCTAATTTCGTGATTATGCTGTTGTGGAAGACACCAATTCTTCGACGACTACTGGAAAATTAGCGGCTGTTTGTCTTAAGGATATGTTGATAGATTTTTTTTTTAAATTCTCAAGTGAGTCTTTTATTCTTTCCATTTTTACACACAGATGTCACTATATTTTTGAACTTTTTGGATAAAACATAGGTCAGGGTAATTCATCAACTTCTCGGGATGACAGATGAGAAATAGGAAATGTTATTGTTGTTGAAGGAAGAATTTTAAATTCAGTAGAAAATGGTAAAACCAGATTGTTCAATTTGACTCAGCTTTAGACTTCAGGTTTTGCTCAATATCTCGGAATGGGAGGAAAATAGAAGAAGTTATTTGAAGATCTTGTTTATAGCTCGTATTTTGCTCTACCAAAAAATCCTCATGGAAATATCTGTTCTAGATTGAGAGAATATTCATCAAAATCGCTGGAATCGATTCAATTATCCCATTTCATCACTAAATTAACGGAATGAGAGAAATCATAGGAATGATCATGGAATAGTGTAAAAATTATTATATTATAGAAAAATTACAAAGTCCATGATTGTTTATGATCGAAAAATTTTCAAGAAATGAACATCAGGGTGTACTTCAATTACCCCCCCCCCCCCCCTGCGTTTTCTACGATGAAAAAATTCGGGTGGATGATTTACAAATGTTTGGAAGAGAATTGACAATGTGGTTAATGACTTATTTTTGGGAACTCTAATTATGAACGTTATTTCTTCAGAGTTCGTCTTTCTCATCTAATACAACATCACTGAGATCAATGTCCTCCTCCTGTGGGGGCTCGCCATCCTTGCCATCCCATGCCTCGGTTTCACGGATCCTTGGCATTTCAGCGCCTTTGACAGGTGCAGTACCACCTCGGCCATAACTGAGAGCCCTGAGGAATTCATTAATTCCATCGTATGAGAAACTTCCTCGGAGAAGAGAATATTTGAGTTTCTTTGCATTGATAACAGCCAATGCTGGATAACCAAAACCACCAATTTCCAGGGCTTCCTCTACTTCTGGTTGAGCTCCAGCTTCAGCCCACACCCATCTGTAATTGAAAATGAAGAAAATGATCGTAAAAAATCTCAGAATTATCAAGACAAAGAAGGAATTCTCCAGTTAATCGGTGAGACTAACAACTCTACAATCTGTTTTTTATGAATAGGCCTGGATTTAAAGGCGATAACAGAATTTTATAGGATAAACATTTTTTTTTTAATGAAGAAAAATGTGAACTACAAAAAAGGGTCTTTTATGGATTCTACCGTCTTCATTATATTCAGAAATACTCATGAACAATTCAACATAGAATCTCGAAAACAATTGATTCTAAAGGAACATTTTAAGAAACCTTTCGTAGGGGAGAAAAATTCCGAACAATAATGTCTTATAACCTTATTCCCTAATATCACTCATGCTCAAGATGAGGCGATTTTCAACAAGCTTTGATTAATTCAGAAGTTTAAAGAGAAAATCTTACCCCCAGTCTTTCTGCTTAAACTTATCCGCCAATTTTTGTAAAGTACTGATGTATCCATTTCTGCAATCCGACTGGCAATCAAGAATATGTGGCAATACAGAGACAACACAAAGTTGTTTGCCATCACAAGCATCTGCCCACGACTGTTTTCCAATTAATTGACGAACCTCTGGTGCTGGTGCATTCTCAGACCACTTGTCAAGTGCCCAGTTGACGATAGCCTGTGACGTTCTACCCCCATCATATTCAGCAACTGAGTCAGAATCTTTGGGACCTGGTGGGAAGTACTTAATTGTCGGATATCCCCTGATTCCGTATTCACTGGCTTTGGCAGTATTAATAGTAGCATCGAGTGCTCCCAACTTGACTTTCCCCTTCAATTCAGTGGCAGCTGATGCCCATTCAGGAGCCAAGTTCTTACAGTGTCCACACCAAGGTGCGAAAAACTCCACGAGCCACGTGTCATCGGATTGTAAAACCAATTCATTAAAGTTCTCGTCAGTAAGCTCAATAACATCGTCAGAGTTTGTTGATTTTTTCGAGTCTGAAGAGCTTCCGGTTTTGCTGCTGCTGCTCTTCTTGCCACCCATAGCTGCTTTGACCTTGTTATTAGCAGCACTCAGTGCTGCATCAACTAGGCCTGATACTGTTCTAGCGCCATTGTAGTCCTCGGGCTTGTTCTTATTTGCTCCAAAGATTTTTATCGTTGGGAAGCCTCGAACTCCAAATGTGGAGCGGAGAGATGTGTTCTCATCAGCATCTACTGCTCCGACTTTGACTACTCCCTGTAAATGAGAAATCGAGGGTAATCATGATCAATTCAATTTGATTATTGATTGGTTTATTGAGATAGTGTGAAGCGGAACGAGTACTTTTCAATTGTAAATCGTTCAATATCTAGTCGGGAGCTCTTTGGAATTTTTTTATCATTTAAGCTGGTACTCTGTGGTGATGCTGAACACGTGAATGTGGTGATAAAATGTGCATTTTCTACTAGTCCTAATGATGTTAAAAAGTAAGCTCTCCGACGTTTTTACTCGTTTTTATGACAATTTAATTTGAAAAAATTAACTACAAATTTATTTTTTCCATGGATATCAGTGAATCTAATCAAAATGATGAGAAATCTAATGAGAAATGGAAGCTATAAAATAAGTTCCCGAAAAAATTTCGTTATCTCTCTACAATTCCAAGATATCCAGCAAAAACTCTGAATCTGAACGGCGAAG
This sequence comes from Coelinius sp. EB29, assembly GCA_035578325.1. Taxonomy (NCBI): domain Eukaryota; kingdom Metazoa; phylum Arthropoda; class Insecta; order Hymenoptera; family Braconidae; genus Coelinius; species Coelinius sp. EB29. The sequence continues at coordinate 2,231,952 of JAOZGT010000009.1, read as the reverse complement.
GGAATTGATTCATCTTGATTTTACTGAAAGTCTCGATCAATTTGTTGATTAAGATGCAGTGAGGCAGAATCCAGAAACATAATATCACTGAAAGTTCAAAATGAATTAATACCTTCAACGAAGTAGCAGCTTTCTCATACTCTGGAGCAAGTGACTGGCAATGTCCACACCAAGGTGCAAAAAACTCAACAATCCACACATTATCACTGTTTGTCACAAGTTTCTCGAAATTATCTTTGTTTAATTGAATAACATCGGAATTCGATGAATACAGACAGTTTGCTCCAACAGTGAGCAACAAAACACCTGCAAAAAGAAAAAAAAAATACTCCAATAAACCAACAATACATTGACGTGGAATCGAATTGAGAAAAGTACACCGGCAGAGCCGGCTAATTTTTTGTAAACAAAAGAAAGAAAAAATAAGGAAAAACTCCAATAAGGAACTCACCGAGAAGAACCTTCATATTTTCAGCTACGCTGGCAGTTGCTTATCACGAAATAGCTTCCACAGTCAATTGTAATAAACTAACAAATGCACACGGGACTTATTTATTCTCGGTCATAAGAAAACAGTTGCCTAGTAGTCATTCGTCTCTAGACTGCCGTGGCTTTTTCGTGGATCTTTCGGATTGGTCCACGCAGAAACCGAGAATCAATGGCACCTGACGCCCACGCCGTCACACTGGTGGCTCTCAGTAATGCTTCCAAAAATGGACGAATCCCGAGCGAAAGTTCAACAGTTGACTTGCTCGTATTGGTGCTATCCTCCTCAATATTTCGAGAATCATCGGAAACATTCCAACTTCAGAAGTGAACCAATTTGGGCAAGACACCTTCTTTATCTACGAGGTTTAAAAAGCCGTGGCAGCAAAAATTTATTATTCATGTCTCAGACGCAAACCACAAGGCAACATAGATCTCGACCTTACCAATGTACTACAACTACTATTTTTGCATATGCACGGTATGTCGTAAAAAGATGAACCAAAATACAGCACGAGGAGACTTGTCTGTCAAATAAGTGTCAGTCGAGCGTATTAAATCATCCCTAAAATCAATCACCGGGTACCCAAACTCCGCAATAATCCAGTCAGAATCGTTATTCCAATGCATAATGTTATGATTATTGAAACAAGCTATATGACCGGAAGGCATATTAGAGTGATACTGCAGTGTAAAATGTTGAGAAGTATGGAACTCAAATGTATCTCAAGGAGGAATAATTGAAAAAATAAAAAATAAATCCTGCGAACATGGAAAAGTGGCAGAATGACGAAAGCAAGGGCTCTGCCCTCTCTTGCCACTACGTGGCAAGAAAAAATACAATTATGAGCAGAAGATCAGGTGTTTGTGATGTAAACGTGAGCTGCCTCAAGCTCGGAATGCTGGTGGAGGCAAATGAACTTCTACCTGATGGCTCACTTAGGATAAAAGTCAATGATTTGAATAATGAAGAGGTCTGGAGGAAGACAGAGTGGCTTTGTCACAGAATCGATCTCATACCTGTTCCCTCACTCGTCTGGCACTTTTTGGCAGCTGTTGCAGTACCACAGGACAGGGTACGACTAGCAAGTGACATCCACTTTTGTGAGGAGGCCAAGAATTTGAAGGAAAATGGAAAAGTTTATTATCATCCTCAGTCGAGTCCTGATTCCAAATTCAAGGCTGTAATTAAATATATTGGACAAGTGGCGGAATTGGGTCCTGGATTTTATTTTGGCCTTGAAATATTGGTGAGTTAAGTTCATAAAAAGGAGAAAAAAAATTAAGTAGTAAAGTATTCTGGAATCAAAGGGATATAGAACATCTCTTTTTAGAACTCTCCTTGAATAAAAAGGTCACCATAAAAATACGTCCATGTCCCTCAAATTCATCAGAGATATTTATTGAAAATTGAACATCAAGTCATGTGAAATTAAAACATTTTTGAGTAAGTTTCTATCAATTTTTCTCAACAGGATCATTGCGAGGCCATATCTACATCGCTCTTAGCAAAGAAATACTTTGCAGGACCATTAGGAACTGGCCTCTTCACAACTCTTAACCACATCACTCCAATAAAGTCAGATCCCCAAGAATTTAATGATCCTAAATCCCCACGACAGGACATAGAGGCATCGCTCTCAAAGCAACTCGATGGATTCTTGAACAGTACAACGAATCATTCCAACAACCATCTAGACTATACAAACGGAAAGAGGATAACCACTGATTCAAATCTCATAATTAAAGAACATTCGATGAAATTCGACGACAGTAATAACAATAATGGAGATGCGATTGTACGTCTAAACGAAGCTCTAGTCCCAAAAATTGTTCATCAATCGACCAAATCTAAAATACTCTCCAATGATGCCACCAGTTTAAGCAAAAATTTATCATCATACGATTGTTTTCCCCTTGGTGAGTAAACATCCTCTATATATCACATTAAAATGGTCATTATTTACCAACACAACTTCACGATCAAGCAAAGCTGTGTTGTGCTAAGAGGAGTTGTAGATGTTACCTAATAATAAACTTCCTAGCTTCGAAAATAGACTGGTGGCGTGCCTCGGACGGTTCAATCACGGTCTCAGCTCTTTTAAATATTTAATTATTCAATTATTACCGTTATCGAAATAAATATTATGGCAGCAACATTGCAAAACATTCCCATTTTTGTACTTGAACATAAGTGGAGTAGTGACATTGAGTCTAATATGTACAGTGATGTGGAAAATAACTTTGTTCAATTGAATTTAGACTCACAAAGTAAGAGACTTTCTCTTTCTCTTTAATTCACTAATCGATGATTGGATGGACCAATCCTATTGTTCAATTCAATTATTTATAGAAAAAATTGTTTTTTTTTTCTATCAGAGGAACTTTTGGATAAAGAAGAGATTAATCAATCAATTCGAAAAGAGAATGGAGAAAAACTACACGTAGGTATGGCAGTGGAGGTTGGCTTAGGAGGTGAAAATCGGTATGGGGTAATACGTTGGATCGGAAATTTACCAGGCTTAACACCTGGTAAAGTAATGGCAGCTATTGAATTGGTGAGTTACGAATTATTTAATGTACAATTTCGTATCAAAATAGTAGACGAGAATAAATCAATATTATTTGAGGCTGAATTTTTGATAAATATCGTCAAATCTAATAGAGATAGGGTAACTACAGTGAGATTTTTTTTGCACAAATTTCTCTGTCAAATTTCGATTGAAGTTCTTCTATATTGATTAGATTCAAAGATATTTACCAAAAACTAAATCTCTCAAGTCGGATTAAGCCATCTCGTTTGACAACGTCACTATTGATGTGATGAACAATTGGAAAATAGAAGAGAAAAATTTGGATTAATGACTCTAGAATCATATACAACATGATAAAATCAATATATTCGATGTACAGGAGGATGGACAACATCCACAGGGAACAGATGGTACATACAATGACATCAGATACTTTCACTGTAGACCAAAGAGAGCTATATTCACTGATATCAGGCAGTGTCAGCAGTACAACGTCATATCTGTGAGTATAAATCCTCAAAAATTATGAGCATCTTCATTCAAACAAATAATAACAAATTAATTATCATTAAAGGCAGATGATCAGCTGGTGAAAATGAACGGTGAGGATTTGGATAAGACTGAAAATTGCGTGATAACAGGTATGGTAAGACCTATCTGTGTAAAAGGAGATTTGAAAACAATTTGTGGAAAGTACAGAGGAATTCAGGGACATCACAATTCGTGTTACCTCGATGCAACACTTTTCAGTATGTTTGCATTTACTAGTGTCTTCGACAATTTGCTATTCAGACCCCCAAGTGAGAAAGACTGTCCCCAGTATGAAGAAGTCCAACGAGTACTCCGGGAAGAAATTGTTAATCCATTGAGAAAGAATATGTTTGTCCAAGCGAATAGAGTTATGAAGCTAAGAACATTACTTGAGAAGTTATCATCAATTTCTGGCCTCACTAGTGAGGAAAAAGACCCCGAGGAGTTCCTGACGTCACTTGTAGCTCAAATTCTCAATGCAGAACCTTTCTTGAAACTGAGCTCCGGTCAGGATGCCTATCATTATCAATTATTTGTTGAAAAAGATGATCAATTGAATCTACCAACTGTCCAGCAACTTTTAGAACAGAGTTTCCTTACGAGTAATATCAGACTGAAGGAGGTACCTTCATGCTTCATAATTCAGATGCCCAGATTTGGAAAATCCTTCAAAATGTATCCAAAAATTCAGCCCACACTTTTATTAGATGTCACTGACATTATTGAGGATTCACCAAGACAATGTACAGTCTGTGGGAAACTGGCTGAATATGAGTGTAAGAAATGCTATGGACAGTGTGGGGTTGGATTGGAGAGCATAGCTTTCTGTTTATCTTGTCTGGATAAGGCCCACAGACATGAAAGGAGGACGAATCATGAACCTAAGAAGCTGAGTGTTCCCACGGAATTTCAGATTCTTCAAGAACATTGTCCTGTCCCAAGGCTCTATCTCGAACTCTCGGCTGTTGTTTGCATCGAAACTTCACACTATGTTTCTTTCGTCAAGTGTGGATCGGGGTCTGAAGCACCTTGGTGTTTTTTCGACTCCATGGCTGATAGAAAAGGTATTTTTATTATTTCAATTCTACTATTGATTCAATAGTCAAGTCGTCAAATGTGATAAGTGAAATACGAAATTTTTGTTTATCGTTTATTTATTTTAATAATTAATGACTTTAGGAAAAAAATGACAACGTAACTTTTTTTGGGGAGAATTAATTAAATTTCCAATTAAAAAAAAAAGTTTTTCGGAATTTTCCCCTATAATCACTCAGCATCTACATAGTTGAATATTTAGATATTTGTACTTTGTATCAATATTACGTTTCACCATTTTGCATTTTATCTCTGAATTGTTTTATAAACTTGATAATTTTTCTCGGTTCAAATTTCATAATTTTTCTTTCCAGGAGAACAAAATGGATACAATATTCCAGAAATGGTTCCATGCCCAGATTTTCCATACTGGCTGAGTGAAGAGGGTTCAAATTACCTAACAGAACTGACAGATGATCGACAACTCCCCGAACACGCTAAAAGACTCCTCTGCGATGGATATATGTGTATGTATCAATCCCCAGACGTAATGATGTATCTGTAGGTAAGACAAGTGTATAATTAGACTAAATTCGGAATGAATTACTTCGAATGACGATTTTTTTATTTATCATTTTTATTCTACACGGAAACACTAAAGAATGACAAAATCATGTTCTGTTGATTCTGTTGGAGTTTCGTAATTTCCCGTCAGAAGTTTTATTTCTGCAGTTTTTTACCGTCCTTATTTATTCATTTTCCTCTTCCTTTTCCATTTATTCGCTTGTCATTAATCATGTTTTCTCATGTGAGATTAAAAAATTGTACAGTCGAACAATTAAACTCGGACCCTCAATTGTTACTATCAGAAATAACATTCATTATGATTGATAGACTTTAAATTGTAGAATCTTTCTTAATATATTGGCTAAGGTATTTTTTTATTTGATTCTCGATACGCATTGCCTAGCATATAATCTACAATCGGGTCATAGGATACTATTTAAAGAGTTTAACGCTGAGAAAATCTAGACCGAAAGAAAGAATAAGCCCAATTGCGTTCAATATTATTCAGTGCGTAAACCATGTAAATCCCATTTACGGTAAAAAGAGAAATGATTGTAATAATAGGAGCTCCTCCATGAAAAATTTTAACCATTCAACGATTTCTCTCGCCTCTGCTTATTTCCATATTCATATTTCAATTTTTTTTCACTCATACAAACTCATCAAAAGCTGCAAAAATAATGAACAATAGATACATTTTTTTGTTCGAAAAAAAGAAGATTAATTATTGAGACAATATTTGGAAAAATAATAAATAATAATTGAATATTTTAGTAGCGCAGTGGTTAAACATAACGAATCGATTTTATTAAATATCGAATTAGCTTGCTAATAATGATTGATTTTATCGGAAGGTATTGAGATTTTTTTTTTTGAAATTTATGCAGTCAACAAAAATCAACAAAAATATCAAATTTAACGTATTACAATTTACCACTTTCGAATTGATTATCTGAGAAAAGTAAGATAAAATAAAAAGTTGAGATCAAAAATATCAAAAGGCTATTAGATAATACAAAATGCAGCTGTTGATCTTTTTCTTTTTTTATCTACAAGCGAAGAGGAAGGACATGAAAATATTTCAGACAGGAAATTTTGAATCGAACATTCGACGAAGAAAAATATAATGGGCGTTCAATAGAGTCTACCCGTGGCAGGGGAATAAGGACAAAGACTAAGTATAATTGAATTATTTGTCGTTATCTAGTAACTGTCGTCTTCATCTTCGTCCATTGCGAAATCACTACCGACACCAGAGTCCAAGCCATAAAGGGGACTGTAAAAAGATAATATTTGTTGGAACAATAGGAATACAGAGACAACTGTATATTTATAATGAAAATAATATGATTTTACTTTATTGCTCTGCAAGTGAAGAAAACGATCCTCTTGAGTTTTTTATTGTAGAAGAAGTAATTGAATGACCATAAACATCCATCTTCGCCATATGGATCTGATGCCAGATCTGGATTATAGCTGGAAAGTAATTCAAATACGCATTATTAACGGCGATTATTAATTTAAAAAATCAAAAGAGATAGCGAAATTTTTGTAGAGTAAAGTGAAAAATCTTTCGTCGAGTTATTTTACTAAGAAGGCATCTTAAAATTGAGTTGACTCAATTTGTTACTGGCTTTTGTATTTTACGAACATAGGGACAGTGTAAAAATTCATCAAATTATCAAACCTGTAAATATCACAATCGCTCATTGATATCTCATCCTCAACAGCAGCCCAGAGTGACGACCTCAGGGTGCGGTAGTGATCACCAGCTGTAGCACTTAGATTGCTGTCAACTGAATTCATGACCCACTGTAGACTTGGCTCTTTGCTAAACTCATGGCTCTTGGCATCGGAGAAATCATAATCCGGATGAAATGCCGCGTTGAGTGTTGCTATGAGATAAAACAGGGTCTTCCGACTTATAGTATCACAGAGTGGTCCGTCCTCATCACCTGAGATACTGCGACTGAATAAGAACACATTCATTCATTTTTTTTTTCTGTTGATGATGTCTATTTTTATTAATTTGGTATTCCTTCATCTCTTTTTTTTTAACATGAAAAAAAGCATATAGGGGAAAATAAAAAATACCTGGAGTAACTTTGTGCTGGTGATGTGCCAAGGGACGTTTGTGGTGGTGATAATGCCTGAAGGTCGTGCGGAGTGACTCCCTGCTCAGCGTTAAATCTCTTGTACAATTGTTTATCATTGCCAGCCATTTTGCAGGAGTAACTCTCAATCCTGAAAATTAATAATCTTATATGGCATCTTTGAACCCGGTAAATAAAGAAATGTGTATCAAAATTAATAATCAGTTGGACGTCGAACTAGGTTGATTTAATGATGACTCAATAATTGGGAAGTTTGAAAAGTTGTTAACGAATTAATGGACCTTTAATGACATTTTAAAGAGGACAGAGCATGTAATCTATTAGAGTAATCATTTCTCCAATGAAAGATATGTAAATTAAGTTTAACTCATTATATTAAATATTGAATTGTGTCGATATGAAGAGGGATTTTAGGGGAAAATGTCAAGAGACGTCATTCGTTGGAAATTATCTCAACTTTGAAAAAAGTCTTTTGACATTATATTTTGAAATCTCTTGTTTCTGGGATAAATGTCCATTTACGGAAAATGTTAAATTTGACTCATAAAGTTCTATCATTTCTTTTCAATTTTTTTTTTGCTCAATTTCGTGGAATTGAAATCACAAGTAACCACAAATAAAATTATTGGTTTTCCGTTAATATTTTTCCACTCAGTCACCATTTTCATTATTTCCATACCTTCCGATGATTTTGCTGTCACCAGTTTTGATGCATAGGGCATTGTTGATGGCCTCAAAACGAGTGCTTTCCAACAGCTTCATGACTGCTAATATCTCTCAAAAATGCTGTTTTAAATTTATCCTTGAAAACTCTGGGACTATTGTACTGGTGTTTATCGATTTACGAAATGAATGATCAACGATGAACAAATCCCTCCAGTTCAAGAGGACATTTTTGTCAGAGTTATCAGCTCTGACAAATCAAAGATTGAATGAAATAATTTCTCTTCAAATTTTTATGCAAAAGAAGAATAGAAATAAATCTCTTCGATTTAAACTTTCACCTGTTACAAGGCAAATCACTTCAGTAAAAACGAAAAGCTAAGAAACTTTGACAACTTCTGATACTTATTGTGTCTTTAACCATTTTTTTTATGAAGATTCCTTTCCTCTTTGAGTGTAGCAATTTGATGGTCGATGTAACGGAGTATTCCTCAGTGCTACACTTTCGGTACATCACAATGGTAAATCCCTTTTTGATGGTATGGATATAATTTTTAAAAAATTAACGAAGGAATACACAAATAATTGTGCTCACAAGGGCCAATTCGCTACAACTCTTGTCACACAATTTCCAGAAAAAAAAAAACTTCACCGTCCATGAACAATTGGAACAACAATTGTTGTCCAATTATTATTAGAATGACTATTTTCAAGAGAAAACAGCGAGCACTGACGTGACGCCAACGAGCGACGCAAAGAGAGACGATAACGTACACTCAAAACAAACAACAGAATTCCCTCCGAAATGCCAATCTTTGTTGCTCCTCTACTTTTCCAATTCTCAAGGACACCAATAATTCGATACAACTTGAGTTGAATTCTTCTCTCCAACAACTTTTTATCTAGCTGTCACCGATAAATCACTCCGCTACTGCCGAAAACAATCCATCATCGCTAGCATTTTTTCCACTATTACTTATAACTCACTCCAAAAACACTTTAAAGTATGTATTCTATAAATGAAACAGAGATACAAGTAATTCTCACTCCAGTGAAATGTGATAATTATTATTACGATTGCAGATAGTAAACGCGCAATTTTCTTTGTATGAACAAAGTTGATTTGTAAGGTTGTATGTGGGAATGGAGTCGCATATACTGGGGGTTCTACGTGACAGAAATAGCACAAAGGCGTCCTCCCAGCCCCTCAATTTTCCCCTCTCGCTCGCACTTGCTGAGACACCAGTTGAGTTTTATTGTTCAGTTGATTTTTCTGAGAAAATTTTTATTTATCATTTCCCCCTCAACTCGATCCTTTACTCAATAATATAAATATCTTTTGAGCAGCTAATTATGCGTTAAAAAATTATTACAACGGATTGAAGAAATTTTTACATTTATGAGTAGGAAAAGTTTATTGATATCAGCTGGTCCGTAATTGGTGTATATAATAGAGATGCGTTTATTTTCCCTCTCGCTTTGTTCTCATGTCAGCCGTAGCAACTGCGCATGAGGGACATGATTTTAATGATCACTGCGCACATGCCACTGGCGTAGAAACAACTGACACATCATGGTGCGTCTTTGCATGATTCTTGAGTTTTTATTGAGAGAATGGGTGAGAGCGGAGGTATATTTGTAGGAGTGGAGAAGAGTGTGTTTTTAACCTCGCAAAATGGTGACGATTATTTGGTAAAATGTCAAAACGTTGGGGCAGTGACTATGTTGTCACGGAACACCGAGATCTGCAGGTGATTATTTATATTTTTGTGGAAAATATTTTGTAATCATTGAGACTGAGTACTATATTAATCCTAATATTTTTTTTTGGTTGAATATGTACCAGGCGAATACCATGGCGGTTGATGCCACCGGTAGCTATCTCTTGCTGGCTGGGTAATTACATTTGTTTACAATTTTTGCTTTCTTGGTAACTTATAATAACTAAGATGATAATTGCAGACGGCGATGTTTTGCTGTAAAACAATTCGATGATGGTTCAGACAGTCTGAAGAAATTTACGAGACAGAGTAAATATGAAGTTGGATCTGCGGAGTGGAACCCTACGTTACCGAATTGTCATTTATGTGCAATTTCGGTGAGGAGAAGTCAAAAAAATTAATAGAACAAATGAACGAATGATGAATTATACATTCGAATTACACGCAGACTTCAGTTTGTGCTGAATACCTAAGAATTTAAGGGATTTTGTTTCAGAGTAACACACGAGTGGAGATTCTTAGTTTTGCTGGAGGAGGTGGACAAGATCTCCAGACAACCTACAGTCTCCGAGCTCACACAAGAGTCGTTAGTGATATGAACTGGCATCCAAAAGAGCCTGATATCCTCGCCTCCTGCAGCATAGACACATTCATTCACATCTGGGACCTCAGGGACCAACGTCGACCCGCCCTCTCGCTCTCAGCAGTAGCAGGATCATCCCAAGTACGGTGGAATCCTCTTTCCTCCCATACCCTAGCCACAGCCCATGACGGAGACGTGAAAATATGGGATCAACGAAAGGGAAACAGTCCGGTGCAGTATATAGCTGCTCATTTGACAAAAATTCACGGTTTAGACTGGTGTCCCTTTCAGCAGAACCAATTGGCAACATCTAGTCAAGATTGTACAGTGAAAATCTTCGATATAATAAATCCAAGAAGAGCTGAAGGAATTCTAACAACTAATTCACCAGTTTGGAGGGCCAGGTATACTCCCTTCGGTGAGGCTTTAGTGACGATTGTTGTCCCTCAACTCCGAAGAGGAGAGAATAGTCTTTTACTTTGGAACACGTCGAATTTCAGTGCTCCAATCTATACTTTTGTTGGTCATACAGATGTGGTCCTTGAATTCCAATGGAGAAACCAAAAAATAGATAATAATGATTACGAATTAATTACATGGTCTAAAGACCAATGCCTCAGAATATTCAAAATTCAACCTTTTTTGAAGAAACTTTGTGGCCATGACATGGACGATGCTACATCTGTTTATACACATTATTCAGAAGACACTAACATGAGAGGTTTGAGATCTCCTCATCATTTATCCCTTCAAGATCCTCAGAATGAGCCGGAAATGAGTTTTCAAACAAAGTTGGATGGACCAGTTATTCAAAATGAAATTGTAACTGTGGAGAATGAGAAGCAAGTGCCTTCTCCAACGCAACCAAAGACTCTTCAACAAGAATTCTCGTTAATCAATATGAATATTCCTAACATTGAACTTAATGCTATGGATGCAGTTGAGAGAAGCTGCACAGTTACTGCGAGGAATAAAAATTATAATGTGATTTTAAAAGTGAATTTCCCTAGTAATTATCCCTGCTCTGCCCAGCCAACTTTTCAATTTTGCCCTGGGACTACAGTTGACAATACAACTATGGCAAAGTTACTTAGAGTTTTGAAGCAGACAGCTCAACAGCGGGTCAGGAAGAATCGTTCGTGCTTGGAGCCATGTCTTAGACAATTGATTACAACGTTGGAGCAGACTTGTGCAACTGATGAGGGTGAATCAGTCAATCATTTAAATTACATTCAGACAAATGCAGACTTTCTAAATTCTTCGAGTATACTCTCCAACTATCAGGACACCTATATTCCCTTCCCCAGGACCTCTGGGGTCAAGTTCTGTAGTGTTGGAGTGTTGGTTTGCTTTGGAAGATCGACTTTCAGTAGAAGAACATCTGTTAAACCTGATGGAGTCACTCCCAGGGCACTATCTGCTTTGGCTTCAGGAATTGGGAATGGACCATTTATGAATATGTACTCTGGATCTTATGGGCAATCAGCAGACACCATGTCCATTAGTTCTTTTTATTTTCAGGATAGGGTGGGTTTCGCATTCTTCAAAGAGACTTTTTTAAAGTGTCAATTTTTGGAAAAGAGAATTTTGTCATTTTTTTTTCATATTTCAGCAAAAAAATATCAGAAGGCCTGCACAGGGTTCGAGTAGGGTTAGAGTTCAAAGCAGAAATTGTTACAAGAATTTTTACTCGATGGTATCAGTTTACGATGCATCAAGTCTTCTTTTTGTGAATAAGGAACTTGCGGAGAAATATATCATCAATGTTGCGGATATTCCTGGAATGTGTCAGCATAATGCTAATGTGGCAGCTTCTCTTGAGAGGAGCGATTTGGTACAGGCGTGGTATTTAGCTTCTTTGGTGATATCTTCACCCTTGTCGAACAATTCACAAAATTCGTGTTCTATAGATATCGTACCTCCCTGGCCATTGCATCCGTTTGGTCAGAATTTGATACATTCTCTGTGAGTATTATTTATTTTCATGTATGCGAGTAATTAGAGAAAAAATGGGGTTCGATTGATTAAATGGGAATACATTCGTAATTCAGTAATGTAATAAGTACGACTCAATAATTTATTAATTGTGCATCGATCTCAAAATCAAGGGATTTTAGAAGATTATTTTTAGGTAGAGTTTTTTTGTAGCTGAGACAGTTTTCAAAAAAAATTCCAACCTTAAACCGTAGTTCGATTGGATATCATTATTATCCATTATAATATTGTTTGAGAGATATGGATTCATCTCTAAAATTGCAAATGAAAATTTCCTATTATTTACAGGATTCAACATTACGCCAATCAATCTGATGTTCAAATGGCTGGAATGCTCAGTTGTGCCTTCAATTATCGTTCTGAAAATTACAACAACAATCAAGTCCTCCTGAGTAAATCAGTAAACGTCAGTGTGAGTATCTTTCACAATGAATTGTGAATAAATTCCCTGAATGCATGTGGCACATGATAATAACTACATAATCATTATTTGGATTTTTTCGGGTGTGGAGGTGCGTCTCTGAGTGCCTCGAGAACCACAATACAATCGTACAATTAATTATTTTACTTTTACTGGTACTATCATATTTATGATTTGATCGTCAGCACTGGTGATTGAAAATGTGAAAGCACCATTTAATTTTAAATGCAAACTTATGTTTATTGTATGTTTTGTTATAGAGGCTATTCACTGGAAAATGGTGGTTGAAGGTAAGACTGGTTCTCGGGTTCTTCGTTGAGTTGATTTTCATTCATTTCAATTAATACATCTGGAGTGTGTGTGAATGAGCGTGAGAAAAGCTTAAGAAATAACTCTATACCAAGAGGAAAAGTTGTGGATGTTCTAATTACACTTTAAAGATAATTTTTCAATTAAATATTCCAGCCAGGAGGATCACCCTACCACACGATTCACCCAGCAGATACAAGCCTGGAGGGTTGGAACTTTCAAAACCTCAAACAAAATAGATCAAACTCCTGGTCCGAATCATTAGATGATTTGAAACTGACTCAGGAGACTTTTGGTGAGACTGAAAGACGACTCAGACTTCTGGATGAGAAAAATATTCTTCTATACGATAGTTACAAAAAGGCTTATGCAGAAGTGCTCCATCGGTGGAGGCTTCTTGATGCCAGAGCACAAGTTCTGAAGCACGTTAGTTCATCGCATGTAGATAAGAATAAAGATGTTGAGTTTCAGAGCGAATGCCATCTATGTACCAAGACCAGTAGGGGACCACAGTGCTCTCATTGCAAACGATTGACGTTTCAATGTGTCATTTGTCACATTTCTGTTAGAGGTAAATGATAATAAATTCAGTAGTGAGGTGGATGAGTTAGTTTAACTCTAGGCTGGGTTTTTAAAGAGTATCTTAAAATCCGAAAGAGATAGCGAAACTTTTAAAAGAACGTCCTGATAAAAATTATGTCATCTCCCATAGATTTCAAGATATTTTCAACGAGCTGATCAAGTGATACCGACTTATTCTGTTACACCACTCCTCCACTGAATCAATAGTTTGATTTTCGTTTAAATTTATCTGCTTCATGTTCCTAGGTCCAAGCAATTTTTGCATCGTCTGTGGCCATGGTGGTCACACACGACATCTCGCTGCATGGTTCTCGAAGGAAAGTGTTTGTCCAACTGGCTGTGGCTGTTGTTGTCTGCAAGAAAGTACTCTTCTCAAAATGACTTCATATACCTCACATAATGTAGTGTAATATAATGTAATATAATGTAAATATGTATGATTTTACATACCTCACGGGAAATATTTAAAAATACATTTAATCTTGGAGACTATTTCTACCCAGTTTACTTGATTTTTCATCTAAAATTGTTAATTTCTCTTTTTTAATGAATTCTTCTTTCATCATTTGCGTTTCTTCTTTATCCATCTCAACTTTTTTCTCCATAGCAGCAAATTTCGAGTGTTTAATTGCGCCGTAAATTACTCCAGCAGTTATGAGAACCCATCTTGCTGACTGAATTCCAACCCAAACTGTTGTCATTCTACTTCTCTTTATAATGCAATTGAGGATTTACGCACCTTAATACCTGGATGAACGTTGATTGGAGGACCAACTCGTTTGATCCTTCTTTCCCATTCCATTCGATTCATTCTTTATGTCTTTTAAATTCCCTATCGCTAATTATTTGACTGACTATCAATCCAATGAGTGTAAATTTTCTTCTTCTTCTTCTTGATTTATACCTCTAGTCAGCAAATGAATGTAATGGAATAAAATGAGCCAGAATTGAATAAAACAAAACAACGCTAGAAGAGATTTTTTTTTATCATTGGCTCACTTCACAGTAAAAATATAAACTTCTTATGTAAATCCGCACATGATTTTCATTGTTTTTTTTTTTTCAATCTAGTATCTGTAGTGATCAGGTTTGAAGGGCCCGTTAACAGGAAGACCCAAATATTTCGCCTGATCTGGTGTTAATTTCGTCAGTTTAACACCCAATTTGTCCAGATGGAGCGCAGCAACTTCTTCATCCAGCTGAAAATTGAGAGAAAAATGGACTTCTAGTCCCTAAAAAATGTCTTATTTCTTCAATAATTCAATAGTTGAGTGGTGAAACAAGATTAATCAATTTGAAAAATATCTGGGAATCTATAAAAAATAGCGTTCCTTTTGTGGATACCTTTCTACCGCCCATTCAGAAACATTCATCAAAAACTGATGCCGAAGGTGAGTTGATCAAAATTGTATGAAACGAGATAATTCAATTCTGAGAATAGAGGGGAGTCAGTAAATTATTCTTAGAGATCATTTTCGTAGCTTTTGTTCCATTCAACAAAAAAAGCCCTCCTGAAGCTTCCCCCTTCTCCTTTGCATTCTGAGATATTCATCGCAATCTCATCCACATGTTAATTGAATTATCTCATTCTGTCACTTTGCTACAGACTTGTAAATGTAAAATTGAAAAGAAAAATCACCTTTTTGGGAAGTACATGAACACCAATAGGATACTGCCCAGGCTTGGTCCACAGTTCGATTTGTGCCAACACCTGATTAGTGAATGAATTGCTCATGACAAAGCTTGAATGCCCAGTGGCACATCCTAAATTGACCAATCGTCCCTCAGCCAGAAGAATAATGTGTCTTCCATTGTTCAGTTTGTACCTGTCCACCTGTGGCTTGATGTTGATTTTCTCAACTGCATGCTTCTCCAACCACGACACTTGAATTTCGCAGTCAAAGTGTCCAATGTTACAAACGATTGCGTCATCAGGCATAGATTCAAAGTGGACACTAGTGATGATGTCCTTGCATCCAGTAGTTGTGACAAAGATTTGTGCTTTTGGGGCTGCTTCATCCATAGTAGTGACTTCGTATCCTTCCATAGCAGCCTGGAGGGCATTTATTGGATCGATTTCAGTGATGATGACACGACCACCGAGGGCTCGGAGACTCTGAGCGCAGCCCTTACCTACGTCTCCGTATCCTGCAACAACGCAGACTTTTCCTGCGATCATCACATCAGTTGCTCGTTTTATTCCATCGATCAGGGATTCTCGACATCCATAAAGATTGTCGAATTTGCTCTGTGAAATAATTTCATCATGTTTAGTCGATTTTGAAATAGGAGATAAGGGAATAAAGATTAGATAAGAAAAGTTTCATCGAAACTCGGAAACAATTTTGTGTAATGAATCCACTGAAGTAGTGAAACATAAGTTGTTTCCAGACATTTCTATTATCTCACTTATCATAGAGGTATTAAGTGGATTTTAAAGAAAAATTCAAGAAGGCTTTTCCGAATGAATGTTCAAATCAAAAGATCAACTCAAGATGTATTTAATTTACGTATTTCGTAGCTGAATTGCATACGATGCAATAACAAACCTTTGTGACAGAATCATTAACATTGATGGCTGGGACTTTGAGTTTATTCTCTTTGAGCATTTTATAGAGATTGTGGACACCGGTTGTTGTCTCCTCGGAGAGGCCACGGCACTCTTTTAAATACTCTGGATATTTGGAGTGAACAAGATTGGTCAGATCACCTCCATCGTCCAGAATCATGTTCAATGGCTTCCCATCCTTGAAGACCAAGGTTTGTTCGATGCACCAGGTGTATTCCTCCTCGGTTTCACCTTTCCAGGCGTAGACGGGTACTCCCCTCTTGGCGATTGCCGCTGCTGCGTGATCTTGAGTACTGAAGATATTGCATGAAGACCATTGTACCTGAAAAATTCATTTGTTCATTTAGCTTCAGATTTTGATGATACGTCCAGCGTTCGCACCAGTTCAATAATCGAACCAATTGAACTCTTCGAAGAGTTAACTAATAATTTAAGTAACAATGCCCATTCGAAAGAATGTTATAGCTATTACGACGTTTGAATTGTCATGATTGGATTCTTTTGCATCATTAAATGTCCATTAATTCAATAACAACCTCCGAAACTTTCCAGTTATTGAGTTATTATCGTATTATTACAAGGTCACCGGTCGACCACTGGTGTTTGGTTTTGTAAAATCAGATTTATAGAAATGGTATCTATGAAAAAAAAGTTTATTTCTCATTCAATTAAAATTCAATCTGGAATTGAGTTGATGTGTCTCGTGTCGCGTTCGAGTAATTCGCTATGGATTAAAAAAAAAAAAGAAAATTGGAATTGTCATGCAGTTGTATTTGAGTAAATTAGGGGATATTATATGATACATTCATACATCTCTAGTTGTCCATATCTATTGGTGGAGCATAATCGAGAGCCATTACCATTTTTATCTTAACATTTTCTAGCTTTTGTGCTCATTATTATTTTATGCCTCTTTTCAATGTAGGTCAATTGAGATAGCCTATTCTCTCTTACAAATAACACCTATCCACTGAGTTCGGAGGAATAAATGCATGACATAGCCGGAATGATGAATAGTATTGTGATGCTTACTTCGTGATGATAATTTCAACTCACCTCTGCCCCGAGCTCAAGAAGAGTTTCGATGAGGACTGCTGTTTGTATGGTCATGTGAAGACACCCGGTGATTCTCGCACCCTTGAGAATCTTCTCAGGTCCGTACTTTTTACGAATGGCCATCAGTCCCGGCATTTCATTCTCAGCGAGGGTGATTTCCTTTCTGCCGAATTCCGCCAAAGAAATATCGGCTGAAAAAAAACAGTTTGTTAATCCAGGTGTGAGTTGTGTATTTGCGGAAAATATACAGTTCAACACATATGAAAATCATCGAAATTATAAGATGATTCAATATTGAACTATCTAAGAATGTGTAGGCAACACGTGTTGAGACCAATCGCAGATATTTCTATCTCTGATATAGCTTGTTTTAATGACTGAACAATAAGAACTTGAGAAAATAAAGATAAACTTACCAACTTTATAATCAGGTTTCGTAGTCATTTTATTCTGTTATAAAATTGAGTGCAAAATTGAATTACTCTGTTCTTCACTTGAGAGTTACTCCCGGTTAAGCGGTGCTATTTCAATGGCAAAAGTGCCTGCTGTTTCAATATTCAGTGATGATGATAGCGGATCTACCTACCTTCCGAGTGATTCAATCGATAACTGAGAAGTTTACTCAAGGCTCCATCTGTTGTTGATAAATTGGATACAGGTACAGCTATGGGTACGGGTATGATTTTTTGCAAAATAGTTGAATTTTCAAAATTCGAAAAAATTCTAGTTTTATCAATAATTCAGTAGTGAAGTGGTAGAGGGTAACAAGTCGATTTAACCAGTTTCTGATCTTTCAAGGAATATCACTGGATCTAAGAGAGATAGCGAAATTTTTATAGAGACATTTCTTGTAAATTTCATTTAGCTCTACAAAAAATGTTCCCATAAAAATTTTTCCATCTCTCTTACATTCGAAGATATTTCTTTAAAAGTGAAGGACGGGTTAAGTCGACTTGTTACCCTCTACCACTTCACTACTGAATTATTGAAGGACGGATAGTGTATTCGTTGAATTTTTATGGAAGCTCTCGAAACGCACGCATTAGGTTGTAGGTAATGAAACGAAAAAAAATATTTCTCTTGTTTCAAATTATTCATTCATCAATATTTACATAAATGTAGCAATCTTTATACAGGCGGATGTCTTCTCGTCCAATCGATGACCTCTTTTCTTCTTTTGTCCAAGCATAATCTCCTCCAAGTTTCTCAGGAGTATGAAATTGTTCCTTGCGATTTCCGCCTGTCGCTCTCGTTGCAATTGGAGTCTTTTAGCATCGTGGAGGACGTGGGGACGAATGCAAGGTGAATTCATGTCTACGGTGGGTACAGCAGTTTTTACCTTTAAATTGGAAATAAATCAGATATTTACGAAAGAAGAAAATAAATCCAAACGCATTGAACCATTTTTTTTTATAGCCACGAAATTACTTTAAAATTATCAAAGTTATATGAGTGGACAAACGATATGAAGATGAACGTTGTCATGAAAAACAATATTCACGAAATGATTCGCGCTAAAGTTTAGCCCCGACTTTCATCTAGATTACATCTAGATCGACTCAACATGATAAACGTTATTCCCTTTTCCGACTCGAATCAAGTCAGAACACGTAGGAAAAAGTCCTATAAGAAATCCTACAGGAATTCCTATAGGATTTCCTATAGGAATGCTATGGAGAATTCGAACTTTTCCTATAGGTTTTTGTTTCCTCTAGAAATTTCAAAGTTTATAGGATTGCGGATTTTCTGTAAGGATTTTTCCCATAGACCATTTTTTATCGGATTTTAGAATTTTTATAGAATTTTTTCCTATAGAAGAGAGTTTACAAGGAGAAATCCGATAACAATCCTAAAATGCTATAGATGAAGGCTTATGAGAAAAAAGTCCATAAGAATTCCAAAATCTCGTAGAAAATGGTTCATAGAAAAATAATGAAAGTATATTCAATTAAATCAGCGAGTGCCCTTTACAATTCACTGCTGAAATACACACTATTTTTTTTATTTATTTCTCTTATGTATACCTTTTCGAATTTGGAAATCTGAAACATAATAAAAATACAAAAGCAAGTAGGCGGCAGCGACATGCGACTGTAGATTTGTAACTACAGATTTGCGGTTGTGGAGTTTGTTAATTTTACGTGTGCGTTTTTTTTCGCCATCAATCAATTGATGGAGCGCTTCCGAATGGTCCTTTCAATCCTTTTCGCGTATTATTATAGTAAATGTTTTGCATTTCATATCTCGAAAGTTGAATATCTCCGGAACCACTTGTCCGATTGAGCTGATTTTAAATACCAAACATTGCAATCATAAGAGATACCTTCATGCCAAATTTCAAGTTGATATCTCGTTTTTTTCACAAGTTAGCGTGTTTACAAGGATTTTCAATGAAAAATGGAAAACTAGCCATATCTCGAAAACTTTCTACCAACGGGTATACATATTTTGGTTGATTGAGATAGAGGACATCAAGACGAAAATTTTGAAAAAAAAAATAAAATAAATCGATTCAGTCATTTTCGAGATATTGAAGGAAAACAAATTTTCGATACATAGCAATGTCTCAGGAACTAATCGATCGATCGAGCTGAAATATGGCACAGAACTAGCCCCATCTAATTCCAACTATCTCACAAAATTTCAGATTTTTCGGAACTCTTTTACCCGTTTAATCGTTAAATTTACGAAAAAGTGACCACTGGTCAGCATCACCACATACAGACATTTTCGCCAAACTTCGTATTTTTACGTTTCAGACCATTCTAGAACGTTTCCAGGCAAAATTGGAAAATGCCAAAATGGAACGATTACAATGCTTCCATTCGAAAGCAAAAATACAAAAATGATATAAAAAAATGACAAGTGAAAATGGAAACATTTGGTTGCAAAACAGTAATAATGTCAATAATAATAATAATGATATTAATAGTTGGTAATTGCTCTAGCCTTAGGCCTTTTTCCGCGATTTTTCACGATAATCGTAAATTACCATTATGGAAACGTAAATTACGATTTCTTAATTGTAATTCAGGTTTCGATTTTTCTGTGTGATGTCTCGTGGAGGTCATGTCCGCTCTGAGTTTAACCCATTGATTAGCATCACCTGGTACCCCGCTTTTCGTCATTTTGTGTTAGTGTGCGATCGCAACTTGGCTTTTCTTATGGCGCACTCACACATAAAATGCCCCCAACTCTGCTCACACCGATACGTGTCGTGATCAATGCTGTTTAAAGGGTTTAACTCAAAGAAAAACAAGCAGCGTAGACACCTATGCGATAGAAGCCGTGTGACAGTTACTTTACGCGTTGATATTTTTTTTTTTCATTTTATTCTACCAATTCCATCGGTAGTAAGCTTCCGAATGGATCCGTATCAACTCCCTGTTCCGGTGACAGGCATATACGCAGTCACATTCTGCGGAGAGTGACTGAACAGAAGTAGATATTCAATCTTTTAATATGAAACATATTTACATAAAGGTTCAATATCTCCGAATTCAACTCTTATTAGATATTCAACTCTTTGATGAAATTTATTTATATAAAAACTTGAATATTTCCCGAACCACTGAGTCATTTGAGCCCACCCAAAGTACAAACCTTCAATATTATGAGAGCTATAATCATACCAAATTTCAACTTCCTATGTTCGTTTTTTCTCAAGTTATGGCGCGTGCAAGAATTGAAGAAGAAAAAAAACGGAAAACCTGCAATATCTCGAAAACTTTCTATGAACAGGTATACATATTTTGATTGATCTAGTTAGTGACTGTTGAGACGAGTATTTTGAAAAAAAAAAAAATCAAATCCGTTCAGTAGTTTGTGAGATATTTGATAAAACATATTTTTACAAAAAGTTGATTATCTCAGGAACCACTTAGTCGATTATGCCCATTCACAATACGAACCTTTGCTATTATGAGAGCTATAATTGTACAAAATTTTAACTCGCTAACATCATTTTTTTTTAAGTTATCGTGCGTACAAGATTTTTTCTGGAAAAACAGAAAAATGGTGATATCTCCTAAACTTTGTATGAACCGGTATATATATTTTTATTGATCTAGATAGAGGCCATCAAGTCAAGTATTTTGAAAAAAAAAAATTGAAATCGGTGCAGTAGTTTCTGAGATATTAAGGAAAAACGAAATTCAAACAAACCGTTATATCTCAGGAACTACTTGACCGATCGGACTGAAACTTCTCAAAAAAGTTGAGTATATTCATAGGTACCATGTGCCAAAATTTCAGATTTTTACTAACAAATTTTACCGTATTTATGTTAAATTTTCTAAAAATAGATTACCCAAAACCCAAATTGTCACATACATACAGACAGACATGACTCTAAAAACATCATTTCTCCACGTTTCATGACATTCTGCATCATTTCCAATCAAAATTAGAAATTCTCAAAACCGCACGAATACCATGCTTCCATTCGGAAGCAAAAACCATTCGGAAGTCTACCATTATTGATTGATGGCAAGAAAAGGAATGCGTACATAATTGACATATTCAGGAGTCGCATATCTACAACCGCATAACTGCACGTAGGAAAAAGTCCTATAGGAATGCTATGGAGAATTCGATCTTTTTCTATAGGATTTTAGAATTCTTAAAAGATTTTTTCCTATAAATCTTCTTCTATAAGATTTTTTTTATGAACTATTCTATTTTACACAGAAGTTTTGAATCCTTATGGGATTCTTTCCTATGAACCTTCCTCTACAAGATTTTTGTATTCTTATAGGATTTTTTTCTATGGACCATTTTCTATGAGATTTTAGAATTCTTATGGACTTTCTTCCTATAAACCTCCATCTATAGGATTTTAGAATTGTTATAGGATTTCTCCTTATAAACCCTCTTCTATAGGAAAAAATTCTATAAAAACTCTAAAATTCGATAAAAAATGGTTTATGGAAAAAATCCTTACAGAAAATCCGAAATCCTATAAACTTTGAAATTTCTAGAGGAAAACAAAACCTATAGGAAAAGTTCGAATTCTCCATAGCATTCCTATAAGAAATCCGATTTCTTATAGGACTTTTTCTTACGTGAAAATACCTGAATCATGTCGAACTCTACCTGATTTGAGTCGCTAAATCGATCTGGAATTTTCTTGTCCTCACTCAATTCAAGCCGGCTACATTGACCTGAAATGACTTGAAAATCGACTTGATTCATTTCGTAATCGGTCAAGTCAGAAAATTTGACCTGATTCAGAAATTCTTTTTTTGAATGGATACTTAAATTGTGGAATTTTAACATAAATGTATAGAGGGTCTATCATACGAGGAAGAGGAATCATTCAGAAGGTCAGAAATAATCATAATAATGATAATGATAGATGAAAAACTCACACGTTTGCGGTGTCTCTCGTAGACTTGTCTTTGCCAGGCGATTAAATCCGCTGATGCTATCCTTGTTGACATGATTATTATCAAAGTTCTCTGGAAAATTTCACATTCAGAATTTGTGCTTGAAATTTCATCAATCAGTGAAGAAAAACGAATTGTCTAGAATTCATAGGTATAGAATGAGGAAAAACTACTAAGAATTTTCAAAAATAAATCATTTTTCTGGAAAAGAATATTGTCTCAAAGACAACGTGATGGAGTAGTGAAAAGAGCACTCTTCCTAAAATTCTAGTTCCGGCAATAATTTCAAAACTCAAAGGAGATTTTGATGGATACAATTTTGTAGTTATAAATGTAAGTAGAAGAGTTCTCCGATCTCCCTTTACAATTAGGCCCGACGATATTTGTCAAAAATTTATTCTGAGAATCAGTTGACTTATTTCTTCATCAAGTTTCTAATTTTTTCGAATATAAATTCCAAATGAAATGTCTCAATATTATAGAGTGGTATGCATATTGAAAATGAAATACCAAAGCACTACTATCACCATCTGAATTGACGAGCTACAAAGTAACTTGATCGAATTCGCTTCACATGAGCAAAACTGATGTTTACTCAATTCGTCGTCTCCGTGTTTACACCGTCGTCTTGACAATAGTTAACACACTAAAACATTTGGAGATTAAAGAGAAGTAGGGCATCATGCGCACTACTATGCGCCACGACTGTCTAGAGAGCGATGTAGCCCACAACAATTATATATTTCATGCATAATCATACATTTTTTATTATTTCTTAACTTTTAGAATAGAAAGAGTTGCTATGAAAGAAGGCTCACCTCTGGTGGCGATCCGACCAACATTTTATCTTCTCGATTCTTCCTCGTGAGAAAAGCTAGAAAATGGTAAAAATGTAAAGAAACAAGTTAGACGACAGCTCCGATGCGACAGGTGTTAAGTGTTCTAAGAAATGGGTTATTATAATTGGCGTTTCTCTTCGTTTCTACCAATTTAATTAGTAGTTTCACAGAGGAGATAGTATACTTATATACTAGTATATACTATCTCCTCTGTGGTATTATGATTTTGAATGGATCTCGGATCACCGGAAAATCCATAATGATTGATCCAAAAACAATAGGCGATCCCTGGCGGACTAGTCCGAGAGCTCCGATTCTCGGATTTGTCCACGGTCCGAGACCGATTGAGGTGAATCCGAGAGTATGGATGGCGCGGCGCCTTCCGAGGCATATCTTTCAACAAACGTGAATCTGCGAATTATTATTTCGATAATTATTCAATTTATACATTATTTGTTGGAAATATATTATTTTTCAATATAATTCATACTCCATCGGACCAGCTCTCGACCGAGAGCAAATCCGAGAGTCCATTATTTTATTAAATAAATAGATTGTTAATCATTTTTTAATTAATTGCTGGTTATTTAAACATAATAGGGGAGAAAAGAGGGGGAAGCAATGACAAATGAGAGGTCTACAGCTCTCCCTGGCGGCGTCGGATAGCCTCTCGGACGAGCTCTCGGACCGGCTCTCGACCGAGAGCAAACCCGAGAGTCTATTATTTTGTTAAATAAATAGATTGTTAATCATTTTTTTATTAATTGCTGGTTATTTAAACATAAGAGGGGAGAAAAGGGGTGGGGAGCAATAACAATTGAGAGGTCTAGAGCTCTCCCTAGCGACGTCGGATGGCCTCTCGGATGAGCTCTCGACCGAGAGCAAATCCGAGAGTGCATTATTTTGTTGAATAGACTATTTGTTATTCATTTTCTTACTAATTGAAGGTTATTTTAACAGAATAAGGGAGGAAAGGGGGGGGGGAGGGAACAATAACAAATGAGAGGTCTAGAGCTCCCCCTAGCGCCGTCGGATGGCTTCTCGGACGAGCTCTCGACCGAGAGCAAATCCGAGAGTCCATTATTTTTTTAAATAAATAATTTGTTAATCATTTTTTTATTAATTAGAGGTTATTTTAACATAATAGGGGAGAAAAAAGGGGGAAGCAATGATAAATGAGAGATCTAGAGCTCTCCCTAGCGGCGTCGGAAGACCAATCCGACAGTCCATTATTTTGTTAAATAAATAGATTGTTAATCATTTTTTTATTAATCGCTGGTTACTTAAACATAAGAGGGGAGAAAAGGGGGGGGGGAGCAATGACAAGACAATTGAGAGATTGGTCGAGAGCTCGTCCGAGAAGCCATCCGACGCCGCTTCTAGACCTCTCATTTGTCATTGTTCCCCCCCCCCCCCCCCCTTTTCTCCCCTATTCTGTTAAAATAACCTTCAATTAGTAAGAAAATGAATAACAAATAGTTTATTCAACAAAATAATGCACTCTCGGATTTGATCTCGGTCGAGAGCTCGTCCGAGAGGCCATCCGACGCCGCTAGGGCTCTCTGACTTTCAAATCTCTCCCTTGTGTGTCCAACAAGCCGTTGATCTTTTCATTGTAAATCTCTAGATATGACACACTCAGGACAAATTCACGAATTTGATCTTTTTTTATGTAGTCAAAAATTGAGGTTACTGCCAAGAGAATAACTCCAGGCTCATCATCTGCTCCCATCATGGTATATGTTTTGCCAGAGGAGGTCTGACCATATGCAAGAATTTTACCATTGAAACCCTGCATAGCAGCTTTAAGGATGTTCTGCCTACATTTTGGACATTATAAGGAAATATAAGAAGTTGATGAAATTTTTTTGTAAGATTCTTCAATCTATTGAAGAACCGCATGCAAAATTTCAGCTCTCCTGCGAGCTGCATAATAAAGTTATGATTTTTTAAAAAATATCAATTTAACACGTGTTCTTATGTAAAATTCACGAAAAGTTAGTGAAATCGATGAAAAATGGGTCTAGCGTAATGAAAGTCCGGCTATAGGTCAATCGTTATGTCACGGAAAAACGTTATATTCTTACGCATCCCCCAGACTAATAATTAGTAATAAAAAATGGCAAAATAGGCGAACATTTACCTTTCTTGCGCGCGCAGCTGGAAAGTACGACAACGTCGCGACACTTTCAACGAGAGAGGGGCAGCGCGCAAAATACAAATCTGGGGTATCTGGGGAATGAATAAACGTTTACAGCCGAGTGTGGCCTAGTCAACCAATGGTACCAGCCCGTGTTACCAAATTTCTCTAGTTCCCAACGTTGCCGCTGTTAACGACTAGATTTATGTTTTTTTCAGAAATTATTAAATCGATTATCGGAAATTTTTTGATTGATCCTATGAATATTTATTAGGAAAAAGAGTTATGAGGAATATAATGACACCATAAAAGTGACCAAATTTAACCTCAATGGGGTAATTTAAAATTTCATTTTTTCGTCTTCAGGAGTTGGAATTCCCCACAAAACCCTACCTTCCCCCTACAGCTCACCCCCCCGTTGCAATCTAGGCAGAACATCCTTAACGACAGGTTTTACCGTAGCATTAAGGTATTTGGTGAGGAAAAGGTAAATGATGACATCGTTTCGAAATTCATATAGAACGTTCATAAAGTGATTTGGATTATCCATGAATTTTCTTTGAATTTTTCCAGATTTCATTTCCAAGTAATTAACAATCAAAGTGGTTCCTTATCCATAGGCTCTTATAGCTTTTATTGGACTTTTAGCATGAAACTTTATTACCAGCACAGATGGTAACGCAGCCTTGTGCTAAACCAGTAAATCGCCATAAGAGCCCATGTATAAGAAACTACTTTAATTGTTAATTATGTGGAAATAAAATATGGGAAAATTCAAAGAAATTTCATGAATAATCTAAATCACTTTATGAACGTGTTCTATATTAATTTCGAAACGATGTCATCATTTACCTTTTCCTCATCAATTACCTTAAAAACATCTTCATTTGTTGAGCCCTGATCAAAGATGTAACCAAACAAGTACTCAGTTTTAGCTCTCTTTCTCGTCTCAGGGTCAATCTGGGCAATTTTATTCTCCTCGATTGCCCACTGCACTGGCAAATTTTCATTCTCTTCACGTTTTATCAGACGACTTACTTTGATTGCCACTTTTATATTGTCTGACATCTTTAGGATTTTTATTCCCCTATTACCAATTTTTAGGTTATGTCGCAAGTGAAAAAAAATTTATGCAACTAATTATTATTTTTAATTAATTAATTCGAACACATTATCAGTTATATTTTAATGGAATTGGGCTCGCTATTTACCGATGGCGGCGCCACTTGGTCTCTACATTGTGCTAAGGTATTATGCACTTAGCCGAAAGGGTGCAATAATTAGAAAAATGACCTTATGTACTCGATTGTACATCGTTAGTACATGATTGTACTATAGGAAGATTTTTGTTTGTACATTCACTCATTAATTATAATTAATTATTCAATTTTTACCATGATGCTGGCCGAAAAAAAATTCAAAATTGCTCAATTGAGGTAAATAATGGGTCAATTCGATAGAAAATCGTTTGTACATCATGAATTTCATATTTTCGTCGTTTGTACATTCATTATTTATTGATTAAATGCGAATTAATAAATTACATTGACCCCCACCAATCAACAGCTGCTACGGCTTGATGCTCCTCTGTGGACAGATTAGACTAGCAATTTGTCTTTATTTTTTATAACAAGTAATTAAAGAGTGAATTGTATGTTGTGATCTCTTTTACAGTTAATATTAATATCGTAATAATTAATTCGTATGAGAAAGTACTAAATGTAATATGAATTATTGTCAATTCGTATGTAATTACGTATGCCCACGCTGCCAGTTGATCCTATTGTAAAAAGGAGAAGGGAAAGAAACTATCGATATATCTCGAAAATCTCGAATGAGCGTAAGGCTGAAAACGACGCGCCACCACTTGAACTTTAAGAAAGCTGTTGTGTCATAGGAGATGATGAGAGGGTGCGTGCATAGCACGCACGGCCGATCTCGTTAAGATAAGAAGGAAAAGAATGAAGGAAGGAAAGAAGGATTATTGATAGCTCTACACTTTATTAACTTCATTTATTCAGTCATTTATTTCAAGTCTCTTGTCATCATTATCCAACAAAAAAAATTCAACAAAATGCAATACATAGGAATTATGCAGTCAATTTTTATTAATATCGAATTCAATGAACACAAGCATGTGACAGCAGGTCAGGGTATGACTTCATCGAATGCGTTGATTATTTTTTCTTTCCTTTACTAATAATAAAAGTTCAATATCTCCAGAAACGCAGCACAAACCAATTTCTGTTGGATCGTTGGTGGAATGATCACATCGATGGCCTCCGGAAAGAGTGCCTTAGCAGGAGAAGGGCATCACAGCGCGGCCGCAGAAGAGCAAACTCTGTCGGAATGGTGGCACAGTACAAGAAAGCACGCCAAAAACTGAACAAAGCCATCGAAGATAGTAAGAGTCAATGTAGTAGAGAGTGACCCATGGGGCCAGCCATACAAGGTGGTCATGATCCACCTGAAAAGCCAGCCAATGCTATCGCTGACATGCCCTGAACTCTTGAAGAAGATTGTCACAGTGCTGTTCCCCCAGTGAATGGAACATCACTATATCACAGAGCAGTACGATATCGAAGAAATTCCACCAATCACGGACGGTCCGTAAAACTATATAGTGGAGAAAAGTCGAGAGAGGCGTTCCCTCCCTCAGTTGCTCCAACTTTCGCCAACCTCTCGCCAACTGGAAAAATGCGAGAGGTGCGAGTCTCGCCATATTCCGCAAAGGCGTATGAAGAAGTACTGTTTAGTGCTGGCACTAGACATCAAAAACGTCTTGAACTTTGCCAAGTGGGACTGCATCATGAAAGCCCTTGTCGAGGTGAACATCCCTCCAGGATACATGCGGAGGGTAGCAAGCTACTTCACCGATAGGATCCTCAAATACGATACAGAGACCGGTCCGGAAGAGGACAAAGTCACGGGAGGAGTATCTTAGGGCTCGGTTTTGGGCCCTCTCTTGTGGAACATCATGTACGATAGGTTACTGAAACAGGTATTGCCAAAAGAAATTAAACTCGTGGCATATGTAAATGATGTTGTATTTCGGAGGAATAAATTTCGCTTCTGACACTACCTTCGAGAAAATCAGCTAGTGGATAGATACAGTTCGCTTGGAGTTGGCAGAATACAAGACTGAGGCAGTGCTCATTATCAATAGGGAGCAGGTAGAGACTATCACAGTGCAAGTTGGAGCACATGGAATCACATCTCAGCCATTCCTTCGGTATTTTTGAGTAATGATTGATACTCGACTCAACTTCAACCAGCAGACATAGCACGTGGGTGTTAACGCGTCGGTAGTCAGAGCAACCTTATCACGACTGATGCCCATCAGGAGGTCCGCAGTATAACTAAGGAGAGCATTACTGTCATCAGTAGTCACGTCTGTGCTCACATATAGAATCCCCATTCGGGTTGGCCAACGCATATTACACAGTGTCTGGGGACGCAGTGTGCGTTATAGCCGGGATGCTGCCCATCGGAATATTAGCTGAAGAGCGAAAATCCCTTTACCGACGGAAAGGGTCAACCACATTGTGCCCTGAAGATTTCAGAATAGAGGAGCACCGGAATAGCATACGCCGATGGCAAATGCTGAGGGACGTTACCACAAATAACAGGTGCACGTAAGCCACGAAACGCCACGGGGGAACCGAAGAAAGGACCATGCGTTCAAACCGAAAGATGGCATGGGGTGGATAACGTTATCCGCATGAGAGGGTTAAACGATGAGGATTTACCAGAGTGTCCGTCCTGCTCCAGAGTCGATGAAGATGCGGAGCACGTGTTCTTTACGTGTCCTCGCTTTGACAATCAACGCAGCACTTGGAAAAATGTCCTTGAAGACGAGATTCAGCAGATTTCATCAAAGGCAGTCTGGGAAGCAACGACCTCATTTATGCCACTGAAGTTCTTCACGAAGCATACAGTAGAAAGTAATTCATGACTTCGACCACCCGAAGGAAGAACCGTAGCTCGATTCCCCCTCCGTGAAGTAATCCCTAACGGCCGTTCCAAGGGGAACATGGGGGCAAGAGAGGATGTTTCAGTTTATTCGGTATTATTATTTACGCTAACCTGAGTCCAATACGACATATCATTGCAATCTCCAGTGATGAATGCATAAATGCATTCTCCCGAGTGGAAATTCAAGTACTGCTCTGATCCGCACCGGATTCGGATAGCCTGAGCTCAAGTCTGGTCTTGATCCGGAAGCCTGATCCGGTCCGGATATTCCGTGTAACGCTGTGTCCGATCCGGACTGGACAATCCCGAGTGGGAATCTATCCTGGCTGGCCGTATTCAGAATCAGGACCGGATTCGGCTGTGAAAGGGGGAGCCTCAATAATGTACTCCCTTCCGGGTATGATCCGAGTCGGATCGTGAGCGTCCTAGTACTACCATCCAACCCGGCGCGTGATCCGGTTCCGATCAGGCAAAACTGACTTAGACCGTAGTACGGTGTCCGTATCAATACCGCGTCCGGTCATGGTCTGGCTAGCCGGAGTTGAATCCTAATAGAGCGTCCATAGCGATACCGGATCCAGTCCGCACGTGGTAGCCTGATTTGTATCGTAATACGGTGTCCGCCTCGATAGCATGTTCGAGCCTGATCAGGACTGCAGTGCTGGCGTCGTACTACGGAGGCCGTTGTGCTCCCCGATCCGGTCCGTATGAGGAAGGCCTGATGGAAATCGTAACGCGACGTCCTTATGAAAAATTCATCCGCTCCCTATCCGGGAGCCTGAGCGTAATCCTAATACGGAATCCATCTCAGGACATCAGTCGGCTACTGTCAGGCTTACCTGATTGTAATTTCAATCCGGTTCCTATCCGGCTCCGCTATCCGGAACGTATTAGAAAAGCCGGATCCTTTCCGTGATTAGTTAAATTGTAAGATTTTTTTTTCATAAATTGTAAGCCTGTCATTGGTTAAATTATAACGAAAACATTTTTCTATCTACATCGTGGAAGCTGGAGCATTTCGTCATACACGAAGAAAAATTTTCGGTAAAAATTACTATTCCGTTTGATAAATGTGTACTTCTATAAATTTCTCCTTGTTTCTAACTGGAAGTTGAGTAAAATTCAATTTTAAATAATGAAATTTGATATATAAAAATTAATTTTTATTTTCCGTTTAAGAAATATTGTCCTGGGGGCCTATTCTGGTTTGTATGTACTCGACGACCTTGGCGTCTACGAAACCCAATCCACACAATTACAACGACTGCTGCACCAGCCTCTTTTCCAACTCCTGCCCTGGACACAGCCTCTACTTGAACACTCTATTTTCCCATCAATAGTACCTCTGTTAATGATGAATAATATCTCGGTTAATCG
This sequence comes from Coelinius sp. EB29, assembly GCA_035578325.1. Classification (NCBI taxonomy): domain Eukaryota; kingdom Metazoa; phylum Arthropoda; class Insecta; order Hymenoptera; family Braconidae; genus Coelinius; species Coelinius sp. EB29. Next base: position 2,201,068 of record JAOZGT010000009.1, on the reverse strand, counting down.
CAACTAGTGCCAAACAATTCCAATTCTCCCAGAAACACGTGCTACCCACACCGGGTGGGCCACACGCCGGTTGTGACCGAAGTGATTTCTCGGCTCTTTTCCGCCAATCATCGGCACTTCTCGAGCTGGGCCTTTCTCGTACAGTTTTGGGTGAGCCAGGGGTGGGGGAGCGCGCGCGGCAGCATGTACAGCTGAGCCGAACTCGTATATATTCGCGCGAGTTTGTCTTTCCGCATTCAACTTCTTCTTTCCATCCTATTCAACTTTGTCTTTCCATCATATATTCGTCCGTGCGGCCATCCATGGGGGGAAATAGACGCGCGCGGCAGCAGGCACATCGGAGCCGGGCTCAAGTATATTCAATTCTATACCTCGTCATTGTCTACTCTTCTCTCTTCCTTTTATCCGGCATTCAACTCTGCCTCTCTTTCTGGCATATTACGGTTGGTGGGTGAATCGGCTGTTCTCGGTGGTCAATCGCCGTGGATCCTCTTCGCGGCTGCTGGGGGAAGGGTGAGGGGAGGATTTATTCAGGGGATAGGGGGTGCCCAACGGTGGCGGGTACCAAATATACGGGGTAAAGTGTGTGGGCGTGTATGACCTCGTCACAATACATACATGATCTTGAAAATAGTCGGAATATGTTGTGGTGACCTTGAAACGTGGAGATATGATGAAAATCCGAATTTCGATTTTCGGGGTGATTACAATAACTTCCCTAGCCCGGGAAGTTAATTATTAAGATGCTTATATTATTATCAACAGCTATTTACATTCTTCCAAGTATATAAGGATCTACCTTAATGAGTTTGTGCAGTAGAAGAGTTCTTCCTCTGTATTAAGATCTCGGAGTGGACTGCCGTGTCATCGAGCCACCGAAACTTATTGGAGACTCTAGCAAAGTCCTGGTGGTCGATGTCGGGGATTGCCGTGGAGTACTTGGGTATGCCCAAGTCATTGACATTCAGAGGCAGACATTTGTTGGTTTTGTGTCTGCTTCGATGGTAGATTGTGAGAATGTTATCAGTGTCCTGTATGATGCTAATGCGATCAAAAAAGGTGAACAACTGGGGGGCTAGATAGCCAGTTGTTGCTGCTAGGCTTGCGTACACGGGGTCTATGTTGACAAGTGATTGGGTCATCTTATTTTCTATTTTTACCATAAATAGTTAATAGTTTCTGGTGAGATCTATGATGAAGTTGTCGCTTCTGGGTATCTCTGCCTTATTGTAGAGAGTTTTATTATTTACTCTACGCTGATAGTTGGACTCTTTGGTTCGATAAAGGAATAGAGCTGCCCGGAGACATTGACGTTCGAACATTCTGATTTTTTCCATCTGAGCAGCACCAGTATTCCACCAGACTGGGGCTGCGTAGGTGAGCAAAGGTCTTACCAGGATGAGGTAGCATATTACTTTGGCACGTTTGGAGATATGTGAGTTATGGAAGAGTCTGTCAAGACTCTCGAATCAGTACTCTGCGTTGAT